>CM062811.1:192169723-192879723 GCA_031772625.1 Pinus tabuliformis
TTTGGTTGAATCCATCAACAAAGTTCTAGTTATCATGATCCGACGAATCATTGGTATTAATCGGTCGAATTGGCATAACATGTTATTTTCAGCGCTTTGGGCGTACCGAACCTCAGTGAAAACATCAACAGGGTTCACTCCTTTCCAACTAGTTTATGGTTTGGAAGCAGTGTTGCCCATTGAATGCGAAATCCCATCACTTCAAATGGCTATCGAATTACTCCCAGCTACTTCCGAAGAGGAGAAGCGTCTGTTATACTTAGCTAAATTAGATGAGACTCGACGTGACGCTGCTTTGGCAATCGAGACTCACGCGAAAAGGATGAAAGCTCAGTATGATCGCAACGTGACCCCTCGTAATTTTTTGGAAGGAGACCTAGTGCTATTATATGATCAAGCTAACGATAAATTAGGTGCTGGAAAATTCGTTCCTATGTGGCATGGGCCCTACATTGTCAAGCGAAAGCTAGCAAAAGGGGCCTATGAGCTGGTAGATTTTGATGGGGACTCTTTGGGTAAGCCCAGAAATGGACTTTACCTAAAGAGGTATTATACTTAAATGGTGGGTATGGAGATTCAGTTAGGTTAGTTAGGTTAATTTTTCTTTCTAGCTGGTATGTTTGCTTAGTTTAGACAGTGTACTTGGTTTAGACAAGTGTGCTTAGTTTAGAGAGTGTGTTTTTCGTCGTTATTCTGGCTTATCTTGGTTTTACTCTTGATATTGCAGATGTTGACGCCTCTCCAAACGTACATTGGATTTGATGATGGTGCTTGTCGTAGTACACGGAATATCTCTTCTGCAGCTTGGGTTATCTATTCGCCCTCTGACGAGTTAGTTTCTATGCATGGGGTGAGCCTCGGTCAAACAACAAACAACATTGCAGAATACAGTGCAGTGATTGAATTATTATCTGAATCTATTTCATTTGGGATTCGGAGTTTGATAGTGAGGTTAGATTCTGAACTCGTTGTATTACAGCTTAATAGAGTTTATGCCATTAGAAATCCAGTGTTATTAAGATTGTTTTTGAGGGTGCGTCTCTTGGAACGTGAATTTGATTACATTGAATATCAGCATATTCCAAGGTCTTTAAATACATTAGCAGATGCAATGGCGTCTCGAATGTTAAATAGACATTTGTAACAATCATAAATGTGAATTTATAAACATTTCATCACACATGTTTAACAAAATAAGCCGGTAATAATGATATATATAGATAGGAGTGTGTCAAAAAATATACATCGTCTTCGATCATAGGTTGAAAAACACCTTATGATCGGCAAAAATGATAAGTACAAAAAACCAAAATGTCACATGTGTCTACAAATAACCATCCAATCACTGGTGGTGCTCTCTATACGACACCACTGCACGGGCTACTCTACACAAAAACCTCCTAAAAGGTCCTGGGACTGCGACTACGTAGCGCTGAAGTCTGATAGGAATATCATCTATAGTAGTCTCTGGTATACCCGCAGTCAGACGCTCTAGATCCTGCTCCAACTCAGCTAGTGTCTCTGCAGCCGCGTCCTGTGGGGCCGGTGCCGGTGCAGCTGGATGTCTCCTCTCAAAAGCCCGAAGATTGGCTGGACACCGTGGGCCTACATCTGCATTTTGAAAATTTTTGCTGTCAGTTTTGAGACAATATAAAAAAAAAAAAAAAAAAAAAAAAAAAATAGATAATTTAAAAACTTGTGAAAAATGAAGTACCTTTGTCGTCCCATTGCTCTCCCTGTGGAAGAACCATGTCCGGATCATTGCGAAAATCCATTCCGGCATAAGGAAAATCCTGAATTGCAAAGACCTGGCTCTCCAACCAGTGAAAGTAACCCGCAGGAAATCGGACAACTCCCGCTCCCTCATCAGGATGTCGGGCCATTACCGAAACCCACCGCGTCAACTTAGGCTCCCAAGGACGCCCAACTGGAACAGTAAGATGCTGGGGGATCAGCATTGGAACTCTCTCTAGGGAAAAGCTCACAACTAAAGGCCCATATCCAAAGGTCTTCAATTGTCCGTTCTTTGCCTTAGTCAGTTGGCCTTTCATATTGGCCAGCACAGCATCGCACCAGTTGAAATGGCGCCTCGGAAGCAATCTATAGCCATCCGCATTTGGGAACCAGTGGCTATGTGAAAAGCGACAGCTCCGCAAAGTCTGGTAACTGTAAAGGCAATTACCATAAGTTCAGGTCGGGATATGTATTTGATTTCTATCCCCTTCTCCTGGTTTTGATTGTTGCACCACTCTAGCCGGAGACTAGCAAGGGATTGGCCACCCGGCCTAGTCCCGAATAGAGACAGTTGCTCGCCCCTGTTAGGCAAGCTAGTGAGAAAATATATGTCAGAGGGCTCTATCTCGAGCTAGTGTTCTCCGATGTAGAAACATTGATCCTGAATGTTCCACCTTTCAACCAGCCACTCTAAGAATGGCACCTGGGCCCTCATGCCAGGTATGGCCCAGTACTTGTAGAGACCGCATGCCTTTAAAGCATCAATGGAAGGTTAATGACCTATTGCGGCCAAATCGACATATTCGTGTTCTCTTTCGCGCCAATCTAGCATGGTGGGCAATCTACACACCAAAAAACATTGATTAGAATTCATTAAATCAAATTTTGATGGTTAGGTTTTGAGTTTGGGTTTTGAAAATCCGCTTTGCGCGGAGTACGCACCCCGCGTTCAGAAAACAGAGCGTGGGTACGCAGCTGTTCTTAAGGTGGGCTGCGTACTCCGACCATTTTCCCATATACGAAAATGTCGGGGTACGCAGGTCACCCATGGGGCACCTGCGTACCCCGAAAAGCGGACCCTAAAACCCCAAACCCTCCAAAAAATCAAACTAAAACTTAAAATGGAATTCTAAACGGATGAAATTGAAGAGGAGGATGTTGTGAAATACCTGAAAGAGACGGTGCTCGATTCCGACGGTCGGATTCTCCGCAAAGTCCACGGGAAGTTTCTTGTCAAAAGCCCTTTTCTCACCCTCAACAGTAAAATGGTAAAAATGACATGGTAAAAAGTCTTTTTATAGGTTTTTGGATAAATGAATGCTAAGTTTGTTTATTTTTCACCATGAAAGGATATTTTTCAATGTATTTTTGCCCATCTTAAACAGGTATGAGTAATGTGTTGTTTTTGTGCAGGACAAAAGGACTTTAGGGTAAAATCATCATTTTTCACGAACCAAGACATCAGAGTCATCTTTTAAGCCCTTTTCTGACTCCTAAAACATGAAAAGATTGTCGAGCGTTTCTTTTACACTCGTTAAAATGGAATTAAAAGACGGTCCTCTTACAGCCCTTTTCTGACCGTAAAAACACGAAAAGATTGCCGGATTTTTGTCGTTTCAAATTCGATACTGGAAATAAAACGACATGCCTCTGATCGCTTTTTACTTTTCAAGTCAAAGGCATTAATCATGAAAGTAATCCTTGGTCGCAAGATCAAGCGGTTCTCTCAGGTATTATTTTATACTTTTTCGGGCTTGGGAGACACAAATTTACGAAAAAGTTCACCTTGGAGTCTTCTTTAGTTTTTTCAGACTCTCTAAAATTGAAAAATGTCGAGTTTCTCCTATACTGAACTCGTTAAAATTTCACAGTAAAGGACCTGTTCGATTACAAACAGGAACGGACCACTCCTTCTTAGGGTCCAAATATAAACTAAGTTGGACTCATCCGAAGGATGAGCTTATAATCAAGCATATGTTATCCTCCTCAAGCTTGTAAAAAATAAAGAGGTACTTGCCAGAAATGGTGGGGGAAAAGAGAGAAGAATGAACCTATTTGTTATCCTTTGTTACAGAAGAACCTTATCGCCGCTCTTGAACACGACACTTTTCATTCACCTGGGTTGGGAAATCCTTTGCCTTAAAGCTGATAAAACCACATTGAAAGTCTTTAGCCGGGTATTAACTTTGGGTCAAATGTCACCAAGCCATCTGTCGTGTCGTTATGTGTTCAAGAGGTCTCTGCAATAAACATTCATCTGCAAAATACTCGTCATCCGTTTTGACCATCCCTGAGTCAGTCCTTACAGCTATATTTCTTCAACTTGATATATGATTTCGTGTTGTGGGCTTGCCTGCAACGGGTCGCTTTCTATCGACATCAGCACATTATCTAGAAAGATGACCTAGGAATCGTCAGTACCTTGAAGTCTGCATGCATCAATGGCAGGTTTCTCGCCTTTGACGACAGTTTACATCATTGACTTTCGATCGAAGGATTCCGTGAAATGTTCGACTTCAACCCATTCATTCGCATTTCATGGATTGTACTGGGTACTTTGAGAACCATTGACATCACTGGTGGTCTCTCTCACGCTTGTTAACAGTTTACATCATTGACTGGTAATCAAGTGGTTTCTACCATGTTCGACATCAACTCATTTATTCGCATGGATAGAATCGTACCAATTCGGGAAGTAGAGATGAAGACCCTGGATCTAGTTTCCACCATCCAGGCTGCGAGGATTTTTGTATTCATTATATAGTAGACTAACCATAAACAGATGGCTGTGTCCATACTGTGTCTACAAAAGTCTATGATTGTGATGTACTGCAAAATCATTCTTGTATCAGAGCAGTAGTTAGATTGTTAGTTAAAGTTTTCAATCTGAGTATGGGAATGCCTACCTCAGCGATGATGTCATCTTATATATGTATTTTGTGTTGAATATTTGCAGGTTCTGACCGGGCTCTCCGCAAGATACTCCTTGAAATGATAAAGTACTTCACCCTTCCTAGATCATATAAAACCCTAATCTACTACAGGCTTCGCACTTTAGGGGGCAATCTGTTACACTAAAAAATGTCACCATGACTATTTGCAGTTAGTATGGCTCCATCCACTGTCATACTATCCTCCTTGGCAAGTCTCATGCCTCTTCTCTTCATGTCAAACTTCAAGAAGGAGAGAAAAGTCATTTAAAGTCAATTATCTCTGGTACGCAGTTTCTCTTAGCCTTACCTGCGTGTACGCAACCCAAGTTCACAATACCTGCGTACTTGTACGCTCTGTATGTAAAGGGGTGGGTGCGTACCCCTGTAAAGGTCAAAAGGCGCGAGTTTCATCTTTAAAAAGTTACTTGTGGTCATTTCTAGAGTCTTCTAGAAGCTTGTTTGACGTGTATGAAGCGCCTCCAGATGGTTCATGTATCCCTACCAAAGAGGAACTTATCCCATCAAGAGGGGAGCTATCCCATCCAAAAAGGGGCTTATCCCATTGATGGTGGACCTGAATAACTTCCTCTAGAACACTATAAATACAGGCATTGGGACAAAGGGAGGAGAGGTTGAAAGTTGAACATTCCTAAGGGTAGATGCTGCTGGAATTAGGACTTCCTTGTAGAAGCTTGTGAGGAGAGATTACCATCTTTGCTTGTTTCATTTGGAAGTGGGTGAGCTGATCAGAGTAAAGGAGAACTCTTGTGGACCCTGGGAGGGACTTGCACAACACCAAGGCTCAGGTTGTAATGGTTCCTTTTGTTACCTTTTAATACAAATAAGTCCATTCTTCTCAACAATTTTTTATTTATGAGTTGTTTCATATACGCCTTGGTCTATATGTTAAATATGTTTTATTTTATGTGATATTCAGGTGCTATTTAATCGTTTGATTGTTAGTGAATGCAGGTTTCGAAGAGAAGGAGGAGCTCATCCGGATCAACGAAGCTGGACTACTACAACAGCGTTGGGTTACAGGTAGGATCTAAACACTTGATTTCTCATATTGTAAATGCATATTTAGTGAAGCATTGCTCTTATTTGTCTTGTTTGTCACTAGAAATTCTTAGGCTTCTAGGGAGGTCAGTTGTGTCCGCACTAACGACTCTTTCTGCATGACAGGGAAGTCATGCAAGCTAGTTCACGTCCAATGTGAACTAAGAGACTTGAATTAGTACAAGAAGTTATCTTTTAATGAAGCAGAGCTACTCAGGGGAGGCTCATATGTCTAAATACAGTTACAAATCTTAGCTACAAGTAGAATTGATTAGAGGAGTAAAGAAATCGAAATGTTTGCCAATTTTCTGAATTTTCGTTAATTTCTTGAATCATGTGACTAATCTACAAGATAAGGTACCCTATTGAAGCATTCACTTTCCAAGTTGTGCACATGTAAAGAGATAAATCCTCCAGTGATGCTCTCTACATTAATGGGCTTGAAGTGTTGGACGATTGACATGATGAGGATTGTTGTTGTCCAAGTTGAACATATAGTGCACGAATGCTCTTACTCAAGGCATATGCTCTAATGGGATATAATATTTACTTGGTCAAATATCCTTTAGGCCAAAATTCCATTTTTGATTCTACACGATAATTTTAAAGGGGGATGTTATGGATGTGTTAGCGATTTCTTATTTTTGTTGCCAAGGAGTTCTTAAGGTGGATGTTGTTGATTTGGCTGCTCTGTCTAACATATGATCCTAATGGAGATATGCTTATTGTTGCCACCTTATTACCTTTTGGACAAATGTTGGCTAAGTTTGACGTAGGAATGCAATGACCCTTGGATGTCATTCATTAGACACCCTTAGTTTAAGGCTATGGACCACATTATTGCTAGTGGGCGCCCACTAACAATAATGTGACCCATAGCCTTAAACTAAGGGTGTCTAATGAATGACATCCAAGGGCCATTGCAATATACAAGCTAAAGCATCAAGCGCTCACTCTCCAAAGTGTGCACATGTCAAGAGAACAATCCTCAAGTGTTGAAATCTCCAAGCATGGGTTCAAAATGTGAAGCACTTCTCTTAGCAAGAATCCTTGTTGTCTAATTCAAGCATCCAATCGTCCAATCATCTTATTCAACAAATTCTACTCGCTATTATATTAAATTACCACTTGTACCCAACATTAGAGCTACTTAATTTCCATGGGAATATACTCAATGTGAGATCTACAAGTATAAAATGTGTGGACATCAGGGTACTTCATTATACAACAAATGAAGTTACAAGTACATACCAACTAGCTTATCAAAAGTTGGCACATGTCCATTAAGATTGACAAATAATAGGACACTTGGGATGCTTCCAAACCCTAGCTAGGGTATCCACATGAACAACAAACTATAACTAGCAAATATGGTCTAGCAAGGCATCACACTAAGCCACTTGTAGCCACTTCAAAGGGTGCAAAACAAACTAGCATGAATACCACCAAACCACCATTAATTTCTCACTTATATCATTCAATTCCTCTAGGCGACTTTCTAAGCTTACATGATACAAGCTCTCCAAGCATATTGATCCAAATCTTCGATGGGGTCTCTTCGCCACATTTCCTAGTTCCTTGTCACCCAAAGATAACAAACCCTAGTAGATCATATTGTCTCTAGATTTTGGTTGTCACAAACCCTAGCTCCTTCAACCCTCACATCAATACAGTTATAACGACTCTAATATAGGTTCATTAACGAAACACAATTATTTGATGACTACTATATTCAATTTACAATAATGGTGGCAAGACTCCAAATTAGCATATATGAGCAACACCATAAACTACTCTAATTCGCTATGTGAGTATATGGTAAAAATTAGATCTTCAATTACAGAAATTGTGGATAGCAATGTACTTCATTTTTACAAACAATAAAGTTAGAAGTACATACCAATTAGCCTATGACAAGTTCGTACATGTCATTCATGCTTGTCAAAGGATATGACACTTCAAATGTTTCCAAACACCGGCTAGGGCATCTGACATCAACAACAAACCATAACTAGTGAAGATGGCATAGTAAGGCATCACACTAAGATACTTGTAGCCACTTCGAAGAGTGAACAACAAACTAGCATGAATACCTACAATTCCACCCTTGATTTCGCACATACATAGCTCGACGAACCATAGGTGCAGAAAAGGGTGTACACTGCCTATGTGCAGGTTGACAAGGGATGTGAAGTAGGAGGTTGGAGGATTCAAGGGTTTGAAAAAAGGACTTGGAGCATACTTGGCAAGTTCGAAGAGCAGCAAGAACTCTTCGAGCCACAGGGGTTTGAGAACGTCTCTTTTCAGTTGAGTAAGATGCTCTGGAGGTATTGGCATAGGTTGAGGGATAGCAAGGGCAGAGAAGGGTGTGCATTCTTGTGTGCAGGTTGATTGGGAGCATGATCCTATAGGTTGGAGGTTCCTACGGTTTGGCACCTTATTTTGTTACTGGTACCAGATGGGTACGTGGATTTGGCTAAGCTATTACCCAATGGTGTCAATGCCCCAGCTTGGGCATGACCCATTGTTGAAAGAAAAAGAACAATGTGGACACTTGGAATTCTTCCAAACCCTAGCTAGGGTATCCACCATCAACAACAAACCATAACTAGAAAACATGGTCTAGCGAGGTATCACACTAACTCACTTGTAGCCACATCAAAGTGTGCAGACCAAACTAGCAAGAATACCACCAAGTCCACCATTAATTTCTCACTTATATCATCCAAGTCCTCTAGGAGATTTCTAAGCTTACATTATACAAGCTCTTCAAGCATAGTGATCCAAGAACACACGTGAATAATCTAGGGCCTAAGTTGGCACTAACATGCATGCTAAGTGTTTAGGGGTAGTCAGGCAAGCTAGTTCGGGTCCAATGTGAACTAAGAAACTGGAATTTATACAAAAAGTTATCTTTTAATGAGATAGAGCTCCCCAGGGGAGGCTCATATGTCTAAAAACAGTTACAAAACTTTGTTACAAGTAGAATTGATTAGAGGAGTAAAACAATCGAAATGTTTTCCAACTTTTCAGAATTTTTGTTAATTTCTTGAATCATGTGCCTAACCTACAAGATAAGGTATCCAATTCAAGCGTTCACTTTCCAAGTTGTACACATGTAAAGAGATAAATCCTCCAGTGATGCTCTCTACATTAATGGGCTTGTAGTGTTAGACAATTCACACAATGAGGATTCTTGTTTTCCAAGTTGAACATATAGTGCACGACTGCTCTTACTCCATGCATATGCTCCAATGGGATATAATATTTACTTGGTCAAATATCCTTTAGGCCAAAATTCCATATTGCACTCCCCACGATAATTTTAAATGGGAATGTTATGGATGTGTTGGCGATTTCTTATTTTTGTTGCCAAGGAATTCTTAAGGTGGATGTTGTTGTGTTGGCTGCTCTGCCTAACATATCATGCTAATGGAGATATGCTAATTGTTGCCACCTTGTTACTTCTTGTAGAAATCTTGGCTAAGCTTGACATAGGGATGCAATGACCCTTGGATGTCATTCATTAGACACCCTTAGTTCAAGGCTATGGACCACATTATTGTTAGTGGGCACCCACTAACACTAATGTGGTCCATAGCCTTAAACTAAGAGTGTCTAATGAATGACATCCAAGGGCCATTGCAATATACAAGACAAAGTGTCAAGCGCTCACTCTCCAAGCTGCGCACATGTCAAGAGATCAATCCTCAAGTGTTGCATCTCCAAGCATGGTTTCCAAATGTCAAGAACTTCTCATAGCAAGGATCCTTGTTGTCTAATTGAAGCATCCAATCGTCCAATCATCTTGCTCAACAAATTCTACTCACTATTATATTAAATTAGCATTTGTACCCAACATTAGAAACTACTTAATTTCCATGGGAATATACTCTAAAATTAATATCTACAAGTATGAAATGTGTGGACATCACGGTACTTCGTTATACAACAAATAAAGTTACAAGTACATACCAACTAGCTTATCAAAAGTTGGCACATGTCCGCTAAGCTTAACAGATACTAGGACATTTGGAATGCTTCCAAACCCTTAATGGAGTATCCAACATGAACAACAAACTATAACTAGCAAATATGGTCTAGCAAGGCATCAGACTAAGCCATTTGTAGCGACTTCAAATTGTGCACAACAAACTAGCATGAATACCACAAAGCCCACCATTAATTTCTCACTTATATCATCCAATTCCTCTAGGAGACTCTCTAAGCTTACATGATACAAGCTCTCCAAGCATACTGATCCAAGCCTTCAATGGGATCTCTTCGCCACATATATTAGTTCCTTGTCACCCAGAGATATCAAACCCTAGTAGAACATGTCTTCTCTAGATTTTGGTTGTCACAAACCCTAGCTCTATCAACCCTCACATCAATACAATTATAACGACTCTAATATAGGTTAATTAACGACAAACAATTATTTGACAACTAGTATATTCAGTTTACAATGATGGGCACAAGATGCTAAATTAGCATATATGAGCAACACCATAAACTACTCTAATTGCTATGTGCGTATATGGTAAAAATTAGATATTCAACTAGAAAAATTGTGGATAGCAATGCACTTCATTTATATAAACAATAAATTTAGAAGTACATACCAATCAGCCTATGACACGTTGGTACATGTCGTTCATGCTTGTCATAGGATAGGACACTTCAAATGTTTCCAAACAATAGCTAGGGCATCCACCATCAACAAAAAACCATAACTAGTGATGATGGCCTAGCATGGCATCACAATAAGATACTTGTAGCCACTTTAAAGAGTGAACAACTAACTAGCATGAATACCTACAAGTCCACCCTTGATTCCCCACATACATAGCACGACAAACCTTAGGTGCGGAAAAGGGTGTACACTGCCATTGTACAGGTTGATGGGGGATGAGAATACTTGGAAAGCTCGAAGAGGAGCAAGAACTCTTGGAGCCACATGAGTCTGAGAACATCTCTTTTCAGTTGAGTAAGATGCCCTAGAGGTAGTGGTATAGGTTGACGGATCGCAAGTGCAGAGAAGGGTGTGCATTCTTGGGTGCAGGTTGATTGGGGGCGTGAGCCTATAGGTTGGACTTTCCTACGATTTTTCACCTTAGTATGTTAATGGTAACAGATGTGTAAGTGGATTTCGCTGAGCTATTACCCAATGTTGTCGAAGCCCTAGCTGATGGATGACCCATTTTTGAAAGAAAAAGAACAATGTGGACACTTGGAATGTTTCCAAACCCTAGCTAGGGTATCCACCATCAACAACAAACCATAACTAGAAAAAGTGGTCTAGCGAGGCATCACACTAAGCCACTTGTAGCCACTTCAAAGGGTGCACACCATACTAGCATGAATACCACCAAGTCCACCCTTAATTTCTCACTTATATCATCCAAGTTCTCTAGGAGATTCTTTAAGCTTACATTATACAATCTCTTCAAGTATAGTGATCCAAGTACCCACATGAATAATCCAAGGCCTGGTGGGGACTAACATGCATGTTAGGTGTTTAGGGGAAGTCATGCAAGCTAGTTCATGTCCATTGTGAACTAAGAAACCTAAATTAGGACAAGAAGTTATCTTTTAATGAAGCAGAGCTGCACAGGGGAGGCTCACATGTCTAAATACAGTTACAAAACTTGGTTACAAGTAGATTTGATTAGAGGAGTAAAATAATTGAAATGTTTCCCAGCTTTTCTGAATTTTCGTTAACTTCTTCAATCATGTGGCTAATCTACAAGATAAGGTACCCAATTCAAGTGTTCACTTTCCAAGTGTTGCACATGTAAAGAGATAAATCCTTCAGCGATTGTCTCTACATTAATGGGCTTGAAGTGTTAGACAATTCACATGATGAGGATTCTTGTTGTCCAAGCTGAACATATGGTGCACGAATGCTCTTACTCAATGCATATGCTCCAATGAGATATTATATTTATTTGGTCAAATATCCTTTAGGCCAAAATTTTATATTTGATTCCCCACGATAATTTTAAAGGGGAATGTTATGGATGTGTTGGCGATTTCTTATTTTTGTTGCCAAGGAATTCTTAAGGTGAATGTTGTTGAGATGGATACTCTGTCTAACATATGATCCTAATGGAGATATGCTAATTGTTGCCAACTTGTTATGTTTTGGAGAAATGTTGGCTAAGCTTGACGTAGGGATGCAATGACCCTTTGATATCATTCATTAGACACCCTTAGTTTGAAGCTATGGTCCACATTATTGTTAGTGGGCGCCCACTAACACTAATGTGGCCCACAGGCTTAAACTAAGGGTGTCTAATGAATGACATCCATGGGCGATTGCAATATACAAGATAAAGCGTAAAGTGCTCACTCTCCAAGGTGTGCACATGTCAAAAGATCAATCTTCAAGTGTTGCACTCTCCAAGCATAGGTTCCAAATGTGAAGAACTTCTCATAGCAAGGATCCTTGTTTTCTAATTCAAGCATCCAATCGTCCAATCATCATACTCAACAAATTCTACTCACTATTATATTAAATTAGCATTTGTACCCAACATTAGAAATTACTTAATTTCCATGGAAATATACTCTAAAAGTAAAATCTACAAGTATAAAATGTTTGGACATTAGGATACTTCCTTATACAACAAATGAAGTTACAAGTACATACCAACTAGCTTATCAAAAGTTGGCACGTGTCCATTAAGCTTGACAAATACTAGGACACTTGGGATGCTTCCAAACCCTAGCTAGGGTATCCAACATGAACAAAAAACTATAACTAGGAAATATGATCTAGCAAGGCATCACACTAATCCACTTGTAGCCACTTCAAAGGGTGCACAACAAACTAGCATGGATACCACCAAGCCCACCATTAATTTCTCACTTATATCATCCAATTCCTCTAGGTGACTCTCTAAGCTTACATGATACAAGCTCTCCAAGCATACTAATCCAAATCTTCGATGGGGTCTCTTCGCCACATATCCTAATTCCTTGTACCCAATTCAAGTGTTCACTTTCCAAGTTGTGCACATGTAAAGAGATAAATCCTCTGGTGATTGTCTCTACATTAATGGGCTTGAAGTGTTAAACAATTCACATGATGAGGATTCTTGTTGTCCAAGCTGAACATATAGTGCACGAATGCTCTTACTCAATGCATATGCTCCGATGAGATATTATATTTACTTGGTCAAATATCCCTTAGCCCAAAATTCCATATTTGATTCCCCACGAAAGTTTTAAAGGGAAATATTATGGATGCGTTGGTGATTTCTTATTTTTGTTGCCAAGGAAGTCTTAAGGTGGATGTTGTTGTGTTGATTGCTCTGCCTAACATATCATCCTAATAGAGATATGCTAATTGTTTCCACCTTATTACCTTTTGTAGAAATGTTGGTTAATCTTGAAGTAGGGATGCAATGACCCATGGGTTTCATTCATTAGACACGCTTAGTTTAAGTCTATGGACCACATTATTGTTAGTGGGCGCCATCTAACACTAATATGGCCCATAGCCTTAAACTAAGGGTGTCTAATGAATGACATCCAAGGGCCATTGCAATAAACAAGATAAATCGTCAAGCACTCACTCTCCAATTTGTGCACATGTCAAGAAATCAATCCTCAAGTGTTGCACTCTCCAAGCATGGGTTCCAAATGTCAAGCACTTCTCATAGCAAGGATCCTTGTTGTCAAATACAAGCATCCAATCGTCCAATCCTCTTACGCAACAAATTCTACTCACTATTATATTAATCTATCATTTGTACCAAACATTAGACACTACTTAATTTCCATGGGAATATACTCTAACATTCATATCTACAAGTATAAAATGTGTCAACATCAGGGTACTTCGTTATACAAAAAATGAAGTTACAAGTCTCACCAACAGGTTATCAAAAGTTGGCACATGTCCATTAAGCTTGACAAGTACTAGGACACTTGGAATATTTCTGAACCCTAGCTAGTGTATCCAACATTAACAACAAACTATAACTAGCAAATATGGTCTAGCAAGGCATCACACTAAGCCAATTGTAGCCACTTCAAATTGTGCACAACAAACTAGCATGAATACCACCAAGCCCACCATTAATTTCTCACTTATATCATCCAATTCCTCTAGAAGACTCTCTAAGTTTATATGATACAAGCTCTCCAAGCATATTGATCCAAGTCTTTGATGGGGTCTCTTCACCACATATCTTATTTCCTTGTCACCCAAAGATATCAAAGCCTTGTAGATCATGTCTTCTCTAGATTTTGGTTGTCACAAAACCTAGCTCCTTCAACCCTCACATAAATACAATTATAACAACTCTAATATAGGTTCATTAACGAAACACAATGATTTGATTACTACTATATTCAATTTACAATGATGGGCACAAGATGTTAAATTA
Organism: Pinus tabuliformis; assembly: GCA_031772625.1. Classification (NCBI taxonomy): domain Eukaryota; kingdom Viridiplantae; phylum Streptophyta; class Pinopsida; order Pinales; family Pinaceae; genus Pinus; species Pinus tabuliformis. The sequence continues at coordinate 192,183,849 of CM062811.1, forward strand.
GCATATATGAGCAACACCATAAAGTACTCTAATATCTATGTGAGTATATGGTAAAAATTAGATCTTCAACTACAAAAATTGTGGATGGCAATGTACTTCATTTATACAAACAATAAAGTTAGAAGTACATATCAATTTGCCTATGACAATTTGGTACATGTCGTTCATGCTTGTCATAGGATAGGACACTTCAAATGTTTCCAAACACTAGCTAGCGTATCCACCATCAACAACAAACCGTAACTAGTGAAGATGGCCTAGCAAGGCATCACACTAAGATACTTGTAGCCACCTCAAGGAGTGTACAACAAACTATCATGAATACCTACAAGTCCACCCTTGATTCCCCACATACTTAGCCCGACGAACTCTAGGTGCAGAAAAGGGTGTACATTGCCTATGTGCAGGTTAACGGGGGATGTGAAACAGGAGGTTGGAGGATTCAAGGGTTTGATATAAGGACTTGGAGCATACTTGACAAGCTTGAAGAGCAGCAAGAACTCTTGGAGCCACAAGAGTCTGAGAACCTCTGTTTCCGGTCGTGTAACATGCCCTAGAGGTAGTGGCATAGGTTGAGGGATCGCAAGTGTAGAGAAGGGTGCGCATTCTTGGGTGCAGGTTGATTGGGGACATGAGGCTATAGGTTGGAAGTTCCTACTATTTGTCACCTTAGTCTGTTAATGGTACCAGATGTGTACATGGATTTGGCTGAGCTATTACCCAATGGTGTCGAAACCCGGCTCGAGGATGACCCATTGTTGAAAGAAAAAGAACAATGTGGGCACTTGGAATGCTTCCAAACCCTAGATAGGGTATCCACCATCAACAACAAACCATAACTAGAAAATGTTGTCTAGCGAGGCGTCACACTAAGCCACTTGTAGCAACTTCAAAGGGTGCACACCAAACTAGCATGAATACTACTAAGTCAACATTAACTTCTCACTTATGTCATCCAAGTCCTCTAGGAGATTCTCTAAGCTTACATTATACAAGTTCTTCAAGCATAGTGATCCAAGGATCGACGTGAATAATCCAGGGTCTAAGTGGGGACTAACATGCATGCTAGGTGTTTAGGGGAATTCATGCAAGCTAGTTCATGTCCAATGTGAACTAAGAAACCTTAATTAGTACAAGAAGTTATCTTTTAATGAATCAAAGCTACATAGGGGAGGCCCGTATAGTTAAATACAGTTAAAAAACTTTGTTACAAGTAGATTTGATTAGAGGAGTAAAACAATCAAAATGTTTGCCAATTTTCTGAATTTTCGTTAATTTCTTGAATCATGTGCCTAATCTACAAGATAAGGTATCCAATTCAAGCGTTCACTTTCCGAGTTGTCCACATGTATAGAGATAAATCCACCAATCCCACCATTAATTTCTCATTTATATGATTAAATTCCTCTAGGAGACTCTCTAAGCTTACATGATACAAGCTCTCCAAGCATACTGATCCAAGTATTCAATGGGGTATCTTCGCCACATATCGTAGTTCCTTGTCAACCAAAGATATCAAACCCTAGTAGATTATGTCTTCTCTAGATTTTGGTTGTCACAAACCCTAGCTCCTTCAACCCTCACATCAATTAAATTATAATGACTCTAATATAGGTTCGTTAACCAAACACAATTATTTGATGACTACTATATTCAATTTGCAATGATGGGCACAAGATGCTAAAATAACATATATGAGCAACACCATAAACTACTCTAATCTCTATGTGAGCAAAGCATCACATTAAGATACTTGTAGCCACTTTGAAGAGTGAACAACAAACTAGCATGAATACTTAAAAGTCCACCCTTTATTCCCCACATACATAGCCTGACGAAACATAGGTGTAGAAAAGGGTGTACATTGCCTATGTGCAGGTTGATGGGGGAAATGAACCACGATCTTGGAGGATTCAAGGGTTTGATATAAGGACTTGGAGCATACTTGGCAAGCTCCAAGAGCAGCAAGAACTCTTGGAGCAACAGGAGTCTGACAACGACTCTTTCTGGTTGAGTAAGATTCCTTGGAGGTAGTGGCACAGGTTGAGGGATCGCAAGTGCAGAGAATGGTGTGCATTCTTGGGTGCAAGTTGATTGGGGGCATGAGCCTATATGTTGGACTTTCCTACAGTTCAACGCCTTAGTCTGTTAATGGTACCAGATGTGTACGTGGATTTGGTTGAGCTATTACCCAATGGTCTCAAAGCCCCAGCTCAAGGATGACCTATTGTTGAAAGAAAAAGAAGAATGTGGACACTTGGAATGCTTCGAAACCCTAGCTAGGGTATCCACCATCAACAACAAACCATAACTAGAAATCGTGGTCTAGAGAGGCATCACATTAAGCCACTTGTAGCCACTTCAAAGGGTGCACACCAAACTAGCATGAATACCACCAAGTCCACCCTTAATTTCTCATATTATCCAAGTACTCTAGGAGATTATCTATTTTTACATTAGACAAGCTCTTCAATCATAGTGATCCAAGGAGCCATGTGAATAATCTAGGGCCTAAGTGGTAACTAACATGCATGCGAGGTGTTTAGGGGAAGTCATGTAAGCTAGTTCGTGTCCAATGTGAACTAAGGAACCTGAATTAGTACAAGAAGTTATCTTTTAATGAAGCAGAGCTGCATAGGGGAGGCCCGTATGTCTAAATACAGTTACAAAACTTTGTTACAAGTAGATTTGATTAGAGGAGTAAAACAATCGAAATTTTTGCCAATTTTCTGAATTTTCGTTAATTTCTTTAATCATGTGCCTCATCTACAAGATAAGGTATCCAATTTAAGCATTCACTTTCCAAGTTGTGCACTTGTGAAGAGATAAATCCTCCAGTGATGCTTTATATATTAATGGGCTTGAAGTGTTAGACAATTCAGTCGATGAAGATTCTTGTTATCCAAGTTGAACATATAGTGCATGAATGCTCTTACTCAATGCATATGCTCCAATGGAATATAATATTTACTTGGTCAAATATCCTTTAGGCCAAAATTCCATATTTGATTCCCCACAATAATTTTAAAGGGGAATGTTATCGATGTGTTGGGGATTTCTTATTTTTGTTGCCAAGGAATTCTTAATGTGGATGTTGTTGAGTTGGCTGCTCTACCTAACATATGATCCTAATGGAGATATGCTAATTGTTGCCACCTTATTACCTTTTGGATAAATGTTGGCTAAGCTTGACATAGGGATGCAATGACCCTTGGATGCCATTCATTAGACACCCTTAGTTTAACGCTATGGACCACATTATTGTTAGTGGGCGCCCACTAACAATAATGTGGTCCATAGCGTTAAACTAAGGGTGTCCAATGAATGAAATCCAAGGGTCATTGCAATATACAAAATAAAGCATCAAGGGTTCACTTTCCAAGGTGTGCACATGTCAAGAGATCAATCGTCAAGTGTTGCACTCTCCAAGCATGGGTTCCAAATGTGAAGCACTTCTCATAGTAAGGATCCTTGGTGTCTAATTGAAGCATCCAATCATCTTACACAACAAATTCTATTCACTATTATATTAAATTAGCATTTGTACCCAACATTAGAAACTACTTAATTTCCATGGGAATATACTCTAAAAGTCAGATCTACAAGTATAAACTGTGTGGACATCAGGGTACTTTGTTATACAACACATGAAGTTACAAGTACATACCAAATAGCTTATCAAAAGTTAGCACATGTCCATTAAGCTTGATAAATACTAGGACACTTGGAATGCTTCCAAACCCTAGCTAGGGTATCCAACATGAACAACAAATTATAACTAGCAAATATGTTCTAGCAAGGCATCACATTAAGTCACTTGTAGCCACTTCAAAGGGTGCACAACAAACTAGAATGAATACCACCAAGCCTGCCATTAATTTCTCACTTATATTATCCAATTCCTCTAGGAGACTCTCTAAGCTTACATGATACAAGCTCTCCAAGCATACTGATCCAAGCCTTCGATGGGGTCTCTTCGCCACATATCATAGTTCCTTGTCACCTAAAGATATCAAACCCTAGTAGAACATGTCTTCTCTAGATTCTAGTTGTCACAAACCCTAGCTCCTTCAACACCCACATCAATACAATTATAACGACTCTAATATAGGATCATTAACGAAACAAAATTATTTGATGACTACTATATTCAATTTACAATGATGGGCACAAGATGCTAAATTAGCATATATGAGCAACACCATAAACTACTCTAATCTCTATGTGAGTATATGGTAAAAATTAGATCTTCAACTAGAGAAATTATGGATAGAAATGTACTTCATTTATACAAACAACAAAGTTAGAAGTACCTTAGGTGCGAAAAAGGGTGTACACTACCTATGTGCAGGTTGACGGGGGATGTGAACCAGGAGGTTGGAGGATTCAAGGGTTTGATATAAGGACTTGGAGCATACTTGGCAAGCTCGAAGGGCAGCAAGAACTCTTGGAGCCACAGGAGTCTGAGAACATCTCTTTCCGGTTGAGTAAGATGCCCTGGGTGTAGTGGCATATGTTGAGGGATCTCAAGTGCAGAGAAGGGTGTGTATTCTTGGGTGCAGGTTGATTGCAGGTGTGAGCCTATAGGTTTGAGGTTCCTAAGGTTTGGCACCTTAGTCTCTTAACGGTACCAGATGTGCATGTGCATTTGGTTGAGCTATTACCCATTGGTGTTGAAACCCTAGCTCGGGGATGACCCATTGTTGAAAGAAAAAGACTGTGTCAAAACCCTATCTAGGGTATCCACCATCAACAACAAACCATAACTAGAAAATGTGATCTAACGAGGTAGCACACTAAGCCACTTGTAGCCACTTCAAAGGGTACACACCAAACGAGCATGAATACGACCAAGTCCACCGTTAATTTCTCACGTATATCATTTAGTCCTCTAGGAGATTCTTTAAGCTTACATTATACAAGTTGTTCAAGCATAGTGATCCAAGGACTGACGCGAATAATCCAGGGCCTAAGTGGGGACTAATATGCATGCTAGGTTTCTTAGGGGAAGTCATCCAAGCTAATTCGTGTCCAATGTGAACTAAGAAACCTGAATTAGTACAAGAAGTTATCTTTTAATGAAGCAGAGTTGCACAGGGGAGGCTCGTATGTCTAAATACAGTTACAAAACTTCGTTACAGGTAGATTTGTTTAGAGGAGTAAAACAATAGAAATGTTTGCCAATTTTTCTGAATTTTCATTAATTTCTTGAATCATGTGCCTAATCTACAAGATAAGGTATCCAATTCAAGTGTTCACTTTCCAATTTGTACACATGTAAAGAGATAAATCCTCATGTGATGCTCTCTACATTAATGGGCTTGAAGTGTTAGATAATTCACATGATGAGGATTCTTGTTGTCCAAGCTGAACATATAGTGCACGAATGCTCTTATTCAGCGCATATGCTCCAATGGGATATAATATTTACTTGGACAAATATCCTTTAGGCAAAAATTCAATATTTGACTTCCCACAATAATTTTAAAGGGGAATGTTATTGATGTGTTGGTGATTTCTTATTTTTGTTGCCAAGGAATTCTTAAGGTGGATGTTGTATATTTGGTTGCTCTGCCTAACATATCATCCTAATGGAGATATGCTAATTGTTGCCACCTTTTTACATTTTGGAGAAATATTGGCTAAGCTTGATGTATGGATGCAGTGAACCTTAGATGTCATTCATTAGACACCCTTAGTTTAAGGCTATTAACCACATTATTGTTTGTGGGTGCCCACTAACACTAATGTGGCCCATAGGATTAAACTAAGGGTGTCTAATGAATAATATGCAAGGGCCATTGCAATATACAAGATAAAGAGTTAAGCGTACACTCTCCAAGGTGTACACATGTCAAGAGATCAATCCTCAAGTGTTGCACTCTCCAAGCATGGGTTCTAAATGTCAAGCACTTCTCATAGCAAGGATCCGTGTTGTCTAATTCAAGCATCCAATTATCCAATGATCTTACTCAACAAATTCTACTCACTATTATATTAAATTACCATTTGTACCCGACATTAGAAACTACTTAATTTTCATGGGAATATACTCTAAAAGTCAGATCTACAAGTATAAAATTTGTGGACATTAGGGTACTTCGTTATACAACAAATGAAGTTACAAGTACATACCAACTAGCTTATCAAAAGTTGGCACATGTCCATTAATCTTGACAAATACAAGGACACTTGGAATGCTTCCAAACCCTAGCTAGGGTATTCAACATGAACAATAAACAATAACTAGCAAATATGGTCTAGCAAGGCATCACACTAAGCCACTTGTAGCCACTTAAAAGGGTGCACAACAAACTAGCATGAATACCACCAAGCCCACCATTAATTTCTCACTTATATCATCCAATTCCTCTAGGAGACTCTCTAAGCTTACATGATACAAGCTCTCCAAGCATACTGATCCAAGTCTTCGATGGGGTCTCTTCGCCACATATCCTAGTTCCTTGTCACCCAAAGATATCAAACCCTAGTAGATCATGTCTTCTCTAGATTTTGGTTGTCACAAACCCTAGCTCCTTCAACCCTCACATCAATACAATTATAACGACTCTAATATAGGTTCATTAACGAAACATAATTATTTGATGACTACTATATTCAATTTACAATGATCGGCATAAGATGCTAAATCAGCATATATGAGAAACACCATAAACTACTCTAATCTCTATGTGAATATATGGTAAAAATTAGATCTTCAACTACAGAAATTGTGGATAGCAATGTACTTCATTTATACAAACAATAAAGTTAGAAGTACATACCAATTAGCCTATCACAAGTTGGTACATGTTGTTCATGCTTGTCATAGGATAAGACACTTCAAATGTTACCAAACACTAGCTAGGGCATCCACCATCAACAACAAACCATAACTAGTGAAGATGGCCTAGCAAGGCATCACACTAAGATACGTGTAGCCACTTCAAAGAGTTAACAACAAACTAGCATGTATACCTACAAGTCCACCCTTGATTCCCCACATACATAGCTCGACAAACCTTTTAGGTGCAGAAAAGGGTGTACAATGTCTATGTGCAGGTTGATGGGGGATGTGAACCAGGATGTTGGAGGATTCAAGGGTTTGATATAGGGACTTGGAGCATACTTCGCAAGCTCGAAGGGCAGCAAGAACTCTTCGAGTGACAGGGGTCTGAGAACATGCCTTTCCGATTTAGTAAGATGCCTTAGAGGTAGTGGCATAGGTTGAGGGAACGCAAGTGCAGAGAAGGGTGTGCATTCTTGGGTGCAAGTTGATTGGGGGCGTGAGCCTATAGGTTGGAGGTTCCTATGGTTTAGCACCCTAGTTTGCTAATGGTACCAGATATGTACGTGGATTTCGATGAGCTATTACCCAATGGTGTCGAAGCCCCAGCTCTGGGATGACATATTGTTGAAAGAAAAAGAACAACATGGACACTTGGAATGCTTCCAAACCCTAGCTAGGGTATCCACCATCAACAACAAACCATAACTAGAAAACGTGGTCTAACGAGGCAGCACACTAAGCCACTTGTAGCCACTTCAAAGGGTACACACCAAACTAGCATGAATACGACCAAGTCCACCGTTAATTTATCACTTATATCATCTAGTCCTCTAGGAGATTCTCTAAGCTTACATTATACAAGCTCTTCAAGCATAGTGATCCAAGGACTGATGTGAATAATCTAGGGCCTAAGTGGGGACTAACATGCATGCTAGGTTTCTTAGGGGAAGTCATGCAAGCTAGTTTGTGTCCAATGTGAACTAAGAAACCTGAATTAGTACAAGAAGTTATCTTTTAATGAAATAGAGCTACACAGGGGAGGCTCATATGTCTAAATACAGTTACAAAACTTTGTTACAAGTAATTTGTTTAGAGGAGTAAAACAATTGAAATGTTTGCCAATTTTTCTGAATTTTTGTTAATTTCTTGAATCATGTGCCTAATAGACGACAAGATAAGGTATCCAATTCAAGCATTCACTTTCCAATTTGTACACATGTAAAGAGATAAATCCTCTAGTGATGCTCTCTACATTAATGGGCTTGAAGTGTTAGACAATTCACATGATGAGGATTCTTGTTGTCCAAGCTGAACATATAGTGCACAAATTCTCTTACTCAATGCATATGCTCCAATGGGATATAATATTTACTTGGTCAAATATCCTTTAGGCCAAAATTCGATATTTGACTTCCCACAATAATTTTAAAGGGGAATGTTATCGATGTGTTGGCGATATCTTATTTTTGTTGCCAAGGAATTCTTAAGGTGTATGTTGTATAGTTGGCTTCTCTACCTAACATATGATCCTAATGGAGATATACTAGTTGTTGCCACCTTTTTACATTTTGGAGAAATATTGGCTAAGCTTGACATAGGGATGCAGTGAACCTTAGATGTCATTCATTAGACACCCTTAGTTTAAGGCTATTAACCACATTATTGTTAGTGGGTGCCCAATAACACTAACGTGGCTGATAGCCTTAAACTAAGGGTGTCTAATGAATGACATGCAAGGGCCATTGCAATATACAAGATAAAGAGTTAAGTGTACACTTTCCAAGGTCTACACATGTCAAGAGATCAATCCTCGAGTGTTTCACTCTCCAAGCATGGGTTCCAAATGTCAAGCACTTCTCATAGCAAGGATCCTTGTTGTCTAATTCAAGCATCCAATCATCCAATGATCTTACTCAACAAATTCTACTCACTATTATATTAAATTAGCATTTGTACCCAACATTAGAAACTACTTAATTTCCATGGGAATATACTCTAAAAGTCAGATCTACAAGTATAAAATGTGTGGACATCAAGGCACTTTGTTATACAACAAATGAAGTTACAAGTACATACCAACTAACTTATCAAAAGTTGGCACATGTCCATTAAGCTTGAAAAATACTAGGACACTTGGAATGCTTCCAAACCCTAGCTAGGGTATCCAACATGAACAATAAACTATGACTAGCAAATATGGTCTAGCAAGGCATCACACTAAGCCACTTGTAGCCATTTCAAAGGGTGCACAACAAATTAGCATGAATACCACCAAGCCCACCATTAATTTCTCACTTATATCATCCAATTCCTCTAGGAGACTCTCTAAGCTTACATGATACAAGCTCTCCAAGCATACTAATCCAAGTCTTCGATGGGGTCTCTTCGCCACATATCCTAGTTCCTTGTCACCCAAAGATATCAAACCCTAGTAGATCATGTCTTCTCTAGATTTTGGTTTTCACAAACCCTAGCTCCTTCAACCCTCATATCAATACAATCATAACGACTCTAATATAGGTTCATTAACGAAACACAAGTATTTGATGACTACTATATTCAATTTACAATGATGGGCATAAGATGCTAAATCAACATATATGAGAAACACCATAAACTACTCTAATCTCTATGTGAATATATGGTAAATATTAGATCTTCAACTATAGAAATTGTGGATAGCAATGTACTTCATTTATACAAACAATAAATTTAGAATTACATACCAATTAGCCCATGACAAGTTGGTAAATGTTTTTCATGCTTGTCATAGCATAAGACACTTCAAATGTTTCCAAACACTAGCTAGGGCATCCACCATCAACAACAAACCATAACTAGTGAAGATGGCTTGGCAGGGCATCACACTAAGATACTTGTAGCCACTTCAAAGAGTTAACAACAAACTAGCATGAATACCTACAAGTCCACCCTTGATTCCACACATACATAGCTCGACAAACCTTTTAGGTGCAGAAAAGGGTGTACATTGTCTATGTGCAGGTTGATGGGGGATGTGAACCAGGATGTTGGAGGATTCAAGGGTTTGATATAAGGACTTGGAGCATACTTCGCAAGCTCGAAGAGCAGCAAGAACTCTTGGAGCGACAGGAGTCTGAGAACGTGTATTTCCGGTTTAGTAAGATGCCCTAGAGGTAGTAGCATAGGTTGAGGGATCGCAAGTGCAAAGAAGGGTGTGCATTCTTGGGTGCAGGTTGATAGTGGGCGTGAGCCTATAGGTTGGAGGTTCCTATAGTTTGGCACCTTAGTCTGTTAATGGTACTGGATGTGTACGTGGATTTGGCTAAGCTATTACCCAATGGTGTCAAAGCCCCAGCTCGGGGATGACCCATTCTTGAAAGAAAAAGAACAACATGGACACTTGGAATGCTTCCAAACCCTGGCTATGGTATCCACCATCATCAACAAACCATAACTAGAAAACGTGGTCTAGCGAGGCATAACACTAAGCCACTTGTATCCACTTCAAAGGTTGCACACCAAACTAGCATGAATACCACCAAGTCCACCATTAATTTCTCACTTATATCATCCAAGTCCTCTAGGAGATTCTCTAAGCTTACATTATACAAGCTCTTCAAGCATAATGATCCAAGGACCCACGTGAATAATCCAGTGCCTAAGTGGGGACTAACATGCATGCTAAGTGTTTAGGGGAAGTCATGCAAGCTAATTCGTGTCCAATGTGAACTAAGAAACTTGAATTTATACAAGAAGTTATCTTTTAGTGAAGCAGAGTTGGACAGGGAAGGCCCGTATGTCTAAATACAGTTAGAAAACTTCATTACAAGTAGATTTGATTAGAGGAGTAAAACAATCGAAATGCTTGCTAAATTTTCTAAATTTTCGTTAATTTCTTGAATCATGTGCCTAATCTACAAGATAAGTTATCCAATTCAAGCGTTCACTTTCCAAGTTGTACACATGTAAAGAGATAAATCCTCAAATGATGCTCTCTACATTAATGGGCTTGAAGTGTTAGATAATTCACATGATGAGGATTCTTGTTGTCCAAGCTGAACATATAGTGGATGAATGTTCTTACTCAACACATATGCTCCAATGGGATATAATATTTACTTGGTCAAATATCATTTAGGCCAAAATTCCATATTTGATTCCCCACGATAATTTTAAAGGGGAATCTTATGGATGTGTTGGCGATTCCTTATTTTTGTTGCCAAGGAATTCTTAAGGTGGATGTTGTTGAGTTCGTTGCTTTGCCTAACATATGATCCTAATGGAGATATGTTAATTGTTGCCACCTTATTACCTTTTGGATAAATGTTGTCTAAGCTTGACGTTGGGATGCAATGACCCTTGGATTTCATTCATTAGACACCCTTACTTTAAGGCTATGGACCACATTATTGTTAGTGGTCACCCACTAACACTAATGTGGCCCATAGCCTTAAACTAAGGGTGTCTAATGAATGACATCCAAGGGCCATCCGATTTCTCACTTGTATCATCCAATTCCTCTAGGAGACCTTACATGATACAAGCTCTTCAAGCATACTGATCCAAGTCTTTGATGGGGTCTCTTCCCCACATATCCCAGTTCCTTGTCACCCAAAGATATCAAACGCTATTAGATCATGTCTTCTCTAGATTTTGGTTGTCACAAACTCTAGCTCCTTCAACCCTCACATCAATACAATTATAACGACTCTAAGATAGGTTCATTAATGAAATAGAATTATTTGATGAGTAGTATATTCAATTTACAGCAATGGGCACAGGATGCTAAATTAGCATATATGAGCAACAACATAAACTACTCTAATCTCTATGTGAGTATATGGTAAAAATTAGATCTTCAACTATAGAAATTGTGGATAGCAATGTACTTCATTTATACAAACAATAAAGTTAGAAGTACATACCAATTAGCCTATGACAAGTTGGTACATGTTGTTCATGCTTGTCATAAGATAGGACACTTCAAATGTTTCCAAACACTAGCTAGGGCATCCACCATCAACAACAAAACCGTAACTAGTGAAGATGGCCTAGCAAGGCATCACACTAAGATACTTGTAGCCACTTCAAAGAGTGAAAAACAAACTAGCATGAATGCCTACAAGTCCACCCTTGATTCCCCACATACATAGACCGACGAACCTTAGGTGCAAGGGTGTACACTGCCTATGTGTAGGTTGATGGGGCATGTGAACCAGGAGGTTAGAGGATTCAAGGGTTTAATATAAGGAATTAGAGCATACTTTGGAAAGCTCAAATACAAGCAAGAAGTATTGGAGCCACAGGAGTCTGAGAATGTCTCTTCTGGTTGAGTAAGATGCCCTTGAGGTAGTGGCATAGTTTGATGGATATGTTGGGTTGTGTTATATTCTTTCCACGACTAGCCCACATAGTTAACCAGGGGGTTAGAAGGGGGGTAGACTCCCCCCTTCGTTGCGCCGATTATGTAGTGGGGGGGTCATAGGGGGTTTTATGGCTGCAGGTAACCCCCCTATGTTATGTTGGGCGGACCTACCTATGGTTTTGTGCATGATTTTCTCACATGGTTTTGGATGCGATGGTTTTCAGTCCATGATATTGGATTCTTCGGCACGTATAAATATGTATTGTAACATTGAAAAGAACAAAATGAAAAATCAAGCTGGTAGTCCCGGTTTTTGCATCCAGGGGAAAATATCTGTGTATATGTGTTTTATTTGTTATGCTCTCGCATTGTTTACTTTCTATGTTTTAGAATTCGTATGCAGGTAATTTCTGTACGGGGTTAAAACCTACATTTGGTATCAGAGTTGTTTTGGCTTCAAGGGGACACCTTTGTTGTTGAGGGGTTTCGCTCGGGCCTGTTGTAGACCCTATTTAGTGGGAGATATATGGGATCGATTCTGGTGGTGAAAGAAGATGGCGAGCAGTGGAAGGATAGAGATCAAGAAATTTAATGGTCAGAGTTTTGAGTTGTGGAAACTCAAGATGGAGGATTTGTTGGTGGATAAAGATCAGTGGATCGCGGTAGATCTGGGTAATAAACCAATAGGAGTGTCCAATGAAGAATGGAAGAAGTTAGATCAGAAGGCAAAGAGCACAATATGATTGTGTGTCTTAGATTCGGTATTGTTGAATGTATCAGGGGAAGCTATGACGAAGGCTTTGTGGGACAAGTTAGGGACTTTGTACCAATCTAAGTCTTTGGTGAATAAACTATTCCTACGGGAAAAACTGTATAACCTGAGGATGAAAGATGGAGATTCAGTGACAGAGCATCTTAATGTGTTTAATATTATGGTAAGTTAGTTATCATCTGTTTATATCAAAATTTCAGATGAAGATAAGTGCATTAGTTTGTTGTGTTCTCTACCAGATTCGTGGAATAGTCTGGTTATTGCAATAGGTATCAATGCAACTGCCTTGCAGTTTGATGAAATAGTCTCATCCTTACTGACGGAGGAGATGAGACGGAAAAATATGGAGAGCCAGAGTGGTGATGCCTTGTCTGTACCAGGACGGTCCCAAAACAGAAACAAAAATAAGTCATCAAGTGGGAGATCTAAATCTAGAGGGAGATATAAATCTCCAGGAAAACCTATAAAGGTGGTGTGCTGGAAATGCGGAAATGGAGGGCACTACAGAAGGGACTGTAAATCTAAAGCTCCTGACAAAGGAAAGGGATCTGATGATGCTCTTTCTGCAGAGGCGAAAACCACCTCAGATGAAGGTGGGGATGTGTACTTGGCTTCTTCAAGTACACATGTAGATCATGAGGCATGGTTGATTGGCTCAGGTGCATCCTTTCACTTCACTCCCCATAGAGAGTGGTTCTACGAGTATGAGAAATACGATGGTGGCAATGTCTTCTTAGGGGATGATAGGAAGGTTAGAATCGTTGGTCACGGAAAAGTAAAGTCGCAGTTGCAAGGTGGAAGGGTTAGAACACTTCCAGGTGTTCTACATATTCCTGCATTGGCCAGAAATCTAATTTCTGTAAGCAATCTGGATGATGCAGGTGTAAAAACAATGTTCGAGAAGGATACCTACAAGATGGTTTGGGGGGCACTGGTATTGATGCAGGGAGTTTGGATTGGAACTCTGTACAAGCTGCAAGGTAGCACTGTTGTTGATGGGTGCAACAGTTCTGTGGTTCCTGAAATTGGAGCAGAAAATCTAGTGGTCTCTGGAGAGAAGACCATGCATTGGCATCAAAGGCTTGGACATATTGGAGAGAAGGGTCTTCGAATACTTCATGGTAAAGGTATGGTAGAAGATATGAGTAATAGCTCTCTGGATTTTGATTTTTGTGAAAATTGTGTACATGGGAAGCAGAGTTAGGTGAGTTTCCCCTCTAGTGGTAAAAGGGCTAAACAAATATTAGATCTTGTGCACAGTGATGTGTTTGGACCTATGAAGGTTCCATCACTGGGTAAGTATGTGTACTATGTATCCTTTATAGATGACTTCTCAAGGAATACATGGATAATTTCCTTAAGAAAAAATCTGAAGTCTTTGACAGGTTTAAAGAATTTAAGGCTCTGGTGGAAAACTAGACAGAGAAGAAGATAAAGGTGGTGAGGGCAGATAACGGTGGAGAGTTTTACAGTAAGGAATTTGAAGAATTATGTAAGAAGCGTGGTATAACACGGCAGAAGACTACTCCATACACACCTGAGAAAAATGGAGTTGCAGAAAGAATGAACAAGACGTTGATGGAAAGGGCAAGAAGCATGCTTAGTGGTGTCGGGTTAGGACAGGAATTCTAGGCAGAGGAGGTGGAGACAGCATGTTACCTGGTCAACAGATCACCTTCATCAGCGTTGAAGGATAAGACTCCACAAGATGTATGGACTGGTAAGAAACCCTCTATTTCACATCTGAGGGTATTTGGATGTGATGCATATGTACATGTTCCAAAGGAGAAACGAACCAAGTTGGATAGTAAATTTGAAAAGTGCATCTTTATTGGGTATAAGGATGGTTTAAAGGGTTATAAGCTTTAGAACCCAGTAACAAGGAAGGTTGTGTACAACCGAGATGTGGTGTTTAGAGAGGTGAAAGATGTTATTAAACATGAAGTCCAACCAAAAGAACCTAAGAAGACAGAGTTTGAGCTAAAGGAGGAAGAATCAGACTCTACAGCAGAAGAGGAATCAGAAGGTGAAGAGCCACAAACTCTGGGTGTGAGAAGATCAGTTCGAGAAAGAAGACAGCCAGAAAGGTATAGTCCATCTGCTTTCTGTTCAATTTTTTCTTTATCTATTACTAATGATGATCCTGGAACTGCAAAGGAAGCAGTAGATTCAGAGGATGGAAAACTATGGAAAGAGGCCATGGTTGATGAAATGGCATCTTTGCACAAAAATGAGGCTTGGGATCTAATGGAGTTATCGGCTGAAAGGAAACCCGTTGGCAGCAAATGGGTATTCAAGAAGAAGACAAATGCAGAAGGACGGGTGGAGAAATAAAAAGCTCGGTTGCTAGCAAAAGTTATTCCCAGGTGCCGGGAATTGATTTTGGTGATATTTTTTCTACTGTTGCCAAGGTAGCTTCTATTAGATTACTCTTATTTGTTGTTGCTGCTTTTTATTTTGAGGTAGAACAAATGGATGTGAAGACAACATTTCTTCACGAGGATCTGGAAGAGGAGATCTACATGAAGCAACCTGAAGGCTTTGCGGTGAAGAGTAAGAAAGAACTTGTATGAAAGTTAAAGAAGTCTCTGTATGGGTTAAAACAGTCACCAAGGATGTGGTATCAGAAATTTGATACATTTATACAGGGACTTGGCTTCACCAGAAACAAAGCAGATCATTGTATGTATTTTAAATTAATTGGTGACCGTGTTATTTATCTGATCTTGTATGTGGATGATATGTTGCTGGTTGGAAATGACAAAGAAATTATCTAGGATTTGAAGACCCAATTATCCTCCAAATTTGACATGAAATATCTTGGTGTTGCAAACTATATTTTGGGCATGGAAATTAAAAGAGACCAGGCAAAGAGGAAGCTCTGGTTAAACCAGAGGAAGTATGTCGAGACAATATTGCAGAGGTTTAATATGAAAGATAGTAAACCGGTGAAGGTTCCTATTCCTGTAGGTGTAAAGTTATCTGCTGAACAGTGTCCCAAGACACAAGAAGAGGAAGAGGGCATGTCCTGTGTTCCATATGCAAGTGCAGTTGGTAGCCTATTGTATGCGATGGTTTGTACTAGACCAGACATTGCACATGCAGTGGGATTATTGAGCAGGTTTATGTCAAAACGAGGGAAGGAGCATTGGACAACAATGAAGTGGATTTTCAGGTATTTGTGTGGCACTAGTGATTATGGTTTGTGCTACCAAGGAAGACCAGGATTGGACAGAGTTTTGGATATCTGTGGCTTTGCTGATGCGGACTGGGCTGGAGATCTGGATCAAAGAAGATCTACAAGTGGGTATGTGTTTAACCTATTTGGAGGTGCAATCAGTTGGATGAGTAAAATACAATCTGTAGTGGCACTATCAACTACAGAGGCAGAATACATGGCAGCCACTCATGCAAGCAAGGAAGCAATTTGGTTGCAGAGATTGTGTTCAAGTATGGGGTTAGTACATGGAGCTATAAGGATAGACTGTGACAACCAAAGTGCAATTTTCTTGGCAAATAAACATGCTTACCATTCAAAGACAAAGCACATTGATGTTTAGTATCACTTTGTGAGGCATATGATAGAAAACAAAAAGGTGTTGATGGTAAAGGTGGACACTTTTAAGTATACTGCAGATGCATTGACAAAACATGTGAGCTCTGAGAAGTTCTCTTGGTGTAGAGAAACAATGGGCATTGCAGGGTTGGATAAATGACTAAGCTCTCTTATGGCCCCCTATGGAAAGAAAACAACAAGTGGGAGAATCTTGGGTTGTGTTATATTCTTTCCACGACTAGCCCACGTAGTTAACCAGGCGGTTAGAAGGCCCCCCCCCCCTTCGTTGCACCGATTGCATAGTGGGGGGGTCACAGGGGGTTTGAGGGGTGCAAGTAACCCCTCTCTATGGGGTCCGGGGCATCGCCTCGAAAGATTTTGGTTTTAGACCCTATGTTAGGTTGGGTGGACCTACCTATGGTTTTGTGCATGATTTTCGCACATGGTTTTGGACGCGATTGTTTTCGGTCCATGTTATTGGATGCTTCAACATGTATAAATATGTATTGTAACATTGAAAGGAACAGAATGAAAAATCAAGCTGGTAGTCCTAGTTTTGGGATCCATGGGAAAATCTCTGTGTATATGTGTTTTATGTGTTATGTTATCGCATTGTTTATTTTTTGTGTTTTAGAATTCGTATGCAGGTAATTTCTGTACGGGGTTAAAACCTACAGGATCACAAGTGCAAAGAAGGGTGTGCATTCTTGGGTGCAAGTTGATTGGGGGCATGAGCCTATAGGTTGGAGGTCCCTACAGTTTGGAACCTTAGTCTGTTAATGGTACCAGATGTGTACGTGGATTTGGCTAAGCTATTACCCAATGTTGTCGAAGCCCCGGCTCAGGGATGACCCATTGTTGAAAGAAAAAGAAAAATGTGGACACTTGGAATACTTCCAAACCCTAGCTAGACGATCCACCATCAACAACAAACCATAACTAGAAAACATGGTCTAGCGAGGCATCACACTAACTCACTTGTAGCCACTTCAAAGGGTGCACACCCAAACTAGCATGAATACCACCAAGTCCACCCTTAATTTCTCATTTATATCATCCAAGTGCTCTAGGAGATTCTCTAAGCTTACATTATACAAGCTCTTCAAGCATAATGATCCAAGTACCCACGTGAATAATCCAAGGCCCAAGTAGGGACTAACATGCGTGTCAGGTGTTTAGGGGAAGTCACACAACCTAGTTCTTGTCCAATGTGAACCAAGAAAACTAAATTAGTACAAGAAGTTATCTCTTAATGAGGTAGAGATGCATAGGGGAGGCATGTATGTCTAAATACAGTTACAACTTCGTTACAAGTAGATTTGATTAGAGGTATAAAACAATCGAAATGTTTGCCAATTTTTCTGAATTTTTTTTAATTTCTTAAATCATGTGCCTAATATACAAGATAACATATCCAATTCAAGCTTTCACTTTCCAAGTTGTGCACATGTAAAGTGATAAATCCTCTAGTGATTCTCTCTACATTAATGGGCTTCAAATGTTAGACAATTCACACGATGAGGATTCTTGTTGTCCAAGTTCAACGTATAGTGCACGAATGCTCTTACTCAACGCATATGCTCCAATGGGATATAATATTTACTTGGTCAAATATCCTTTAGGCCAAAATTCCATATTTGATTCCCCACGATAATTATAAAGGGGAATGTTATGGATGTGTTGGTGATTCTTATTTTTGTTGCCAAGGAATTCTCAAGGTGGATGTTGTTGAGTTGGTTGCTCTGCCTAACATATGATCCTAATGGAGATATGCTAATTGTTGCAACATTATTACCTTTTGGAGAAATGTTGGATAAGCTTGACATATGTATGCAATTCCCCTTGGATGTCATTCATTAGACACCCTTAGTTTAAGGCTATGGGCCACATTATTGTTAGTGGGCGCCCACTAACACTAATGTGGCCCATAGCCTTAAACTAAGGGTGTCTAATGAATGACATCCAAGGGCCATTACAATATACAAGATAAAGCATCAAGCACTAACTCTCCAAGGTGTGCACATGTCAAGAGATCAATTCTCAAGTGTTGCACTCTCCAAGCATGGGTTCCAAATGTGAAGTACTTCTCATAGAAAGGATCCTTGTTGTCCAATTCAAGCATCCAATTGAACAATCATCTTACTCAACAAATTGTTCTCACTATTATATTAAATTAGCATTTGTACCCAACAATAGAAAGTACTTAATTTCCATGGGAATATACTCCAAAAGTCAGATCTACAAGTATAACATGTGTGGACATCAGGGTACATCATTATACAACAAATGAAGTTACACGTACATACCAACTAGCTTATCAAAAGCTCGCACATGTCCATTAAGCTTGACAAATACTAGGACACTTGGAATGCTTCCGAACCCTAGCTAGGTTATCCAACATGAACAACAAACTATAACTAGCAAATATAGTCTAGCAAGGCATCACACTAAGCCACTTGTAGCCACTTCAAAGGGTGCACAACAAACTAGCATGAATAGCACAAAGCCCACCATCAATTTCTCACTTATATCATCCAATTCCTCTTCGAGACTCTATAAGCTTACATGAGACAAGCTCTCCAAGCATATTGATCCAAGTCTTCGATGGTGTCTCTTCGCCACATATACTAGTTCCTTGTCACCCAAAGATATCCAACCCTAGTAGATCATGTATTCTATAGATTTTGGTTGTCACAAACCATAGCTCCTTCAACCCTCACATCAATACAATTATAACGACTCTAATATAGGTCCATCGAAACACAATTATTTGATGACTACTATATTCAATTTACAATGATGAGCACAAGATGCTAGATTAGCATATATGAGCAACACCATAAACTACTCTAATATCTATGTGAGTATATGGTAAAAATTAGATCTTCAACTATAATAATTGTGGATAGCAATGTACTTCATTTATACAAACAATAATGTTAGAGGTGCATAACAATTAGCCTATGACAAGTTCATACATGTCATTCATGCTTGTCACAGGATATGACACTTCAAATGTTTTCAAACACTAGCTAGGGCATCCACCATCAAAAACAAACCATAACTAGTGAAGATGGCCTAACAAGGCATCACACTAAGATACTTGTAGCCACTTCAAAGAGTGAACAACAAACTAGCATGAATACCTACAAGTCCACCCTTGATTCCCCACATACATAGCCCGACGAACCTTAGGTGCAGAAAAGGGTGTACACTGCCTATGTGCAGGTTGACCGGGGATGTGAACTAGGAGGTTGGAGGATTCAAGGGTTTGATAAAAGGACTTGGAGCATACTTGGCAAGCTCGAAGAGCAGCAAGAACTCTTGGAGCCACAGGAGTATGAGGATGTCTCTTTCTGATTGGGTAAGATGCCCTGGAGGCAGTGGCATAGGTTGAGGGATTGCAAGTGCAGAGAAGGGTGTGCATTCTTCGGTGTAGGTTGATTGGGTGCGTGGGCCTATAGGTTGGAGGTTCCTACGGTTTGGCACCTTAGTCTATTAATGGTACCAAATGTGTAAATGGATTTGGCTAAGCTATTACCCAGTGGTGTCGAAGTCCCATCTTGGGCATGACCCATTGTTGAAAGAAAAAGAACAATGTGGACACTTGGAATGCTTCCAAACCCTAGCTAGGGTATCCACCATATACAACAAACCATAAATAGAAAACATGGTCTAGCGAGGCATCACACTAAGCCACTTGTAGCCACTTCAAAGGGTGCACACTAAACTAACATGAATACCACCAAGTCCACCATTAATTTCTCACTTATATCATCGAAGTCCTCTAGGAGATTCTCTAAGCATATATTATACAAGCTCTTCGAGCATAGTGATCCAAGGACCCACGTGAATAATCCAGGGCCTAAGAGGGGACTGACATGCATGCTAGGTGTTTAGGTGAAGTCATGCAAGTTAGTTCGTGTCCATTGTGAACTAAGAGCTCGAATTTATACAAGAAGTTATCTTTGAATGAGGTAGAGCTCCACGGGGGAGGCCCTTATGTCTAAATATAGTTACAAAATTTCGTTACAAGTAGATTTGACTAGAGCATTAAAACAATCGAAATGTTTTCCAAATTTTCTGAATTTTCGTTAATTTCTTAAAGCATTTACCTAATCTACAAGATAAGGTATCCAATTCAAGTGTTCACTTTCCAAGTTGTGCACATGTAAAGAGACAACTCCTCCAGTGATGCTCTCTACATTAATGGGCTTGAAGTGTTAGACAGTTCACATGATAAGGATTCTTGTTGTCCAAGCTGAATATATAGTGCACGAATGCTCTTATTCAACGCATATGCTCCAATGGGATATAATATTTACTTGGTCAAATATCCTTTAGGCCAAAATTCCATATTTGATTCCCCACGATAATTTAAAGGGAAATGTTATGGATGTGTTCGCGATTTCTTATTTTTTTTGCTAAGTAAATCTTAAGGTGGATGTTGTTGAGTTGGTTGTTATGCCTAACATATGATCCTAATGGAGATATGCTAATTGTTGCCACCTTATTACCATTTTGAGAAATGTTGGCTAAGCTTGACGTAGGGATGCAATGACCCTTGGATGTCATTCATTAGACACCCTTAGTTTAAGGCTATGGACCACATTATTGTTAGGGGGCGCACTCTAACACTAATGTGGCCCATATCCTTAAACAAAGGGTGTCTAATGAATGACATCAAAGGTCCATTGCAATATACAAGATAAAGTGTGAAGCGCTTACTCTCCAAGGTGTGCACATGTCAAGAGATCAATCATCAAGCGTTGCACTCTCCAAGCATGGGGTCCAAATGTGAAGCACTTATCATAGCAAGGATCCTTGTTGTCTAATTCAAGCATTCAATCGTCCAATCATCTTACTCAACAAATTATACTCACTATTACATTAAATTAGCGTTTGTACCCAACATTAGAAACTACTTAATTTCTATGGGAATATACTCTAAAAGTTAGATCTACAAGTATAAAATGTGTGGACATTAGAGAACTTCGTTATACAAAAATGAAGTTACAAGTACATACCAACTAGCTTATTAAAAGTTGGCACATGTCCATTAATATTGACAAATACTAGGACACTTGGAATGCTTCCGAACCCTAGCTAGGGTATCCAACATGAACAAAAAACTATAACCAGCAAATATGGTCTAGCAAGGCATCACACTATGGCACTTGTAGCCACTTCAAGGTTTGCACAACAAACTAGCATGAATACCACCAAACCCACCATTAATTTCTCACTTATATCATCCAATTCTTGTAGGAGACTCTTTAAGCTTACATGATACAAGCTCTCCAAGCATACTGATCCAAGTCTTCGATGGGGTCTTGTAATATTCCTAACCTAGAATATTCCTCAAACCCCAGTAAAATATCAACTAGAAAAACGCGCAATTGGTATAGTAGCACAGAGATATAATAACATTAGTGCAGCAACAATAATATATATACGAAATATAAACAGATACACAAGAAATGCAGCAAGAAATGCTAAGCCATTTTATTATACTGAGTAAAGGAATGAGTACAGAGGTGATTAGAAAGACGGCACCTCGACTTGCTCAAGGCAAGTGGAGAAATATACTCAGAATAGCAAAGAAATGGCTCCTCTCTGAACTGCGTCCAAGCTGCTGGAGATCTGTAGTGTTGTTGCTGCTGCTAGAAATCAAATGAGGATTTGGGGCTGATCCCGTCCTCAGAATACGTTGAAACTCTAGAATTGGACTCTCCTCAAGAAACCCAGAAAAACCCAGAAAGCTTTCCTGGAATGGCCGACCCCTGAAAATCACCCCCTTTGGGTTCTGCGCAATCCCTCAATACTCTGCGCTGCCACTATATGAAACTCTCTAGAAATCTGCTGAAACCCCGGCCAAAACTCTCCAATATGCAAGGGTTGATCCCCTGCTCTATCTCTCAGCACCAAACCTCCTGCAAACCCTCAACTCAGGCTCCTGCCAGAAAGAACTGCGTCCTCCTCTCAGTGCTGCGCAGTCCTCCAAAACACTAATGAAACTGCTGCTGAAATGCTGGTGAAACTACTGCTAGAATGCCAATGGAAATACCTTGCCCAAGCAGGCACTCGAAGTCCCCCGGGGCTAAGGGTGAGATCTCCGAACAGAGACACTCAATGCACTAAACAGTGCTGCAGACTAGCTAAACAGCCAACGTGCTCTAAGTCGAAATGACTATCACAAATGCTCATAACCGAAATGATCAAAATGATGGGGCTCCTCTCTCTTTTACAGCCTTTTCCTCTCTCAATCCCAGGGCTCACCTCCTCCTGCGTGATTCCCCTCTTGCCACGTGTTCCTTTCCTCCTGCGCAGTGCCTCCATGTGTCTGTGTGGGCCCCATTTCTGCGTCCCCCTTTGGCCCCCTTGGCTCCCCTCTAAGTCACAATGTTGTGCTACTAGGAACTGACTTTTTATTCTAAAAGTGAGTTATGCCCCCCTTCCTCACTTTTTATTTACAAATAACTATAAAAGGCAAAAATCGAACAAAATCGAATATTCCAATTAGCCATGGCTAATTAGGAATATTACAGGTCTCTTTGCCACGTATGTTATTTCCTTGTCACCCAAAGATATCAAACCGTAGTAGATCATGTCTTCTCTAGATTTTGGTTGTCACAAACCCTAGTTCCTTTAACCCTCACATCAATACAATTATAACAACTCTAATATAGGTTCATTAACGAAAAAAATTATTTGATGACTACTATATTCAATTTACAATTGTGGGCACAAGATGCTAAATTAGCATATATGAGCAATACCATAAACTACTCTAATCTCTATATGAATATATGGTAAAAATTAGATCCTGAACTACAAAAATTGTGGATAGCAATGTACTTCATTTATACAAACAACAAAGTTAGAAGTACATACCAATTAGCCTATGACAAGTTGGTACATGTTGTTCATGCTTGTCATAGGATAGGACACTTCAAATATATCCAAACACTAGCTAGGGCATCCACCATCAACAACAAACCGTAACTAATGAAGGTGGCCTAGCAATGCATCACACTAAGATACTTGTAGCCACTTCAAAGAGTGAACAACAAACTAGCATGAATACCTACAAGTCCACCCTTGATTACCCACATACATAGCTCGATGAACCTTAGGTGCAGAAAAGGGTGTACACTACCTATGTGCAGGTTGATGGGGGATGTGAACCAAGATTAGAGGATTCAAGGGTTTGATATAAGAACTTGGAGCCACAGGAGTCTAAGAGCATCTCTTTCCGATTGAGTAAGATTCCCTCGAGTAGTGGCATAGGTTGCGTAAGATGCCTTGGAGGTAGTGGCATAAGTTGAGGGACCGCAAGTGCAGAGAAGGGTGTGCATTCTTGGGTGCAGGTTGATTGGGGGCGTGAGCCTATAGGTTGGAGGTTCCTATGGTTTGGAACCTTAGCCTGTTAATGGTACCAAATGTGTACGTGGATTTGGCTGAGGTATTAGCCAATGGTGTCGAAGCCCTAGCTCGAGGATGACCCATTGTTGAAAGAAAAAGAACAATATGGACACTTGGAATGCTTCCAAACCCTAGCTAGTTTATCCACCATCAAAAACAAACCATAACTAGAAAACGTGGTCTAGTGAGGCGTCACACTAAGCCACTTGTAGCCACTTCAAAGGGTGCACACCAAACTAGAATGAATACCACCAAGTCCAACATTAATTTCTCACTTATATCCCATCCAAGTCCCCTAGGAGATTCTCTAAGCTTACATTATACAAGCTCTTCAAGCATAGTGATCCAAGGATCGATGTGAATAATCCAGGGCCTAAGTGGGGACTAACATGCATGCTAGGTGTTTAGGGTAGGTCATGTAAGCTAGTTCGTGTCCAATGTGAACTCAGAAACCTAAATTAGTACAAGAAGTTATCTTTCAATGAAGCAAAGGTGCACAAGGGAGGCCCGTATGTCTAAATACAGTTACGAAACTTCGTTACAAGTAGATTTGATTAGAGGAGTAAAACAACCGAAATGTTTGCCAATTATCTGAATTTTCATTAATTTCTTCAATCATGTGCCTAATCTACAAGATAAGGTATCCAATTCAAGCATTCACTTTTCAAGTTGTGCACATGTAAAAAGATAAATCCTCCATTGATGCTCTCTACATTAATGGGCTTGAAGTGTTAGACAATTCACATGATGAGGATTCTTGTTGTCCAAGCTGAACATATAGTGCACGAATGCTCTTACTCAACGCATATGCTCCAATGGGATATAATATTTACTTGGTCAAATATCCTTTAGGCCAAAATTACATATTTGATTCTCCACAAGAATTTTAAAGGGAAATGTTATGGATGTGTTGGCGATTTCTTATTTTTGTTGCCAAGGAATTCTTACGGTCGATGTTGTTGAGTTGGTTGCTCTGCCTAACATATGATTCTAATGGAGATATGCTAATTTTTGCCACCTTATTACCTTTTGGAGAAATGTTGGCTAAGATTGACATAGGGATGCAATGAACATTGGATGTCATTCATTAGACACCCTTAGTCTAAGGCTATGGACCACATTATTGTTAGTGGGTGTCCACTAACACTAGTGTGGCCCATAGGCTTAAACTAAGGATGTCTAATGAATGACATCCAAGGTCCATTGCAATATAAAAGATAAAGCGTCAAGCAGTCACTCTCCACGTTGTGCACATATCAAGAGATCAATCCTCAAGTGTTTCACTCTCCAAGCATTGTTTCCAAATGTGAAGCACTTCTCATAGCAAGGATCCTTGTTGTCTAATTAAAGCATCCAATCGTCCAGTCATCTTACTCAACAAATTATATTGACTATTATATTTAGTTAACATTTGTACCCAACATTAGAAACTACTTAATTTCCATGGGAATATACTCTAAGAAGTCAGGTCTACAAGTATAAAATGTGTGGACAT
Organism: Pinus tabuliformis; assembly: GCA_031772625.1. NCBI lineage: Eukaryota > Viridiplantae > Streptophyta > Pinopsida > Pinales > Pinaceae > Pinus > Pinus tabuliformis. The sequence goes on from CM062811.1 coordinate 192,209,234, forward strand.
CAGGGTACTTCGTTATACAACAAATGAAGTTACAAGTACATATCAAGTAGCTTATCAAAAGTTGGCAGATGTCCATTAATCTTGAAAAATACTAGGACACTTGGAATGCTTCCAAACCCTAGCTAGGGTATAACAACAAACTATAACTAGAAAATTTGGTCTAGTAAGGCATCACTTTAAGCCACTTGTAGCCACTTCAAAGGGTGCACAACAAACTAGCATGAATACCACCATGCCCACCTTTAATTTCCTACTTATATCATCAAATTGCTCTAAGAGACGCTCTAAGCTTACATGATACAAGCTCTCCAAGCATACTGATCCAAGTCTTCGATGGGGTCTCCTCGCCACATATCCTAGTTCCTTGTAACACAAAGATATCAAACCCTAGGAGATCATGTCTTCTCTAGATTTTGGTTGTCACAAACCGTAGCTCCTTCAACCCTCACATCAATACAATTATAACGACTCTAATATAGGATCATTAACGAAACACAATTATTTGATGACTACTATTTTCAATCTACAATGATGGGCACAAGATGCTAAATTCGCATATATGAGCAACATCATAAACTACTCGAATCTCTATGTGAATATATGGTAAAAATAAGATCTTCAACTACAGAAATTGTGGATAGCAATGTACTTCATTTATATAAACAATAAAGTTAGAAGCACATACCAATTAGCCTATGACAAGTTGGTACATGTCGTTCGTGCTTGTCATAGGATAGGACACTTCAAATGTTTCCAAACACTAGCTAGGGCATCCACCATCAACAACAAACCATAAATCGTGAAGATGGCCTAGCAAGGCATCACACTAAGATACTTGTAGCCACTCCAAAGAGTGAACAATAAACTAGCATGAATACCTACAAATCCACCCTTGATTCCCCACATACATAGCCTGATGAACCTTAGTTGCAGAAAAGTGTGTACACTACCAATGTGCAGGTTGATGGGGCATGTGAACCAAGAGGTTGGAGGATTCAAGGGTTTGATATAAGGACTTGGACCATACTTATCAAGCTCGAAGAGCAACAAGAACTCTTGGAGCGACAGGAGTCTGAGAACGTCTTTCTCGTTGAGTAAGATACCCTAGAGGTAGTGTCATAGGTTGAGGGACCGCAAGTGCAGAGAAGGGTATGCATTCTTGGGTGTAGGTTGATTGGGGGCGTGAGCCTATAGGTTGTAGGTTCATAAGATTGGTCACCTTAGTCTGTTAATGGTACCAGATGTGTACGTGGATTTGGCTGAGCTATTCCTCAATGGCTTCGAAGCCCCAGCTCGGGCATGACCCATTGTTGAGAGAAAAAGAACAATGTGGACACTTGGAATGCTTCCAAACCCTAGATAGGGTATCCACCATCGACAACAAACCATAACTAGAAAACGCGGTCTAGCGAGGCATCACACTAAGCCACTTGTAGGCACTTCAAAGGGTGCACATCAAACTAGCATGAATACCACCAAGTCTACCATTAATTTCTCACTTATATCATCCAAGTCCTCTAGAAGATTCTCTAAGCTTACATTATACAAGCTCTTCAAGCATAGTGATCCAAGGACCCGCGTGAATTATCCAGGGCCTAAGTGGGGACTAACATGCATGCTATGTGTTTAGGGGAAGTCATGCAAACTAGTTCGTGTCCAATGTGAACTAAGAAGCTTGAATTTATACAAGAAGTTATCTTTTGATGAAGCAGAGCTGCTAATACAGTTACAAAAAATCATTGCAAGTAGATTTGATTAGAGGAGTAAAACAATCGAAATGTTTGAAATTTTCTGAATTTTTGTTAATTTCTTGAATCCTGTGCCTAATTTATAAGATAAGGTATCCAATTCAAGCATTCACTTTCCAAGTTGTGCACATGTAAAGAGATAAATCCTCAAGTGATGCTCTTTACATTAATGGGCTTGAAGTGTTATACAATTCACATGATGAGGATTCTTGTTGTCCCAGATGAACATATAATGCACGAATGCTCTTACTCAATGCATATGCTCCAACGGGATATAATATTTACTTGGTCAAATATACTTTAGGCCAAAATTCCATATTTGATTCTCCACGATAATTTTAAAGGGAAATGTTATGGATGTGTTGGCAATTTCTTATTTTTGTTGCCAAGGAATTCTTAAGGTGGATGTTGTTGAATTGGCTGCTCTGCCTAACATATGATCCTAATGGAGATATGCTAAATTTTGCCACCATATTACCTTTTCGAGAAACGTTTGCTAACCTTGACATAGGGATGCAATGACCCTTGGATATCATTCATTAGACACCTTTAGTTTAAGGCTATGGACCACATTATTGTTAGTGGGTGCCCATAGCCTTAAACTAAGGGTGTCTAATGTATGACACCAAACTACCATTCCAATATACAAGATAAAGCATCAAGCACTCACTCTCCAAGGTGTGCACATGTCAAGAGATCAATCCTCAAGTGTTGCATTCTCCAAGCATGGGTCCCAAATGTCAAGCACTTCTCATAGCAAGGATCCTTGCTGTCTAATTCAAGCATCCAATCGTCCAATCATCTTACTCAACAAATACTACTCACTATTATAATAAATTATCATTTGTACCCAACATTAGAAACTAATTAATTTTCATGGGAATATACTCTAAAAGTCAGATCTACAAGTATAAAATTTGTGGACATCAAGGTACTTCGTTATACAAGAAATGAAGTTACAAGTACATACCAACTAGCTCAGCAATCGTTGGCACATGTCCATTAAGCTTGAAAAACACTAGGAGACTCAAAATGCTTCCGAACTCTAGCTAGGGTATCCAACATGAACAACAAACTATAACTAGCAAATATGGTCTAGCAAGGCACCACACTAAGCCACTTGTAGCCACTTCAAAGTGTGCACAACAAACCAACATGAATACCACCAAGCCCACCATTAATTTCTCACTTATATCATCCAATTCCTCTAAGAGACTTTCTAAGCTTACATGATACTAGCTCTCCAAGCATACTGATCCAAGTCTTCGATGGGGTCTCTCCACCACATATCCTAGTTTCTTATCACCCAAAGATATCAAACCCTAGTAGATCATGTTCTCTAGATTTTGGTTGTGACAAACCGTAGCTCCTTCAACCCTCACATCAATACAATTATAACGACTCTAATATAGGTTCATTAACGAAACACAATTATTTGATGACTACTATATTCAATTTACAATGATGGGCACAAGATGCTAAATTCAAATATATGGGCAACACCATAAACTACTCTAATCTCTATATGAATATATGGTAAAAATTAGATCTTCAACTACAAAAATTGTGGATAGAAATGTACTTCATTTATACAAACAATAAAGTTATAAGTACATACCAATTAGCTATGACAAGTTGGTACATGTCGTTCATGCTTGTCATAGGACAGGACACTTCAAATGTTTCCAAACATTAGCTAGGACATCCACCATCAACAACAAACCATAACTAGTGAAGATGGCCTAGCAAGGCATCACACTAAGGTACTTGTAGCCACTTCAAAAAGTGAACAACAAACTAGCTTGAATACCTACAAGTCCACCCTTGATTTCCCATGTACATAGTTCGACGAACCTTAGGTGCAGAAAAGGTGTTGATTTGGGGTAGCATCGGATGTGCTCTAGGCACGAAATTGGTGGAGAAGCTAAAGCATATGAGATCTCCAATACGTGGAAATGGTTTGTGCAGATTCTTAACAGTTTGGGAGATATTTAAATAATTAATATTTTTAATGGAGTCCCTAAGTATAAACTTAGGGAAAATAAAATATTAATGTGAATTAAAATCATACTATGTTAGAAGGGTCCAAAAGTCATGGATCGAGCTAGATCTAATATTAGCTATTGATTACGGACTTAATCTTGGTCGTTGAATTGTCAACGAGAAAAGTATAAGCAGAGGCTTGAGGGTCACTTGGATAACACACCGAGTTGATTAAGAATTTGATTTTCTGGGGTTGGGCTTGCTGAGGAAATCGAAGGAGTGACTAGAGTTGCAGCTGAGTAGTAGTGAATATTGAAGCGAAGAGGCAGAGATAGTACCAGGAGGATCATAACAAAAGTTGGGAGAGAGGGATGCAAAGCTAGCCATATGTTCACGCAGAGCCTGCCAGGGCTCACGCAGGGACATCCAGGAGCTGCGCTGTGCCTCAAAGAGCCAGCGTTGGTGACACAGAGTCTCTAAGGGCTGACACATTGCCTCCAGAGGCTAACACAGGGTGAGCTAGGGTGACTCTGGGCCAGAAAGGGCTCACGCAATCCGTAGAGGCTGACGTTGGGGTTTGCGTGGGGCAGATTGGAGTTAGGAGCTGTTAGAGTGTTTATCCGGGGTTTCAGCCAGAACATCTATCTCTGACTGAGAGGTACTACTGCCGAAATTATTCTTTGTTGGGTGAGTTGGTTTTGGCACTTAGATTGTATTCTGAAACTACTTAATAATTAAAACCCTCATATAGTTGCACCAGTTTTCCCGCATTGGGTTTTTTCGGGGACATTGGTCAAAAACAACGGTGTCACTTGTGCACTTGCTTTGTTTCCTTCAGTTGATGATCTGTAATGTGTTGAGCATGTACTTATATTTATTTTCAGTATTTACATGGTAAATAACTTGTTAATTAATTAGAACAAGTTTGCAGAAATAAATCAGAAAAGTACATGAAGGGTTTCTAACAGTTAGACTTTGAAATTCCAACATGGTATTAGAGGGTGGTTACAGATCACAGGAGAACTGAGGACATCAGGTGAGCAGAGCAACAGCAGTAGAAAACCACTGTCCCGAGTCACAGAAGTTTTTCCTAGCATAGAAGCAGCAAGGAAGGGGTGACATAGTGCCTGCGTCATTAAGTTTGACCCGGGAAGAGGATTAGAGCAGTGGCAAAGGGGAATAGACTCGACCTACACAGTGTCCAGTCATCTTTCTCAATCAGGAACGATTGACGACCATAGCTAGGAGGTGCGGATTTTCTTGGTGCTGGGATTGCACAGAGCCTGGAAGCTCTAACCTTCAGTTTGCTAGAGCTTAGGAGGTTGTGGGTAAGTTGCAGAGTGAAGCTGGTGGGGTATTGTAGTTAGAAAAATATCTAACAAGGCAAGACCAAGGAGGAGGGAGTTACTACCAAGGATTTCTAGCCAAGAAATCTGTATCAGTGGTGCAACTGCACTAACAATTGGAGTGGGGGCATCTCGACATTGGTAGAAGGGTTTCTAGGCGGGAAATCGAGGCTCAGAGGGAGTCACACCAAGAACATCCAAGAGGGAAGTAGAGGAGCAGCGAGGTGGCAGTGAATAGGGTAAGAGACTAGGACAGACTGGACGGAGCCTCAAACTTCGTAGTCTGGCAGGCCAAAATCTTGTCCGTTCTAGACAGGAATCGTGTCAAGCACTTCGCCTTGAGGATGATAGCGATCCCAGTTGACCCAGCTGAGAACGACAAGTACGAGGAGGCAATGGCGAGGACCAAGAGCACCATCTTTGACGGGGTCAAGGACCATGTAGTACCACATATTGCCAAGAAGGACATGGCAAATGAGATGTGGGAGGCCCTAGAGAAATTGTACCAGCATACGTCTATGCAGCAAAGGATGCTACTTGAAAATCAGATGCGTCATACCAGATGCAGAAAGGGGAGTATATATACCCCTTCCTCAGTCGATTGAAGGAGATCTGAGATCAGTTGACTTCCATAGGGGTCACGTCAGATCAAGAGTTGATGGTGAGAACAACCCTGAATGTAGTCTCAGAAGACTGGGAGGTGTTTGTCCAGAGCATACTGGGCAGGGTGACCCTTCCAGATTGGGAGGAAATGTGAGCGACTCTTCACCAAAAAGAGATCAGAAGGCTAAGAAAGGCGGGAAGTAGCGGTAAGGGGATCAAGATCAAGAAAGAGTAAGAGGAGGATGTTGCCCTAGCATCTCAGGGAAAGCAGGAGAAACGAAAGAAGAAGGACCTCTCCAAGGTCAAATGCATCCACTGTGGGGAACTGGGTCACTATGCGAGCCAGTGTCCGAGGAAGAAGAGCAAGGGAGAGGCTTTTGAGACCAAGGCTGCACCTGCAAGGGCGGAGAAGGAAGTGGAGACAGATGATGACTGTGCCATGAGTGCTCACACGACACTTGAGAGGAAGTGGGGAGACATCAAGCTGTAGGCAAATGGACTACAGTTGATGAGGGTCAGAATCCTTGAGGTACCCAGCCTCTTGGATTATACCTTGCTACGGGAGCCCCGAAGAGGAGTAGCAGTATTGACGAATGTCAGTAGAGAGTCAGAGACGGATGCGGATGGAGCGATAGAGGGAGCTACAGTGCAAGATTCCTGGGACAACGCAGAGGCTAACAGGATGCAACAGTGCGAGAAGCATGGGAGTATTGCACCAGTGCAGGATGGCACGGAGAGTTGTGTAACGGTGTGAGATGCATGAATTTGTTGCAGCAACGCAGAGATCAGTAAAGGGATCACTTGCTAACAGAAGAGGGAGCTTCAACATCGATAGAGTCTCTAGACGGACAGGGATGTCAAAGTTGGGAGATCATTTACCTACTTCTTAGTAATTGAGTTGCAGTGCAGCAGTTAGCAGTGGTAGTGCTCTGGGAAGCATGACGCAATATTATGAGAGGGATTGCCGTACAGATACAACAGTGGCAATGGCAGGGCCATGGATAGTAGTACATGATGCAGCAGTGTAAAGGATGTTGGGTAGCAGGGAGTGTTGATTTGGGGTAGCATCGGATGTTCTCTAGCCACGAAAATTGGTGGAGAGGCTAAAGAACATGAGATCTCCAATACCTAGAAATGGTTTGGGCAGATTCTAAACAGTTTGGGAGATATTAAAATAATTAATATTTTTAATGGAGTCCCTAAGTCTAAACTTAGGGAAAATAAAGTATTAATTTGAACTGATATAAAACTGTGTTACAAGGGTCCAAAATTCATGGATCAAGCCAGATATAATCTTAGCCGTTGATTAGGGACTTAATCTCGGTCGTTGAAATGTCAACGAGAAAAGTATAAGAAGAGGCTTGAGGGTCACTTGGAGAACACACCGAGTTGATCAAGAATTTGATTTTCTTGCATTGGGCTTGCTGAGGAAATCGAAGCAGTGATCAGAGTTGCAGCGGAGGGGTAATGAATACAGAAGAAGAGAGACAGAGATAGTACTGGGAGGATCAACGCAGAAGCCGGGAGAGAGTGATGTAGATCCAGCCAGAGGTTCACGTAGAGCCAGCCAGGAGCTGCACAGTGCCTTAGAGAGCCAGCTTGGGTGATGCATAGGCTCTAAGGGCTGACGTAGTGCCTCTAGAGGCTAACAAAGGGCGAGCTAGGGTGACGTTGGGCCAGAAAGGTTTAACACAATCCCTAGAGGCTGATGTTGTGGTTTACGTGGGTATATTGGAGTTAGGAGCTGTCGAAGTGTTTATTCGGGGTTTCAGCCGAAACATCTGTCTCCGACAAAGAGGTACTACTGCCGAGATTATTCTCTATTAGGTGAGCCAGTTTTGGCACCCAGATTGTTTTATGAAATTGCTTAATAATTAAAACCCTCAGATAGCTGCACCAGTTTTCCCACTTTGGGTTTTTTGGGGGACATTGGTCCAAAAACAACGGTGTCACTTGTGTGCTTGTTTTGTTTCCTTCAGTTGATGATCTGTAATATGTTGAGCATGTACTTGTATTTATTTTTAGTATTTACATGGTAAATAACTTGTTAATTAATCAGAACAAGTAGGTAGAAATAAATCTGAAAAGTACATGAAGGGTTTCTAACAATTAGACTTAGAAATTCCAACAAAATGGTATACACTACCTAAGTGGAGGTTGACGGGGGATGTTAACCAAGAGGTTGGAGGATTCAAGGGTTTGATGTAAGCACTTGGGGCATACTTGGCAAGCTCGAAGAGCAGCAAGAACACTTGGAGCCATAGGAGTCTGAGAGCGTCTCTTTCTGGTTGAGTAAGATGCCCTAAAGGTAGTGGCATAGGTTGAGGGATCGCAAGTGCAGAGAAGGGTGTGCATTCTTGGGTGCAGGATGACTGGGGGTGTGAGCCTATAGGTTGGAGGTTCCTACGGTTTGGCACCTTAGTCTGTTAATGGTACCAGATGTGTATGTTGATTTGGCTAAGCTATTACCCAATGGCATCGAAGCCCTAGCTCAGGGATGGCACATTGTTGAAATAAAAAGAACAATGTGGACACTTGGAATGCTTCCAAACCCTAGCTAGGGTACCCACCATTAGCAACAAACCATAACTAGAAAACGTGGTTTAATGAGGCATCACACTAAGCCACTTCTAGCCACTTCAAAGGATGCACACCAAACTAACATGAATACCACCAAGTCCACCCTTAATTTCTCACTTATATCATACAAGTCCTCTAGGAGATTTTCTAAGCTTACATTATACATGCTCTTCAAGCATAGTGATCCAAGGACCCACGTGAATAATCCAGGGCCTATGTGGGGACTAACATGCATGCTAGGTGTTTAGGGGAAGTCATGCAAGCTATTTCAGTCCAATATGAACTCAGAAATATGAATTAGTACAAGAAGTTATCTTTTAATGAAGCAGAGCTGCACAGCGGAGGCCTGTATGTCTAAATACAGTTACGAAACTTCGTTACAAGTAGAGCTGATTAGAGGAGTAAAACAATCGAAATGTTTACAAATTTTTATGAATTTTCGTTAATTTCCTTAATGTTGAGCCTAATATACAAGATAAGGTATACAATTCAAGCATTCACTTTCCAAGTTGTACACATGTAAAGAGATAAATCCTCCAGTGATGCTCTCTACCTTAATGGGCTTGAAGTGTTAGACAATTGACACGATGAGGATTCCTGTTGACGAATGCTCTTACTCAATGCATATGCTCCGATGGGATATAATATTTACTTGGTCAAATATACTTTAGACCAAAATTCCATATTTGATTGCCCATAATAATTTTAAAGGGGAATGTTATGGATGTGTTGGCGATTTCATATTTTTGTTGCCAGGAAATTCTTAAGGTGGATGTTGTTAAGTTGGCTACTCTGCTTAACATATGATCCTAATGGAGATATGCTAATTTTGCCACCTTGTTACCATTTGGGGAAATGTTGGCTAAGCTTGATGTAGGGATGCAGTGAACCTTGGACGTCATTCATTAGACACCCTTAGTTTAAGGCTATGGACCGCATTATTGTTAGTGGGCGCCCACTAACAATAATGTGGCCCATAGCCTTAAACTAAGGGTGTCTAATCAATGACATCCAAAGGCCATTGCAATATAAAAGATAAAGCGTCATCCAAATGTGAATTACTTCTCATAGCAAGAATCCTTGTTGTCTAATTCAAGCATCCAATCATCCAATCATCTTACTCAACAAATTCTACTCACTATTATATTAAGTTAGCATTTGTACCGAACATTAGAAACTACTTAATTTCCATGGAAATATACTCTAAAAGTAATATCTACAAGTATAAAATGTGTGGACATCAGTGTACTTCGTTATACAACAAATGAAGTTACAAGTACATACCAACGTGCATATCAAAAGTTGGCACATTTCCATTAAGCTTGACAAATACTAGGACACTTGCAATGATTCCAAACCATAGCTAGTGTATCCAACATGAACAACAAACTATAACTAACAAATATGGTCTAGCAAGGCATCACACTAAGCCACTTGTAGCCACTTCAAAGGGTGCACAACAAGCTAGCATGAATACCACCAAACCCACCATTAATTTCTCACTTTTATTATCCAATTCCTCTAGGAGACTCTCTAAGCTTACATGATACAAGCTCTTCAAGCATACTGATCCAGGTCTTCGATGGGGTCTCTTCGCCACATATCCTAGTTCCTTGTCACCCAAAGATATCAAACCATAGTAGATCATGTCTTCTCTAGATTTTGGTTGTCACAAACCCTAGCTCCTTCAACCCTCACATCATTAGAAGTATAACGACTCTAATATAGGTTTGTTTATGAAACACAATTATTGATGACTACTATATTCAATTTACAATGATGGGCACAAGATGTTAAATTAGCATATATGAGAAACACCATAAACTGCTCTAATCTCTATGTGAGTATATGGTAAAAATTAGATCTTCAACTACAGAAATTGTGGATAGAAATGTACTTCATTTATACAAACAATAAAGTTAGAAGTACATACCAATTAACCTATGACAAGTTGGTACATGTCGTTCATGCTTGTCATAGAATAGGACACTTCAAATGTTTCCAAATGCTAGCTATGGCATCCACCATCAACAACAATCCATAACCCGTGAAGATGTCCTAGCAAGACATCACACTAAGATACTTGTAGCCACTTCAAAGAGTGAACAACACACTAGCATGAATACCTACAAGTCCACCCTTGATTCCCCACATACATAGCCCAATGAACCTTAGGAGTAGAAAAGGGTGTACATTGCCTATGTGCAGGTTGACGGGTGATGTGAACTAGGAGGTTGGAGGATTCAAGGGTTTGATATAAGGACTTGGAGCGTACTTGGGAAGCTCGAAGAGCAGCGAGAACTTTTGGAGCCACAAGAGTCTGAGAACGTATCTTTCCAGTTGAGTAAGATGCCCTGGAGGTAGTAGCATAGGTTGAGGGATCGCAAGTGCAGAGAAGGGTGTGCATTCTTGGGTGCAGGTTGATTGGGGACGTGAGCCTATAGGTTGGAGGTTCTTACAGTTTGGCACCTTAGTCTGTTAATTGTACCAGATGTGTATGTGGATTAGGCTGAGCTATTACCCAATGGTGTCGAAGACCCAACTCGAGGATGACCCATTGTTGAAGAAAAAGAACAGTGTGGACACTTGGAATGCATCGAAACCCTAGCTAGGGTATCCACCATCAACAACAAACCATAACTAGAAAACGTGGTCTAACGAGGCGTCACACTAAGCCACTTGTAGCCACTTTAAAGGGTGCACACCAAACTAGAATGAATACCACCAAGTCCACCCTTAATATCTCACTTATATCATCCAAGTCCTCTAGGAGATTATCTAAGCTTACATTATACATGCTCTTCAAGCATAGTGATCCAAGGACCCACGTGAATAATCCAGGGCCTAAGTGGTGACTAACATGCATGCTAGGTGTTTAGGGGAAGTCATGCAAGCTAGTTCGTGTCCAATGTGAACTAAGAAACTTGAATTTATACAAGAAGTTATATTTTAATGAGGCAGAGCTCCCCAAGGGAGGCCCGTATGTCTAAATACGGTTACAAAACTTCGTTACAAGTAGATTTGATTAAAGGAATAAAACAATCAAAATGTTTGCCAAATTTTCTAAGTTTTCATTAATTTCTTGAATCATGTACCTAATCTACAAGATAAGGTATCCAATTCAAGCGTTCACTTTCCAAGTTGTACACATGTAAAGAGATAAATCCTCCAGTGATGCTCTCTACATTAATTGGCTTGGAGTCTTAGACAATTCACACGATGAGGATTCTTGTTGTCCAAGCTGAACATATAGTGCACGAATGCTCTTACTCCATGCATATGCTCCAATGGGATATAATATTTACTTGGTCAAATATCCTTTAGGCCAAAATGCCATATTTGACTCCCCAAGATGATTTTAAAGGGGAATGTTTTGGATGTGTTGGAGATTTCTTATTTTTGTTGCCAAGGAATTCTTAAGGTGGATGTTGTTGAGTTGGCTTCTCTGCCTAACATATGATCCTAATGGAGATATGTTAATTGTTGCCACCTTGTTACCTTTTGTAGAAATGTTGGCTAAGCTTGATGTAGGGATGCAATGATCCTTGGATGTCATTCATTAGATACCCTTAGTTTAAGGCTATGACCACATTAGTGTTATTGGGCGCGCACTAACACTAATGTGGCCCATAGCCTTAAACTAAGAGTGTCTAATGAATGACATCCAAGGGCCATTGCAATATACTAGATAAAGCGTCAAGCGCTCACTCTCCAAGGTGTGCACATGTCAAGAGATCAATCCTCAAGTGTTGCAATCTCCAAACATAGTTTCGAAATATCAAGCACTTCTCATAGCAAGAATTCTTGTTGTCTAATCCAAGCATCCAATCATCCAATCATCTTACTCAACAAATTCTACTCACTATTATATTAAATTAGCATATGTACCCAACATTAGGAACCACTTAATTTCCAAGGGAATATACTCTAAAAGTCATATCTACAAGTATAAAATGTGTGGGCATCAGGGTACTTCGTTATACAACAAATGAAGTTACAAGTACATTACAACTAGCTTATCAAAAGTTGGCAATGTCCATTAAGCTTGAAAAATACTAGAACACTTGGAATGCTCCAAACCCTCGCTAGGGTATCCAACATGAACAACAAACTATAACTAGCAAATATGGTCTAGCAGGGCATCACACTAAGTCACTTGTAGCCACTTGAAAGGGTGCACAACAAACTAGCATGAATACCACCAAGCCCATAATTAATTTCTCACTTATATCATCCAATTCCTCTAGGAGAATTTCTAAGCTTACATCATACAAGCTCTCCAAGCATACTGATCCAAGTCTTTGACGGGGTCTCCTCGCCACATATCTTATTTCCTTGTCACCCAAAGATATCAAACCCTAGTAGATCATGTCGTCTCTAGATTTTGGTTGTAACAAACCCTAGCTCCTTCAACCCTCACATCAATACAATTATAACGAATCTAATACAGGTTCATTATCGAAACAAAATTATTTGATGACTACTATATTCAATTTACAATGATGGGGACAAGATGCTAAACTAGCATATATGAGCAACACTATAAACTACTCTAATCGCTATGTGAGTATATGGTAAAAATTAGATATTCAACTATAGAAATTGTGGATAGCAATGTAAATCATTGATACAAACACTAAAGTTAGAAGTACATACCAATTAGCCTATGACAAGTTCGTACATGTCGTTCATGCTTATCATAGGATAAGACACTTCAAATGTTTCCAAACACTAGCTAGGGCATCCACCATCACGTTCAACAAAAAACCATAACTAGTGAAGGTGGCCTAGTAAGGCATCACACTAAGATAGTTGTAGCCACTTCAAAGAGTGAACAAAAAACTAGCATGAATACCTTCAAGTCCACCCTTTATTCCCCACATACATAACCGATGAACCTTAGGTGCAGAAAAGGGTGTACACTGCCTATGTGCAGCTTGATGGGGGATGTAAACCAGGAGGTTGGAGTATTCAAGGGTTTGATAAAAGGACTTGGAGCATACTTGGCAAGCTCAAAGAGCAGCAAGAACTCTTGGAGGCATAGGAGTCTGAGAACATCTCTTTCCGGTTGAGTAAGATGCCCTGCAGGTAGTGGCATAGGTTGAGGGATCGCAAGTGCAGAGAAGGGTGTGCATTCTTGTGTGCAGGTTGATTGGGGATGTGAGCCTATAGGTTGGAGGTTCCTACGGTTTGGCACCTTAGTTTGTTAATGGTACCAGATGTGTACGTGGATTTGGTTGAGCTATTACTCAATAGTGTCGAAGCCCTAGCTCAGGGATGACCCATTGTTGAAAGAAAAAGAATAATGTGTACACTTGAATGCTTCCAAATCCTAGCTAGGGTATCCACCATCAACAACAAGTTCTAACTAGAAATCGTGGTGTAGGGAGGCATCACACTAAGCCACTTGTAGCCACCTCAAAGGGTGCCCACCAAACTAGCATGAATATGACCAAGTCCACCCTTAATTTCTCACTTATATCATCCAAGTCCTCTAGGAGATTCTCTAAGCTTACTTTGTACAATCTCTTCAAGCATAGTGATCCAAGGATCCACGTGAATAATCCAGGGCCTAAGTGGGGACTAACATGTGTGCTAGGTGTTTAGGGGAAGTCATGTGAGCTAGTTCATGTCCAATGTGAACTAAGAAACCTGAATTAGTAAAAGAAGTTATCTTTTGATGAGGGAGAGCTCCCCAGGGGAGGCCCGTATGTCTAACTACAATTACAAAACTTCGTTACAAGTAGATTTGATTAGAGGAGTAAAACAATTGAAATGTTTGCCATATTTTCTGAATTTTCGTTAATTTCTTGAATCATGTGCCTAATCTACAAGATAAGGTATCCAATTCAAGGGTTCACTTTCCAATTTGTGCACATGTAAATAGATAAATCCTCCAGTGATATTCTCTACAATAATGGGCTTGAAGTATTAGACAATTCACATGATGATGATTCTAGTTGTCCAAGCTGAACATATAGTGCACGAATGTTCTTACTCCACACATGTGCTCCAATGGGATATAATATTTACTTGGTCAAATATCCTCTTGGCCAAAATTCCATATTTGACTCCCCACAATAATTTTAAAGGGAAATGTTATGGATGTGTTGGCAATTTCTTATTTTTGTTGGCAAGGAATTCTTTACAATTTACACATGCAGACTGGGTTTTCAAAACAATATGATCGGGCTGATGACGACAGGCGAATGGCATGGAAATATTGATCAAGCGCTATCCCTTTTGCTAAAAAAGGGGGTGCACTGCTATGGGTAGTTGACACGTAGTGGTCAATAGGTTCCAAATGTGAAGCACTTCTCATAGCACGGATCCTTGTTGTCTAATTCAAGCATCCAATCATCCAATCATCTTACTCAACAAATTCTACTTACTATTATATTAAATTAGCATTTGTACCCAACATTAGAAACTACTTAATTTCCATGGGAATATACTCTAAAATTCATATCTAAGGGTATAAAATGTGTGGACATTAGGGTACTTCGTTATACAACAAATGAAGTTACAAGTACATGCCAATTAGCTCATCAAAAGTTGGCACATGTCCATTAAGCTTGACAAATACTAGAACACGTGAAATGCTTCCAAACCCTAGCTAGGGTATCCAACATGAACAACAAACTATAACTAGCAAATATGGTCTAGCAAGGCATCACACTAAGCCACTTGTAGCCACTTGAAAGGGTACACAACAAACTATCATTAGTACCACCAAGGCCACCATTAATTTCTCACTTATATTATCCAATTCCTCTAGGAGACTTTCTAAGCTTACATGATACAAGCTCTCCAAGCATACTGATCCAAGTCTTCGATGGGGTCTCTTCACCACATATCCTAGTTCCTTGTCACCGAAAGATATCAAACCCTAGTAGATCATGTCATCTCTAGATTTTGGTTGTCACAAATCCTAGCTCCTTCAACCCGCACATCAATACAATTATAACGACTCTAATATAGGTTCATTAATGAAACACAATTATTTGATGACTACTATATTCAATTTACAATGATGGGCACAAGATGCTAAATTAGCATATATGAGCAACACCATAAACTACTCTAATCGCTATGTGAGTATATGGTAAAAATTAGATCTTCAACTATATTAATTGTGGATAGCAATGTACTTCATTTATACAAACAATAAAGGTAGAAGTACATACCAATTATCCTATGACAAGTTCATACATGTCATTCATGCTTGTCACAAGATAAGACACTTCAAATGTTTCCAAACACTAGGTAGGGCATCCACCATCAACAACAAACCATAACTAGTGAATATGGGCTAGCAAGGCATCACACTAAGATACTTGTAGCCACTTCAAAGTGTGAACAACAAACTAGCATGAATATCTACAAGTCCACCCTTGATTCCCCACACACAGAGCCCGGCAAACCTTAGGTGCAGAAAAGGCCATACACTACCTATGTGCAGGTTGGCGGGGAATGTGAATGAGGAGGTTGGAGGATTCAAGGGTTTGATAAAAGGACATGGAGCATACTTGGAAATCTCGAAGATCAGCAAGAACTCTTGGAGCCACAGGAGTCTGAGAACGTCTCTTTCCAGTTGAGTAAGATGCCCTGGAGCTAGTGGCATAGGTTGAGCGATCACAATTGCCGAAAACGGTGTGCATTCTTGGGTGAAGGTTGATTGGGGGCGTGAGGCTATAGGTTGGAGGTTCCTATGATTTGGCACCTTAGTTTGTTAATGGTACCAGATGTGTAGATGGATTTGGCTGAGCTATTACCCAATGGTGTCGAAGCCTCAGCTCAGGGATGACTCATTGTTGAAAGAAAAAAGAACAATGTGGACACTTGGAATGCTTCCAAACCCTAACTAGGTTATCCACCCTCAACAATAAACCACAACTAGAAAACGTGTTCTAGCGAGGCCTCACACTAAGGCACTTGTAGCCAATTTAAAGGGTGCACACCAAACTAGCATGAATACCACCAAGTCCAACATTAATTTCTCACTTATATCATCCAAGTCCTCTAGGAGATTCTCAAGGCCTACATTATTCAAGCTCTTCAAGCATAGTGATCCAAGGAACCACGTGAATAATCCAGGGCCTAAGTGGGGACTAACATGCATGCTAGGTGTTTAGGGGAAGTCATGCAAGCTAGTTCGTGTCCAATGTGAACTAAGAAACCTAAAGTAGTACAAGAAGTTATCTTTTAATGAAGCAGAGTTGCATAGGGGAGGCCCGTATGTTTAAATACAGTTACAAAACTTTGTTACAAGTAGATTTGATTAGAGGTGTAAAACAATCGAAATGTTTGCCAATTTTTTGAATTTTCTTAAATTTTTTAAATCATGTGCCTAATCTACAAGATAAGGTATCCAATTCAAGCGTTCACTTTCCAAGTTGTGCACATGTAAAGAGATAAATCCTCCAGTGATGCTCTCTACGTTAATGGGCTTGAAGTGTTAGACAATTCACATGATGAGGATTCTTGTTGTCCAAGCTAAACATATATTGCACGAATGCTCTTATTCAATGCATATGCTGCAATCCAATATAATATTTACTTGGTCAAATATCCTTTAGGCCAAAATTCTGTTTCCGATTGGCCATGATAATTTTAAGGGAAATTTTATGGATGTGTTGGCGATTTCTTATTTTTGTTGCCAAGAAATTCTTAAGGTGGATGTTGTTGATTTGGCTGCTCTGCCTAACATAGGATCCTAATGGAGATATGCTAATTGTTTCCACCTTATTACCTTTTGGAGAAATGTTGGCTAAGCTTGATGTAGGAATGCAATGACCCTTGGATGTCATTCATTAGACACCCTTAGTTTAAGGCTATGGACCACATTATTCTTAGTGGGCGCCCACTAAGAATAATGTGGTCCATAGCCTTAAACTAAGGGTGTCTAATGAATAACATCCAATGGTCATTGCAATGTACAAGATAAAGCTTGAAGCGCTCACTCTCCAAGGTGTGCAAATATTAGGAGATCAATCGTCAAGTGTTGCACTCTCCAAGCATGGGTTCCAAATCTCAAGCACTTCTCATAGCAAGGATCCTTGTTTTCTAATTCAAGCATCCAATCGTCCAATCATCTTACTCAACAAATTCTACTCACTATTATATTAAATTAGCATTTGTACCCAACCTTAGAAACTACTTAATTTCCATGGGAATATACTCTAAAAGTCAAATATACAAGTATAAATGTGTGGACATCAGGGTACTTCGTTATACAAAAATGAAGTTACAAGTACATACCAATTAGCTTATCAAAAATTGGCACATGTCCATTAAGCTTGAAATATACTAGGACACTTGGAATGCTTCCAAAACCTAGCTAGGGTATCCAACATGAATGACAAACTATAACTAGCAAATATGGTCTAGCAAGGCATCACACTAAGCCACTTGTAGCCACTCCAAAGGGTGCCCAACAAACTAGCATGAGTACCACCAAGCACACCATTAATTTCTCAATTATATTATCCAATTCCTCTAGGAGACTTTGTAAGCTTACATGATAGAAGCTCTCCAAGAAAACTGATCCAAGTCTTCGATGGGGTCTCTTTGCCACATATCCTAGTTCCTTGTCACCCAAAGATATCAAACCCAAGTATATCATGTCTTCTCTAGATTTTGGTTGTCACAAACCCTAGCTCCTTCAACCCTCACATCAATACAATTATAATGACTCTAATATAGGTTCATTAACGAAACACAATTATTTGATGACTACTATATTCAATTCACAATGATGGGCACAAGATGCTCAATTAGCATATATGAGCAACACGATAAACTACTCTAATCTCTATGTGAGTATATGGTAAAAATTAGATCTTAAACTAGAGAAATTGTGGATAGCAATGTACTTCATTTATACAAACAACAAAGTTAGAAGTACATACCAATTAGCTTATGACAAGTTGGTACATGTTGTCAATGCTTGTCATAAGATAGGACACTTCAAATGTTTCCAGACACTAGCTAGGGCATTCATGATCAACAACAAACCATAACTAGTAAAGATGGCCTAGTAAGGCATCACATTAAGATACTTGTAGCCACTTCCAAGAGTGAACAACAAACTAGCATGAATACCTACAAGTCCACCCTTGATTCCCCACATACATAGCCCGATGAACCTTAGGTGTAGATATGCTAATTGTTGCCACCTTGTTACATTTTGGAGAAATGTTGGCTAAGCTTGACGTAGCGATGTAATGACCCTTGGATGTCATTCATTAGACACCCTTAGTTTAAGGCTATGGACCACATTATTGTTAGTGGGCGCCCACTAACACTAATGTGGCCCATAGCCTTTAACTAAGGGTGTCTAATGAATGACATCCAAGGGCAATATACAATATAAAGTGTCAAGTGCTCACTCTCCAAGGTGTGTACATGTCAAGAGATCAATCCTCAAGTGTTGCACTCTCCAAGAATGGGTTCCAAATGTGAAACACTTCTCATGGCAAGGATCCTTGTTGTCTAATGCAAACTTCCAATCGTCCAATCATCTTACTCAACAAATTCTACTCACTATTATATTAAATTAGCATTTGTACCCAAGATTAGAAACTACTTAATTTCCATGGGAATATACTCTAAAATTCAGATCTGCAAGTATAAAATGTGTGGACATCAGGGTACTTCGTTAAACAACAAATGAAGTTTCAAGTACATGCCAATTAGCTTATCAAAAGTTGGCACATTTCCATTAAGCTTGACAAATACTAGGACACATGGAATGATTCCAAACCCTAGCTAGGGTATCCAACATGAACAACAAACTATAACTAGAAAATATGGTCTAGCAAGGTATCACACTAAGCCACTTGTAGCCACTTCAAAGGGTGCACAACAAACTAGCACGAATACCACCAGCCCATCATTAATTTCTCACTTATATCGTCCAATTCCTCTAGGAGACTGTCTAAGCTTACATGATACAAACTCTCCAAGCATATTGATCCAAGTCTTCGATGGGGTCTCTTCACCATATATACTAGTTCCTTGTCACCCAAAGATATCAAACCCTAGTAGATCATGTCTTCTCTAGATTTTGGTTGTCACAAACCCTAGCTCCTTCAACCCTCACATCAATACAATTATAACGACTCTAATATAGGTTCATTAACGAAACATAATTATTTGATGACTACTATATTCAATTTACACTGATGGGCACAAGATGCTAAATTAGCATATATGAGGAACACCATAAACTACCCTAATCTCTATGTGAGTATATGGTAAAAATTATATCTTCAACTACAGAAATTGTGGATAGCAATGTACTTCATTTATACAAACAAGTTACATAGTCAATTTGCATGCAGGGAGTTTGTGATAAGAGATGGATGGTGTAGTGCGAGTGAAAATCGAGCAACATTGTATTGAACCCAAAGATCACTTAATAAATTAAGATCAATTTGTGTAAAAATTGTCGTATATTCTGAGAATCAAATTAATAGTGGAGCTCAGAGCCACGATTTATTTTTCTTTAGACAGACAAACCCATGCATGAGGTTACAGAGGCAGACTCAGACCAAGATATTGAGCATAGATATGATCTAGGGTTGAATTTCTATAGGAGGTGCGTGGGGTTTATGTTTTGTATTTTGGACAAAGTATAAATTAGAGGATTGAGCTACACATCTGTTAATCAGTAGCATGGATTTATTATAGCAAAGTTGGGAGCACATGAAGTGCTGAAGTGTGTGTTGGATAGTGATGCAATTCTCTAGCGCACAAAATAGAGATCACTGGATGTGTGAGGAGATTGGTGTATTTGACATAGACGTTGAGTTACCAGTGTTGTTGTGTGTTTAGTGACTATGCATGAGAGTCAGGCCAGTGGAGGAAGAAAATATGTTGTAGTGTTCTGTAAATTCTTGGGCATATTTCTCATTATTGCTACCTTCATGAGCAGGATCATCAGTTCTTTGGGAGATGAGTTTACTGTATTTTTTGAGCTTACAGTCACTGAGCTTCAAAGATACCTGGCCGAATTGTCACCCATTACGCAGAGTGTCATTTTCTGAAGTAGCACCATGTTCCATTACTTATTGATTAACAAAATAAGGGTTTATACACAATAATTGTTGAAGGTGGGTTATCGAGAAGAAAGGGTTGAGTTATTGCAGGTTAACAACCACACTCACAACTCTACATGGATTGATATTCTAGTGGATCGAGTTATAATTTTTCTTGGAACTTATTAATTGAGCACTGAAATGTCAGAACTTCACCATGGGTGACCTGATGTATTGGAGACAATATGGCTCAGTTACAACCAAATTCCTCTACTTTCTCACTATTGTTCACAAATTTGTAGCAACTCTAATTATGTTTTTGGGTACAATGAGATGAGAGTTGTATGTTTCTCTTAGATATGGATGTGATATTTGTTGAGTTTTCCATGTATGCTTATTACCATTGTGATTCTTGATGTTATACCCTACCATGAGTCCTATAGAATTTTGAGGCAGAATAATCATTGTTTATTATTGTCAAACTGAATATTATTAGAGGGCCACATATTTGTGAGGTTGTTGTGACTAGAGATCATTTGTTTATATTATTGTACTAATATGATTTGTGATCAAAGATTATTGTTGTAGAGTTTATATGTTTTCTACCACTGAGTGTTGTTGAGAAGGCTTGTATTTAGTGTTGTGTCTTGATAGCATTATTGTTATAGGGGTCTTGTATGTTGACGTCTTATTGTACTGAATAATGGAGTATTTAAAGCACCTCTTAAATCATCAATACATCAATAGACTGCAATAGTGACCATAAAACAAAACATAACAATAGGCCCTTCTCAAGGGGTTTCCACGCCATTCTTCAACAAGAGCATCCAAAGGATTTGTAGAAGGAGCCAAAAATAGGACACAAAATATTTGCACTTGGCACATATTTGAAACACATGAGGGTCACAGTGAAAGCCCTTTTCAAACTGGATGAACTAGATTCACTCCTTTCCAAGGTGGGTCGGTCATAGGGGAAGAAGCTAAGTTGGGCTTTAAAACCAGCCATCCTTTCCCTAATACAACCCAAGTTGTTGGAGTACCCTTGTAAAGGGATCAAACTTCTAGATGCATTCTATCTTAGTAATATCATGAGACTGGATGCACCTAAATCCCCACACAACAATGAAATTATGAGGGGAGTTTTGACACTAATAGTAGAGACCTTTCTGGATTTGCATAACATTGTGGGTGCTACCTTTGGGGAAAAGCTCAAGATTTTAGAAGCCATGGCCATGCTAAGATCTTATGAAATCATTTTTTATATTGAATGTGATTGTTATCAGGTATTGGCTAATAACAGGAGTGTAAACTGACTAGAAACCTTCAACACATGAATCTCTGAAATGTTGTAATTTGAATAAAGGTTATGAAATAGAATTCTTTGTAAATGATCTGTTTCAGGTTATCCATATTTCCTATATGTTTTTCAACTTAAATGTCAATTGCAGAATTCACATGGTTTCTCTGTCTTTTGATGTTTACTTCTACTTTCTCCTACCATCTCTCATTAATGATTTGTCTAAGAAACCTCCAAATATCTTGCCTCTGTTAGACTGATTTGTATGGACTGTAGCTAGCGTATTTGTATCATAGGCTCCATGCCCAATGGTAGTATTTTTCACATATCCCAACCAAACTTCATTTTTTTATAAATCTTCCCATAGAGCTTAAATTAAAACCTTATACTACATTGACCTTGAGTAGTTGATATTTTTTGGGAGATATCCCTCTCTAGGTTGAAGGGCATATTTCAACCTCAAAGAGGTTCAAGGTTACCTTAGAGGTTTTCTTGCAGTCGGGTTTCCTCTAAGAGATAATAGTGATAACCTGATTCTTAAAATAGTCCAACACTTCTTCAAAATTCAGAAACAAAATCTTGACATGGTCAAGGAAAACATGCATTCCATCTTTTTTTCATGTATGGGAGGCTGTGAACCCATTTTCAAGGGTTTGTTGACCAAGTTTTTATCCATATCGAGGAAGGAGCAATTGGTCTCATATGTTTCTTATGAACTACATGAAAGGTTGGTTCACTAGAACATAAAATTGTTGGGGAAATAGTTGGTAGAGGAGGAGCTACGAAGTACTTGTGGTGACCAACTGTGTAGAAAGAATGAGCTTAGGAGAAAGGGGATTTGCTTCACTTGTGAGAAGGCTTGGGTACTTGATCACTCATGTTTGGGTGATACAACAAAGATGACTGAGGTAGGTCAAGAAGAGAATCCTTCTAACTTTCCAGATGAGGATTCTTCTTTAGTTGATTTCATGGGTTCTTACGAGGATACCTCTAAGGAGCATGAGCAAATATATGGATTCGTTGATAACAACTGGGACACATATTCTTGTGAGAAGTTAGTAGCCCCACAGGATACATTCAGGGAGATGGCTCACTCTTCATGATTCACCATGAGCAGCATATGGTGGAACGTGGGTTAGCTCAGGAGTATAATATGCGCAGTATGCATGATGATCCTTTTGTGGAGAACCAATTGGAGGTTCATATCGAGCCCGTGATAGAGGAGGATGAACATCCATGTTTTGGACTATCATTGATAAGGAGCAGACAAATGCACAGACTGATAGCAAGGTTATAGTACTTACAGATGCTTGTTGTCACGGGGTGTTGAAGTCTAACGAGATAGTTTTGCAGACGGTTGGTAGAGTGGAGGAGCATGGAGATCCTTGTCAGGTGAGAGAGATAGTGGTGCATCCATATTTGGATCTACCCATTGATGAGGTGAAAATAGATGCAGTTGTAGTGAGCAAAGCTATTACATTTTTAGGCAGCATCCCTCTCCAAGAGTACATAGATAGGGCTTGCAAAAAAACTTGCCACTTTGGCCCATTATAGAGAGAGGGGCAGGGTTTCTTGGACAGATCATTTTGATGTACCTAATAGAGTAGCATGAGTTGAGCATGGATTAGTGACAACATAGTATATTTTTTTCCTACATAGGTGTCCATGCATTTGATTATTTCCATGGGGTAGATTGGCAGGAGATCATGAGTTGGTACCCTATTGATGGAGGATCATTCTTATTCTGAGTCATAATATAGTAGGAGCCCTTATATGAGAGGGTTACTGCATGTTTCAGTGGGATGTGGACCGATAGTTTGCCGGTATTCTAGTAGAACTATCCCAACATCAACATAGTGGGGTTGACCTCTACCTATGCCAAAGGTTGGATTGGAGAGAGATTATCATGAGTTGGTATTTTATTGATGGAGCAACAACTATATCCAGAGTCAAAGCACAACTGGAGTCATGAGATAGGGGTGTTGTTTATTGGCCATGGTGGCATTGGGATCCAGTAGGATTAGTTGATGGTGGGATGAGTTAGAGATTAATTTGGGATCCAGGTATTGAGGGATCCTTTCATTTTTTGTTTGCATGGGGGCATGGTGTGGCATAATGGTTCATATGGGATCCAGGTATTGAGGGATCCATTCATTTTTTGTTAACATGGAGGCATGGTGTGGCACAATGGTTCATATGGGATCCAGGTATCAGCTTGTAGATGCCTATGTAGTGGAAAAATATGGATATATTGAGGGAAAGAAATCTTGGGGTAGGAGGATTTTTCATGTTCCTTTTTCCGGTCTCCCTCATGGTGTAGTTTGGATGGAATTCCAAGGTCAGAGGCAACTAGGTCATAGGAGAAGGTTTACTCCATTAGTGGGCCCAAGGGCTTGTAGAGGGGTTTCATTGGGTTTTGAGGAGTTTATTTAGGATTTGATGGACTTCTATTAGCATATTCCATCATTTTCACAACTTTCCTTCCATTCCATTACATTTTGACAAATTTCGAAAGAACATGATTATTATTGGGCGTAACTCAATTCATTACGCTTAAGGTGGCATTTACAGAGAAATACTTGACATAACACCTTAGTGTAATAGCTTGTTGGAACCGGGACGAGGAGATTTACAAGATGAGATGGTAGGAAGTGAATTTCAATGGCCTAAGGAAGGATGGTGGCCAATTTACCGTTTTCCTTATTTAAAAGGGTAGTTTGATCAAAATTAAAAGAGGGAAAAAAGTACCACGTGATTAAAATAATAATAAAATAAGGCTTCTAGAGGGATCCACCATATCTATAAAAGAGGACATTTAGGGGCATCTTGGTTTGAGTATTTGTCTTTGGTGTGGAGTGGAGAATCCAATTATCTATCTTAGCAACACCACGACAAAATCCCTCAGGTGATTTGAGTGAGAGTGGGCGAGAACCCATTTCTCCCCTTAGTGAATTCTTCCAGAATTCACAAGGGATCTTAGTTGTTGCACCTCAGTTCAGTTTTAGAGGGCCAGTATAGCATTGGAGCATATTCTTGATGTCATCTTTCTATCTCAGTTATATCAGTTGTTTTAGCATGTAAACCCTAATTTTCCATTATAATAAAAGTTGAAACTATTTTTTGCTTGTCATATTATTGAGTTTCTGAACTCCATTTGTTATATTTTACATGGAAATCCTCTATTTATGAATGGAAATTTTATCTGAAGTATTTTGTTGAGTTAAATTTCAATAAATCTCCAATTTTGTGCATTTGGATCATTACAAAGCATTGGTTTATCCAATGTACAACACAAAGAAGTAGCATAACAGTGTCAATGTCAATGTAAATGTCAGAGCATTCACCGAGGAAATGACCACTCATAAAATTAATCTTTTTTCGATTTTAAAATTATTTTTCAAGCACTAACAAATACCAAAAATGAAACGCCCTCTACCACGGGATTATGTCCCATCAGAGCTCGCTCAGCTAATCGAAAATAAAAAATAAGATTTGCATAAAATTAGGAAATTATTTTTGAATTTACGAGAAAATAGAAATATTAAACATTTTCTCCCAACTTTGTTTAAAATTGCAATAAACTCGAGAAAATATTGAAATTCAACAAGTGTCAATGTGAGGTGAATGTCCCTAGAGAGGCAAGGACTAATATTAATCTTACAAAAAAAAATATTAGCAAATTTCATTTAAAAAAAAAACATCTTTACTTGTTTTTATTTAATAATTTTAATTATATATTAATATTTATAGTTAAATAAAAATAATTTTAAACTATATTTAATATTAAAAAATAATTCACTCTATATCATATTTATAAAATAATTTATATCTATTCTATAATTAGATAAATTTAAATTATAAGATCATAAATATTGAAATAACTAGTGACCTTCACATAATGGAGTGCCTTAACATTACACCCCATCACCGTCTATTCTACACCCCATGGGCATATAATATTTAACCAATTAAATTAATTAATTGAAATTGTTTTCTTTGTGATAGGTATGCTTATTTTGGAAGAAAAAATAAATAAATAAATAAATTTAATTTGATTATTAATAACTATTTAGTATATTATAGGGATTTAATTTTAACAAAATATTTTTAGTATTAGTCATATATTAAAGATTGAGATTTATCTCAAAAATATTTATGTCGTTTAATTAAATAGATTAATTAAAAAAACTATTATATGAACAAGTATGATTTCTTAGGCATGTAGTAATTATAAGTCATTGTATTAGTGAATGATATTGTAACAAACCCTATTTACATGTTAAAAAAATCCATGGTAAAGTGGTAGTGAATATCAATGGTTAAGACTCTTATTACATCTTTTTTTAAATGTATATATGTTTTACTTATATCTTAATCATTTTTATAATTAATAATAATTATAATTTTTTTTTGTCAAGTTGTCTGTGATGTGATCCTCAAGGCTTGACCTGTGGTGTAAGGTCCTTGGTTAGTAACTCGGTTGGGCATCGGGCGGACCGGGCACGGACACGGGCGCATGGGTGTGTTGGCCTGCACGGGCGAGCGCGCCGGCAAGTCGAGCCGCACGACGGGTGACCGCGGGCGAAGGCGCGGGCGGGCGCGCGAGTTGGTCTACACGCGGGTAGGGCGCGGGCGCGCGCGAGCTGGCCTACACGACGGGTGACCCGGTTATGCGAGCAGCGGTTGCGACGAACACTTGCGACGAACAATGGTGAACGACAAGTGTTGGGCGTTGGTTTATACCCACGGTGGGGCGCTTTGCGATGGAGTTTGGCTGACCCACGGTGGAGAGCGAGGCCGACTTAACAAAGGCGTTCAAAGGGGTGTGTATGGCAAGTGTGGGGCGGTCGGCTGGGCAGCCCACCCACACTCAAACATGCGTATATATGTGTAGCGTTTGAAGCGTTCAAACCATCATTCATCACTTCGATCTTCTCTCAAGGTTAAGAAGTGTTGATGCGCAGAAATAAGAGAGGCAAGCGCATAGCTCATGCCCTCTCTTGGTGAAGTCACACTTTTGGAAAGACACTTGGTGAGTGGGTGAAGTCGTTTGGAAAGGGGTGCCCGGGTGATTGTGCGGAAGTGTTATTGTGCCGAGACTTGGCAAGGGTGTCTTGGTGGCTTGGGTGAGCACCCGCCCATCGTGCAAGGAGTGCACACACATTGTAAAAGGCTGGTTTGCCTCTATTGTAAAATTGGCTAAGTATAGACTTGGATTTTGCCAAGAATACTTGTGAAGCTTGTATTATTGAAGAAAGACTGATTAATATATATTGTTGGGCAGACTCATTGTTCAGGGAGTTGCCCCTCCCTTTATACTGTGCAATTGTTGTTCTCTTTTATAATTGTTGTTGATAATGAATGAGTATGGGTGTTCATTAGTATAAAGGCTAAACATAATATTGCTTGGTTGCGAAACACAAACTAAGTAAGGAAAAGTGAATTAGGCGTAGTCCATGAACATTAGTATTGGTGAAAAGAAAGTGTTCGGTGGTGCTGCACCTCGCTATAAGCGGTTGGAAGACTACCGCAGGTGTAGGGGCGTGACAGTTGGTTTCAGAGCAGGGTTGCTCATGACGAAGTGCAGACATTGAAGCTGATTCAGGGTTGAAGAAGCTTGACGACTAGTGATTGAGCAGGGTTTCTCATGACAGGTACTTGCAGGTGAAGGAAGTTGTTTCACATACAAGTGGAACAAGAGCTGGTTCATGATTGCAGGGACTTGGTGAACATGGAGATGGCTAAAAAGGCAGAGATGGTGGATGAACCTATGATAGGTGAGTCTAGCCATAATGCAGTTGAAGCCTTCCGGTACAAAGTGTTGGAACAGATGAGTCAATGGAGTTCTGACTGGGTTTCGATGAAGGCTGAGAACATGAAGATTCGGGAGAGCTGTTCGGAACTAAGAAGGGAACTTGAAGAACTCAAGAGCCAATGCGAAAGTACGACAGATGTTGAACTCAAGGAACTTGATGAGGAGATCCAACAGAGTGGTCTTGGTCTTCAAGAGCTCTTTGATGAAAGAGCCCGGTTAAGGAAGGAAAGTGCCAAGGTGGAAGCCGAAATCAAGCAAGTTGAGGAAGAGATAAAGAAGAAGCTTCTTGGTAAGAAGGTTGTTGTGATTGAGCAAGAAGAGCTCGACTACATTGACAGGTTGGGAACTCACTACCGAGACAATCCAGAGGATATTTAGAAGTTAAGTTCTATGAACTTAGTCAGTGGACACTTGGTTGGTGCACTTGAGCAGAATGCGATGGAGGACAAGCTTGAAGGAAGTCAAGCTGGACCAGGGTCGGGTTGCCTAGAAGAGCCAAGCAAGGAGGTGAAGTACCTTAGGAGGAATGTCAAGATGGAGCATGAGCCAATTAACACTTCTGAGGCTGAATTCTTGAAAAAGGTTGCTGATGTAAGGCGCAAGACAAAGCCAACAGAGGGAGGTG
This sequence comes from Pinus tabuliformis, assembly GCA_031772625.1. Taxonomy (NCBI): domain Eukaryota; kingdom Viridiplantae; phylum Streptophyta; class Pinopsida; order Pinales; family Pinaceae; genus Pinus; species Pinus tabuliformis. The sequence goes on from CM062811.1 coordinate 192,237,272, forward strand.
ATTCCTTGAAGCTAAGTTTTGTGTAGGTAACCATGAAGGGCAAGAGATTTGCAGCTTTGGTGGATACGGGAGCTACTCATAGCTTCTTAAGTAGGAAGGCAGCAAAGTCTTTTGGGAAGAAAGCAAAGATGGAGAGGGAATGGAGTGCTTTCAAAGCAGTCAACTCTACCATAAGAGTTGTTGATGGTATGTTGAAGAACACTCAGGTGAAAGTAGGATCGTGGTTTGGAAAGTTGGACTTGAGGGTTGTGGACATGAATGATCATTCTATGGTGTTGGGGCTGGACTTTATGGAGCTTGCACAAGCCATACCAATGGTGGACCAGGACATTCTCTTGATCACAGCTAAAGGGAGAACCATGATGGTACCGATGAATAGAAGAAGTTGCTTGGGATATAGGCCAAGGATGACTTCTATGGTTTTGTATCCCAAAGATCCGAATGTGAAGCATGAGGATGTGGAGCAAAGAGGACTTGGGAGTGTGACTCAAACAATGAAGGAAAGGAAGCTGGTTGACTTCGTTGCAAGAGCTAGAAAGAAGGATGAAGGAAGTGGGAAGACAACCTCACGAACATGGAGACACTTGATGGGAGCATCTTCTACTGATAATCTTCACAATGGAGTTGCAAATGAAGGGAGTCTGAGTACTACTTCAGAGGCAGTGGTTGATGAGGATTATGGAGGTAGAGATCCTGCTGAGATAGTGGACTTTTGCAGGTATGCTATGGGCATATATGACTTTCAGTTGACAAAGGACAAGCTAGGTGAGCTTGGATGTACATGTGAAGAGATTGAGGTTGTGCATAGATACTTGAGGACACAACATCAATCTCACACATGGGTGGATGAGAGTCAGGGAGGAAACTCTGTGGCCCTCCTTTCTCTATAGACAACCTTGGAGATGGGTTGGTGTGGAGGCCTTGATAGGGAGGAACCACACCAACTTTGCAAGGGGCCTTGGGAGGAGGCTTCTTTATGACAGATTACAGACTTGGATGCAGATGGCCAGATGTTGGGATGAAGTCTACATGGGTTGGACATCATGGACAACTAGAGTCATGGACATCAGGTTGGAGATGTATGAGCTAGTGGAAAAGTTGTATACTCTTGTGCAACAAGACCATGGCTTGAACATGTTGCAGATGAGATGGGGTTTCCATGGACCTGAGCATGGATTGATAGATTCTTGATGAGTTCGAGATGTAGCAGAAGTCAAGGAAAGACTTGTGGTGGCATAAGGATGTGCGTTCTTGTGGTTTGGGCGTATGGTTGGACTGATCACCCAACTAGTTCAAATCATGAGGGGTACCAATGTGCAAAGAGATGTGGCTATTAGTTTTACACTTGATAGGAACATACATAGGGGTGTTCTGATGAAAGACTACATGAAGGGATGACACATGATGAGGTCGACACGGGATGTTGCAGTGGAGATTGTGACAAAGGGTCGATGATCATGGATTGAGATGATATCTGATATATGACATACTGTTGAGGTGTATACCTTGGTATGGTTATCTTGGTGACAGTTGGTTGCTGAGGTGAGACATGATGGAGATGGAGTTCTACATATGTTGCAGGGATGTTTGCCTTATGTGGAGGAGTTGACATCATGGATAGTAATGTTCTTGGTAAATGATTACTAGGATGGCATGTTGTCGAGGACGACAATGATTTCAGGTGGAGGAGGATGTAAGGTCCTTGGTTAGTAACTCGGTTGGGCGGCAGGCGAACCGGGCACAGACACAGGCGCGCGGGCGAAACGACGAGCACGCGGGTGAGCTAGCGTGCACGGGCGGGCGCGCCGGTGAGTCGAGCCGCACGACGGGTGAGCGCATGGGCGAAGGCGTGAGCGGGCGCGCAAGTTGGTCTACACGCGGGTAGGGCGCGGGCGCGCGCGAGCTGGCCTACACGACGGGCGACTCGGTTATGCGAGTTGCGGTTGCGACGAACACTTGCGAAGAACGATGGTGAACGAAAAGTGTTGGGCGTTGGTTTATACCCACGGTGGGGCGCTTTGCGATGGAGTTTGGCTGACCCACGATGGATAGCAAGGCCTACTTAACAAAGGCGTTCAAAGGGGTGTGTATGGCAAGTGTGGGGCGGTCGGCTGAGCAGCCCACCCACACTCAAACATGCGTATATATGTGTAGCATTTGAAGCATTCAAACCATCATTCATCACTTTGATCTTCGCTCAAGGTTAAGAAGTGTTGATGCGCAGAAATAAGAGAGGCAAGCGTATAGCTCATGCGCTCTCTTGGTGAAGTCGCACTTTTGGAAGGACACTTGGTGAGTGGGTGAAGTCGTTTGGCAAGGGGTGCCCGAGTGATTGTGCGGAAGTGCTATTGTGCCGAGACTTGGCCAGGGTGTCTTGGTGGCTCGGGTGAGCACCCGCCCATCGTGCAAGGAGTGCACACACATTGTAAAAGGTTGGTTTGCCTCTATTGTAAAATTGGCTAAGTATAGACTTGGATTTTGCCAAGAATACTTGTGAAGCTTGTATTATTGAAGAATGACTGATTAATATATATTGTTGGGCAGACTCATTGTTCAGGGAATTTCCCCTCCCTTTATAATGTGCAATTGTTGTTCTCTTTTATAATTACTGTTGATAATGAATGAGTATGGGTGTTCATTAGTATAAAGGCTAAACATAATATTGCTTGGTTGCAAAACACAAACTAAGTAAGGAAAAGTGAATTAGGCGTAGTCCATGAACATTAGTATTGGTGAAAAGAAAGTGTTCAGTGGTGCCGCACCTCGCTATAAGCGGTTGGAAGACTACCACAGGTGTAGGGGCGTGACATGTGGTTTGAGTGGTCGCAACCTAGGGGCATCTAATCCATCAAAGTCACTTGAGGATCACACCTGACTTGGGCCACACCAACCCTAAGCTAACTGGATTTTTAGCATGTCTCCCCTTATCACAGGGCACAACCACCCCCCATGAGGCTTAATCCTCGGCCGCCTTGCTAACGAGGCTCATCCTCAACCAGTTGTGCCAGTGGGACTTAACAATAATTATAATAATTTAAAATAAAGTTTTTATTTAGTTCATTTTTATAAATTTAGCCATGTGAAATGTATTTTTCACTGAGTAATTTGATCCTTATCATGGATTAATGTTTATCGATGTTTACCAACCATTTAATTGATATAGCTACATTAATATATATGTATATGTGTATGTTAATCAATTATTTAAATCATTTGAGCTGTGATTATTTTATTGTATTATGGACTATTTTTTATTTATTTTTATCTTTCTGTACTAATTTATAATAGATAAAATATTTATTTATAATTAAATAAAATAATTTATAATATTTAAATCAATAGCATTCAAAAAATTATTATTACAATTTAAAATTAAAATTAAAATTATTATTATTATTTAATTATCAAAATTTAAATAAAATGATGTTTATATTATATTGGCAAAAGAAAATATTTAATCTTATTAGATATAAACATTAAATGAACGTTTTTCAAAATTTACAACTAATTTGAAACAATTATATAGTAAATTTATAATACTTAAATATTTTTTAAAGTTGGAGTAGTAAAATGGAATGTTATTTAAAGTTTGAATTAATATTTTGAGATATTATTAGAATTAGTTTAAATATAGGCGTGGTAGGAGGGGTTGAGGTCTTTTATGGCTTCAGAGAAATCAAAGTTTAGAATATTTATTGGTAGATGTTTATGATTTAATCCAAGGAATTTTTTTCACCAAAGAATTCTATGTCTCTTTTTTCATTATGTAGAGTGAATTTCTTTTAAGAATTTAGTATTTGGTTAAATGACCTTATTTTAGATAGAAAGTTCTCGATAATCTCTTGAATCAAATTAAGAAGGTATCAAAAGATATCTCAAAGATGAGTTTCAAGCACATTCTAAGGGATAATAACTAGGAAGCAAATCAATGTTCCAACCAAGGTTGCAATTTGAAGTTTGGAGAGTTGATGGTTAATGGTCAGTTAAGACCATCCTCCATCACTTAGTGGATTAAGCATGAATCTCGTGTTCAAGTATCAATCCATCAACTCTAATGTCAAGTGTCCCAACCTGAATGATCTAGTGGATCCAAGGAAATATGTTGTAATCACGGGTTATATTTGAAATAGGCTATATGTATTGCAAGTTTTCTTTAATAATGGGACTCTATTGAAAGATTGTATTACTCCTGAAAGGAATACAAACTTTCAATAGAGTCCAATTATTAAACAAGAGTCACTTGTAAATCAAGAGTTATATTCACTTGTAAATTAGAAGTTGTATACCTTCACTGGAAAAAAGGTGACCAAGGTCTATCCCCGCACTAAACATCATCTTGTTTTTTATATTACTTAAGGCTAGGTTGGCCTCTTGGAACCTAATCAACATTTTCTCCAAGTTCTCAAGGGATTCTTGAAAATTTTCACCATATATGTAAAAGTCATCCATATATGCCTCGACACACTCAAGATTAACAAAGATGGCCAGTAACGCCTGTTGAAAAGTAACAAGGGCATTACACAACCCAAAGGGGAGCACCCAGTAAGATAATGTTCCCCACGGACAAGTGAAAGTCGTCTTGTCCTGACCCTTAGGTGCGATTCATATTTGGTTATAACCATTAAAGTCGTCAAGGAAGGAAAATTACATTTTACCCATGAGGGTATCCAGTACCTGATCAATAAACGAGAGGAGGAAGTAATCTTTGAGGGTGGATTTATTTAACTCTCTATAGTCCACACAAATATGCCACCTCCCATATTTCTTCGGGACTAATACCAATGGGAATACCCATCAGCTATCAGAAATAGGGTTGAATAAATCAGCATCCAAGAGTTTTTGAAGTTCCTCCTTTACAATGTCGTAGTGCAGGTTTCATTCGTCGTTGGGTATTTCAGACAGGTCTGGCTCCCTTCTAAGTATAAACGTGGTGAGTGCAAGTCTCATGAGGTATGCCTCTCATGTCCTCATAACTCTAGCCAAATGCACCAATATGATATTGTAGCATTTTCACTAGCTGTTCTTGTTAGGATGGTATGAGTTGTGATATAATGTATAGGGATTTACCCACAATCACTTCAACAATTGAAACATCGGGTTCGTGAGTATATATGGTAGTTACTAAGATATGCAATGGTGATGAATTTTGAGGGTGACAACTCTCTTGAAAACTTGAGCTAAAAATGAGATGGAACAATCCATAATTCTGTAAAGTATCTAGGTTAACAAGAAATTTGCGAGTTTTATTTTCATCAATACATTTCTTATAATTAAAAATATTATCTGTAATGAAAATAGTCTATGTATCCTCATCACTAATATTCGCATCTAGTTAAAGAGCTTTTGAATGGATCTAGTGGGAGGATAAAGGGTGACCTTCTTTCTCGATTCACCATGTGTAATAAACATGTCGCCAGAGTAGTAACTAATATAGGCATCAATCGTGGCAAGCCATGATCGTCCTAAGATCAAAGGATGTCCCCCTATAGGATTTTTAGGCTGAAGGGATATAAAGTCTACGGGGTATTCCCAAGAATCTATGGAGACGATCACATCATCCAAGACAGCCTTTGACTTGATATTTGATCTGTCTACCAGCTCCAAGACATTGGGTGTAGGACGAAGGTGAGTCATCCAAATTTTCTTCATGGTTTTCTGAGCCATCACATTGATGGCCATTCCTAGGTCAATCAAAACATTGGCAACAAGAACACCACCTATTTGGACAGAGACGAAAAGGTTTATAAGGTTTGTGTACTTTTCAACAAAATCGCACTCTCATTAACTCGACTGCCTTGCCAACAAACTGTATGTTACACGATTGTGTTTTCTTCCTACTTGGCTTCTCGATACCAAGTTCCCATATGGTTTTGGCATATATAGGAATATATTTAAGGGCCTACAACAAATAAACCTTAATGAGAATTTTCCCAAGCTCGGAAGCTAGGTCAAACTTAGGGGTTGGGTCAAATTTCTCAATGGCCATCCTTTTTGGATAGGAAGGCGAGCTGGAAGATGGTAAGGGCTATGAGTGTTCATGGGAAAACTTTATTGCAAGACCATTATTTAAATGATCAAGAGTCTCCTCCTCGGTTTCTTCTTCAATTGTTGTAGAAGGGCGTTTTTTCTTTTCTACCACCTTCCCCGATCTCAGTTAAAGGCCTTAGACCCCAACTGCACGATATGATATGTAGGGAAAGGAGGTAGTTCGAGAGGAAGAATCTGTTGAACTACTTTATTTTTGGGGTTGGGCACTAGCTGTGCAGGTAATTGTGGTGGCCTAAAAGGTGGAGGTAATGTTAGTTAGGGTAGTACATGCTACATTTGGTGAGGAAAACTATTTAGTTGATAATACTAAGTCTGTGGATATTGTGGATATGGTGTAGGATAATTTTTCTAAGGTGGCATGGGGTATGGATAAGGAGGATATGAATGCCTTCTCCATCCTGGATGTCAGGGATGGTTTTGGCCATACTGTGAAGGATACCCTTGCCAAGAAGATGAATAATTCCAATTCTGAAATGAATTATGTTTCCTGTGAAAACTAGATGCATCAGGTGTAGCTTCATATGACATACCTAAACATACATGTTAACAGGGTCTTTTAGCTCCCATTTCATACGATGGTTTAGGTGTCTGGTTACCCTCTCAAAAAATGGCCTTCAAAATTGGTATGGAGGGACACTTCTCCATGGAATGATCAACTACACAAATGACACAAGTGACACAAGTATTAGTGACATTTACAAGACAACCATGCAGTGGATTTTTATGTCTACATTTTGGACAAAAGGTAGAAAGTGCATTATGTTCAAATTTTTTCTTTCTTTTAAATTGTAAGACAACTAGTTGCAAAATAAAATTTACAAGCAAGTCAGTCTTAAAATTTTCGAACTAATGCCTGAGTTCAGTCTTAGTAACACTAATTATTCATATTTGATATTTTTAAAAGAATTATCTCTCAAACCCCTACCAAACTTGGATTGGCTATGTGAATACTTCCTACACAATTCACAAATATTCTCAATAGTCAGCTGAGACATCTCCTTGGCCTAACAAATTTAATACATTTATTGATTCATCTAATACACCTCGTAAAAATATGGTTCTAATAATACTTGGGTCTAATTTATGTTTGGACCTTTGGAGAGTGTAAAGAAACCTCTCAAGGGAGGCTTCTAGACTTTCATCATCTTGTTGTGTCATTTTGAAAATTTAATCTTGTAAGTCACAAGACTTACAATATTCTTGATATTTTCTGATGTATGTTCTTCTCATTTTGTCCCATGTGCATATGATGTTTCCCCCCAACCTCATGAACCAGCGTAAAGGTGCATCGTTAAGGGTAGCAGTGAAAAGTTTTAGCTTTTGGGTGTCAAAAGAGTAATTGTAACTCTTGCAAATTCAAAAATAAACACATATGGGTCTCTGTTAACCTTACTGTGGAAATGTGGGGGACTAATAAAGGGATATTATTCATTTGAATTATAGAGTTAGGGTCCACATTCGGAAACCCAAAAGTGATTTATCCTTATGCATTTTTCTCACCACATCCTTGTCCAGTTCCATCCTCATGATCTACCATTTTACTGTGATTTCCAATTAGGTTGTTCCCAGTATCTAGTGATGAGGACTAAATGTTCTTTGGATCTATTATCTACAGAATCAGCCATAAAAGGACGATTGTCTTATATATCCAAAATCCAAGTGCAGTGTTCTGGCCTCGTTAGTCTGAATATATTTATGTTCACATGTGGCAGGCCCAATGTTAGAAAAAGAATTTTCAGGAATATTAAATCTACTTTTACACCTCCTATGCTTAGGATATATACCCCTAGTCATGCATGTTTGAATTAGGAATTCAACAAAAATTCAAGCGAAGATTGTAAAATTACTTGTTCACCTACACTAACTCCAACTCAATAAAACGTTGCAGTTGTTGCTAAAAAAATCACACCTAGAACAATTGCTTACAATAAATAAATCAAACCCTCCTAATAAGCAGCACAACAAAGGCACTCCTGCTAATGCTGGAAAAAAATTTCAAATGTTCATATTTACCAGAGTCTTATCATGAGTGCATCCCTGGAAATGGTGCTAAAATGTTGGTTGCAGTATATGTTTTTCTAATAACCCAACATCATTATTTCAATCTGGTGTGCCATGTGCTTCGAGACACAACATGGTATGTGCCTGAAGAACACTCCAGTGACCTGTAAAAACCAAACCCTATTTTATTCCAGAATATGTCTATTCACACCTTGAGGTACCTGCAAACACTAATCAATACCTTGTTCAAATCCAACAACCAAATGGCATTTATTAAAATCAAAACCCTAACTAATTGATGACTTTTAAATCCAACCTCTCCTTACTAAATTGAACAACCTCCTCAAGGATCTACCTCAGTTGTAAGGGGATAAGAAACCCCTAACAAACTTCACTTCATCAAATGAAAGGACTAGAAATGTAAATAAACTCTCGTTCTAACTTAATGAAGAAATCAAGAGAAAAATAAAAATCAAATCAATGATGATCCTTCACACAATCCCATAACAACTACTATGTGACAAACCAAATCTGCTTCAAAAGAAAAGAAGGCTTCTAGGTTTGTTTTAATCACACATTAATCTTGAAAAAATTATATGTAATGTGCCAATACAAACCAAAAACAAAATGTAATGGATATATTTAGATGTAAAAATCAACACTTACTAAAGAAGCTTTTGTGTGTGTTAGAAAAATCAAATCGAAATCTGAGAAAAAATATGACTTTTGGGAAATTTACTCACTGCCACAATTCATAAAAACCAAAAAAATTCAATGAAATGACTATTGTAATTGCACTATTTTTGGTTCAATATGTTTACAAAGTATTCTTATCAAATATCATTTGCAAGGATTATAGGGCACAAGTCTAAAGACTATAATTCTTTTCGAAATAACTTTGTACGCAAGTTCTTTTCAAATTTAATTTTCATAAAAAAATAAGGCATCTTAGAATATGATTGTGGTGCAGTCTCACTGGTATATATTAACCCACAACTCTCAATAAGTAGACAAGCATACACTTTGTTCAGAAATAGATTGATTCTCAAATTCGAGCTATAGGAGCATCCAATAATTGCAAAGATCTTAATAAATATTACATCAAATCTCATATGTACACTTCATATCGCAACCTCGAGGGTCATATCCTCTGTATAATAATTGTGGAAAACAATCCCTTTAGAAACATAAAATTCAACAACTTATCAATAAAATGCAATTGTTATAATCCTGCAACCTATTTTTTGCGGTACTAAAAACCATGTTTTATTTAAATTTTAACGTCTACATTTCCCAGATAAGGATGCACACAAATCAAGCAAAAGATAAAAGGGTTATTCCACAAAATAGAGTATGATACCCTTATCACACTAATCATTTGGATCTGAGAGAAATCGTATCAATAAACACACCACAACTAATAGATTGAGCATTACATGCAACAAATATAGAACCTACACTAATAAGAAAGTATAAAGGAAGGGCACCATGTGAGTTGGCGGGCCCAACCAACCAACTCCTTCCTCCTAGTAAAATTAAATCACAAAGTTAACAGAGTATGAAAATATTTAAGTGTAAAACCTAGCATTGCCTTTCAATTAAAGAATCGATCAATATTTACAGTACATAGAGCTCAGTCTAGATCCAATGACAATTGGGAGCGATCCAGAAACTTAATACAATAACATAACCTTACAAAAGGACTGCTAACTAAGTGATAAGCCATGGCTACCCTTTTATAATGAACATAGTATATTACTAGGCCTCAAACCATCCAAAACAGATACAAAACAAAATAAGTATGGATCATAATATTCCACAGAGGACAAAAGATCTACTTACACCTGTGAGCTAATCATGGAAGACTACATATCTACTATGAAATAACTCGAAGATAAACTCCTCGTATCTTGATGATGATTCAACTGATATCTCAATGAGGTGCACTTTTAACCCAATCCTTGTTGAAAACTTTGACTAGGCATACAAGTCACCCACTCAATGCTCATCATGGGCCCATGTGGTGATCACTGTACCAATATTCATGCACATATCCTCCTTGTGGTTACAGGATCTGGTAAGGATTCAATACCTACATACTAGTTGTTAGCAACCTTTACAACAATAATAATCAAGCCTAAAAATTCATTTGAACGAAATATTTATGGCATAATTAAACACTTAACTTTTAACTTTTAAAGAATTGTTTATTGAGCACATTCTTCTATTGTTGTATCAAAAATGGGTATGAGGATAACTGGGAAAATAGGAGGGAAAAATGGGATATTATAGTGGTAAAAACTCATCAATTCTTAGACCTAACACAATTAAATGGAAATATGTTCCTTCACCTACCCTTACATGGGATTTACTAAAGGTTGAAAACAATTTATGCTTGAATGATATTGACATAAATGGATTCGGGTTTGTTAGGGTGATGTTAATAGGGCTTTCTAATACCTTAATGTTGCTTCCCTAGCATATTTTGTTATAACCATATTTTCCACTCCAATTCAATGAGAGAAACCCTAGTGAAACTTACCTTAGTTGTTAGCTATAATGTGTTGACACATCTAACTCCATATTTCTGCAAGCCATTGCTTGACTAGTTAATTCTCTCCTAAAAGAACAAAATCTAAACTAAAATATATAATATAAAATAAAAACAAATGCTACGTTCCCCCTCCCCCCCAACCTCAACGGGTGTTATAAGTTGCAAAGAAATATCAAAATCTCAAGCCTTCCTATGTGACAATGGATTATAAGAGCATTATTCAAGTGGAAAATTATTCTTTGCATTACCAATTTTTTTATTATAGATGGTTGTACTCAAACGGGGTTTGTTTTAAAAGAAAGGAAATCAAAGTCACTTACAATCTCCTTTAAAATGATTTTTTTTGGAAATATAATAAAAAAAGGGGGTTATCACTTCAAATCTATACCCATAGGTATTCTTATACAAGCACAAAAGTGATTATCATATAAAAGTTTGATGGAGTAAGCTAATACCCACATTGCAATTAATCCCACTCATGATTATACAAAGGTACCAAGCATTGCTTTCAAATATTTCAAAGCTCTACAAGATGCTAAACACCAAAGTATATGGATACTTCAATATTGTGCAAAAATACATGTATGAAATACATATCCTTTTCGGAATCCACATGTGTATTATTTGGCTATAGTATATGATATATTTTATTGAACCTATCAACTTGACACCTCTTAAGTATGAGCTAGGGTTTTTAATACACATCAATTAAATTGAGATCACAATATCACCCTGACAACAATGTGTATCCAAGAACTTAATGAACTCGTCCTAGACAACTGTAGGTGAGGATTATGTGGAAATATATTCATGCTTACATGTTGAGTTTTATGTGTACAATGGACCAGTTGACAATCATGAATCCTAACATTGCAAAAAAAGTTTACCTTAGTGCATGCTTCGTATGAAAAACATTATATCTTAATATGGTAAGTGCTAGTTAGTAGGGTACTCTAGATTAATGACTTGTCATTTTTGGAAATAAATGTGCATAATATTTCTTTGAGTTATGGGCCACTACACAACTAATAATTTGGATACTCCTTGGTGTTTGACATTAGTTGTGGTTTTTTGCGAGCTGAGAAACACCTGTAAGAGATCCGGAGAGGAAACACCAAGAATTTTAAGATCTAGAAACTCACACAACTGGCTCATTGTTGCATAAATGCACTAGAAATAAGGTATGGGCTCTCCTATTCATTTTTATGGAATGTAAGCAAAAATATTAGTTCTTGGATGCTTTGAAATTGCACAAGGTAAACCCCTATCCCCTGCAAACTCCCTTTTCGTGTTTTATGTTTGAACTCTGTATTCTTTAAGTTCCAAAAATCAAGCCCACCTATGTTAGATAAGGTTGATACGCCAAGGTTGTAACTCAGTGAAAATTCCCACCAACTTATTTCTTTATACTTTTCGTATCCCTTTGGGTTTCATTGATGTCTTTGCATAAAAGTATGCATAGGCTTTACTCCAAATTTATTTTGTGGAGGTTTATCCCTATTGAAATTAGCCTAGAATTTGTTGTTTATATGTGTTATTTTCCTCTCCATGTTTGTGGATACAGGTCATTCTACAATACCATTATTCGAGAGCCCCTTCTATTTAATATATGATCCATGTGATTGTTTATATAAGACTCCATCTACTATGGGAAAGTTTTCCATCACATGCTTACTATATGTATTCCATGGACAAGACTCAGACCCTTGAGACTCGTCAATTCCGGGCCTGAATGAAGTATCTCACCCAAAAGAATCTCATCATTATAGTCTGTCTATACGCCTTCCTTTCACACAGAAAACATCAAGAATATATTTTATTACAATAATGCTCTCTTTATTTGTGCATATAGTTTGTAATGTTACCTTGCATCATAAATAAAAGTCTACCTTTACAGGAACTTGTTTCTCCGATTTTACAAAGTCATCATTATCTCTTTCATGAATCTACAAAATGTGCATATTGTCTGTGATCAAAAAATTGAAATGTGGCCCTCGAGACCTCCCAGTGTCAGGCCCAAACCAAACCTTAGGTCATTAATGAAGAATAACTCCTTACAGTATCAAAAATGCACTTTCATGTAATGTGAACTTTAAATCTTTCAAAAAACAAGCTCCATTATTGGAAAACCACATGTATGTGTCTATTTTTCCTATTTTGGGTATAAAATGTCGATCACTGTTATCACGTCATGTACATGGCTTACTTCTCATACCAATTCAGCATATTTTCACAGTGAAATTTGTGGTTCTATGTCAACAAATCGCTTCCATCCAGTCTATATATGTCATTTCATGCAACAATTTCACATCCTTCATTAATAATTATGTGTTCATGTCAGTGCTAAAAACGTGACCCATTTGACTACACTTTGTTTGAGTTATAAATTCCCTCATATATCCTAATATATGATGTTGATCTCTTCATTTCCGATTTCAATCATGCAATCTATCCAAAAGACGTCGATTGCAAGATTGTTGAGCCTTTCGGTCATGTCTACTCTCTCTTATAATGTGTTTTAACCAGTCTTTTAATATATCGTGGTGGTGTCCTTTGCAATGTGCACATGAGTTCTCCCCCTTCCTTTACAAATATTAATTTCATATGTTTTTTTACATGCCCTCGCAATGATAAAAGTTTACTCGGATATTAATTGTTTTGCTTACAAAGTTGGCATCACATTTTTATTGCATAATATGAGATTTTCAGTAGATGTGGGCATAATCACAAAAGAAATAATATATGAAGGGACCCATGGAAAAGGGGAATACAATCTCTCATAACAAATATGGCTTCTAATTGTTGTTTGGGTGGATGATGAATGTTGGTTTTTAATTATGTTTATTTTATAGATAGTTCTCAGCTCAATTTTAATTTTAGCATGTTATGTGTACAGGATTATAGTTTTTGAAATTTTGATATGCTAGGAAACACCTTTTTACAGTATCGGTACATCATGGATAATATTATATTTTCATACTTTTATGATATATAGCATGCCATTTTTTGGATATATGTTGACATTATGGTTGGGTTATTTCATTTTCTTTGTTGGATTTTTGTTGTCAATTTACATACATGGAGAAGGGAGACACAAGGGTTGTGCCATGGTAGTTTTTTTCATTTGATGATATTTTGGTGATATTTTGGTGATACATGTGGCAATGTTTGGGAAGTAGAAGGAGTATGTTCTTTTATAAATATTTTGTTGTAAATTAACTAGTACATTGGGCATAAATAAATTGGGCCTGTTCCATTATCTCACTTGCCCAGTGAAATTCAAGGGTTTGATGGAGAAGCATATAAACTTCCCTCGTAAACATATTTTCGCGACCATACTAGGGAGTAAATTTGAAATCCCTAGTTTCTTTAATCCTTATTGAATCAATGACCATTCAATCCACTAAACAACCTAATCTTAGAGATAAACTGGGAGATCAAAGAGACATTGCTCATTCTCTCTTTGATTTTATTCTTGACAATGTTGTCTCAATTGAACAATATGCACAAAATATGCTAAGATTTCCCATGATATTGAGTTGCAAGAGAAAAGAGAGTTATTAGAAATACATATTCATGAATGTCAACGTGAACATGTTGATCATAGATAATTGGCTTATGACCAATGAGTCCCAATTCAAATTCTTCTTCTTTAAGTAGTAGTGTAATTTCTCTCATTTGACTATGTATGAATCCAATTTGAAATTGATTGCCACTCTATCTATGGTTGGTTGTCCCCTCTTTGCATTGGAAACCATGTCACTACTCTGAGGGGCGGTGAATATGTAGTGATAGAAAATATACAACTTTAAAAACGTTTTTTCAATATATTAAACGATCAATAACCCAACATGAAACTACCTCATCAATCAACACATAAGAGCCATGACACATAAAACAATCATGTGCAATCAGACACAAGATATCGTTGGTGGAAACCTCGAAGGGACAAAAACCACCCTATGGTTTCACTGCTCTGAATCTTTTATTAATCAATAATATCTCATATAAACTTTAGTTGGACACTACTAGCAAGGAGCCCCACCTCTTTAAAAATTTATTTGACCACCACCAACAAGAAGCCACGAACTCTTTAACAGTTTTGTTGACCACCACCAACAAGGAGCCACTACCCTTGTCATGGCAAGCCACCAGTTTTCAGAGGCCACAACATCCTCAAACTCTCTAGGGCCACTTTTCAAATTATTTTAGATTTAACCCCAATCATCAAAGAAGCTCTCTATGTAGCACAATCTCGATAAATCTGAAACAACATATCTCCATTGCATGTCCTTTCTTTATCACACAATCCTCTTAATATTTCCGCAACTCTGATCACTGCTACCTACATACAACACTGATTCGGACCTAAACAACAATCTCTAACCTATTTCTAATATTCAGTGAACTGCTACAACCACATTGCTCCTCTCTTAATTCTCTCTCAATAGCTCACTCTCACACTACCTCCAACCCCAACTCCTTAAGGAATTATCCTATAAGTAATGTTTGTTACTTGAATTTTGAACTTTGAACATCTTCTAGATCAGGAGAAAGCTATCTTAGACTATCAAAGGAAATACCATAGAAATTTCCCTTGGAATTTATTGGAATGTGCACACAATCCTAGAAAACATCCTATAGGGAGTAACACTCCCTCTCTATTTTGGAAGTGCATTATAATGAACCCTAGGAGACTAATCACCTATGTTATAAGGCATGTTGTCCTTATGTTACCTACATTACCCTGTCTTCTATCCAAATCTTCACTTACAAGCATCTCCAATTCCTGTCAAATGTCCTGCAACTTCTCCAGACCTTATCAGACATCTTGCAACTTTTCGAGACCTTGTCACACCTCCTGCAACTTCTCCATACCATATCAAACCTCCAACTACTTTTAAATCATCAAGGACACCATCATAAGGCACCAGTTTTCCAAACACCTATGAATGGGTCATAAGGGCCTAGTTGGCTAAAACAACTCTATATTAAATCAATGGTAACTCATCTCTAGTAGATCTCCATACTGACCACACACCATTAGGATCATGAGGGCCACCACTAGCAGGTTGACATCAATGCCAACAAGCAAACTTGATATCATGCCAACGCATTGAAGGTAACTCATGGGAATATTCGTTAGATGATGTTGAAAATTTGTTTTGTTTTTTTAGTCTATTGGGGTTTATGACATTTTTACTTATTTTGATTTATTTCCCCATTCCCTTCATGGAAAAGAAAATGAATGGTATAGGCGTATATCATCTAATCCAAGCTTGGTAGGAGAGAAAAATTTTATAAAATTTATTAATCAATTTCCTCCTCCACCCAATCACATTAATTTTTTTCCTAAATGTCTTCATGATCCTCTTCAATGTGACTTTTGTGATGGCCCTCATGAGAAAAATACTTGTAAATTGTTCTTAGAAGCTAAGCTTGAATATCAAACAAATCCCCATCTCTTCTTGACCAACCAAAAGGATAATCACATAGCTCATGATTCTTTATCTTCAAAGGTTTGTAAGGAACCCTTAGCTTATCAATCTTCCCACACTATCTTTGATCATGAAGCTTTGTTTGACGTCTTCCCTTTTAATGATACTTTTTTTGAGACACATAAAAAACAAGATCATGTTTCATTTCCTAAAGATAAATCTAGCAAAGAGAGTTCTCTTGTTTCACATCACACTTCTCCTCATATT
Organism: Pinus tabuliformis; assembly: GCA_031772625.1. NCBI lineage: Eukaryota > Viridiplantae > Streptophyta > Pinopsida > Pinales > Pinaceae > Pinus > Pinus tabuliformis. Next base: position 192,253,580 of record CM062811.1, read on the forward strand.
CCCCTTTCCGATGATCATTCTGAACAAAGTGAAAAAGAAGATTAAAGGAATGATGTACCTTCATGCAATCCTTGTTTCTAGAGCATAATAGAAGCTCTTGTTGTTAGTTTATGCCAACCCATAAATATAGTTTTTCCTAATCTTCATGAAGAAGACTGAGTCAAGGGCATATGTTCTATTAAAGAATGTAATTCTAAGGCCCCATCTCTTTGCTTTAAAGAATTTTTGGATGATTCATCCTCTAATCCTTATCCTTTCTTGAATCATGATGACTACTTGATCAATGAACATGAAAATAGGGAAGGGAATTGTATGACACCAATTAGTATAATGATATTTTGGATGAAAAGCATGAAGTTTTGATTCAATAAGAGAGAAAACAAGAATGCAACTTAGTGTTGATGGTGTTGGATATCGCCAACATGCAAGGGGGTCTCCCCGATGAAATGTCCCAATTAGAATTTGCACCATTTGGTGTGGAATCCCTTCCAGAATTAAGGCCCAACTGCCATATATTATTAGAGATATGACTTAGCTACAATGTTTAGCACAAGAGAGTAATGCACAGGTACTTTCAGATTATAAAGTGAGTATGCCTTATGGAATATTTAGTTGCATGATGTATCAAGGTTAATTTATCAAAAGTGGAGAGAAAAGTGAGTCTTTTAAAGACAAGTAATAATACTAATTTAGAAAAGACACACAAACATATACATATGAATCAATCGTTGGACAACTAGTACCAAAAACCTGTTGATAGGGGTACTCTCAACTACTTCACCAGTGCTCCTCTCTGTGGTGTATTTTGAGGCTGATCTCTTTGGAGGCATGATGACAACAACTAATAACAGAGATAAGCTCAAAAAGATGTAATATCTGTATCACAAGATGCACTCATGGTGAAGATAAATTAGATCCAACAAATTAGTTCATTCATCGAGAATAAAGCAACAACTCAGTCACTAGAGAGAAGGATTACGCAGTTTTTGGGCTCAAGGATGTAGATTGGGCTCATGAATTACACACTACACAGTTACTAGGCTCATGGAAGTAAATTGGGCTCATGAATTGCACATTTCTCAGTCTCAACAGACAAGGGAGGAGCTTGAGGCTTGAGTATGCATTTCACAGTCTCAATGGCCAAGGATGAGGATTGAGGCTTGGCACTGCATAATGCGTAGTTGAGAAAGCCAGTGATTATGCATTTTGTAGTCTCAGAGGCCAAGCATGAAGCTTGAGCCTTGATGATGTTAATTGCACAGTTGGGAAGGGGCAACAGTTGGTCATAATTGTGCAGATTTGCCCATGAAGGAATTGTGCAGATCTGCCCATGAAGGAGAGAGAGAAATTTCAAATCTAAGTGTTGGGGTAAGAAGGAATGTATATTGGCCTTAAGGGAAGTTAGATCAATGAAAATAAAGTGCTATAAACAAACATGCAAAAGGAAAAACATACATGCATAAAATGACCCAGTAGCGGGATATAAGAATTGCCCAAGGGATTGAAGACTTGATCATGATTCAAGACATGGAGGTAGATCTAGACCAGTAGAATCATGATGTTGATATCATACCTTGTACATAGAATATCACCACTCAATCTCCCCCTCCTCCTGTAGAAGGGAAATCTCTAGATGATGAAGACGAAATTGCTCCTCTTAATGAAGGTCTGATTATGGATATTTGCAACTTAACTTACGATGAGCTTTAGAAGAAAATTGTTCAAGCTACAAAGAAGCACTTTTCGGGTGATCTCACACATACTAATTTTATTTAGGGGAAGGTGATCGTAATGGACACCAGGACGAATCCCGAAGCTATTGTTGCAACCAACTTGGCCTTCACAGGATCTTCTAAGTCAAACACTGAGCATTTGATGGCCGAGAATAACAAATGGTGAAGAATTTAGAAGTCGCAAGGCAATAGATTGAACAACTCTAGGAAGAGGTCCAGAAAGCATCTCTCACTTGGATTTACTTAGAATAAATTCAGGTAGCTATACTTGGTGAAGTATTATCACTAGGAGAAACCATGAGGAACCTCAATGAGGAGTTAGTCACCATGCACAAAGTAGTTGTCCCCTAGCACAACATGCAACAGAAATCTAGAGAAAATGAAAAATCTCTCAAGTTTGTTCACATAGCTATCATTGCATTGCATGAGTGGGGGATGGAGTAAAGAGGTACATCGCTTGAGTTGGTAAAGAAGACAAGACAACAAGTTGAGATTGAAAAATTTGAAGTTTGGATGCTTATACAAAGCAACAAACATCTTGGCACCTACAATACCAACATTTTTTCCTCTTATGCATGGTTGTCCAATAGTGTGGATTCTATGGTGAAATCTCACAAGATCCCTTCAGTCAGCACACTCACTGAAGCCAAAGGCAGGAATAAGGTCAGACAAGAATTTGGAGAATACTTGGACCAGTTTAGGCAAATTGCTACCAAAGGGGACCTGGAGGTCAATAGACATGATATGCAAAAGTATATTGGTGGCCCTACCAAGCTCAGCATCATGTTGTTCTTATTGAAGAAAGAAACACAAACTAGCTCCATGAAGGCATACCCAAATGCAAGTTGAAGTTGTTGAGCTAGAGTTTCCCCAAACTCAAACTTGATATATTGTTTTGTCTTATTAGTCTTGCTTTATTAGACTCTACCCAATTTTTTCCTATATGGGTATTTGTAATATTATATTTGAAATAAATTTATAAGTGGAAGTACAAGTGTCATTTGTGGAATGAAAGGTCACTAGTTAGGAAAAAGACAAAATAAGTCAAAGGGTCATGAGGGAAGTCCAAGGGTCACAAAGGAGGATGGACAGTCATCTCATATGTTATAAATATACCCTTATCACTCATGTAAAGCGCTTTTGGCTTAGGATCGAAATATGGGGAGTATTGTTGAGAGCCTTGGCTTCTCCTTTAGCATAGAAGGATTATCTTTCTTTGGAGAAGCAAGTGTGGGATTCATGTTCCACTATTGGGGCTAGTGTTTTGGCAATTGTAAATGTATGTACAAAACTTTCACTTTTAATAAAAGCTCAGAGCCGGCATGTCTTCATGCATATGTTGTGGATGTAGTAAGACTATTCTTGTTATGTTTGTGATATGTTTTATTTCATTTATGTTAACGCTTATGAACTATTTCATTTTCCTTAGTATGAATCTTGTTGAATGTGTGTTGTTATGTTATTTGATCATGGTTATCTTGTGAACTATTTTGCATGTTAACTTATGATTTTCTTATTGCTTGTGTGCCCATTTTAAGCTAAGTATTATTACATGCTTCTAAGGGGGCCACTGTATTTCCGTTTGATGTGATGGAGCTTCTCATGCATTACAGTTGACAATTCACAAAGTTCATACACTTGTTTCTGCCAAAGTCACATGTACATCATTCTATGCGTTTATTGTAGCCAAGGCACACTATCAAAACCCAAGATTTCATCTGTACTAAGGAAATTGAACTATTTTGGTGGCTTTGGTACTTATCTTGTTGAAGATGTGTTGTATTTGCTTTAACAAACATTTCTTCCTTGTGAACTATTTATTTGGTTGATTAATGATTCATTCATATGTATATGCTCATTTTCCTTTTTTAGATTAGTACTATTACTTGTCTTTAAAGGGCCCACTTTTCTCTTCCCTTTCGGTAGAAGGACCTTGATACTTTCAACAGTTGGATATTTCACAAGGCATACTCACTTGCTGATATGAAAGTACATGTCCACTACTCTCTTGTGCTAAACTTTGCAACCAAGGAAAATCTATAATAATATATGGAAGTTGGGCCGATACTCTGGATGGGTCTCCTATTCCAAACAGTGTGAGGTCTAATTGGGAATTCACATCGGAGAGACCCCCTTGGTTGACAGATTCCCAACACCATCAACACAATGGTGCTAGAAGGAGGTCCAAATGACAAGTTGTACCCGTTGAATCTATTTTGAATCTCTTATCTTAAATGGATCATCATCAACTCATACTCCCGGGGTGTTTTTCTAACCTATCCCATGGTGAAATTTCAGTCCCTGATGAGCCTCTTCATGACTTATCTCAACTCAAGTTTGATGGTGAGGGTGATACATCAATTTCCGAGCATGCATCTATTTTCCTTAAGTTTTGTGAATAGTATGAAATTGATTGTGAAGATGTGGCTTGTATTCTATTATGCCTCGCACTTGAAGTTCGAGTTAGACAATGGTGTCATACATTACCACCTGATTCCATTCATTCTCTTGAACACCTCATCAAGGAGTTTCATTCCGCATTTGATCAGTATGATTACCGAGATTTTATAAAAAGATTAATCAACTAAGAATGAAGTCTAATGAATCAATTAAGGATTTTTCTAATCAATTCCTTTGCATCTGTTATGAATTTTCTGAAGAAGACATGGATTGGGATTTATTTAAACAAAAGTTCGAGCATTTAGTTCATATGTATTTACACAATGGATCTGAACCTCTTGATGTTTCTCCTTCCCCAACTCTTGTAATCCATGAGACACCCCAAATTTCAGAGAAGGAACCTGTTATTCCCTTTTTTCCTTGTCCTCTTCCATTTTCAGTTATGATGCGGGTTCCTCTTTATGATGATCATAAAGTTGGGAAATCTTAAAATTAAATTCCTAATCCATCTTATCATCCTCCTTTCTCTTTTCATGATTTAGATCCAATACAGGAAATCCCAAAATGGTTAATGAAGCCTATGGTGAAGACTAATTTCTCCATTCCTCAAGATGATATTATTACTCAGAATTTAAATCTTGAATCTCATTTGGATACTTCTTATCCTCTACCATATCTTTCTCATTACCCCTTGTCCATCAATTTTCCTAATCAATGTCTTCCAAATCCAAGAAGTAAACAAGTGCAAGGTAGTCACATTTCGCGGGTAGAGGAGCAGGAAGGTGAATATTCTTTCAATATTTCTTCTCTTTTTTTATGTCATGATGATGCTCTTAAATTCTTGGAACATTTGCAATATTATAATCTCAATATTGAATCAAATGAAACCAATTTGTTAGGATCTGTAGTATTGGGAAACAATCATTATGATGATGATGTCTTTGTCAATGTATGCGATGATGAATGCCCAAGTGCACCAACTGATCTTTCAGTTCCTCCATAAGATGTTGATTTGACATAGTTAGATCTAGAATCTGATCCAGCCGAAGAAAATTTTCTTATCAAAACTTCTTCTTCATCCCACTATCCCTTGTGCTCTGATATTTGTGATACATCTACATGTGATGAAGATACTCCATGCTCTACAATTTTTTCATTAGATGATCACTTCTCAAATGACAGAAGGCAGTGAGTTTTTCAATGATGAAAGAGAAAATAATCAGATCATTAAGTATCATTTCCATCCCATATCATCTCTTGTTTTGCATGAATACAACTCTTCAAATAATCTTGCTTATGAAATTTCTTTGATTCATACATCTCTATATTTGTGATCAGAAGAATATTTCGATTTGAGTAATCTGGTTGTCGAAGTTGTAACATCTAATCAACTCAGTGATAAAGATGGTTGCCATCCGGCTAGTAGTGGTCTCATTAAAATCAGTGAAAGTAGTTATCCTCACACCATGCATGATCTGATTCAATCTTTAGAATGTGATTTTGCAATCCTTGAAAGTTATGGGACTTGTCAGGAAGTCGAGGAACTTCAACTTTCGTTGACAGTTATGTCAGGATCTCACGACTCTGGTAATATTCTAGAACTAAGCCAAATCTAGTTTTCCTCACAAAAGTATTCTCTCTGCATGGTTTCACTCAACATAAATCCCTTCTTGAAATATGTTTGACGTTCTAGATATAACATTTCAAAATTTTAAGGTTCGATTTCCGATCGGATTCAAAATTCTATTTCAGTTGATTCATCACCATGCAAGGCTCTTATTCTTAACTCGTGTTTAGAGTGTGTATCTCTCATAAAAGCATGGAACTATGAAGTTGATTATTTCAAAGACCATATTTGGTTGAATAAATCATGTCTATTATATGCATTTCAGAATATCGACTCCTGGTTTTTCTTGTGAATGTTATACTGCTAATATTTTTCTTCATCGCACCTCAAATTCTCTTGAGTACTAATGAATGCATGAGTTATTTAGAGAATCAAATTCCTCTTCACTCATTATATTCTAACTGGTTTAATGTGTTTGCTATACTAGCATTCCTCTTCACTTCCTTCGACAATTATGATGTTAGTGTAGTGGGAAACCAGTCACAAAGAAATTATTTTTTACGTCCATCATGTGAGGAAGATGATTCTATCATTAAAACCACTTGAAATTCTATTCAAACTTATCTATCTTTGTTATCTTCTAACTGAAAATCTCATGCCACAACATTCCATTTTATCGTAATATTAATTGTCATTTGTCCTATCATTTTCCCATTCGTATATCTGATGATGGTTATATCACATTGATTAATCTGTATGGTTTATCTCATTGTTTGAATACCTGTCAAGAAGTTGAGGCACTTCAGCCTTTGTTGATGGTTACGTCAGGCCCTCGTTATCTTAACAAGCCTTCCGAATGATCAGACTCATTTTCCCTTGCAAGATTCTCATCTCGATCCTATTTTTTTAATTGAAAATTCATATTGTCAAGGATTTCAGGGTTTTCAAGAGGATTGTCTTGAATTTTATGATCTAATCATTGAATGGCTAGCATAATCTTACCTCGGAAGCTCTTTCGTAAATATAAAGTTTTGATATTTTCTAATGCCTTCTTATGTGAGTAGTAAATGTAAAGATACATTCGCAAGAAGCTTCTGAGGTGTGTTTAATTTTGGTTTTCACAAAAAAGGTAAGAACACAAGATGGTTAAAGGTAGTGGTTATGACATATATTTCTACTGATAGGAAAGACCTTCAATTAGTTATGCAAGGTATTTGAGCTCTTATCCATCACATTATTTTATATTTGTTTTAATTGCTTGTATCTTTATGAATACAGGTCGGGAGTAGCTACAGTGCCTGCATTAGAAATTTCATTATACGTGACCCTGACCTTCTAGCTAGTTAGGTTAGGAGTAGGTATAGATACACATTAGTTTACCTGCACATTCATCCTACACTCATTTTTTGTATCCTATCTTTGTGTTTTCTAACCTTTTTCTCATACTCTATTTTTGGTCTAGCCTCCTTTTACTTTTTCCATTTTATTTTGGTTTTTTATTGTGTCTTGCCCCTTTTTTCATGTTTTGTTTAATAAGACTTCGTATGAAGCATGTTCCCTAAGGCCCGAGTGATGATGTGGCAAAACAAAAAAAGGGTTTGTGACACTGTAACATTTGTCTAATCTTCAGTCCTTCTTCTTTGTCTTCGTTATCCTTTGTTCGATGATTATCTAATGGAAAATACGATCCTTTCATGAGGAAAGCTGCATGTTGAACCATGAGATTTGTATCTATTCTAGAAACCTCATCCCTACGATCAGTTCTTTATGGTCAGTGTTTTCCATGCTGATACAATGAAGTAGAGAAAGACAAGGGGAAAATATAAACGAGAAAATCAATATTAGGGGTCTTACATATGATTCTCTAAAGGAACAACCTCTTATTCTCTCAATAGTTTGGGATTCCTCTTCCACCCATGAAATGAATAAGTTCCTATGCACAGTGCTATATGTAAAATAAGTAAATAAAGGGTGAAAAGAGAGAAAGGATTCCTACATAAGGAGGTGAAGCAAGCAACTCCGTCGAGGTACTGTCCAGGCATGCTGGCAGCAGCGCAACACCAGAGATGAAAAACTATACTCTAAATATCTAAAGCTCGTGTGTGACATTACATTTCTCTTGTCTTGAAGCATTGTGATATCGCTAGTCTTATGTTTGTGTTCAATCGAGAAGGAATGAAGGGGACTATGTTTACATATGGAGTAAGTGGGGAATCTAGAGTGATATGAATGATGAATCAATACTCCCTAAAGAACTATACCTTGCAAAAATAATTTACCAAGGCAAAGGAGTTGGAGTTCTACTAGTGTGTTTCCAAGTGTTCTCGCTGCGAAAAACACCCTCCAAAATTTTTCCTATACTTGAATTTTGGAGCCTAAGATGGATCTTGTGATTAGTAGTTCCATAGTAACTTCTTGGTCGGTTTATACTTTGTTAAGTCTTTGAGATCCCTTCTTGGATTGTAAGTGTTGAAGTCACCTGCACACACATGCTCAGACCGTAATGAATTCATGAGTGCATTCCCCCATGCAATCTTGAACTGGCCTAACACAATCCATCAAGATAGTTCCCGTGTAATGTTCAATCCATGTCAACAGTCATTGCGCACTGTCATCGACAATTTCTCACTTTTGGATGTGTTTGTACTTTTATTTCGGTGAGTTTTTCAAATTGTAGCTTTCATGCACCTTCGCTTTTGTGAGTGTCACTTTCACTTTATTTCACCTTAATTAGTTTCTTTTTCATGTTATATTTTCTTTGACATGTGTTTCTTTCACTTTCATTCACATATCGCAAGTGTCATCCACACTTTTCTCTTCATATAGAAAATTGTCGTCTTTTGTTATGGGAAGAGTCGCTTATCATGTAAAGTGGAGTTTTGGTTTGTTTCAAAGGGTAACTTTGGTGCTTATGAGTCCCTCTAGTCATGTAGACATGTTTTACACTCACTCCCAATGTTTTATGCATTGTGCAACAAGTGTCATCATTGTTTTCGCACAGTGTACCTTTAGTGTCGCACTTGGGGAATGTCGTCACATTGAGGGAAGTATGTTTTTCATGTATTATGAATTATCAATGTTGTGTCTTTAATTTCTCTAAGTGTGTGATCATGCTCGATTTTTTTCCTTGTTCACTTTGGTCTCACTGGTTCCACACTCAGCGTCATTAGGAAAAATCCAATCTGGGGAAACTTGACCTTACTCAACCCTCCTGAACTATGTATTGTGTAGTCTCAGCCCTTAATCCTTGACCTTTCCTCTTAGATCTACCCACTGTGCAGTCACAGTGCTCAGCCTTGATCCTTGAGCTCTATAACTATGAAGTCATTGCTTCCTAGTCTGCCTTAACTACACATTATGTAGTGTCAAGCATCAAGCCTCCAACCTGACTCCTTGAACTATGCAATTGCGCAATCTATGAGATTGTTCTCCCTCCAAGACTGCATATTGGGAAACTTCAAGCCTCAAACCTTAAGCCTTATCCCTTGAACCCCTCAATTTTGTAATCTCCCATCTTGTTCTCCTTCCAGAACTACGCATTAGGCAACTCCAAGCCTCAAGCCTCAACCATGAGCTTTTCAACCCCTCAATTATGCGATCATCTAGCCTAGTCTCTTAGAACTATGCATTGGGAAACTTCGTGGCTCAAGCCTCAAGCTTAACCTCCTGAATCCTTCAACTACACAGTTCCTAAAGTTTTTCCTTCTAGAACTATGCATTGGGAAAGCTCAAGCCTCAAGCCCCAACCTTGAGCTCTTGAGCCCCTCAATTGCACAATCCTTTGACCTTGTCCATCCTGAAATACACATTGTGCAGTCTCAAGCCTCAGTCTCAAACCTTGGCCTCTGGAACTACACAATCCCTAAGTCAATCACTCAATCACTAGCCTAGTTCTAGCTCTAACAAGTGATTTCATGAAACATTTTAGATTAGGAGTTTTCAGATTGATTTCGGCTTGTCATGAGTGGTTTTCGGTTGCAGGTACTCTATCTTATCATGATAGAGGAAAAGGAGAAGGATACCATGCTATAAGAAACCTATGGAGTTGAAGAGATAAGAGGATGATCGAGCGAGAAGACGAAGGAGCACTAGAGTACAACAAAAGATAGAAAATCAAGACCACATTGAAGACTCCTTACTTTCAAGCTAGATGAAGGAGGAAGAAGAAGAACATGCACCATCTCTCAAGAAGGCTCAAAGATAGAAGCAACAAGAATGCCTTGACATTCACATGTCATCATGTAGTCACTGTCATCATGTAGTCACTGTCATCAATGTCTTGTCAAAGTGTCATGTCATCCTGTGTCACATAATTTTATGGAATATGTAAATTCTATATTGGAAAATTTAATGGAAAGTGGAAGTCCAAGAGTCACCCATGTGAAAAATCAAGTAGGAATTTGAAAGGTGACATAGAAGTTAAAAATTCATGAGGGTAGTCCAAGAGTCACAAGGGAGGTGAATGATCACCCATTTGTTATATATGCACCCTCATTGTTCATGTAAAGGACTTTTCACCTTGGCTCCTCCTACCAGGAATTGGAGAGGAAGATAGTTGTCTTGGAGGAGTGAGTGACTTCTCTAATGCTCCACTATTGGGGCTAGTGGTATTCATTGTCTTGATGTATATTGGAACTTTTACTTAATTCAGAAGCTCGTTGAGCCAACATGCTTTCATGCATATGTTGTGAATATTGTAAGACTATTCTTTGAATATTTGTAATGTTGTTTCTTTCATCAGTACTATGGAAACTGAAGTATTTTGGTGGCTTTGGTACTTATCTTGTTGAAGGTGTGTTGTATTTGATTTAACAATTGTTGATTCCTTGTGAACTATTTCACTCGTTGATCAATGATTCATTCATATGTATATGCTCGTGTGAATTTTATAGATTAGTACTACTACTTGTGTCTAAGGACCCAATTTTCTCTTCCCTTTCAGTAGAAGGACCTTGATACTTTCCATAGCTGGACATTTCACAAGGCATACTCACTTGTTGATCCAAAAGTATTGGTGCATTACTCTCTTGTGTTGAACTTTGCAGCCATGGAAAATCTATAATAATATATGGTAGTCGGGTCGATACTCCGGATGGGGCTCCTATTAAGAACGATGTGAGGTCTAATTGGGATTTCACATCGGGGAGACCCCCTTGGTTGACATATTTCCAACACCGTCAACAAGACCCTAATAGAAGACACCTTTAAAGTTGTGAAAATAGGTTGATATATCAAAGAAGACAAAGGGACACTAGATTGCGATAGTTGGAGATCAAGAAGACTCCCTACATTAAAGCCTTGTGGAGCAGGAAGAAGAAGAACATGTTCCATATTTTCAGAAGACATTAATAAAGAAGCAGCAAAGAATGGCTTGACATTTCCATGTCATCAGTGTCATGTCATGGCATGTCATGAGTCATCATTTTCCACATCATTTGTGGATTATGTAAATTCAATAATGAAGAAATGTAATGTAAAGTGGAAGTCTAAGAGTAGTCCATAGAATGTGAAAAGTCATGAAAGATTCAAACAGTCATAGAGAAGTCAAACAATCATGAAGGTAGTCCAAGAGTCATCAGGGAGCTGAATGTTCACCCCATTTGTTATATATACACCCTCATAGCTCATGCAAAGGAATTTTCACCTTGGCTCTTCCTACCAGGCATTAGAGAGGAAAATAGTTCTTTTAGAGGAGCAAGTGGTTGCTCTAATGCTCCACTATTGGGGCTAGTGGTTTTCATTGTCTTGATGTATCTTGGAAATTTTTCTTAATTTACAAGCTCATTGAGCCAACACAAAACTTATAACATGTGAATAATCTAGAAGGTAATTCAAATCAAGGAAGGGGCCAAGCCTTTTCAGCAGAAGTTGTGTAAAGTTCATCCGATGCTTGAGCCTCTAATTCAAAAAGAGTTAAAGATGTTGTTGGATGCTCAGATCATCTTTAAAGTGTGACATTCTACATGGATCTCAAATATGGTCACGGTGAGAAAGAAGTATGGGGAAATATGCATGTGCGTGGATTCCCACAATCTTAATCGCACCTTGGATAAGGAAAACTATCCAATGTCATCAATGGAACATATTCTATAGACAATATCAGGTCTGGAATGTTTTCCTTAGTAGATGGATTTTCGACTATATCTAGGTTCTAGTGTCAGAACCTATAGACATAAAGAAACTTTTTGAACCAAGTGGGGTACGTTCGCTTTCAAGAGAATATCATTTGGAATTCTCAATGTAGGTGCAACTTTTCAATGCACGATGGGAATCGCATTTTGAGTTTTGATTGGTCAAAGCATAGTGGCCTATCTTGATGATGTAATGATGTTTTTGAAAATATCTTACCACTTGTGCCATTTGGAGAAAATTTTCAAGAGATATTGTAAATACACGAATAGCATTTTTGCAGTGTCCGAGGGAAATCTCTTAGGCCATATCATAAATAAGGATGTGATATACAAGTGAGATAAAAGGGAAAAGGATGTATTCTCTTATATAAAGCAAGCGATCTCAGAAGCGCCAACATTTTACAATCCAAACTTCAACAAATATTTCTTGCTTTACACCTCTGCTTCTGATACTTCTCTCACAATTTTTCTTACACACAAAGATGATCAGAATAACAAGAAACATATATCATTCATGAGTGTCAACTTGCAAGAACCTGTACTCAATTATACCGCCATCAATTAAAAAACATAAATAGTTTACAAGGAAGTAAAGCACTTTAGGCCTTATCTCCTGAAAAATCATTGTACAATCTATGTCCCACACCCAGTTGCAAATCAATGTTTGTTCAACAAGAGTTGGGTCAAAGAAGAGCAAACTAAATGATTGGCTTATAGGAGTATGATCTTGAGATCAAATCGGTTCACACTATCAAGGGCCATGTTCTATGCAAACTAGGAGCAGAAACAGAAAATGCACTAGAAGATGACTCTTTTGGATGGGAGAAGGAGATTGAAATGTACAACATCAAACAAGCTCCCCCCACTGACACACCAACCTCTTGGTATGAAGATGTGTGACAGTATCCTGAACATTGTACTCTTCCCTCTCACTTATCAAAGAGATAGAAAAGGGCAATCAGATTGAAAGCTTTATCTTATCAGTTGGTACATGGAGTGTTTTTCATAAAGTACCACAACGAATTCATTCTCATATGCTTGGAAGCACCAAATTTAGAAAAGGTACTATGTGACCTCCACGATTAACCATTCGGAGGAAATTTTACAGGTCACACTACGATGCAAAAAGTTATGTGGGTTGATTTCTATTGGCCCACACTTTTCAAACATGATCACGTTTATACCTGCAAGTGTCTGATTTGTCAAAAATGTGCCAGCCGAGAAAGGAAATCAGCCGCCCCATTGCATCCCATCATTGTAGAAGAACCATCTCAATAATGGGACTTAGATGTTATCAGTGATATCTTTATGCACTCATCAAAGCAACACTGCTATATTCTCACTGTTACATATTACTTTATGAAGTGGATAGAAGTGGTCCCCCTCAAGCAAGTGAATGATTAGGAAGTCATCAACTTCCTCAAGAAAAATATTATTACAAGGTTCAGTGTTCTAACTTCACTTTTTTTTTTATAATGCAATGTATTTTTCATTACTAAAACATTGTGATTTTGCATTGGAAAATGGCATTGTATTGACATTCAGCTAACTACTACCCACAAGGAAATTATCTTGCTGAGTCAACCAATAAGAACCTCGTTTATATCATTAGAAATATCATTTTCTCTAAATAAAGGAACTGGCACACTTCTTTGGTGAACACCTTATGGGTTGACCTTTTAACGCCTAAACCTTCTCTGAATATTTTCACTTACTTCCTGGTGTATGTAAAAGAAGCCATCCTACCTCTGAACATCTACATGCCTGCCCTTCAACTTTCGCAAGTATCCTAGGGTAGGCCTTGTCTTTTTGTTTAGGGTAGGATATACACTCTCCTTAAGCTACACAAAGAAATAAAGAAAGCAAAAGAAAAATTTTCTCTTCACTAGAGTCATATCAAGAGATGGTTTGATAAGAATTATGTAGGGAAAAGGGAATTCAGTGTGGGTTACCTAGTATTGAAGTGGGACAAATCCCACGAAGAGAAAGGGAAACACACTAAGTTCCAATCCTTGTGGATCAGAGCATATGTTGTTCATGAGAAACTTGGCCATCACACTTATCATCTCCAATACTTGGATGGGAAGACTAATTCTCTTCTTGTAAATGGCCAAGATTTGAAACAATATTTTCAATGAGAGTCTAGGATTGTGCCCTACCCTATGTACATAATATATTGTTTTGTTTGTTTTTCATGTTCAATATTTTCGTCCTGTTTTCTTTCATGTGAATAAATGTTGTGTGTAAGGGTGTTTTATGGTTCCAATGCATGTGGAAGAATTGAAAAGAGTCTTGTGACATTGCAACATTTGGCTAACCTTCAATCCTTATTCTTTGTCTTTGTTAAAACTTTTGGTCAATGATGTTCTAATGGAACATATGGTCCTTGCATAAGGAAATATATGTGTTGAACCATGATAATATGTTCCTATTCCAAAAGCCTCTTGCCTACACTTGGTTCTTTATGTTTCGATGTTTTCCATGCTGATCTAATCAAGTAGAGAAAGACAAGGGGAAAATATAAATGAGAAAACCAATATTAGAGGTTTCATATATGCTTCTTTGAAGGAACAACCTCTTATGCTCTCAATAAGTTGGGATCCCTCTTCCACCCCATGAAATTAATAAGTGTCAATGCACGGTCCTATATAAAATAAATAAATAAAGGGTTAAAGAAGAGAAAGGATTCTTTCGCAGGGAGGTGAAGCAAGCAACTCCACTGGGGTACTATCTAGGCTTGCTAGCAGTGGAGTAATGTTTGTGTTCCTGAAGTGACTCCATTGGGGTATTGTCCAGGCTTGCTAGTAGCAGAGCGACACCAGAGATGAAAAACTATACTCTAAAAATCTAACTCTCACAAGTAACATTAACCTTATCCTGATTTGAAAGATTGTGATATGGTTGCTTTTATGATTTGTTCACCCGAGAAAAGGATGAAGGGGACTATGTTTATACACTAGGTAAGTGGGGAAACCAGAGTAATTTGAATTATGAATCAATACTCCCTAAAGAATTAGACCCTACACAAAATGTTTAACCAAGTTAGAGAAGCTAGAATTCAACAAGTGTGTCTCCAAGTGCTTCTTTTCCAACGACACCCTCCAAAATTTTGGCCTACATCCAAATTTCGGAGCCTGCTTTGAATTTCCATGTTGTTATCGTGAGTATTAAGAGTTATCACATGTTTTTTCTTTAAGTGTTCTTGTCCCATTTAGGAGAAAATCAAAGTGTCATATATTAGCATGGCAAACGTCGCACATCACATATATGTCATTTTGGTTTGTTTCAAAGGGTAACCTTGTTGTTAATGAGTTATTATTACCATGTAGACATATATCACACTCATTTCCAAAGTTTCAAGCATTGTCGCACAATTGCCATCACAATCGTCACAAACTCTATCTTTAGTGTCACACTTGGGGTAAGCCATCGTAATGTTGTTGCATTAAGGGAAGTATGTTGTTCATGTGTTTTTAGTGATCAATGTTACGTTGTCAATAATTCTAAGTGTCTGACCATACCCCATTTTTGTCATTGTTCACTTTTTCCTCACTGATCCCACACTTATCTAAATACAGAAAGTGCCTTCTCGGGAAAATTGACCTCACTTAACCTTCCTCAACTGCACATTATGACAGCCTCAACCCTCAAGCTTCAACCTCCCTCTTGGTAGTGCACAATGTGATGTCCTTGCTTACCAGAACTATACACAGTGAAGTATAAGTGCTCACCCTCAGCCCTTGAGCTCCTGAACTGCATAACCCTATCTCTAGCCATCCTCTTATGCACACTACACAATCTCAAGCATCAAGCCTCGTCCTTGACCTCTTAAATTACACAACTCCAAAATCCCTTGGCCTTGTCCCTCCAAAACTATGCAGTGGGCATCTTCAAGCCTCAAGCCCTCATCCTGACCTCTTGAGCCCCTCAACTGTGCAGAGGACTAGCCCAAGCTTGCATGAACTGCACATTGTACTATCTCAAAGCTCAATCCTAGCCCGTGACCTCTTAAGCTGCACAACTGTGTAGTCCTTGAGTCTATCTCCCAGCATGTCACCTAGTTCCAGCTCAGTTAGTGGTTATCATGCAGAATGTTAGACTAGGGGTTTTATTGGACTGATTTCGTATTTTCATGAGTTGATTTCAGTTGAAGTTATTATATCATGTTATGACGGGATGATGATGAAGGAGATGTTGAAGGAGACCTTGATAGAAGACACCTTTGAAGCTGCGAAAATAATTTGATCAATCAAAGAAGACAAAGGGACACCAAATTGTGACAACAGTTGGAGATCAAGAAGACTCCCTACCTTCAAGCCTTATGGAGGAGGAAGAAGAATAACATGTTCCATCTTTCAGGAAGACACAAAGAAAACAACAACAAAGAATGGCTTGACATTTCCATGTCATCAGTATCGTGTCATGTCATGTCATGAATCATCATTTGTCACATCATTTGTGGATTATGTAAATTCAATATTGGATAAATGTAATGTAAAGTGGAAGTCCAAGAGTCATCCATAGAATGTGAAAAGTCATGAAGGAGTCAAAGAGTCATAGAGAATTCAAATAGTCATGAGGATAGTCCAAAATTCATAAGGGAGGTGAATGGTCACCCCATTTATTATATATACATCCTTATAGCTCATGCATAGGAATTTGCACCTTGGATCCTCCTACTAGGCATTAGAGAGGAAAATAGTTCTTTTAGAGGAGCAAGTGGTTGCTCTAACGCTCCACTATTGGGGCTAGTGGTGTTCACTGTCTTGACGTATCTTGGAACTTTTACTTAATTCAGAAGGTCATTGAGCCAACGCACTTTCATGTGTATGTCGTAAATATTGTAAGACTATTCTTTGAATGTTTGTGATGCATGTTGTTTTCATCTGTACTAAGGAAATTGAACTATTTTGATGGATTTGGTACTTATCTTGTTGAAGGTTTATTGTATGTGATTTAACAATCGTTGCTTCTATGTAAACTATTTCACTAGTTTTCCAACGATTCATTCATATATACATGCTAGTGTGTCTTTTCTAGATTAGTATTATTTAAAAGACTCACTTTTCTCTTCGTTTTCGGTAAAATAACCTTGATACGTTATGTATTCAAACATTCCACAAGGCATATTCATTGGCCAATCCGAAAGTACCTGTGCATTAACCTCTTGTGTTGAACATTGTTGCCAAGACAAATTTCTAAGAATATATGGCAATCAAGCCTTTTTTCCGGAAGGGCTCCCACACCAAATGGTGCAAAGTCTAATTGGGAATTTTCATCATGGATTCCCCCTTGCATGTTGGCGGTATCCAACACTTAGATATAAGAGATGAAATCTTGATGCATAATGAAAAAAGAGATACATGTTTTAATTTTGGTTTTAAAATGGTTGCAGTCATGAGTTTGGGTTTATTTCCCTTCTTATATAAAATTGAATATACTTATGAGGATATCGAAAAAATTATTATGTATTTATCACGACATAAATCTTACCAAAGTACCTTATGATAGCTGATGAGCCCCAAATTTTGGTAACAATTTGGGCTCATTTGGCCTACTTACCTTGCTCAACCCTTCATTTTTTATCACTTATGCATCATTTCTTAGTATATTCGTGTTATTTGTAGGAAGAAGGGCAGTCATTATGCCTATGTGGCTAATACATGATGATTTCAGGTTTTTTGACATTAAATGGAGCAAAGACCACGCAAATGAAGACAAGGAGACAACCAAGGTGGCATTGCGGGATTATAGGGAGGTTGTCCACAGCCTTGAATGACCTTCCTCGTGATCTCCACCCCAACTCCGAGCTCCAACAGCTATCACCACCGAGCTAGAACGCAGCCAACGGATTCTACAGGAACAGCAGTTTACTTTCAGTTGGACAGCCAAGCTCCACTAATTGAGGAGGCCAGCTTGGCCCTCATCATGTATAAATATTGAGGCTATAGCCTTCGATGAGACTCTTGAACTTTTGTTATAGATTTTGGATTACGAGCTATAGCTCTGTTTTTGCTCTTTGTAAGCCAATTTTGGCATGTTGTTAGACTCATGATTATGATCTTTTAATAAAAGGCAGGCAGATTTGGATTCGATTCTGAGTTCTTAGGGGAGCTATAGCTCTCAGGTTAGGGCCCAACCTGAGAGCAATAGACCTCCTTTTCTTTGTATTGTTACTTGTCTTTCTTTTATCATTGCATTTCTTTCCTTTACATGCACTTGAAAAACACAGTTTGCTGAGTTGATTGTTTCGGTTTTGATATGTAGGTTAGTTTCATGAATGCAGTTGTTTCAGTAGTTCAGAATTAGCTCAAGGAGATTGAAGTTACGTTGAGTTCAAAAAGGTTGAATGCATGCTCACTTTCACCTCTGTTTGGGGACCGGAAGTGTAGACCGTGCCAACTGCCAAAAACATTGTTTTAACATATGCACGCAAGTATTGATGTAATGTTTTCGATTGAAGAATTGTCCATGCGATTATATCTTGAGTAATGACTCTTTGGTTCAGCATCATGCACGGTTTCCCTTCAACTTACATTGATGTTCTTTGATTCCTAATAAAACAGTTAGAATAGGTTGGTGAACAATCGTTTACATGAAAGATAAGGGTGATTTGTTTCATTTACACTGCGCAGCACCACTTCATCGTGTTCTTATCCTTCTGAGCCGTGCCTAAGCCACCTACCCATCCTCTATTCAGCTCATTTGCCTTCCAACCCTTTTATTATCCACGTTGCCTCAACTTTTCGGCCTTCCATTGCCTCTACCCTTCTATCGACCAACCAGCTCTATCCGCTCTCTCTCCATCTCATCTCTCTGTCCATAGGCCATCTCAAGCTCCTCTTTCATCTTACCCATCCACCCATACATCTCCTTCACTCCTCCATCACCCAAAACTCCGACTGTAGAACATCCTGTAGAAGTTAGTAGACTTCCTGTAGAAATCTCAAGTTTCCTGTAGGATCCCCTGCAGACATCCTGTAGAAGCCTGCAAACACGGTTGCCAAGCACCTGAACGTTGTGGACTTCTGTGGAATGATGTGAGGGATCCCCTGGAACCTCTCAGAGCCCTCCTGACCTTTCCCAAGCCTTCCTTCCCTTTGAGCTACCCCTGCACAGTCAAGACCCAGTAAGAAGCACAATCACAATAACTCCACCCACTTGAGCAAAAATACAAAAACATGTTCTCTTCAATGAAAGTAGTTTAAATTCATGCATCTCATCTCACTAGAAGTAATGGCATCATTTCTAGAAGTTGCATTCCCACCATTGCATCATAGAGATTAAGCTAGTCAGATTAGGGTTTACTAGGGTTTCCATGTTTGGTTGGCTTTCAGTTCATTCTTGCAAAGTAGGTTAATTTCCTTTGAGATAGCCTTCGTTCATCATTTAGAAAGCTTCTTCTGAGAACATATAGAAGTTGGCTTGAGCCCTAGCGGACTTGTGCCAGCTGACCAAGTGACAGCTGCGACAAGAGCTAGTACTTGTGCATACAGCACCGTCGCTTCCAAGTTTGTTACGAACTACCGGGTTAATAAAATTAGAGAAGGAAGCTCCAGGAGTTGTAGCATTATTGCTACAATACTGGAGCCCACCATCTTTTTGGCGCCGTTGCCGGGGAAGCGTCAGAGTATTAGTAATTGTTGCTTTTCTTCTATTTTCTTACTCTTGCCTTCTGCCAAGTAGTTTATTTCATTTCCATTCTGCAAAAGTAGCATAGACATTTCCTGCTTTCATAGATTAGCATTTCAATTCCGCAATTTCAATTTTGCAAGCATAGATTAGCCTTTCAATTCTGCAAGTGTAGACTAGCATTTCCATTCCTGCAATTCCATTTGAGCAAAGTAGATTAGTCCTTTCCTGCTTTCATTTCAATTCTGCATTTTTATTTTAGCAAGATAGTTAGCTGTAGATCAATCTGTTTCAGTTTTGCAGGTACCAAAGAAAAAAAAACAAAAGCAATCAAAAAGTCTTTCCATTTCATGCCTCGTAGGAACCGAGATAAAACAGGCAAATTCCTACCCAACATCCCCACCACATCACTGAGTCACCCTTCTCTCTTCTTCGGTGACAGTGATCCAGAAGAACCTATAGGTGAACCTCCTGAGATATACAAAGATCCTATAGTAGAAGAAGAATTAGAGACCATCCCATATGAAGCTATGGCTGACAATAGAAGAGAAGATGAGAGAATAGAAGGTGCCTTCCCCATCCGAGAGACCAATGGAGACATGAAAATGAAAAACATTAGCCCCTCTGCTTTGCCTCACTTCCATGGACTGACTACTGAAGATCCTGATACCTTCCTGTTTGAGTTTGCTGTCCTTTGTAGAACCTATGACTATACTGAAGATGAGCAGAAGCTGAAACTCTTCCCTTCAACTCTTAAGAATGCAGCATTACGCTGGTTCATGGGCTTACCTGGGAATAGTATCACCACTTGGGCTCAGATGCAACAAGCTTTCAATACCAAGTACCGGGACTACTGTAGGTCCAAGGAAACCAAGGGAGAAATCTTTCGGATGACCATGGGAAATGATGAGTCCTTAGAGGATTATGAGGAGAGGTTCCAACTTAGCTATAAGCGGGCCAGGTGCACACTTGACCCTGAATCCTTCAAGTTGGTCCTGCTCCGAGGAGTCCCTGAAGACCTTTTAGATACCCTTCACATGTTAGTTGGGGGAGATATTTACCAGCTGCCTTATGAGGACATCAAGACTGTGTTCAGAAACCACTCTAGGGCAGCCCGGAAACGAGGTAGAGGAAACCTTCTCGCAGCTGGTATTCCTTTCTCCAAGCATGAGTTTGCAAATCAATTAGAAGATCTTAAGAGTGAGGTGAGACAGACCATTGCCATGCAACTGGACACATTCAGGATCCAGCAGAAGAAGGAAGAAGCTGAGAGGGCCTTGGCTATCTTCAGCCCTAGATGTACAAGGAGACACCCTAAGAACGAATGCCCATTGCATTCAGTTGAAGTGTGCTTCGTTTGTGAGGAGGACCATCCCACAAATCAATGCCCAACCTTACCTGGACTTAAAGCTATGTACCAAGGGACAGAAGCTCCCACTGAACCTCTCTATTTCCTCAACCAAAGGAGGCCACAAGGACCTAGACCTTACCAGCAGGGGATGCAAGGGGCACCCCAAGCTTATTACAGCCCCAACCAATCGACTCCTATGCCTTCCTGGGGTCCCCCTGCTCATCCTTCCTGGTCTATGCCTCCTCCATGGTCTTATCCACCTCAGTACCCTACTCAGCCCACTACTCATTCATATCATTCACATGCCCAGCCACAGCCTCAGTGGAATGCACCTCAGTCGGGGTGGAGGCCCCAGTAAAACACTCCTCCCGCCATTTTGCCTCCACCACCAGTTCAACCTCAACCATTACCTCCTGCTCCTCCAAGGCAACGTCAAATGCCTGCTCAACCGAACCCGAACCCCAACAATAGACAGGCCCAGCAGGTATACACTGGGGAAACCTCATGCCCTACCTATGCTGTGGAGATCCAGGAGATCAATCTTCGATCTGGAAAGACTCTTCCGGATCGCCAACCTCCTCCCCCAGAGGACGAGGAGGACAAACAGGAAAGTGAACCAAAGGCTATTCCACCCTTTCCTGAGAGACTAACAGCCACCACACAACCCAACCCAAAGGAGGATGAGCTTCTCGGAGAACTCAAGCAGTTGTGTTTGAAAATACCACTTCTCCAAGCCATCAAGGATGTGCCAATATACAACAAACTGGTGAAGGAAAAGTGTTTTAAACACCCAGGCAGGCGAAAGAGAGATGCTTCAACCATCAATGTCTTAGGACAACTGTCTGACCTTATGTTAGGACAAGTCATCTGCCCAAAGTACCTAGATCATGGGAGTCCTGTAGTAGATTTCCACATCAATGGCACCATCATACCTCACACCTTGATTGATCTAGGGGCTGCCATTAATGTGATGACCAGGGATACCATGCTCAAACTCAATCTTCAGGGTTCCTTGAGGAAGACCTCGACAGTACTGCAACTAGCAGATCGCTCCATTGTGACTCCCGAAGGGATTGTGGAGGATGTCTTGGTCTCTGTCGACTCTTGGGAATACCCTGCAGATTTCTTGGTTCTGCAACCCAAGGCAAAGCTTACTAGATATCCTCTTATTTTGGAAAGGCCTTGGTTAGCCACTGCAGATGCTTACATCAATTGTCGGGTAGGAAACATGACCATCAAAAACGGTCCTATGTCCAAGCAGCTAGTCCTATATCCTCCTGCCCAACCCTCCTTAGAGCATGACTTACCACTGTGGTTGGAGGAAGGAGAGGAGGATGAGGTGTACTCAGCACCTTTGTGCACCCTAGATACCACCAGAAGAGACCCCCCAACCGAGGATGACTTGATTGAAACTTTGATCCAGAATCCACCTTCCAGTGCACTATCCCTAGAGAAATTGGTGGAGGACGCCCAAGCCAGCACCTTAGTGGACCTTTGTGCCACCAACCCTGTCACTCCCAGAGTCAAGAATGTGGAGTTCGGCCCTGAGAGAACGTTAAAGATCAGCTCCTCCCTATCTCCTTCCCAGGAAAAGGAGCTGTGTAGCCTGTTGGCCAGTCACCTAGATGCTTTTGCTTGGAGCTATAAGGAGATGAAAGGAGTCCATCCCTCGGTCTGTACCCATCACATATACATCAAAGAGGGTTGTAAACCGGTTAGGCAAACTCAGAGGAGAATGAATCCAGCCCTTAAGGACATTGTCAAGGAAGAATTGCAAAAACTGTTGGATGCCGGATTCATTTACCCCATCTCAGATAGTGAATGGGTGTCCCCTCTGGTGTTGGTTCCCAAGAAAAATGGGAAGTGCAGAATCTGTGTGGACTACCGAGAACTGAACAAAGCTACCAAGAAAGACCATTTCCCTCTACCTTTCATAGATCAAGTGTTGGATGGACTGGCAGGAAAGAAGTTCTTCTCTTTCCTGGATGGGTTTAGCGGGTACAACCAAATCCAAATCAGCCCGGAAGACCAAGATAAGACCACCTTCACTTGTCCTTGGGGTACCTTTGCCTACCGAGTTCTTCCCTTTGGGCTATGCAATGCTCCTGCTACCTTCCAGAGAGCTGTCTTGAGCATCTTCTCGGAGTTGGTCCATGATGCGGTGGAAATCTATATGGATGACTTCACTCCTTATGGGTCCAACTTCCAGGAAGCATTGTCAAATCTGGGAAAGGTCCTAACCAAATGCATTGAGATGAACCTGTCCCTTAGTCCTGAAAAATGTGAATTCCTGATGACTGAAGGGACTGTGCTAGGCCATAACATTTCTTGCCAAGGGTTACAAGTGGATCCTAACAAAATTGCTCTCATCAAGAAGGTTCCACCTCCCCAAAAGGTAAGGGATGTCCGGAGTTTCTTAGGATTAGCAGGGTATTACCGGAGATTCATTAAAGACTTCAGCAAGCTAGCCTCGCCATTGTTTGGCCTGTTGGCAAAAGATGTGGAGTTTAAATGGACTGACGATTGTCAGAGGGCTTTGAATGAATTAAAGGACAAGTTGGTGTCAGCCCCAATCCTGAGAGGTCCAAACTGGGCCCTACCTTTCCACATCCACACTGATGCCTCGAACAAAGCCATAGGGGCAGCTTTAGGACAAGTTGAACAGAAACTTCCATATGCCATTTACTTTGTTAGCAAAAACTTGTCCAAAGCCGAGCTGAATTACACTGTAACCGAGAAAGAATTCTTGGCTGTGGTCCATGCACTGAACAAGTTTCGACATTATATTACTGGCTATCAAACCTTTGTACATACGGATCATGCTGCAATTAGATATTTAATGAATAAACCAGATGTGAATGCTCGTATTATTAGATGGTTACTTTTGTTGCAGCAGTTTGATTTGACCATTGTTGACAAACCAGGTAGAGAAAATGTTGTTGCTGACTTTTTATCTAGATTGGATTTGTCTGCAGATGAGGATGGAACAGTGGATGACCAGATGCCCGATGAACATTTGTTTGCTATCTCAGTACTCTCTCCATGGTTTGCTGATATAGCAAACTACCTTGTTTCAGCACAGTTTCCTCCGCACCTATCTTCAAGAGAGAAGAGCAGAATCATCAGAAAAAGTGCCTCGTTTACTTGGATCGGGGGCAATCTGTTCAAGCTTGGCCCCGATCAGATCTTAAGGCGTTGTGTAAGGGAGGAGGAAGTCTTTGATATCCTCCTCACCTGTCATGATGGGCCTTGTGGAGGACATTTTGCAGCAAAGAGGACTACCTTCAAAATCCTGCAGGCAGGCTACTATTGGCCCACACTTCATCAAGATGTCAGAAGATATATCAGCCAATGTGACCGATGCCAAAGAATGGGGAAACCGACTCCAAGGGATGAGATGCCTCTCCAACCTCAAGTGACTCTTAAGCCATTTGAGAAGTGGGGTATGGATTTTGTGGGTCCAATCAACCCTCCTTCGAGGCAAAGGTCTTACATCATTGTGTGCACTGACTACCTGACAAAGTGGGCAGAGACTAAAGCAATCAAGGCAGTAACAGAAGAGAAGGTGGCCAAGTTCTTAAGAGAAAACATCTTCTACAAATTTGGCTACCCAAGAGAACTGGTCACCGATCAAGGGAGTCAGCTCACATCCAACTTGATTGAAGACCTACTAGCTCACCACAAGATCAAGCATAGGACTTCCACCCCCTATCATCCACAGGCAAATGGGCAAGTGGAAGTCACCAACAGATCATTTGAAGGGATTTTGACTAAGGTGGTGAGCAGCAGTAGGAAAGATTGGGTAGATTGCCTGGTTGAGGCCACATGGGCTTACAACACCACCTGGAAGACCACCGCCGGCTTCACACCTTATGAGCTGGTCTATGGGAAGAAAGCTTTGCTGTCCATTGAGTTTGAATACAACACTTTGAGGATGGCAGCTCAGCTAGATCTAGATCTCAGCCATGCACAACAAGAAAGGTTATTGCAGCAGAATGGACTGGATGAGCACCGGATGCAAGCCCTCCTTCACTCATAAGTGGTTCAACTTCAGAGAAAGGTGTGGCATGACCAACACCTCCATGACAAGCAATTCCAGCCGGGAGATTGGGCCTTGTTGTATGACTCCAGGTACAAAGATTTCAAGGGGAAGCTGAGAACCAGATGGCTAGGACCATATGCAGTGGAAAAATGCCATGACAATGGATCTGTTCTTATTCGAACCATTGATGAGGAAGCCATCCCCATGCTTGTCAATGGGCATCGATTGAAGATCTACAGGAAACCTCTCTCAAGACAAGAGTTCATCAAAACTATGGAGAAATCAGTATTGGTCATAGAGAAGGGTTCTGCCTCTCCTTTGGGCATACCCTGAAAGATTTAAAAAAATAATAATAATAATAATAATAAATAATAAAGATCCTTGGGTGAAAACCTTTCTGAGGCTCCCAAGGCAGGTGGTAGGGGTGAAAACCTCATTGAGGCGCCCATATTGTCTTTCAAAAAAAAAAAAAAAGAGATTTAAAAAAAAAGATCCTTGAGTGAAAACCTCTCTGACGCGCTTAAGGCAGATGGCAAGGGTGAAAACCTCATTGAGGCGCCCCTGCTATTTAAAAAAAACAAAAAAAAACAAAAAAAAAAAACAAAAAGAAAAGAGAAAAGAGAAAAAAAAAAACAATAAGCAAAAATATAGGGACAGCAAGTTTATAATGTGAAAATGCATGCAGGTTGCAGGTGTTCTATGAAGGAGAGGAGGTCTGTTAACGCAAAGCCAAAGATCCTTATCATGCTGCCAAGAGACCTCACCAGCACCTCCTCCAAGAATACTCATTTCCTCGAAGGTATGTGCACAATTTCATCATGGCTTGAGTCTTCTACAGGAAGATGCAGTCTTCTACAGGAAGATGCAGACTTTCTACAGGAAACGCAACCTTTCTACAGGAAGTTCTGTATTTCTACAGGAAACTTCCTGTAGAAGTTCGGGACGGCCCAGAATTCATTTTATGAGGAGATCTAACGACCAAGGATCGGTTGGGACGCATGCAAGCTACTATTGTCACCCTTATACATTGTTGTCACCTCTTTCTACCATCCCTGTCTACATGCAATGAAGTTACCTGCACCATCAAAGCAGATCATTGAGTTATCAAGAGAAAGCAATTTTTAGGATGAAAAAAACGTTGAGATGTCATACCATATCCATCTCAGCCATCCATGAGCTCTGTGAGCATGATTGTGGGGCCATTGCCTTCATCGTGCAGCATGCACCCGAGGAGGAAGAAACTGTTACAGGACATCCTGTAGGAGTCCCGTAACAGTTAAGCCCGCTAGAGTGCACACCATATATAAGGAAAACGCGGGCGCATGCAGCTGAAGCCTCAAATCCATCGTCAGCGACCTGTGAATACGAACCTCTGGGCCTGTGCAAATCCACCAGCAGCAAATAAATCCACTCATCGTCGTCGAAGAGCCTGAACAATCGTGTTGCGGCCGCACAGGTAAGTGTCTCGACCCTTGAAAATGTTTGCAAAGTGTGAAATGGATGGGTTGAGCGATTGTATGGTCAATCGATTCGCCACGTCGACCAGTCAGCTGGTCGAGCCGGATGTGTGAATGGTGGCCGTGGAAAAAACGGGCAGTGGACACGTGAGAACCATCCACTCGGGGAGAAACGAGTTCTAACGAGAATGGCGGCGGCGGATCTGCGGGGAATGATGCGGCAGTAAGGGAACTTGCAGAAGAATGATGGTGTGACGTCGCCCAACGGTCCGGCAGGGACAGCTCACCCCCGCGCCACGGATTCCGCCGATTCAAATCTAATCGGCTAGATTGCCACCCCATGCATTTATCATTCACCGTTTGCGACTCGAGTGATCATCTGGATCCCTCTGCAGTTCGATACTCCGAGTCTTTGGCCATCAGAACGCCTGTGAAGCAACACCAAGAGCGCAGACCCACTGCAGTCTCCCCCGGAAATCGCACACTGCTCCTACAGGAAAGCTGTTTCTACAGGAAGTCGGGTTCCTCACGTCAAAAGGTGGCAGATTAAAAAGGTAAGCCTGAACTCTCCATGCAATTGGTTTTTGAAGGTGGCAGAATCGTCGTCTACAGTCTGGTCATAGAGAATTGTTGCAATTGTTGTCTTCCGTGCATGAACTGTCGTCCTACAGGATGTCAGTGTAGTTGGCTGTGTTAAAGGTTCTCAGGGGATAAGCTTCGTGAATTATGTGCATGACAGAGGCGTAATCCTACGCTCTGTCCCAGTAGACCGAATTTCTTCCCCATTTGCCACCTCCAGCTAACACAGCAATTTTTCACCATGCCGGGTGGGTTCATCAGAAGGGAGCCCACTGATTCAGCGAAGTTAAGAGAAAATCTTGAGGTGGTGGAGCTCTTCACACGAGCACAATGGATATCCTTCTGTGACAAATTGCAGGGCTATGACGACGAAGTGGCAGAAGAGTTTTTGCAAGCTCTGAGGCCGAAATCGAAAACGTTGGCCACTGTTACCTTCAGGGGTCTGAGCCTCAAACTCACCCCACAATTCATTCGCCAAGTTACGGAGCTCCCAATGGGATTACCATGGGATAAAGAAGAAAGGAAATTGAGCCAACAAGCTAAGAAAGAGTTCTTTCCACCAGAGGAGGAATTCTCAGAAGACAAAAATGGGGTTCGTAGAACCAGTTTACTACCACCATGGAATGAAGTGAGCCTGCAAATTATGAAGTACATCACCTGCGAAGGCCGTTTTAGCATTGTATACGGGTACCACTTTCGGTTACTCACTGAATTGCGGCACCAGATGGATCTACCTGTAGAAAACAAGCTTAGTCTCCCTTACTTTCTACTACAGTCTCTGATTGAGTGTGCAACCAAGTTGAAAGAAGGCATACCAAACCAGGTAGCCCACCATGGACTGATCAAACTCCTTGTGGAGGATGCGCTCCACACATACAAGGTTCCTCTCTCATGGGAAGCCTTCAGAAATTTGACAAAGGACGGGGACAAAAAGATGTTAACCGAAGAGCTCGGTTCTTCTAGCAGTGAGGAGAAAGAGTCAGTGGCCATAGTAAAGAAAGAAAAAGGCCAAAAGACCCCGACCACAGAGCAGAAGAAAATGCAAGAAAAGAAACAAGAGAAAAAGGATGACAAGGAGAAAGATGACACACCCATCTTGACAGCAAGAGAGCAAAGGTTGCAAGGCTGAGTGGACAAGGCTGAGAAGGTCCACATCAGCAAGAGTGCCTCGACAGCGACCGCAACCAAGTCAAAAAGCAAAACTCATGCAGCAAAGCAAACCAAGGCGGCGACACCTGTTTCTACAGGAAAGCCGAAACCGGCTTCTACAGGAAAGTCGAAACCGGCTTCTACAGGAAGCCCAAAAATTGTTGAAAAAGGGTCTTCTACAGGAAGCCCGAAATTGACTAAAACAGGGTCTTCTACAGGAAGCCCCGAAAAGGTGAAACCCAAGGAGAAGAAAGCTGACATTCGTGAAAGGGAGGCAGCAGCTGTGCTGGCCGGCCTCAGCACACCTCCTAAGCCAAAGGAGAAGAGAAAGAGGGAGACCCCTCTATACTTTAAAGCTCGAAGAAGTGTGAGAATAAAGACGGGCAAGCCACAGCCTCCGTCCAGCAGCCCGATCATCATTGAAGATGCCCCTACTTCACCCAAGGAAAGGTCCCCCTCGAGGATATCAGTCACCTATGAGAGGGGAAGCCCGAAGAAAACTACGTGGCAAGAAAGATTAGACCAATTGACTGAAAAAGCTCGGCTACAGGATGCTGAAAATGCTCTACAGGAAACCTTAGCCAAGCTTAAAGAAACTGAGGAAATGGAAGGAGAAGCACCCTTATCACCACCAAGGGAGGGTCAAGTAGAGCCACCAAAGGAAGTGGAGAAAGAACATATACCAGAGCCCAGCCCTCAGCCAAGTCTGAGTTCATATTACAACTTTTTAGAGGCTGGTAAAATTATACCTCAGAAATTTACTGTGCCACTGTTTTTTGCATTAGAGGAAGAAAGAGTCCGTACACACACGTGGATGAAAATAGTCAAGTCAAAGGGGGTGGCGGACATAGGTCCCTTACAGGAGTAGCTCAAGGAGGGCAGAAGTGAATTGTCCATGGCCAAACACATGGCAAATTGCCAACGCGTGTTTCTACAGGAAGAAAACCAGAAGCTGAGATTGCAGCTACAGGAGCTGAGGGCAGGGACAGATACATCCTCCAAGGACACCACAGAGGAACATCAAGGTAAAAAGGAACTGAACACCGGTCTTGGGGAGCCAACCACACTTCTACAGGAAGCAGAACAGCAAGCACAAATTGAGGTGCAAGCTCTCAAAGAACAGCTGCAGCAAAAAGAAGCACAATTGGCCTGCATGGCCAGCTGGGCCATGGATGCTATCCAATGCAGACAGCCAGCCAAATCCTATGGCTTGTACTTGAAAGACCAATGGCTGAAATTTCAGATCAATACCTTGGTGCAAAGAGGTATCTCTCAGCTCCAAGACCCGCAGCAATTCACTGAAGTTTGCAGTACTAGCTCATCAGCGGATAGGGCCAAATTAGCGGAGTTATACCTCCATAATCTGGCCCTGCCTAATGAAGTTTCATGGGATCCCAATACGGCCTTGGGAGATATGCAATTATTGGCATTTGCCTCATGGTTGAACCATGAGGACAAAAGAGCAGCAGAAGCCAAAGCAATCATGAACCGAGAGCTGAACGAGCCATTGCTCATCAGACC
Source organism: Pinus tabuliformis (assembly GCA_031772625.1). NCBI lineage: Eukaryota > Viridiplantae > Streptophyta > Pinopsida > Pinales > Pinaceae > Pinus > Pinus tabuliformis. Next base: position 192,283,142 of record CM062811.1, read on the forward strand.
AGAACCAGGAGATCCAGTTGCACTAATCTCGGCACACCAACATTTGTCCACTGACCCTCAAGCTTCATTACGATATATGGATCATCAGGCCCAAGCCATAGCTCATTTTGAGGACATGGAGAGACTGTTAGGAGACAACGTTGTCCAAGCATGCACACGCAGATGGAATACATTGGCACACAGTCTGAAAATCTGTGAGTACCATACCCCAACCCGGAAGAGGGAAGCTCTGGTACGGGTAGCCCTCTATAAGAAATCCATGCAAAACCTCCAGGCCAGCTGGATTGGCCTTAAACTCAGCCCACCACTGCTGCTGGGCTTGATGGAAGGCAGCACAGAGACAAATGATAATGAACAGTGGGAAGAGGTAAACAGAAGGGCTAGGTTTCACATCAGCAAGGAGGACACTACTACAGAGGCTTGGGATGTAAGAGTAGCAGTAAAGGCAATGAATGATGAAGAGTTGGACTAGTTGCTCAAGGATGAGCAAATATTTTAGCTGGGGGGTGATGATGAGCCCCAAATTTTGGTAACAATTTGGGCTCATTTGGCCTACTTACCTTGCTCAACCCTTCATTTTTTATCACTTATGCATCATTTCTTAGTATATTCGTGTTATTTGTAGGAAGAAGGGCATTCATTATGCCTATGTGGCTAATACATGATGATTTCAGGTTTTTTGACATTAAATGGAGCAAAGACCACGCAAATGAAGACAAGGAGACAGCCAAGGTGGCATTGCGGGATTATAGGGAGGTTGTCCACAGCCTTGAATGACCTTCCTCGTGATCTCCACCTCAACTCCGAGCTCCAACAGCTATCACCACCGAGCTAGAAGGCAGCCAACGGATTCTACAGGAACAGCAGATTACTTTCAGTTGGACAGCCAAGCTCCACTAATTGAGGAGGCCAGCTTGGCCCTCATCATTATAAATATTGAGGCTATAGCCTTCGATGAGACTCTTGAACTTTTGTTATAGATTTTGGATTACGAGCTATAGCTCTGTTTTTGCTCTTTGTAAGCCAATTTTGGCATGTTGTTAGACTCATGATTATGATCTTTTAATAAAAGGCAGGCAGATTTGGATTCGATTCTGAGTTCTTAGGGGAGCTATAGCTCTCAGGTTAGGGCCCAACCTGAGAGCAATAGATCTCCTTTTCTTTGTATTGTTACTTGTCTTTCTTTTATCATTGCATTTCTTTCCTTTACATGCACTTGAAAAACACAGTTTGCTGAGTTGATTGTTTCGGTTTTGATATGTAGGTTAGTTTCATGAATGCAGTTGTTTCAGTAGTTCAGAATTAGCTCAGGGAGATTGAAGTTACGTTGAGTTCAAAAAGGTTGAATGCATGCTCACTTTCACCTCTGTTTGGGGACCGGAAGTGTAGACTGTGCCAACTGCCAAAAACATTGTTTTAACATATGCATGCAAGTATTGATGTAATGTTTTCGATTGAAGAATTTTCCATGCGATTATATCTTGAGTAATGACTCTTTGGTTCAGCATCATGCACGGTTTCCCTTCAACTTACATTGTTGTTCTTTGATTCCTAATAAAACAGTTAGAATAGGTTGGTGAACTATCGTTTACATGCAAGATAAGGGTGATTTGTTTCATTTACACTGCGCAGCACCACTTCATCGTGTTATTATCCTTCTGAGCCATGCCTAAGCCACCTACCCATCCTCTGTTCAGCTCATTTTCCTTCCAACCCTTCTATTATCCACGTTGCCTCAACTTTTCGGCCTTCCATTGCCTCTACCCTTCTATCGACCAACCAGCTCTATCCGCTCTCTCTCCATCTCATCTCTCTGTCCATAGGCCATCTCAAGCTCCTTTTTCATCTTACCCATTCACCCATACAGCTCCTTCACTCCTCCATCACCCAAAACTCCGACTGTAGAACATCCTGTAGAAGTTAGCAGACTTCTTGTAGAAGTTAGCAGACTTCCTGTAGAAATCCCGAGTTTCTGTAGGATCCCCTGCAGACATCCTGTAGAAGCCTGCAAACACGGTTGCCAAGCACCTGAACATTGTGGACTTTTGTGGAATGATGTGAGGGATCCCCTGGAACCTCTCAGAGGCCTCCTGACCTTTCCCAAGCCTTCCTTCCCTTTGAGCTACCCCTGCACAGTCAAGACCCAGTAAGAAGCACAATCACAATAACTCCACCCACTTGAGCAAAAATACAAAAACATGTTCTCTTCAATGAAAGTAGTTTAAATTCATGCATCTCATCTCACTAGAATTAATGGCATCATTTCTAGAAGTTTCATTCCCACCATTGCATCATAGAGATTAAGCTAGTCAGATTAGGGTTTACTAGGGTTTCCATGTTTGGTTGGCTTTCAGTTCATTCTTGCAAAGTAGGTTAATTTCCTTTGAGATAGCCTTCGTTCATCATTTAGAAAGCTTCTTCTGAGAACATATAGAAGTTGGCTTGAGCCCTAGCGGACTTGTGCCAGCTGACCAAGTGACAGCTGCGACAAGAGCTAGTACTTGTGCATACAGCACCGTCGCTTCCAAGTTTGTTACGAACTACCAGGTTGATAAAATTAGAGAAGGAAGCTCCAGGAGTTGTAGCATTATTGCTACAATACTGGAGCCCACCAATATCAAGAATACTTCTTGTGATTTCGTCAAATAGAGGGTAAAACTTTCTCCTTTAAATAATTTCTACCCCAATAATTATGAATCTAAATCCATAAAGCATGAGAATGATAGTACTAGATCATATAATAACCATGCTCAATGACATATTTTATAGGATGGTGATAATTCTTTTGGATTTGTTCAGTATCCCTCATCCGTTATATGGATTTGTTTATTTAAAACTTTATTCTTACACCCTTGAAATCCTGGAAACTACGTGGTAGCATAAGGACATATTCATTTATGCCAAATTGCACCCTAACTGAACTCACGACTCCTGACATGGAAAAGAAATTTAACCCTGGTACATGCTTCATATGAAAAACATTTTATCCTAACATGGCCAATGGTACTCAGTAGAGTACTCTGGATTAATGACTTGTCATTTTTGGAAGTAAAAGTGCATACTATTACTCCAAGTTATGAGCCACACAATGGATACTTTGGATACACCTAGGCATTTGATAGTATTATTGGTCTGTTGTAAGTCGAAAAACACTTATAAGAGCTTTGGGGAGGAAACAACGAGAAATTTAAGCTATGGAAATGTAACACCCTCCTCCCACATCTACCCGAGCAACCGACCAGCCAGGGTAAACATGCAATGAGAGGCCACTATGATAAGATTCAACCTCCTTAGTGACTTTAAGGAAATGGAATCGACGAAACATCAAATACAGTCATCCAACATCATCCAAATGACCCTCAGGAGACAAATCAACCTCTTAGACTACCTATCCTTGGGTCCCACTATTGTTTGAGGGACTTAAGGGCAAGGTAACACTCCCTAGACACTGCCCAAGCGAGTTAGTTTCAGGACTAATGCTCCCTAGACACTGCCCATGTGCTTTATAACGCTTCCCAGACACTGTCCAGGTGAGTTAGTCTCAACACTAATGCTAGAATTATGGGATTTGAGCAACCTTTTTTGGCCCAGAGCCCTAGACACTACCTAGAATGGAGTGATCACTTAGAATTAGTAAGGATGCAAGGAAACAATGATGCAAAAGCAATAATATGAACAAGATCATCACCATACCCCTACTAGCCATGACAGGAATTTCGTCAAACATATCATCAACATGTAACCTACTGATGTAAACAACATAATTAAGTGTAGGGGTCTCATACTTATTTGAGGATTGTTATGAACGATTGTTCCCTCATGCCATTTGCTGACTTATCCTCCATTAACTCATAAACACATTATCCATTCACATACAAGTAAAAACATGTTGAGAGCCATACATAGTTGTTGTCATGAAATGTGCATATAACCAACTTAATAGGAACAAAAATACAATAAACATATTAGCCCTCAAATCCATGAATACATCAGTACCTTTACACATGAAAATCAAGGGAATGGATTTCTCATTAATGAATAAAATGAGCCAACCGAAGATGCGACTACCACGTTCCACCCAACCGTAGAATGGCTTAGCCAAATATCTCTTCACCCATTCAACCATGTGCCATATTCCAAGCATGAATGTGGGATCTCATAGAACACATCAATAAAAAATCATCCAGGGCTTCCAGAGGCCATCCACCTCAACCCATCAAATAGTGATTCCACCTCGCGGTCGGACATCACCAAAAACCATCATCAGATTGGTCTCCATCCAAGCCTTCCAGAGCGTTTGTCCAACCAAGGCTTCCAGAACTAGTAACTCAACCCACAGCTTATGCAAGGCTTCCAGAGCGTTTGTCTAACCAAGGCTTCCAGAACTAGTAAATCAACCCACAACTTATACAGGGCTTCGAGGACTAGTAACTCAACCCACCAAGGGCTTCCAAAGCGTTTGTCCAACCAAGGCTTCCAGGACTAGTAACTCAACCCAAGCTGTTACAGGGCTTCCAGAGCGTTTTTTCAACCAGGGCTTCCATGACTAGTAACTCAACCCAAGCCGTTATAGGGCTTCCAGAGCGTTTGTTCAATTAGGGCTTCCAGGACTAATAACTCAAACCAAGCTAAGGAAACATGAGAACCAACCAAAAGAAAGAAATGAAAGTATACCCACAATGACCATGGCTATCTAGGAAATGGCAAGGCTAGGCAATCCACTGTCAATATAGGCAATCCTCCATGCCAATGATGGATCACAACCAAGAAACCACATGCATGTTCCATGCATGCCAAAACTAGGGAAGAAACCATACATGCAACATGATACCTGCAAGAAAATCTAATGTAGTTGATAATGCTGATGCCCTCTTGCGCTTTCCTTATCTTCCTTTGCCTTTTTGCTCCAAGAATCCAAGTATGCCACACTCTCCAAGAGTGCTCCAAGAAAACTCTAAGTAGCCAAGAGTATGAGAGAGAGAGAGAATAATGAGAGGGCTCCAAATTGAACTGACAAAAATCTTATCAACTGATCCTCATAAGCCTTTTTATAATGAGGCCTTTATTTTCTTCATTTTCCATTATTTTCCTTCATTTTTCTCGTCACATGCAACCTATGACCTTTCATCTTCTTTTTCTCCTAATTTCCATTATTTTAATAAATAAATGTGCCAAAATGCCTTTTAATGCCTTAGCCATTGCCTTTTCCAATTTCCTTGGCCATAAGCAATCAAACGAACACCCCCTAGGATGTCTTGCCCAACATTCAGCTTGGAATACGTGTCCCAATCATCCGTGGTTATTGTTTTTAACATTTATTACATGGAATTTTCACCAGGGCTATTACAGAACCCTCCCCCTTGGGGGACACCGTCCTTGGTGTTCAATCACACATATACCTCAGCAACCTGCTAACAGAAGACATATTATTCATGGAGCTTTATAACCCAGCTCAATGCAGTATTTACAATGAAAGATCTACTCAAGACATAACATCATGAAAACATGACAACATACCGCATAGTGGAGCTTTATAACATAGCTCATTATGGTATTTACAATGATCATCCTGCTTAAAAACTCATATGACATCATAACATCATGATAACATAACCACATGATAGCATAATAACATAACACCCATACCGCATAGTGGAGCCTTATAACACAACTCGTTACGGTATTTACATCCATACACGGGTGTACATATAACAACCTCATCAAAATATATATACCAAAACATATGCCAAATCATATACCAAACATATATCAATCATACACTAATCATCATATAACATCTATCAAAACATCACAAGGCATATATTAAAACATCATATAGCATGTATCAACCAACATACAACATATATCAAATCATCATAAAGCATATATCAATCACCATAAAGCATTTACTAAACCAACATAAATAAAATACTAAACCATCATAAAGCAACTACCAAACCACCATAAGCAACCACCAAAGCACCATATCAAGCTCCTAATTCTTGTAGTTAATTTCAACTACCCAATCAGACATGTTCATGATTCTTGTACTACGCACATAAGTTCCATCAGTTTTAAAATAAATTAAAATAACTTCACATCATACCTCATTAGTAGCTCGTCAATAAGGTACATGTGCAATCATGTTCACTTCCTGTCACAATAAGTCAAACTAGAATATTTGACCAAATCAACATGTATAAAAATATCACATTAGGTTAGCTCAAAACATAACCATCAAAATCATAACTGACATATAATCATCATAAATCAAAATCATAGATCACATGTAATCATCAGAGACCAATCATAAATCACATGCATACTAAAACCAAAATGCAATACCGATACTTATCCTTTCATCAATCCTTAGCTTATACCTTCGTCTTTATTCCGTACGCACTCCAGATCAGTTGCTACACCTGAAAAACACCCAGTGCCTTCTCCCCAACCATGTGCATAGACACAGTGTGCAGCACACACATACAACCACACGACATACCACACCATGCAATACATGCATCTACACCTGACATACAACACATACACCTACACCCAATATATACAATACAATGCATCCATCTATACCCAATGTGTAATACCACCCAATGCATGTACCTACATAGAGTACAACACAACGTGTATACACACTGTAATGCCATGACTACATGATGCACATACATAATACCGTTTGCCCATAACACAACATGGATGACATGCACACAATACCACATGTACACCAGTACCATATGTACAACATGTACAGAGTACCACCGGTACACCGCACCACCTACACAACGTGTGCACAACATCACATGTACATCGCACCACCTACACAACATGTACACAACGCCACATGTACACTACACCACTATGCAATGCCTACACAATACCACTTCTATACAGTACCACACGCATGACATGTACGCGACACCACATGTACACAGCGCCACATGTATGACATGTACATAGCACCACATGCACACAACGCCACTTGTACAATATGTACATAGCACCATATGCACATGACACCTCTTGTACAATCATGCACACCACACCATATGTACATAGTACCAATGTACCACATGCACGCAACACCACTTGTACATAGCACTGCATATCCAACACGTACATAGCATCATCTCTACATATCACTGCATATCCAACGTGCGCATAACACCATATGCACAAAACACCACATATCTGTCATGCACACAGTACAATATGTACACAATACCACATATCCAACATGTACATATCACCATTTATACCCAGTATTGAATATGTAACATTCATACAACATTATCAGTACCATCTTGTACATAACACTGCATAAACAACATGTACACACACTATATACACAACACCGCATGTGCACACATCATATATGAAACATGTACAACATATACAGTATATGCACAATAGTAGTACCACACATCCATAACCACAATGTTCTTACCAAGAAACCTTGCTTCCATTGTCTTATTCATGCTTATCCTAGCATGTCTCAAACCACACTACTTTCGCTCCGCTCATGTATCCTTCAACATTAACTGTCATAACATAAACATAGTCATAATACAAGTATACAATATCAAATCATATCCACATGATACTGACCACGTATATTTGTCGTGACTACTCTTCCCAATTGATTCCTCGTAAGACCAGGAACCTCTTCATGTCGTTCTCCTGCATAAGCAATCATTCCTCCACAAGGATGATCCCTGACAACCCTGTTAGACAATAACATAGATACATGCATACATACATATCCAATCATTAGCTTAAAACAATCATCATCCCATCAAACAACGACATATATACATACATACATGTATACATATATAAACATCAACATAATCATGATCATAACAAAATTGCCAGATAACATAAGGTCTAGGTTAAGAGAAATTCCTTTATTCATGCAACACATGCGCAACATTAAGAACAACAGTTCCCAACATAGCCAAGGCATATGACGCCACAGATCCATTTACTTTACCTTTTCATGTTACCTTCCTCATGACTATACTGCTACAGTCCATTTACCACAATGGACCTAGCCAATTCAAGCGACAGTCATAGTCTCACCTTCTGTTGTGCTTACTCATGGACAGAGCTTCATCTAAGTCGTACATCACCTATCGAGTACCACATAGCTCTCCTCGAGCTACATTAACTCTTCCTCTTTCCCAACCAATTCCTAAGACTCAAAACACAAAAGACAAGACAAGAAACAAACAAGAAGAAGACCATAAAAACCAATAACAACATGACTTCGCAAACAAAGCGGCATAACTATGCACCAGACACAATCAACATTGCTAATCAAGTGCAACAATCACAAAATACCAAAAGCACAAGACTAACAACAAACACCTTAACTCAATCCCCATGGTTCCCAAGGAAAGCTCAACCTGAGTCTTCTTCAAGATTTCATGGAAATTTCCTTTGTCATGCAATTCCCTGCATCATATTGCCATAAACACATAATTGTGAGTGCATATATAACATAACAAGACACTAGTTACCTTATCTTATTGTGCCAAGCATATTGCTTGCAACTGAACACATCCACGCCATCTCTCAAGGGACTCTAATCCTTTGACAGATCCACATGTAGTTAAATACTAGCTAATATACCTTTCAAGTGCATGTCTATGAATATAGCACATATCCACACAATGTTAGACAAAATCAAGGTTAATAAGACTTCCTATGTGCAAAGCACCCGTTCGTTCGAAATTAGGGTTTCCAAACATAGCCAAAGGAATTCTTGCCCAATTCCTTTCTTTTACCATTTTACCTTGCTGCAAGCGAGTCTTACCATGCACGATCATATCACTCAATTGTTAGTTATATAAACACATCAATTATTACCTTGTCACGCTAATACCAAGCATGTTCACTACAACTGCCCACACATGTCAACCACATGTTCCAAATATCAAGACAATCATATCTATCGATTTGAAATCAACCATTACCAAGATTAACAATCATGTCGTAATCCATAGTCAACTCATCATCATTAGTCATAATACTAACAACTATCACCTACTATACTCAAGTACATATCAATTGTCTCAACACATATATTTTAGTACAATCATCTTAAAACAATAGCATTGGATCACATACTCATATTATGCAATTCATCAAACATTCTCGCAAAAATACCATGTTAATAAATTAATTAGACAACATAATAGGCACCAAACACTCACATACCAAATAGACAACATAATCAACTATGAAACACCAAGTATAATACATAAGCAAACTCATACCTTAGTGTACCTCAGGGGAATCAATCTAGTTAGTGAGATATAACTTTACAACATGTCAACATAAATCATGATATCCATAACAGTAACTAACTAATATGTTCACATCATAAGCTCATAAGCATTTGTCATTCATGCATAACAATCACATATATATGATCAGTCTAGAATAGTACGACACCATATCAAAATATGTCGGCTCATACCTTAATATTGCAACCATAACCATCTGGATAGGTTAGACCAAGTTAACACAATACATATAACATCAAGGTATTCAATGCAATGAACATAACCATCACACATATGACCAATCCAAATTACAACATCAAGATCTCAATGAAATAACTATAATCATCAAGTTAATAGCATATAACAACAATAAGCTATATATCATGCTCATGAACAACATAAAACTAAATCATAAATATAACTATCATATAACAATCAACAAGTTAACCTATAACATACTCATCAACAACATATAGCATAATTATTGGGTTATCTAATATAAAACAACAATAGAAATGCATACAACTACAAGTTACTATCATTCTTGACTATCTGACACGTGCATATAACTACACTAATCAACCAACATCTATCATGAATGTAACCATAACATAAAAAGACATGTACATAAACCTAATATATATAAACCTAATGAATATAAAAATCCTTAACTTACATACCTACATGCCAAACATACAATACCTGTATGACGATCTGCTCTTATTCCAAAGTCCAATTCTGCAACCTCATTATAATGATCTGCATCTCCTACTCTATCTCAAGCAACATATTAGCATCATAACATCCAATAGCACTATGATGACCTAACTTGCATACAATTACTTCAAAAGGCATGTTCTACCTACTATTCATGCAATACTATAACGAAGACCATACATGCATAATGTATGCATATAGATATATAACACATGAGTGCCAAACCATAGACACATTATTCTAGCTAGAGCCAATCATCAATGCATGACTAATATATCAACTATTCAAACCATGACCTCATGCATTAAAACAACCATTACTCCACTATACACATTGCCACATGCAACCAACAATATGCATAAGCAATGCCAATTCAACTACACCTACACATAAATGCATGTAGTCGAACATAAGCGATCAAATCTTGTAATAAACCTACAAGACTGAGGCGTGTAATCAAAATATTGAAAAAAATGTAACCTAACATACAAGGATGTAAGTAGGTGACATGAACTCAACATGTAAGAGACATGTAATCCATTCAAAGTTTGTCACAGACTCATGACAAATGCATTCCACAAAATCAATATAAACTTCTCCATGATAATTGTAATACAACCATAATCAATCGTCAAGCAAATGCAACAAGCAAGTATAAAAGAGACACATGCAACTGAAATATATGCATGACCAGCACACATTCAACCCATTCAGTCCGAGAGTTGAACCATGCTCTAATACCACTCTGTAACACCCTCCTCCCACATCTACCCAAGCAACCGGCCAGCCGGGGTAAACATGCGATGAGAGGCCACTATGATAAGATTCAACCTCCTTGGTGACTTTAAGGAAATGGAATCGACGGAACATCACATACAGTCATCCAACATCATCCAAATAACCTTCAGGAGACAAATCAACCACTTAAACTGCTTATCCCTCGGTCCCACTGTTGTTTGAGAGACTTAAGGGCAGGGTAACACTCCCTAGACACTGCCCAGGTGCTTTATAGCACTTTCCAGACACTACCCAGGAGAGTTAGTCTCAGCACTAATGCTATCATTCCAGGATTTGAGCCACATTTTTCCGCCCAGAGCCCGGGACACTGCCCAGAATGGAGTGATCACTTAGAATTAGTCAAGATGCAAGGAAGCAATGATGCAAAAGCAATAATATGAACAAGATCATCACTAGGCCCCTACTAGCCATGACAGGCATTTCGTCAAACATATCATCAACATGTAACCTAAAGGTGTAAACAACAGAATTAAGTGTAGGGATCTCATACTTAACTGAGAATTGCTATGAACCATTATTCCCTCATTCCATTTGCTGCATTATCCTCCATTAACTCATAAACACATTATCCATTCATATAAAAGTAAAAACATGATGAGAGCCATACATAGTTGTTGTCATGAAATGTGCATATAACCAGCATAATAGGAACAGAAATACAATAAACATATTAGCCATCAAATCCATGAATACATCAGTACCTTTACGCATGAAAATCAAGGGAATGAATTTCTCATTAATGAATAAAATGAGCCAACTGGATATGGGACTACCACATTCCATGACCGTAGAATGGATGAGCCAAATCTCTCTTCAGCCATTCACCCTCGTGCCATATTTCAAGCATGAATGTGGGATCTCATAGAACACATCAATCAAAACTCATCCAGGGCTTCCAGAGGCCATCCACCTCAACCCATCAAACAATGATTCCACCTCACGGTCGGACATCACCAAAAACCATCATCAGATTGGTCTCCATCCAATCATTCCAGGGCTTCCAGAGCGTTTGTCCAACCAAGGCTTCCAAAACTAGTAACTCAACCCACAACTTATGCAGGGCTTCCAGAGCGTTTTTCCAACCAAGGCTTCCAGAACTAGTAACTCAACCCACAACTTATACAGGGCTTCCAAAGAGTTTATCCAACCAAGGCTTCTAGGACTAGTAACTCAACCCACCAAGGGCTTCTAAAGCGTTTGTCCAACCAAAGCTTCTAGGAATAGTAACTCAACCCAAGTTATTACAAGGCTTCTAGAGCGTTTGTTCAACTAGAGCTTCCACGACTAGTAACTCAACCCAAGCCATTATAGGGCTTCCAAAGTGTTTGTTCAACCAAGGCTTCCAGGACTAATAACTCAACCCAAGCTAAGGAAACATGAGAACCAACCAAAAGAAAGCAATAAAAATAAACCCACAATCACCATGGCTATCCAGGAAATGGCAAGGCTAGGCAATCCATTGTTGATCCAGGAAATCCTCCATGCCAATGATGGATCACAACCAAGAAACCACATGCATGTTCCATGCATGTAAAAACTAGGGAAGAAACCATACATGCAACTCGATACTTGCAAGACAATCTGATGTAGTTGTTGATGCCGATGCCCTCTTGCGCTTTCTTGCTCTTCCTTTGCCTTCTTGCTCCAAGAATCCAAGTATGCCACACTCTCCAAGAGTGCTCCAAGAAAACTCTAAGTAGCCAAGAGTATGAGAGAGAGAGAGTATAATGAGAGAGCTCCAAATTGAACTAACAAAAAGCTTACCAACTAATCCTCATAAGACTTTTTATGATTGAGGCCTCTATTTTCTTCAGTCTCCATTATTTTCCTTCATTTTCCTCCTCAGATGCAACCTGTGACCTTTCACCTTCTTTTTATCCTAATTTCCATTATTTTAATAGATAAATGTGCAAAAATGTCTTTTAATGCCTTAGCCATTGCCTTTTCCAATTTCCTTAGCCATAAACAATCAAATGAACACCCGCTAGGAGTCTTGCCCAAAATTCAACTTGGAATACGTGTCCCAGTCATCCGTGGTTATTGTTTTTAACATTTATTACATGGAATTTTCACCATGGTTGTTACAGGAAACAAATACAATCGACTCATTGTTTCATGAAAGTGCCAAAAATAAGACATGGGCTTTGTTTCTTTGTGATTATGGAATGTAAGAAAAGAATGTGTTTCCTGGTTTCTTTGAAATTGCATAGGGCAAACCCCTATCGCCTGCAAACTCCATTTTTGTGTTAATTTTTGAACTATGTGTACTTTAAGTTCCAACAATCAAGTTTTCCTTTGTCAGAGAAGGTTGATATGTCAAGGTTGTAACTAAGTTATAATTTCCATAAGCTTATTTCTTTATACTTTTCATATCCCTCCAGGTTTCATTGATATCTTTGCATAAAATTATATAGTGCATAGACACTTTACTCCAAAGTTATTGTGTGGAGGTTTATCCCTTTTGAAACAAGTCTAGAAGTTGTTATTTATACGTGATATTTTCCTCTCCGTGATTGTGGCTAGGGGTCACTATTCTTCACAATATCATCATTTGAGAACCCCTTATATTTAATATATGCTCCATGCAACTATATGTATTGGTCTCCATCTCCTGCGGGAAAATTTCTCATCACACGCTTATTATATGTATTCCAAGTACAAGACTTAGACCCTTGAGACTCTTAAGTCACAGTCCTAAACAAGGTATCTCACCCAAAAGAAGATGCTCATCATTATAGTTTGTTTATATGCCTCCCTTTGACATAAAAAACTCCAGGCATATATTTTTATTACAACCATACTCTGTTTATCTGCAAATATAGTTTGCAACACCACCTTGCATCATAACTGGAAGTCTACCTTTATAGGCACTTGTTTCTCCGAGTTTTCCAAAGTCGTCATTATCTCTTTTGCAGATGTATAAAATGTGTGTATTGTATGTCACCGAAATATTTTAATGTGGCCCTTGAGACCTCCTAATATTGGGCCCAAACCAAACCTCAGGCCATCAATGATGAATGAGTATTCCTTGTAATATCGAAAATGCATTTGCATGCAATGCGAGCTTCAAATGTTTTAAAAATAAATCTCTATTGTTGGAAAACTGCATGTATGTGTCTATTTTTCCTCTCGTGGGTATAAAATGGTTATCACTCTTGTCATGTGAAATTTGTTGTTTTGTGTTAACAAACTTTCTAGCCAATCTATAGTTGTCATTTCCTACAACAATTTCACGTCCTTAATTAATAATTTTGTGCTCATGTTGACCCTAAAAATGTGGCCCATCTGACTTCGCATCACTTGAATTACATATTCCCTCTTCTATCCTGATATACGATCTTGATCTCTTCATTGCCATTTGTGGTCGTGCAAGCTATCCAAAACACATTGATTGCAAGATTGTCAATCCATCTAGTCTTGTATATTTCCTCTTATAATTTGCTTTAACCAAAGTCTTTTGATATATCATGGTGGTGTCCTTTCCAATGCACACAAGAGTTCTTCCCCTTCCTTTAAAATTATTATTTTCCCATTTTATTTTTTTTGCGTTCCCTTGCAATGGTAAAAGTTTACTTAGATATTAATTATTTTTCTTACAAAGCTGACATCACATTTTTATTTCATAGTATGAGCTTTTTCAATACGGGTGGGCATAATCACAAAAGAAATAACAAAGGAAGGGACCCATGGAAAAGGGGAAGACAAATTCTCACAAAAAATATGGCTTCTGATTGTTCTTTGGATGGATGATGAATGCTAGTTTTTAATTATGTTTTTTTTGTAAATAATTGTCATCTCAGTTTTAATTTCAACATTTATGTGTGCAACATTACAATTTTTGAAACTTTGATATAATGGGAAGCACTCTTTTACAATATGGATACAACATGGAGAGTATTATATTTTCAAAATGTTATGATATATAGCATGCTACTTTTTTGAAGATATATGTTGAGATTTATGGCTAGGTTATTTCATTTTCTTTGTTGAATTATTGTTGTCAATTTACATACATGGATAAGGGAGATACAAGGGTTATGACGTGATAAGGTTTTTCATTTATCAATACTTTGGTGACACATGTGGCAAAGTTTCAGAAGTACAAGGACCATGTTATTTTATATTTCAACCTTATGACATTTAGTGGTTCATTTTATTTAGTTGATGATGTGTAAGATGGGGTAAAAACGATAAAGATATTTTCAAGAATTTATGCTTCAGATTATTTTGATATTGAAGACACATTAAGAGGTGGAAGCTTTATATTTTAACCATAAGTAAATGAGAGGTGTCCCACCTACCGAATATTAATAAGAGTTAAATCAAATTTATCTCAAACTTTAGAACGCTCCTTTTCCGCTTCATAACAACACATGATTAAAATTAAAACAAAAATTTAACCCCTCAAGCAATTGAACTTCCCAACTGCATCAAAGGCATACAAAAAGGAATGGAGTCTATAAAGGAATAGAGATTGAACTATGAGGAGAGACTTATTCCAAGGGAAGACAAGGGTTTAAATGAAAATCCATCTTGTTCTTCTGAGTACTTTTTTCAGATAATATTAATTTTATGTAATTAGAATTTGCTAATAGAAGGCTTGGCTTTCTAAGCTAGTGTTAATAGCCTATGATTTTGTAGAGAAAGCAAGTTGACTTAATTATATCATGCTTCCCGAAAGGATTTCTCAATGTTGTTTCACATATTTTTACTTCTCTAAATGTTTATATATGAGTCATTAACATTGTAAACATTTTGAATTAAGATTTGACTAAGAGTTTTCACATAAAATCGCTAACAGAAGGTTGTATTCAAAAATTTCTTAATACAAATCAATCATTCTCTTCCCTGATTTGTGCATACTTTTCTAAATGTTTCATATTTTATCTGCAATTTGTTATTAAATATTTATTTAATTTTTTGCTAGATTTTCAGCAAGTTAACTTTGGTG
Organism: Pinus tabuliformis; assembly: GCA_031772625.1. Classification (NCBI taxonomy): domain Eukaryota; kingdom Viridiplantae; phylum Streptophyta; class Pinopsida; order Pinales; family Pinaceae; genus Pinus; species Pinus tabuliformis. The sequence goes on from CM062811.1 coordinate 192,298,910, forward strand.
TTTCTAAAATCTTGTGGCTTTCAAAACACTTCTAGTGGGTTGTTCAACAATTCTTTATTTCATTTTCATATTATTGTTGTATTTCTTTGTGATGTACATTTTATAATAGACTATTGTAAATCTTGTATAAACCTTTTATCACTTTATTCTGGCTCTATACATAATCTTTTATTTATATTTTGATGAAAATTAACTTGTATATTCCCTTAATCAATTACTACATTCAGGCATAGAGCAATGAGGCCTAGTCCCATTATCTCACTTTCTCGATGAGATTCGAGGGTTTGACGAAGAAGCATAAAAAATTCCCTCATCAACAAAATGCATCCCTTTTAACCCTTGTTTTTGCTCATATATTTCTTACAAGGAAGACAATAGATGTTATATGATTGAAATTTCATAATTGAGTAACATATCATAATTATTTTGTCACAGTTTCATAATTATGAAATAATAAATTTTTCATAATTGAGAAGAAAGTTCATAGCGAGTTGGGAAAAATATCATAATTGAGCATGAAACTTGTGCATGCCTTGTAATTGTTTGGTTCATATGCCACCAAGTATACCCATGACTTGTATCCTCCTAATTCACATGCCATCACTCCTAACTTATTTTGGCCTAAGTGTTTGGATACATCCTTCCAAATTTAGGAAAATCCTATATAACATCCAAATCGTCTCAAGGATGTAAGACGAGGAGAAAGTAACTAGAATGCCTTATAATGTTAGAGAAATATCACCATTGAGTCTTCTTATGCTTCATGAATAATCCTAGTTTGTGAGTAAGCCAAGAGAAGACAAGGATCAGGGGCTCATAGGAGAGCACTCTACATCGAAAGGTATAATTATTTTATTGTATTGATAATTTATATAGAATATCAATTTTGTTTACCCCTCTAAATTATGCATATCTATTATATCATGATATATTTTTTGTTGTTATATCATTTTGTAGAAAATAAATCCTTCTTGGAGGAAAAGAAATTGTCCTTGTTTTCTTATGCATGTGTGTAGGTGGCTAGGTCAAGGAGTTGGAATGGGATCTCTAATTGGAGTGATATTTCTAACTAGTTCAGTGGATTTGTAACCCGCATCGACATGCAAGAGTAATAAGGTATGTCATAATATTTAACATTGCCATTGAATGGAAGGAGTATATTACATCAGGTCTAGGGAATCTTAATTTCTCATTTTATCCATTTTATGGTAGGTCATAAGGTTGGATATGCGGATAATAGCCCCTTTTCCTTGTGGAAATTTTAGGCAAGCAGAGCAAACAACTCTGTTAGAGAGAAATCCGTAGTGCTTCTCCTTCCCCTTTGAGTATTCCTTGATTCTATTTGTCCTTAAGTGGTTCTCTATCGATTTTTATCTCTTCTATTTTTTTTTTCAATGAGATATACCTCTTATCTTGTAGATTCGAGATTATTTTAAAACTTCTTAAAAAGGAAAAAACAAAAAAAAACAAAAACAAAAAAGAGTAAAAAATAGATTGCAGTTTTCAGATAAAATTTTGTACCTTTATTATGGAATTTGAATAAAAAATTACATACCTTGAAATTTTATCCTAGTTCAAAAAATATCATCTAAAATGTGTCTAGACCATGGAGATATAGCTTATTGAAAATCAACTAATTCTCTAATTTTTTGTGATGGTCTTGCAAAATTGTTTTTGTAATATCTTTTGATAGGAACCTCTAATTTACATTAGAACAAAACTGTTGGGTCAAAAAAATTATTAGCTTTCTTATTATATACATACATATATATATATATATATATATATATATATATATATATATATATATATATATATATATTGAATTTGGGTTTTTTTTGTTGAGATCTTATTTTCATTTTGAAATTTGAGACCTAAATCTATAATTTTCTACCTATGTAGAGTTAGATATGACTGAGATATGATCTAGCTATTTTGTCCTTCAAGAGATTTGATTTAATCTTGCACTTTGCCTTAGTTTGTATGGTATTTTTTCATCTATTGATTAACTTGTTTGGTGATTGACCTTTAGATTGTTTTTCATATTTGTGATCCTTATCTAATCAACCTAAGCAGTATTTGTGTCCTTTATAATCTAAAGAGTTGCACAGAATACCAATTCTTATGGTGTATTAGACCTTCCTCCCTTGTTAGGGTTAAGTTTTTTTTTTCCCTTGTCGATGATTGTAAAATTATTTTATTGGTTTCCTACATTGAATTACAAATCCAAACTTTCTTTGTGTTGTGTTGTTGTTTGTCTCATTTGATATATCATATTTCACATATCATTATTTCAAAGCCATTATTTGATACTTTTGAGTGATTTGTTTGTTTCTTTTACATTTTCATCTTAGAGTAATTGAATTGATTTGTTAGTTGATTTGTAAATTGGTTTCTTGTGAGAATTTTGAGCATATAGAGTGATTGTTGATAGAGGTTGCTAGGTTTCATTTCTCACTGGGAAAAATAAAAGAACTCCCTATCCTTCCTCTAGTTATTTTAATAACATTGAAAATATGATTGCATTCTTCATATAACTTGCATATTGGATTGCTTTTGAATCTCTTAAACATCATCTTGTTTGCACTCTATACCTCTAATTAAACAACAAACATAAAAGAAAGTGTTAATAAAATTAACTAGACCTTTTAGTTACATCACACCAACAATAGCTTATTGTACAAAGCCTTGAAATAGGTTTGGAGAGGACACTCTTCAAGGATGAAAAATTGAAACTAGTTCCACAAAAATGCATAAATCCATTTTCACATCAAATTATTGTCAAAATATTCAAGCACATGGTTGCATCAAGAACTTGTGAAGTGACATCCACATTCCCTTTGTATTAGAATTTGCTAAATTATACATGTTTTGGGATTTGTTCGAGAGGTGTACACCTTGCTTTAAACAATCTCTCAAGAGGTTTTGTGCTTAGCTACCTTGTTTATGCATATGGTGCCTATCACATGTGTCATGCCAATCATTTGGTTGTGAGGTGTTAACCTTAGTGACCTATATTTTAGGGCTCTTTGTGGGTGGGAAGTCTCGATAGTACCTAAGGAAGACACCAATCACCACATCATCTCTCCTGGGGAGTCATGCTCAACTCTTTCTAGGTCACTTGTGTTGGTCAAGGATGATATAAGGAGATTGGCATAACTACTTCTTAATCCCTTGTTAGTCCAAGTTTCTTGGAGATTTCATCACCTCGAGCATCTTGGCTTTTAGGAGGTACCTTTCTAGTTGGTTTTCTTGTTGCATCTCTTAGGACTTTTTATAGTGTGTATTTTTTGGTTTGAGTCTAGTTGGCCATAGGGGTGTCTTGATTAAATAATTAATCAAACTTATAAATTCATCATTGCTAACCAAATTATCCATTAATATTGGAGATTGCAAAACCTTCCTCTTGAATAGGATGGTCCACCACCAAAGAGATGTAGGATAACTCAATAATTGGTGAGCTTAGATCAAACCAAACTCAAGAGATTTAATTTTGGTTCAAGAGGGGAAGACCAGGTCATCCTTGAAGTGGCATAAAAAAAATTATCGCCACACATCAACCCAACTTTGACGAATCCTCTTAATCATATACTAGTAAAAGTGAGTGCCTATTTTACTCAACCTTTTTTCTTGCTCTCTCGTCAAATGGATGGCGAGAGTGGTGCTTACACCATGGGAGATATGGGACCCTCTTCACCATTAAAATTTGGGATTTCATCTATGATGTCCTCATTTCTATTGATCATTGTGATGGGGTTTGTTCCTACTGCTTTGACAACACCTCTTTCCTCACTTTGGGGACCACCACCAATTTCTTTTGTGACCCCATGTAGTTTCCCTAATCTATCTATATCCCTCCCTCCTGTCAAATTCATGTTCGATAAGGGGGAAAGCCAAAGTCACCTATAGGATATGGGAATTCCACCATACCTAGGGTCGTGATCTCTAACTTGGGGAAAATATATTCAAGGAATATTCCATGGCAGTATACACCTAGTCTTAGTCAGTCTAGAGGCAATAAGTTTTTTGGAGGATCATACAATCCTTGAGGTAGTTTTGCATTATAAAGAATTGAATTCCTTTCGAAAATATAAATTATCTAGGCGAAATTTCCCCATTAGTACCACTTTTTCTACAAGATTTCCTAATTGCAATAGTGATTTTTCATCGGGAGGTCATCCTTCTAGTGTCATATATACTCCTCTTAGTATCCACTCTTTCAGAAATTCCTTTGTCCCTAATGGAAATCCCCCTAGGAGAAATAATCCTATCACTACTATGATAGGTCTAGGGGTCTAATACTATGGGCCTAACAATCCATGTGGTCATTATCCTTCTTCTAGAGACTATGTTATGGGGGAACTGCAAGGTCTATATGGGCACCCATATTTACCTCTTGACCCTTTCAACTAACACAACTTCATTTTCTACCATCACTTGACTTTCCAAATTTGGATAAACTCACTAATTATGCCATATGACATGATCCTTAGTGACCTAAACTACCTATCAAGCTACCTTTCAATATACCAAAATTTGATGGAATGTAGAGAGAGAACCTCACCACAAACATCACCATCTACCATTTATGTTTTTCATTAAAATCTTTGGTGGATGATAGTTTCAGGTTACATATTTTCCAATGAATCAAAGGAATCTTAACATGGTTATGCTTCCTTTATGCAAATTTTCTTGAACCATTTATAGTTACCTTTGTGGCAAGAGATCATAACTAATCCCTTGTATACTTTCAACAATGACACCTCTACCCACATCTATGACCACATTTATGAGTGAAGGAGATGTAAGTGATTGATTAGAACCAATATTCCTGATCAATTATTTTAAGAATGGTTCATTTGATTTCCACAAATTTAGCTATGGTTGGGGTGGCTAAAGAGGAGTAGGTCGTCTTGCATGACAAGCATATTGACTTGATCTATTCACAATCTGGTTCCCTTTGTGATATCATTCCTAACACTCCTTGCCCATTGACCAATCCAAAATGCTCAAAATCGGTACCACATTCTAATAGTGTGAATGGTTCTGTTTCCATTGTTTCCATGATCCAGTTGGCTACTCAAATAGGGAAATTTATTGTCACAATGCAAGCCCTTACAATAGAACCTAGTTCTCAATACGAAATGTCTCTTAAGCATAATGTCGAGATTCATACAATGTAGTCTATTGAACCAAATAATTCTCAACAACTTGGAAATAAAAGAAGAAGAAAAAAGAACAATTCTAAAAAATTTCAAGAGATACAACAAACTCGAATCAGAATGGGTGGGAGTGCGAATGAATGATGATGTAAAGTCAAGTTTCCTTGCAAGGTTTAATAGGGTGACCAGCTAAGTCATGAGTGCCTATGGATGGATGAGATTCATTGACTTCTAGTGCATAGACTGTTGGGAAGTACCCTATCATTTTGACACATGGATTCCTTTCCCAACCATAATAAAAAAATGGTTGCAAGACCTTATCCTCCTTTGCTTGGGGGAATGGGAGGAAAAAAAATCATGGAGGATTGTCACATATTCATATGTGCAATGAGACCATGAACTTTTCAACCAAAGAAAAAAAATTATTACACTCTTGAGAGTAGTTCTTTATCTAAGGACTTGATCATCCCCAAATGGACATCACCTTCTATATAAGCCTTTGGAGATGGTTATTCACCAGCCTAAGGGTGTTTTCGTTAAGTCAACACACAATCCTAATGTTAGGGCTGCCCAACATTATATTATTGTTAAGGATTTAGTCCAAGAACCATGTGCCATTTCTGGGTTGGAGGTTTTATATAGATGTCATATGCAATATAGAGCTTTGTTGACTACTATCATAGGGGTGGAATCCTCAAATTCAAATTTGATTACATTTTATGTTGATGCAAGATAAAATTTTGTATAGGTTATCCCATCAAGTCCCTTTTCAAACCTTAGTGCACATCTATAAAAAGCCTAATTTTCACACTCTTATGGATGAAGGATCATCCACTTATATCATGGCCTCATAATGATAAAATCTCTTGATTATCTAGCACTTGTCCAGTCAAGTACCACCTTCTAGGCCTTTGATGGCCACACCTTACTACACAAATTTCTCCTAGGATTTTCCATTAAGCTAGGGGGGGGATTTGTTACAATTGATATATAAGTTTTTAATGCCCCACTTGATAATAATATCCTTGTTGGAAATAGTTGGTTTTATGCTATGACTACTATTTTGTCATCCATATTTCGTGTTCATCATTTTCCCCATAAAGGAAAATAGCATTACCATTGATCAAATTTAGTATTGTATGTCAATAGCCAATTTAACCACCATGAACATCATGGTGCCATTTTTGTGGATAACCCTATGGTATATGAGAATTTTAGGGTTGGTTTATTTAAGAATATGCCATTAACGGGAATTTTTCCAATGCCACCATAGAATTTTCCATCTACAATTGTTTCTCCCATGCATATTATCTCTTCCATTACCACTGGATCCCATCGATCACATGACCCTTGGATGGTGACTTCTCATTCATATGTAGAATCATATGGTGAGCACATGCCACTTCTAGTGGAAGTGATTATGCCTTTGGTGATCCCATCTACACCTCTTGAAACCAATCAAAAATTCCATCTCATATGGAATATGATCAAGAATATTTTGTTTATATGGAATTTCCTCTATAGTAACATAATACTTTTGACCTATAAGGCTACCTAAGGCCTATCACAAATAGTGCGTGTGATATCTACTTAACCTAGAAAACATATGACACAGAGAAGCATAATGAAAGTATACAAAGAGGAAGAAATAAGTGCACTGTATCATGGAAGGTGTATTCTTGCTACTTGTAGTGATGAAGCTCCTGGAGATATTGGACCTTTCACTCCTTGCACCTATAAAATACACATAAAAAATGGACAACCACTATTCCTATATCCTCGCAACCAAGTTAGCATTAGCATCATAATAACCCAAAAACATACATTAACAATACAATAGAAAAAAATGTTACTAGGGGGACAAGCATGATCTTCTTATTATACCAATAAACAATTACAATGTTACTCCCTTTATGGACCTTTCCCCTAACTCCTCCTCTCACATAAATCACAATCAATCTCACAGTGTTTTGCATTTATCAGAAAGAGAAATGGGTTGTCAATTCAACAACATTTCATTATATTTGGCTTTTCTCTTACATTCCAGCCTTTGATTTGAGGTTCTTCCCAAGTAGACCCAAGGGGATATAATTTTAAGCTATGATGGATTCTGGGGGTGACAGTTTGAGCTATAATATATGCCCCCTAATGTCTGAGGTCAAATGAGAAATCGATGGTTGAAATACATTATAATAATCTTAGTGAGCTAGGCAGATGGATGGAGCCAAAGATCTGGAACCTAAAAAGGGTTGCAAAAGTCATATGTGTGTATATATATATATATATATATATATATATATATATATCCTCAAGGTAGGAATACACATAATTAGTACTAAAAGAGTAGAGCACAACTGCCCACATAACAAATTGTGAACCCATGTCATCAAGGAATAGTCGTGATAAAATGTAGATCTTTGTCATAGTACATATCAGTAGGGCTATAGACACCAATGAGAGTGCCCAAATATGTCCCTCAAAGTACATAATGCATTATCCAACACAACTTGGTGGATGCAATGTATCTGAGTAATGTAGCCCCAAGCCCCAAGGTCTTCGACATGTTCTGATGGTGTGACTCTACCACATGTGAATGAATGAGCTAATGTCGAGCATGTAGGGAGATCGTTTAAGTACCATACATTGAGGGATCCCATTAACAGATGTGAATGAGACCACAAATGATGAAAACGATTCCATGGCATCTAGTGAGTGTGAATGAATGAGTTGATGTTGAGTACTCATAGAATAAATTAACTACTATCAACTGCAAGGATGCTTGTCACTAAGGATTACAAGCTCCAAGGTACCATATTGCTTCTTGTTATATATAACTAATAAGGTGTTAGCATTGATGGAAAAATATCCATAGGATGGCCTTGATGTATCCCCTATCATTCAAGATGAAATTAAACCAATATGTGGTAATTGATGATAGAAGATGAAGAAATTATGTGCAACTAACATAGGAATGGTCATCGACACAAAATATAGAATGAGGCTTGAGATGGCCAACTTAGACTAGAACTTCCCTTGAACATAAAATGACATGAAAAACAATTGAACTTAGAAGCTTGGACTAAAGAATACCATATAGACACAGTGGCAACATAAGATCCATCATCATAGCTCATGGATTGGAGGGTAACCAATCAAGTGAGATACTTGGTCAATAACATAGTGAATTGACTCACGTTGATGTTGTGGCTTTGTAAGTTCCAGTCTTCGCAGCCTGTCACCATGGATCAACATGTTCTCTTATTATGTTTGGTTTTGTTAGATGTTTTTCACATGATCTTCATCACAAAACATGTCATAAGCATGTTCATCAGGAGCAGCTCGAAAAGAGCTTTCCAACGGTATATAAAACTTTAAAAACTGGCTCCCAGATCAAAAGATATGATCAAAAGAATGATTAACTCAAAGATCTTCCCGTGCAGCAGTTCAGGTATTGAATGATTCAGAGGAAGCTACGAGATGTCAGTGGCTTGTCTTGTGGCTAGATTGTGATAGAGAAGAAAAGAACATATCATTTGAGGTCTATTGTCGTGCTGCTAATCCTCATCTCAACATATGGTGAGCTCATTTCTCTGCTTTGATTGAAAGAGATATCCTGTGCAGAGGGCACTGTGCATTGTTGACAGTGATATTGCTGGTGAAAGGTTGATTTACAGCCACTAGTCTCATAGTCCTAGAGAGGAATTACTTTATAAATGATCATTCAATGTTTGTTGTCCTTACTTACATTTCTTCCAAGCTTTTCAATTCATCAGCCTGTGTCTATTTGCCTACCTAAAATGCTTCAGCAAAACAGCTTTTATTTCAGAAACATGATTTGGAGTGAGGCCCTACGCGCAATACTTACACCTGGGAAATAAACAAAACAACCGTATGAAGTAGCTCCAGCAGAAGATGGTCGGAAGCCAAGCATCTTTGACACTTTCACTCACAGGGAAGGGACTACTCCGGATGGAAGTAATGGAGATGTAGTTGTTGATCAATACCATCATTACAAGGAGGATATTGATCTAATGTCTGTGATGGGAGTAGATGCCTATAAATTTTCAATCTCATGCCCCAAGATTATTCCTGATGGTGAAGGACCCATCAATCTAAAGGGAGTTGAGTACTATAATAACCTCATAAATGAGCTTTTGTCCCATGGAATTCAACCACATGTTACATTGTACCACTTTGATCTGCCCCAAGCTCTGGAAGATTCCTATGGAGGTTTCTTAAATCTGCAGATTGTGGAGGATTTTAAAGGTTATGTAGATGTGTGTTTCAGATAGTTTGGTGATCGAGTAAAATATTGGTCCACTTTCAATGAGCCCAATATATTTGCCACTACAGGATATGATCAAGGCTTTTTCCCACCTCAACGATGCTCCCAACCTTTTCGAAATTGTACTGCTGGAAACTCAACTGTTGAGCCTTATATTGTTGGTCACCATGTTTTGCTATCACATATAGCTGTTGTGGAGGAAAATCTATCAGGCAAAGCAGAATGGATGGATTGGGTTAGTAATTTTAGTAAATTGGATAATACCTCTTACTAATAAAACCACAGTTGTGGCTACTACTCAAAGAGCAAATGATTTTATGGTGAGCTGGATTTTAGACTCATTTGTTTCTGGAGACTATCCAGGGAGCATGAAGAATATAGTGGGTTCTCAGTTACATTCATTTACAAAAGAACAGGCTCAAAAGTTACAAGGGTCATTGGAATTCATTGGTGTCAATCACTATGTTACCATGTATTGTTTTGATGTTCTAAGAAAAGGTGAACTTATATCAAGAGACTATGCTCAAGATATTTCCATTGGAATTGTAGTGGAACGAGATGGAATTCCCCTCAGCAGAAATGGATCATTTTTTGGTATGTCAGTTGTACCACAAAGCATGCAGGCAGTGCTTGAATATATTGAGGACCGTTCCCATAATATTCCTATTATTGTGCATGAAAATGGATTTTCAGAGCCTAATAATTCTTCTATTCCCCTTTCTGAGGCTTTGAATTACCAATTCAAGATGGATCTCCATCAAGATGTCCTTCAGTATGTACTGGCAACAATAAGGAAAGGGTGGTGGCAGCGGTCATGATCCATTTGATATATTCGAGTCGTTCTTCGGTGGAAATCCTTTTGGAGGTGGTAGCAGCAGGGGAACCCGAAGGCAAAGTAGAGGTGAAGAGGTTGTTCACCCCTTGAAAGTATCATTGGAGGACCTTTTCAATTGGATATTAAAGAAGTTGTCACCATCGCGAAATGTTCTGTGCCCACAATGCAAGGGTGAAAAAGTCTTACCCGATAAGAAAATGCTCGAGGTCACAGTTGAGAAGGGAATGCAAAATGGTCAGAGGATCACTTTCCAAGGGGAAGCAGATGAAGCGCCCGACACAGTTACTGGTGACATTGTATTTGTAGTTCAACAAAGGGAGCATCCCAAATTCAAGAGAAAGGGAGACGATCTTTTCGTTGAGCATACTTTATCATTGACAGAGGCATTGTGTGGGTTTCAGTTTATATTGACCCATCTGGATGGTCGGCAACTACTTATTAAATCTAGTCCCAGTGAAGTTGTTAAGCCAGGTCAGTTCAAGGCTATTAATGATGAAGGAATGCTTGTTTACCAGCGGCCATTTATGAAGGGTAATATGTACGTTCATTTCTCTGTAGAGTTCCCAAATTATTTAACTCCTGAATAGTGCAAGGATCTGGAAGTAGTTTTGCCTCCTTGAACTACGAGCCAGCTAACAGACAAAGGCCTCAGCGCCCCTGCATCAATAACACACACAAGTCAAAATTTGAAGTCAAGTTAAAATAAAATTTGAAGTCAAGCTAATTTGGTTGTGGCGCTGCACTTCTGGGAGTGTAGCGCTGCGCGTAGCACTATGGCGATGCGCTCCTAGGTTTAGCGTTGTGCGTTGATGTCCTCAATGAACTCAAAACCAAGGTGGAGCTATCTAACCTAAATGCAGAACTTCGACTACCTGAAAAATTTATAAGATTTTTTTTCTATAAATGAAAAGATTAAGAATATAAATTATCAGTATTGGACTTTGTGGGCAGAGGAGATCCAAGAAGAAAAGAGGAATCTGCATCCAGGTGACAGGTTGATTCATGTTTATCATTTTAACAAGGATTTGTCACAAAACCAGATGATCCAGAACTTTGGAGAGCCTTTCTTTTTTGTTATTCATGAGGGTGAGATCTTATCAGAGGTTAAAGAATGGATCAAGAAAAATTGCAGGTCCCTGAATTTGCTAAGAGGAAGTTTGCGTTCCTTTCCTTGGGTCGTCCTGAGTACCTTTAAGATACAGACATTGTATACCATCGTTTTCAGATATGAGATGTTTATGGCGCTTGGGAGCGGTACCTTGGGTTGGAGCATTCTGACAATACATCGAAAGGAATCACCAAGTCAGCCAGAACCGCCATTCACTTGAGAGGTCTGTGAAGATATACAATTGAAAATCAGGGATCACTTGTCCTGTAGCAATTCTCTTCTTTGATGGTCCAATGAGGTTTACAAATAGGAAGTCCCATGCATTTATGAAAATTTATGAGAACAAGGGAAGTAGACCATGATAGCTTTGAGTCGATATACCGGCCACATTTTAATGCAGATTTAAAAAAAAAAGGGGCTCAACTCTTCAGTGGTATTCACTGAAGATATATCACCCATAAAAGGTATTTTGATATCTTTAAATTCTTCCAGGTTCCTTTTGAGTCCAAAAGACTACATTCTGATGGAGGACAGGCGGATTTCTACTTCAAATGCTTCTCAAAGAGAAGCAATATATGATCTTTTCTTGCTTTATGAAAAGAAAAAGAAAACGAACTATGACTTTGATATTGCAGATGTTGTCAACCACTTACATGGTCATCTGAGATGTAATCCATATTTGGGTCAGAAGGTGGACTTTATTTATGTTGACGAAGTTCAGGACATGACAATTTCTCAAATCACTTTGTTAAAATATATATGTAGTAATGTTCATGAGGGCTACGTTTTTGCTGGGGACATGGCCCAAATAATCACAAGAGGGACCCAATTTTTGTTGAACATATTAAACAAAAAGAGTGTTGTGAACTACAGAAACAGTTTGTCAAATGGTTACAAAGTCAGCAGGAAGATCTTCAGTTCCATTTTCTGGGGAAACAAGAACAACAGGCTGATCGACTAACTCCAAAATTTGTGTAGGCAGGTGCAAGGTGGCAGTCAAAGGGAAGATTTTGTGGAATTCCACCCTTAAAGGAAGCAGATCTTGACCAAAATTCACTAATTTTGGTTTTCAAAACAACTCTATTTGCCATAGTTCATGAGAGTTTTATTGAATATTGTTTAGTTTTAATATTGTTTTATGATAGGATTTTGTTATTAATTGTATTTTTTTTATTTCCTATGTTGAGGAAATAAAAATAGATTTGTAATTTAGTATATATAGGATTATTTTTAAAAGATAGAGGTTCGATTTTGGCAGCAGAGAGGCTACTTGGCACTGTGTAAGATTTCCTGAATATCATTTTAATAAAGCAGTTTTCTGCCCTTTGCACCTGGGATCCATTAAGGTTTTCCTTGTTTAGTATGTTTTTCCTGTAATTCACTTACATATTTTGTTTTTCTGCCTTGTTACAACATTATCTAAGAGATATGTTATGAATTCATCTATAACGATTCTCCTTTCATGATGATTTTGCTATTAGATGTAATGGTTGTCTTAGCAGAATTCATCCTTTGCTAGATGCTCTGTTGAGCAACCTCGTGTTTTTCGTTCGTCTAAAGCTGCTACTACAGATCCTTCCCATGTTTGATGCCTGCAGGGCAGTGGGCTTTCTCCCCTATTCTTCTCACATTTGCAATCTTCTATCTGGTTGAACATGGCACTTAATTTTCTCCAAGTTTGCTGGCAGAAACTTGCATTGACTCCATAGCCTGATCGTCCTTTCTCTTGCTGTTTCGACCCAAAACCTTTCAATCAAATCCCCACACTCCATAACTAGCCTAATATTCACTTATTGCTGCCACATCTTGTTGGCGAAGAGAGAGCCCTCTCTGGACTGGCAGGGCTAGATGCCAGATCGAAAGCTTGGTTTGTGGTTACCTCAGAATTGCCTTTTCTCAGCCTTGAGGTTAATTCTGAGTGCTAACATATTGGCGCCGTTGTCGGGGACAAGGTGACAGATCTTCTCGGGAAAGATCGTTCAAGTTGCAAATATGATTGCTGATGGTGGACAGCAGTCAGACACATATGAAGGCTGAAACATTCGCCTGGCGACTCCACTATTCGAGATCCCGAGTTTCAAAGTGTTGATGGTGGCTCCACTAGCTAAATGAAGGACTCGGATGTTGCTTCTATTTGTTCAAGGTATTCATGTATCAATTTTTCTAATCTTCCTGGTTTTCCTAATCAATTAACGAAGTATGCATATATTTTGAGTAATGGCACTAAATTCACTAGGGAAGATCAGACTTTAACTCTAGAACATATAGAAAATTTTAAATCATTTGTGGAAATTCTTAGAGTCAAAAAGGAAGATGTCTTCATCATATTGTTCTTTGATTCATTTCAAGGCAAATGTAGAAGATGGATTAAAATTTTTCCTATCAGATCTATTAAGTCATTTGCATATTTTTGGCATATCTTTCTTGAAACATGAATGGAGAAAATGGAAGAATTCGAAATAGAGGTGGCCTATATTCAAGGCTTTTGAGAATTGGAAGATATGTGCACAAATGATGAGGTAGATGAGAACTTTGCTTCATCTCTTTCTTCTTATTTTAAGTCTTGTCAATGTAGCCATGAAGTTAAGCTCAATTTTTTGCAAGAGTTTGTCATCAAAATTGAAGAAGATCTAACTGAATTGGAGACCCAAATATAGTCCCAGGATCTAAACTGTCAAGTCCCATTCTTTGGGACCTTTTCCAGCAGAAGAAAGAGAAGGTAAGACTACTCATGGATATTTGCATTGATAGTTTGTAGCGGGAAGCATGTGTTGATGAGCTGGGGCAGCAGATAGAATCTGGTTTTTTTTATCATATTGCAGTGTACATGGAAAAAAATTTCAGTTCGAAAGACAAACCGGAATGCCTTTTACAGAGCCAGAAGCACTATGTGTATATATTGCTAGTAGAATTCCAATTATGTTTTGTTTCAAACACCATCAAACAACCGCATCTTTGTCACAGTTACTTGACTGGTTAATCTGACATTACAATATCACTTGATCTATTGATTTGGTTGCAAAGTAGGGTAGGACTGTGCATAAATAAGTTGCCCAAGGAATCACTTTGCTTCCAGTATTTGTTTATATATAGGTTGCAATGTATCTATGTTTTTGGTTGGTATAAGTTGTTTTGGGTTTGCAGCGGTTGAGCGTATTTCCCAATGGATGAGGCACTTGGTCTACGGTGTTCTTGACACCTCCAAGGCACTGCCATCCCCAATAAGGCCGATGTTAGTTCCAGTCTTCACAGCCTGTCACCAGGGATCAACATGTGCTCTTACTATGTTTGGTTTTGTTAGATGTTTTGCACATTTTATTAGTCACAAAACATGTCATAAGCATGTTCATCAAGAGCAGCTCAGAAAGAGCTTTCCAACGGTATATCACACTCCAAAATCCAGCTCCCAGATCAGAAGATATTATCAAAAGAATGATTAACTCAAAGATCTTCCCGAGCAGCAGTTCAGGTATTGAATGATCCAAAGGAAGCTAGGAGATGTCAGTGGTTGGTCTTGTGGCTGTATTTTGATAGAGAAGAAAAGAATATAGCATTTGAGTTCTATTTTCGTGCTGCTAATCCTCATCTCAACATATGGCGAGCTCGTTTCTCTGCTTTGATTGAAAGAGATATCTTGTGCAGAGGGCATTGTGCATTGCTGACAGTGATATTGCTGGTGAAAGGTCGATTTACAGCCGTTGGTCTCATGGTCCTATAGAGGAATTACTTGAAGATTTATAAATGATCATTCAGTGTTTGTTGTCATCCTTATTTACATTTCTTCCAAGCTTTCAATTCATCAGCCTGTGTCTATTTGCCTACCTAAAATGCTTCAACAAAACAGCTTTTATTTGAGCAACATGATATGGAGTGTGGCCCTACGCGCAGCACTTACACCTGGGAAACAAAAAGAACAACCGTATGAAGGAGCTGCAACAGAAGATGGTCGGAAGCCAAGCATCTTTGACACTTTCACTGACAGAGAAGGGACTACCTTGGATGGAAGTAATGGAGATGTAGCTGTCGATAAATACCATCGTTACAAGGAGGTTATTGATCTAATGTCTGCGATGGGAGTAGATGCCTATAGATTTTCAGTCTCATGGCCCAGGCTTATTCCTGATGGTGAAGGACCCATCAATCTAAAGGGCGTTGAGTACTATAATAACCTCATAAATGAGCTTTTGTCCCATGGCATTCAACCACATGTTATATTGTACCACTTCGATCTGCCCCAAGCTCTGGAAGATTCCTATGGAGGTTTCTTAAATCCACAGATTGTGGAGGATTTTAAAGGTTATGTAGATGTGTGTTTCAAAGAGTTTGGTGGTCGAGTAAAATATTGGTCCGCTTTCAATGAGCCCAATATATTTGCCACTTCAGGATATGATCAAGGCTTTTTCCCACCTCAACAATGCTCCCAACCTTTTGGAAATTGTACAGCTAGAAACTAAACTGTTAAGCCTTATATTGTTGGTCACCATGTTTTGATATCACATATAGCTGTTGTGGAGGAAAATCTATCAGGCAAAGTAGAAGGGATGGATTGGATTAGTAATTTTAGTAAATTGGATAATACCTCTTACTAATAAATCCACAGATGTGGCTGCTACTCAAAGAGAAAATGATTTTATGGTGAGCTGGCTTTTAGACTCATTTGTTTCTGGAGACTATCTAGGGAGCATGAGGAATATAGTGGGTTCTCGGTTACTTTCATTTACAAAAGAACAGGCTCAAAAGTTACAAGGGTCATTGGACTTCATTGGTGTCAATCACTATGTTACCATGTATTGTTTTGATGTTCTAAGAAAAGGTGAACTTATATCAAGAGACTATGCTCAAGATATTTCCATTGGAATTGTAGTGGAACGAGATGGAATTCCCCTCAGCAAAAATGGATCATTTTTTGGTATGTCAGTTGTACCACAAAGCATGCAGGCAGTGCTTGAATATATTGAGGACCGTTCCCATAATATTCCTATTATTGTGCATGAAAATGGATTTTCAGAGCCTAATAATTCTTCTATTCCCCTTTCTGAGGCTTTGAATTACCAATTCAAGATGGATCTCCATCAAGATGTCCTTCAGTATGTACTGGCAACAATAAGGAAAGGGTGGTGGCAGTGGTCATGATCCATTTGATATATTCGAGTCGTTCTTCGGTGGAAATCCTTTTGGAGGTGGTAGCAGCAGGGGAACCCGAAGGCAAAGGAGAGGTGAAGAGGTTGTTCACCCCTTGAAAGTATCATTGGAGGACCTTTTCAATTGGATATTAAAGAAGTTGTCACCATCGCGAAATGTTCTGTGCCCACAATGCAAGGGTGAAAAATTCTTACCCGATAAGAAAATGCTCGAGGTCACAGTTGAGAAGGGAATGCAAAATGGTCAGAGGATCACTTTCCAAGGGGAAGCAAATGAAGCGCCCGACACAGTTATTGGTGACATTGTATTTGTAGTTCAACAAAGGGAGCATCCCAAATTCAAGAGAAAGGGAGACGATCTTTTCGTTGAGCATACTTTATCATTGATAGAGGCATTGTGTGGGTTTCAGTTTATGTTGACCCATCTGGATGGTCGGCAACTGCTTATTAAATCTAGTCCCAGTGAAGTTGTTAAGCCAGGTCAGTTCAAGGTTATTAATGATGAAGGAATGCTTGTTTACCAACGACCATTCATGAAGGGTAATCTATACATTCATTTCTCTGTAGAGTTCCCAGATTCTTTAACTCCTAAACAGTGCAAGGATCTGGAAGTAGTTTTGCCTCCTTGAACTACGAGCCAGCTAACAGACAAAGGCCCAGCTCAGCGCCCCTACATCAACAACACACACAAGTTAAAATTTGAAGTCAAGTTAAAATAAAATTTGAAGTCAAGCTAATCTGGCTGTGGCGTTGCACTCCTGGCTGTGGTGCTGCGCTTCTGGGAGTGTAGCGCTACGCGTAGCACTGTGGCGCTGCACTCCTGGGTTTAATGTTGCACATTGATGTCCTAAATGAACTCAAAACAAAGGTGGAGCTATCTAACCTAAATGCAGAACTTCGACTACCTGAGGTCTTCTACCGCAAAATTTATAAGATTTTTTTTTCTATAAATGAAAAGATTAAGAACATAAATTATCAGTATTGGACTTTGCGAGCAGAGGAGATCCAAGAAGAAAAGAGGAATCTGCATCCAGGTGACAGGTTGATTCATGTTTATCATTTTAACAAGGATTTGTCACAAAACCAGATGATTCAGAACTTTGGAGAACCTTTCTTTTTTGTTATTCATGAGGGTGAGATCTTATCAGAGGTTAAAGAACGAATCAAGAAAAATTGCAGGTCCCCGAATTTGTGAAGTGGAAGTTTTCGTTCGTTTCCTTGGGTCGTCCTGAGTACCTTTAAGATATAGACATTGTATACCATTGTTTTCAGAGACGAGATGTTTATGGCGCTTGGGAGCAGTACCTTGGGTTGGAGCATTCTGACAATACATCGAAAGGAATTCACCAAGTCAGCTAGAACCGCGATTCACTTGAGAGGTCTGTGAAGATATACAATTGAAAAGTAGGGATCGCTTGTCCTGTAGCAATTCTCTTCTTTGATGGTCAAATGAGGTTTAGAAATAGGAAGTACCGTGCATTTATGAAAATTTATGAGAACAAGGGAAGTAGACTATGATCACTTTGAGTTGATATACTGGCCACATTTTAATGCAGATTTTAAAAAAAATAGGGGGCTCAACTCTTCAGTGGTATTCACTGAAGTTATATCACCCATAAAAGGTAGTTTGATATCTTTAAATTCTTCCACATTCATTTTGAGTCAAAAAGACTACATTCTGATGGTGGACAGGCACATTTCTACTTCAAATGCTTCTCAAAGAGAAGCGATATATGATCTTTTCTTGCTTTATGAAAAGAAAAAGAAAACGAACTGTGACTTTGATATTGGAGATGTTGTCAACCACTTACATGGTCAGTTGAGATGTAATCCATATTTGGGTCAGAAGCTGGACTTTATTTATGTTGACAAAGTTCAGGACATGACAATTTCTCAAATCACTTTGTTAAAATATATATGTAGTAATGTTCATGAGAGCTACGTTTTTGCTGGGGACACGACCAAAACAATCACAAGAGGGACCCAACTGCTGCTGAACATATTAAACAAAAAGAGTGTTGTGAACTACAGAAACAGTTTGTCAAATGGTTACAAAGTCAGCAGGAAGATCTTCAGTTCCATTTTCTGGGGAAACAAGAACAACAGGCTGATCGACTAACTCCAAAATTTGTGTAGGCAGGTGCAAGGTGGCAGTCAAAGGGAAGATTTTTTGGAATTCCACCCTTAAAGGAAGCAGATCTTGACCAAAATTCACTAATTTTGGTTTTCAAAACAACTCTATTTGCCATATTTCACGAGAGTTTTATTGAATATTGTTTTGTTTTAATATTTTTTTATGATAGGATTTTGTTATAAATTGTATTTTTTTTTATTTCCTATGTTGAGGAAATAAAAATAGATCTGTAATTTAGTATATATAGGACTATTTTTAAAATATAGAGGTTCGATTTTGGCAGCTGAGAGGTTGCTTGTTACTGTGTAAGATTTCCTGAATATCATTTTAATAAAGCAGTGTTATGCCCTTTGGACCTGGGATCCATCAAGGAGTTTCTTGTTTAGTATGTTTTTCCTGTAATTCACTTACATATTTTGTTTTTCTGCCTTGCTACATCATTATCTAAGAGATATTTTAGGAATTCATCTATAATGATGCTGCTTTCATGATGATTTCGCTGTTAGATGTAATGGTTGTCTTAGCAGAATTCATCCTTAGCTAGATGCTCTGTTGAGAAACCTTGTGTTTCTCGTTTGTCTAGAGCTGCTACTACAGATCCTTCCCCTATTTGATGCTTGCAGGGCAGTGGGCTTTCTCCCCTATTCTTCTCACATTTGCAATATTCTATCTGGTTGAACATGTCACTTAATTTGCCCCAATTTTGCCGGCAGAAACTGGCATTGACTCCATAGCCCAATCGTACTTTCTCTTGTTGTTTCGACCCAAAACCTTTCAAACAAATCCCCGCACTCCATAACTAGCCTAAGATTCACTTATTGCAGCCACAGCTTGTTGGCAAAGAGAGAGCCCTCTCTGGTTTGGCAAGACTAGATGCCAGATCGAAAGCTTGGTCTGTGGTTACCTCGGAATTGCCTTTTCTCAGCCTTGAGGTTAATTCTGAGTGCTAAGATATTGGCGTCGTTGCTGGGGACAAGGTGACAGATCTTCTCCGGGAAAGATCGTTCAAGTTGCAGATCTGATTGCTGATGGTGGACAACAGTCAGACACATATGAAGGCTGAAACATCCGCCTGGCGACTCCATTGTTCGAGATCCCAAGTTTCAAAGTGTTGATGGTGGCTCCACTAGCTAAATGAAGGACTCAGATTTTGCTTCTATTTGTTCAAGGTATTCATGTATCGATTTTTCTAATCTTCTTGGTTTTCCTAATCAATTACCGAAGGATGCATATATTTTGAGTAATGGCCCTAAATTCACTGGGGAAGATCGGACTTTAACTCTAGAACATATAGAAAATTTTAAATCATTTGTGGAAATTCTTAGAGTTAAAAAGGAAGATGTCTTCATCAGATTGTTTTTTGATTCGTTTCAAGGCAAATGTAGAAGATGGATTAAAAGTTTTCCTATCAGATCTATCAAGTCATTTGTAGATTTTTGGCATATATTTCTTGAAACATGGATGGAGAAAGAGAAAGAATTCGAAATAGAGGTGGCCTATATTAAAGGCTGTAGAGAATGGGAAGATATGTGCACGGATGATGAGGTAGATGAGAACTTTGCTTCCTCTCTTTCTTCTTATTTTAAGTCTTGTCGATGTAGCCATGAAGTTAAGCTCAATTTTTTGCAAGAGTTTTCCATCAAAATTGAAGAAGATCTAACTGAATTGGAGACCCAAATACAGTCCCAGGATCTAGACTGTCAAGTCCCATTCTTTGGGGACCTTTTCCAGCAGAAGAAAGAGAAAGTAAGGCTGCCCGTGGATATTTGCATTGATATTTGCAGCTGGAAGCATGTATTTATGAGCTGGGGCAGCAAATAGAATCTGTTTTTTTTTTTTATCATATTGCAGCGTACATGGAAAAAAATTTCAGTTCGAAAGACAAACCGGAATGCCTTTTACAGAGCCAAAAGCACTATGTGTATATATTGCTGGTAGAATTTCCAATTATGTTCAATTTCAAACACCATTGAACAACCGCATCTTTGTCACAATTACTTGACTAGTTAATCGTTCCTTTCCTTGGGTCGTCCTGAGTACCTTTAAGATATACACATTGTATACCATCATTTTCAGAGGCAAGATGTTTATCGCGCTTGGGAGCAGTACCTTGGGTTGGAGCATTCTGACAATACATCGAAAGGAATTCACCAAGTCAGCCAGAACCGCCATTCACTTGAGAGGTCTGTGAAGATATACAATTGAAAAGTAGGGATCGCTTGTCCTGTAGCAATTCTCTTCTTTGATGGTCCAATGAGGTTTACAAATAGGAAGTCTCGTGCATTTAGTAAAATTTATGAGAACAAGGGAAGTAGACTATGATCACTTTGAGTCAATATACTGGCCACATTTTAATGCAGATTTAAAAAAAAAAGACGGCTCAACTCTTCAGTGGTATTCACTAAAGTTATATCACCCATAAAAGGTAGTTTGATACCTTTAAATTCTTCCAGGTTCATTTTGAGTCAAAAATACTACATTCCAATGTCGGACAAGCGGATTTCTACTTCAAATGCTTCTCAAAGAGAAGCGATATATGATCTTTTCTTGCTTTATGAAAAGAAAAAGAAAATGAACGGTGACTTTGATATTGCAGATGTTGTCAACCACTTACATGGTCAGTTGAGATGTAATCCATATTTGGGTCAGAAGCTGGACTTTATTTATGTTGACGAAGTTTAGGGCATGAAAATTTCTCAAATCACTTTGTTAAAATATATATGTAGTAATGTTCATGAGGGCTACGTTTTTGCTGGGGACACGGCCCAAACAAGCACAAGAGGGACCCAACTGTTGCCGAACATATTAAACAAAAAGAGTGCTGTGAACTACAGAAACAGTTTGTCAAATGGTTACATAGTCAGTAGGAAGATCTTCAGTTCTATTTTCTAGGGAAACAAGAACAGCAAGCTGATCGACTAACTCCAAAATTTGTGCAAGCAGGTGAAATGTGGCAGTCAAAGGGAAGATTTTGTGGAATTCCACCCTTAAAGGAAGCAGATCTTGACCAAAATTCACTAATTTTAGTTTTCAAAACAACTCTATTTGTCATAGTTCACGAGAGTTTTATTGAATATTGTTTAGTTTTAATATTGTTTTATGATAGGATTTTGTTATTAATTGTATTTTTTTTTTCCTATGTTGAGGAAATAAAAATAGATTTTTAATTTAGTATATATAGGATTATTTTTAAAAGATATAGGTTTGATTTTTGCAGCAGAGAAGTTGCTTGGCACTGTGTAAAATTTCCTAAATATCATTTTATTAAAGCAGTTTTCTGCCCTTTGGACCTGGGATCCATCAAGGTGTTTCTTGTTTAGTATGTTTTTCCTGTAATTCACTTACATATTTTGTTTTTCTACCTTGTTACAGCATTATCTAAGAGATATGTTAGGAATTCATCTGTAATGATGCTCCTTTCATGATGATTTTGCTGTTAGATGTAATGGTTGTCTTAGCAGAATTCATCCTTTGCTAGATGCTCTGATGAGCAACCTCGTGTTTCTCGTTCGTCTAAAGTGGCTACTGCAGATCCTTCCCCTGTTTGATGCCTGCAGGGCAACAGGCTTTCTCCCCTATTCTTCTCACATTTGCAATCTTCTATCTGGCAGAACATGGCACTTAATTTGCCCCAAGTTTGCCAGCAGAAACTGGCATTGACTCCATAGCCCAATCGTCCTTTCTCTTGTTGTTTCGACCCAGAACCTTTCAAACAAATCCCTGCACTCCATAACTAGCCTAAGATTCACTTATTGCAGCCACATCTTGTTGGCAAGAGAGAGCCCTCTCTGGTCTGGCAGGCCTAGATGCCAGATCGAAAGTTTGGTTTGTGGTTACCTCGGAATTGCCTTTTCTCAGCCTTGAGGTTAATTCTGAGTGCTAACAGGCTCTAGAGCCAAGAAAAGACCAATTGTAAGAGGACAAATCAAGCAAGTTCCATGTTCAAAGGTGACTAATAGCTACCATGATAAAATAAAGAAAATCAAACTTCTCCCCCTTTCCCTTTTTGTACAGATGATCCCCTTCATAGGTTAATGAGCATGAAAGATAATACAAGTGATCTTGATAGTGTATTTTTCATTTAGCTTTAACGAGCCTGAAAAGGAGATAAAATAAAAATTCATATATGTGTTTTTTTTGTTACATTTTGTAACGATTTCAAAAAAGAGTTAAAAGTACACTTGTGACTTCTTCATGGTTTAATGAGTGTGATAATGGAGAAGAGGTTGTTTGTTGGCTTTCATCTTGTCTAACAAGTAGGAAAGGATGAAAAGAACTTGGAATTTTCTCGTGTTTTAATGCACATGAAAAGATTAAGAAAAGAAGCTTGGGGTTTTCATTATTTATTGAGCATAAAAAGAATACCAAAAGGAAGCTCATTCTAGATAGACGAGTGGTATAACAATATGCATCTAGTTTTGAGGCTAACAAAATTGATCTAAGAAAAGCAAAAGGTAGTGGAAAAGTGTCTGACGAAGGAAATTCACTCATTGTAACAATCTCTCTAAAAAGGTGATATGTGTTGTGAGCTGGAGGCAATACTAATGTGAAGGCCAGATGTAAAGCATGGTTTCAAGGTTGGAAAGCATGATGGAGGAAAGAAACATTATGAGAGCATCTAGTAAGACATTCAATACCACAGGTATTGGTGACCCAAAACCAACAAGAAATATAAGGGAACCCCCTTGAAGGGCTATATGAGGCCAGAAATAGTAGAAAATAGATGCAAGAGACTTGATTTCAATGTAATGGAGGGCTCTAAGAGGGTCCTCTGTCCTACAAATGAGTGAAACATGGGCACCAAAATGGAAATAGGGTGAGGGTGCCCACGAAGAGTAGGCTCTACCACACAAATTACGATGTGTAAAAAGGCATGGTTAATGTCACAACCTAGTAGGGTGGGACCTACAATAGAGTGAAATGGTATGGGGAAGGTCAAAGATGTAGTCACAAGATTGATGTAGATCCTAACCTTATATTATAGTTTCAAAGTATACCTCAAGTCACCTATGAATGCAATGTAAAATCCATATCTCTATTCAATAAATAGTCACAAGTTCCTCATGGAATCATTAGTAGCATGACATTATGATAAAATTCAACAAAAAGCCCCCCAAGAAAGAAATATCTAACAAAAATAGGCATGGCCAATGTGAAAACATATATTTTGAGACCATTTCCCCCATATAAAAGGAGAAATATTTGACCAGTGTGTTCATTTGTTAACCAAAAGGAGAAAAATTGTGGAGAAACCCTCTTCTTGTTAGATTTTTTTTTCACATCCCAAGAGTGACAAGACATGAATCATGATTCTTTCACAACCAGGTTAGATCTCTCAATCATTTCTTTTGTTTGGTATCCCTTTCCTTGCTTTACCTTAAAAACAAGGTCTTGTGGAGGCCCTATGCAAGTTGAATGTACTCCAACACTCTATCTTAGAGAAAAGGGAGAATGTATAGGTGGTCCAGTGCTCCCATGTGAAGAGAAAAAATAATTGTAACTCTCCCTTAAGCCAGAGGTAGAGAATTCAAGCTCTATTTTTGCAAACCTATCTTATTTGAAGTAGGGTTTGAATCTTGTTTTTGGATCTATGGATGGGAATTGATGTTTGCTTTCAGTTTTACAAGATTTCATCATTATTGAATGGAGGGAAATAGAACATGAGTACGATGATGTGCCTGCCATGGTAGAACTAGGGACACTTGCCGCTTTATGCAATTGTGGTCTCCTTAAGTTCTTTGGTACTTACGGTATGAGGGGTCAACTTGGATTGTTGAAGAGGATCATTCAATGGATATATCACGTGGAGTAGTGCTTTGAACTGAAATTTCTTATATTGAACATAGAGGTGGAAAATACATGCTTTCTCACACAATTTTAGAGGAAAGGAGTCCCAATATTGCTGCTCGAAGGAAGATTAGTGGGTGAAAGGTTTGTAGACGATTTCAATGATGAGTATTCTGTTCCACTACTTCAAAATCAAGTGTAGCACTCCTTCCCACCCTCCCTTCACTATCCATGGTTGTGGAAGGTATCAACTTAATTTTAACCTAACCTCCAAGGTTTGTTATGGAAATGGGGTTACAAAATCCTCAATATAAAAGGATCTTAGGATCAACTTTTGGAGCCTCCATAAGGTAGGGCTCATTGAGATCTTTCCGACAATATAAATTTACTCTCAATCTGAACTTTGGATCAAGTTCCTATTCAAAGTTTTGATCAGTCAGAAGATTCCATGTGGCAACCCCCCAACCAATCCTCATGACCAGGTTTAAACCTCTTTCTATTTACCTGCATTTTCCCACTCGGTGTGATGTAGCCAGAGTTCATCGACAACTTATGTCAACGGCGGGTCGAATCCATCCTTTTGGAAGTTAACAAGGGGGAGATCCATACTTTGTCACTTATGCAACTAAACACCATGCAACTCACCATACTTAATCCTTCTCCCTATGGCCACTACTCTACATCAGTGGGCCATGTAAATTGAATGGACCCCTACCTTCCGTAGATAGTGAGGGGTGGTCAAATATTTTTCATTTTTATGGCAGTAACCCGACCATGCTCCCGTGCACAATACACATGGAACCCCCTTAGCATCCACATGGCGTCCTCATCACTAATTCTTTATGTGACCTTCCTGACCTTGTCTTGATGACATCATACTAATTCCCTAATCATGTCAACCGTCCACATGGCATCCTATGAAGGTGTCATGGTGTCATTCAAAACTACCCCCCTTGGCCATATACAAAGGCCTTCTCTTCCTACCACGTGTTATGCAAGGAAAATTTTAAGGATGGAAAATTTTCTTGAAGTTTAAAACATTGGCGAATCTCACTAATCCCTAATATGAAAATTATAAATGTTTATTGATATATTTGTAAAATTAATCAAATTTATAATTATTTTATATATAGTCTCTATATAATGTTGGCGATTTTTAAGGTAAAATAATTTTATATTCTAAAATTTGGGCGAATCGTCTTTTATAAAATTGGAAATTGGCGAATCTTTTTTTTGGACAAATCATGGAAAATTAGCCCACTGGGCGAACATTAGCCCCTAAAATTTTCCATGGTGTTATGCCAACTGTGTGACACATTAGCAGTATTTCCACGTCAACAATCCCGTGGACCCAACTAAGTCTAGCCTCCATGTTAAACCTTCATTTTACATTATAACCAACTCTTTTGAAAATATGGGTTCCCAAGTTTTATCACTTGACAGATGTTTCAAACTTTCGAATCTCTGGATTATCCTCTCACCGCAAACAAATCCATGCCTAGCCCACATATGAGCCTCCTAGAACTACCTCCTCATGCTCACCCCCAGATCCCTTGCATTGCTATATGCAACCGCTATTCAAGATAAATTCCTTCTCTGTGCCACTCTTCGATTAATGGGACCCACCCTAGATTTTGGTCAAAATATGGCTCATGATGGAATATGGCCTTAATAATTATGACATTCCCCAAAATGGGCCTCGCACTAGATACACCTGAATTGTCCCTTCTCCAATTATACATGGCCCATCCAGATTCAGTCCCGCTGAGACATATCACTTGCCATTTCTCCCAGATATCTAGTTTCCCGAATATATTCGGGAAACCAAATCCAACCCAAATAAAAATGAAATACTTGCCTTATTAGTTTAGAATGATTTATATGATTTTATTCAATTGTTTCATGGGTTTAAGCAAGGTTATCCAAGTATCCTGGCTCTACACAAACATTCACAATCACAGGAATATATCCTTAATTCAAACACAACTCATTCAAGTGCTAATCAGTGATGGAACATATTTCACAGAGATACGAATCCAACTACTAACAGACATTACAGCAAGTCAATCCATGGCCAATAATGCTCTATTATTTTAAGCCAAACAGTACCAAATCCCTCTATAGAAGGAATCATGACCTTTCTACCAAAACCCTATATGTGTGTGTGTGTAATGCATTATTGCATTTATTTCCCATGAGTAAAGAAAGAAAAAATTATCCATGCACAACAGAAATCCAAGATAATTCTTAGCAAGCCATATTCAACTCTTTAAACAACAAAATTCTCAAACATAGAGACCCTTTTTAGTCACTAGCACTCAAACGATGGAATTTCACACACCATAGTAGTTTAACCAAAGTATTTAATCTTCATTAGTAATCATGCAAGTAGCTTTGCAAATCAAGGAGTATGTCAACAACTACATGGATCTGCAAGTCCCTCACACAATGAGAATAATAACAAAAACCATCTCATTGAAAATAAAAAGAGATACATATAAATCCATAATCAGTGTTGATACACCCATTGTCATATAACAACAATACTTAACATTCAATGTGAAATAGGTACACACAAAGATACAAGAAATTAACTTATCTCATTAGTTAATAACTGGAAACCGAGAGAAGGGGAAATTTTAGGGGCTAATATTCACACGTGGGTTAATTTTCCATGCATTTTCCCAAAATAATATTCGCCAATTTCCATTTTTTCTAAAATTGATTCGCTCAAATTTTATACTATATAGTTATTTTACCTTATAAATCACCAAAAATTTATAGATACTCTATAAAAGCATTATAAACTTGAATATTTTTACAAAAATATCCCCAAACATTTTACAGTTTGGATATTAGGGACTAGTAAAATTCACCAAGATTTCTAAACTTTAAGAAAGCTTTTCATCCTTAAATTTTTCCCAACTTTTCATCCTTAAATTTTTCCATGGAGAGAGGGACTTCAACTCTCCTCTCAACCATAAGCCAAATACATTGTTGTTCTTTCTTTCAGTCAACCACCCCTAAGCCATATTCAAATCCTGAGGAGTGAATTTCTCAAGGGAAATTCACACCATTCCAATTAACAAAAAAAGGGAATCTAGAGTACATAGTACCTTTGCTTGACACCCAGGAGTCCAGAGCACACAGTGTCTCCACCGAAAAAACACGTCAGGGAGTCTAGAGATGATCAGGTGCTCAGTATTTAGCTCAAAAATCAAATTTATCATAATGGCTCTAAACCTTAACGACCAAGTCTATCTCGAAAAAACAATGCTAACGCAACTCGTTTCGTCGAAAACCGAGTTCGTATGAGAAAGTTATTGTGTTCCGATTGCTTTGCTAAACAGGTAAAATTTGCAAAAAAAATGCCCAGTCACTGCATAGTCAGCAGTCCGTACTGTTGATGTGGAAGGTGACTAGGCATGGTCAATGCAGGTCAATGAAAAATCAGGGATGGACAAGTGGCAATATTTTGTTGGGTTTTACAGGTGAAGTGTTGGCGCGTTTCTATTGGTTTATTATGGACCAATAGATGAATGCCACGTAGCAAGCCTAGAGGCTGCCACGTGGCACCTCCCAAAGGTCGGGTTGGAGGTATATACATTGGAGAAAAATTTTGGCTGGAGGTCGGGTCGAACCTGTGACCTTCGGCCTACCATCCCCACGCAATTACCAACTCCTCTACACCATGTTTCTTAATCATTAAGTTCGCGGTTTATATTTGAAGTCAAGTGGTTTGGAGGTTGGCGATTAGGGGAGGGCCAGCCCGTAGGCCAAACCTCCCCCATGTGAACACAACGTGGTGATGGTTAGGATCTACCCTGGTGGTCATCTAACCACACCACTATGGTGGTTAGCATTACCCATGTGAACGCAATGTTACATAACCGCATACAGTTGCGTTACCCCCGGCAACTCCGGCATAACAACTTCGTGACGGTTTAAACACATCGCACGTGAATGTGACTACTGCAACCACTAACATTCAATGCTCTGACATCTCCGCTTCGACGATTAACGCGACATTAACTCCTCATGTGATCGGGCCAATGAAACCGTTGAATGTTACAGTTGCAGTTGGCACTAATCTGTTTTAAAAATTAATTAAGTGTAGTTTATCCTTAATTAACTATGAGTTAATCTGGTGGTAAGTTTAGCGGTGCCACCAAATATGGGCCTGCCTCCAGATTTAGTGGGACTAATTGGAGATATTCCAGAATTAGAGGAGAAAATGTAGGAAAACACTGACTGAGCCATAGAGAAGTCAAGTTTCGACAAAATTGAGCTTAGAAAGAGGTATTATTGGCTAATTTGGACATTTTGAACACATTGGTGCAGGTATCAGGAGCCATAGAGGTTTGTAAAACAACATTTTCCCACATTGATCTAATACAGAGGCTCAAGCCATGGAAGTTGGACCAAGGAGATGTAGCCTAGGAGGGTTGAACTCCTTCAACAAAACAATGTGTTAAAGTGTCTCTTTGATGGTTTGTTGTACTCTGAATGTCTATTGTTTAGTATTTGTGTTTGAAGCTATTTTGCTCATGAATGTCATTTTAAAATCAAGGAAATTTACATGTTTACATGCATAAACAACTAAGGAAACCTCAGCACAAGAAGCAATAAGAAAGCACATGTTTATAAATTTGTAATTGTTATTAGCACAACAAAACTAATCATACAAAAACAGATCAAGTTGGTATCAGAGTAACGGTCAAATTGCTTGATTTCTTGCGTTTGTGCAATTAGGGTTTTAATGGTTGCAAAATTATGATGCTTACAAGGTTAAAGTTGCAGAAAGGAGAAGGGAAGCTATTGGTTGCAACTCCTAAGGTAATGCCCAGAAGAAGGAGAGCCACAAGGCCACAATATCCACCACCAAAAGTTCCAATTCCAGTTGCACCAGAAACTCCTCAAGTTTTGCCTTCAATTTAGATTGAAGAGGTACAAGGAGTACCAATTTTTGAGTCTGAATCCACAGCCATTATGTCTAGAGAAAGAGAGCCTAAAGGTCCCTCTTCAGAAGAGGAAGAATTCAAGAAAACTTACTTCACTTTAACTAAGATGGTTAAAGTCCTCTATGAAGAGAGGAACACTAGAATGGTTGGAGAGATATCTAAACCTCCACATCGAGAAGGAAGCTCAGAGGATAAAAAAGATGAGAAGAAGGATTCCAAAGGGTGGTGGAAAGCCACCTCCATCTCCACCATCCTCATCATCTTCCTCATTATATTCATCATCTCACAAAACATCATCTTCCACTACCACCACTGAAACTTCCCATACTCATTCAAAAACCCCAAAAGGAAAGACTCCATTACTTAAATTGGACATAAAATTCGAACTTCTCATGTACAATGGAGAGGTGAATGCAGAAAAGGTGGACGATTGGATTCGACAGTTGGAGGTATACTGCAGAATTCGGAACCTTCAAG
Source organism: Pinus tabuliformis (assembly GCA_031772625.1). Taxonomy (NCBI): domain Eukaryota; kingdom Viridiplantae; phylum Streptophyta; class Pinopsida; order Pinales; family Pinaceae; genus Pinus; species Pinus tabuliformis. The sequence continues at coordinate 192,328,800 of CM062811.1, forward strand.
AAGATGACATAAAGATGCAGTTGGCTTCATTGAGGCTAGAAGGAGATGCACTAGTTTGGTGGGAAGAAAACATTCAAGAGGAAATGAGAATCCATGATAAGATATCCATTACTTGGGTGAATTTGTTTCTGCAATTAAAATACAAATTTATCCTTTAGCCTATATGCAAAAAGCCATTATGAGCTGGTAGAATTTTAGGCATCTTAAAGGCCAAACAGTCCAAGATTATACAAAAGAGTTTAGGAAAAAGGCTTTGTTATTAGGAGTGAATTTGAATTCCCAAGATACACTGTTGAAATATATTGGGGGTTTACATTCCTATCTAAAACATATTATTCTTATGTTTAATCCAAATAACTTAGATGAGGTATGTGTGCAAGCCACGCACCATGAATCTAGAGGAAAGAACATTCAGGAATAGGGTAGTAAGAGGAATCCATTCAAGGGTAAGGAGAAAGAAAATGGTGGACAATGGAAGGGAAAGAAAAATGCAAGTGTGAAAAAATAAGGGGAGAAAATCACATGCAAACATTGTTCCGAAGAGGGACATGATGAAGCCCACTACTGGAAATTGCATCCCGAATTAAGGCCTAAGAAACAAAACAATAATGGAAACAAAAGACGACCGCTACCACACAACATGACCTTGGTTCAGATTCTGGTGATGAGACCAAGATTTCAGCCATGGTTACAAAAGGAAAAGAAACTGTTGCAAGTACTAGTTCATCACAGAGTCAAAACAACACTCCAAATGAAGAGTCAAGAATAGAGTTGTTTCGTGTAAGAGTGATTTCAAATCATACAAAGATTGATGCATTATTTGATAGTTATCATAAGCCATATCCATTGGGTTGGATAGTTAACAATGCAAGCTTATAGGTTAGAAGGAAGTGTTTATTCAATTTCGCCATTACTGAAAAGTTCATTGATGAAGTTGAGTTAGATAAAGTTCCACTTAACATCTCAGGAATCATTTTGGGTAGTCTTTATTTGTATGATAGAAAACAATGTTTTATTATCATGACCAAAAATAGATATTGCTCAAGAATGGGGTGGAGTAGATTGTGAGAGCGCATCGCAAAAAGCTGAATATTTCTTTGGTTAATGCAGGGCAGATGAAGAGACTAGTAAATGCAAGTAAAAATTTTGTGTTTCTCATGATCAAGAAAAATAATGATATTGATTATGAATATTTTGAAGTTTGTGGTGATAAATTGAAATTTGATTTGTTTGATGTGGTAAGCAAGCATGGTGAGATGTTTCAAGAACCAAAGGGGTTACCTCCTAGTAGGGGAATTAAGCATGAGATTCAGTTGCAACAGGATGTTCACTTCTGAACATTGGCATGCATCACATGTCTATTATGAAGAGCTTGGAAATCAAAAAGAAAATTCAAGAATTTTGAACAAAGGTATCATACGCCCATCTACTTCGCCATGTGGTTCGCCCATTGTCTTGGTGCCAAAGAAGGATGGAAATTGACACATGTGTGTGGATTTCCATGCACTGAACAAAATCACAGTAAAGAACCGTTATCCACTCCCAATAATTGATGATTTGCTTGATCAGTTGAGGTATGGAAATTATTTCATTAAGGTAAACTTACGAAGTGGTTATCATCAAGTTAGGATAACTGAAGAAGACATTTGGAAAACTACATTTAAAACTAAACAAGGATTGTTTGAGTGGCTTGTTATGCCTTTCGGTCTTACAAATGCTCTAGCTACTTCCATGAGGGTAATAAAAGATGTATTTAGACCATTTCTAGATGATATTGTCATTGTCTACTTAGACAATATCCTCATATTTAGCAAGTCAAGAGATGAACATGTCATGCATGTAAACAAAGTACTTGATGTCTTGAGAAAATAACAGTTGTTTTTAAAGATGTCAAAGTTTGAATTTGGCAAGACTTCTTTAGTGTATTTGGGATACATTATTGGAGGAGGTGAGCTTAAGATGTCCCCTCTAAGGTTGCGGTCATTCTGAGTTGGCCCAAGCCTAATACAGTTACAGAGGTAAGAATCTTTTTAGGGGCAACATAATATTGGAGAAAGTTTATTGCTCATTTTTCTTCCATTGCAGCTCCATTAGATGCATTGACAAGTGTTAAGAAAGTCTTCCATTGGGAAGATGTATAGCAGAAAGCATTTGATGATTTGGACCAAAAGATAAGTTCAACACCAGTATTGGCACTTCCGGATCTTAGACAACCATTCGAGATTCGAACGGATGCAAGCAATTATGCCATGGGAGTAGTTCTATCGCAGCATGGTAAGCCCATTTCATTTCATTCTGAAATATTTAATGGAGTTGTAACTAACTATGCCACATATGACAAAGAACTTTATGCATTGGTACAAAGTGTTAAGAAATGGAAGGACTATTTGATGGGGAAGGAGACCATCATCCATACCGACCATCAACCATTGTAGTATTTACAGTCACCGTCAAAGTTGCACCAGTCACGACATTTTAGATGGATGGGTTTTTTACAACAATTTCATTTGGTTATTAGGTATAAAAAGGGAATCTACAATAAGGTAGCTGATATGCTTTCAAGGCCTATTGTAAATTCATATGTTATACTCAAGCATAATTCTGTTTTGCATGAAAGTTACATAGAACAATATGCAAATGATAGTGACTTTCAGGAAGTATATGCAAGCTTGAGTCAAGGAAATAAAATTGAAGAGTTGGATTATCATGTACATAACAGTTTGTTGTATCACTTGGGAAAGTTGTGTATTCCACAGGGAGAAAGAAACAATATCATAAGGGAGGCACACACTTCATTGGTTGTCGGACACTTTGGTATAGGCAAGACAATAGTGAATCTTAAAAGGTATTATTATTGTCCACGCATGTTGAATAATGTTTCTCATTTCATAAGAGGATGTTCTTTATGTGCTACAAGTAAGCCTAGCAATAGGAAACTTGGTTTATACACTCCACTTCCGGTACCTTCACGTCCATGGGAGAGTATCTCAATGGATTTTGTAGGAGGTCTTCCATTGTCAAGGAAAGGTCATGATTACTTATATGTAGTTGTAGACAAGTTAAGCAAGATGTGCATACTAACACCATGTGAAAAGCAAATTACAGCTGAACAAACAACTCATCTTTTCTTCCAAAACATTTGGGTTCATTTTGGTCTTCCTACTTCTATTGTAAGTGATCAAGATTCTCAATTTGTTAGGAATTTTTGGTCAAATTTGTGGGACATGATGGACAAAAAGTTAAATAAGAGTACAACTTTTCATCCACAAACAGATGGACAAACCGAGGTGGTTAATCGAACATTTATTCATCTTCTTAGAGGATATTGCAGCAAACATCCCAAGTTGTGGGATGAAAAGTTGCATTACATACAACATGCATAAAACAGGGCAAAGCATTCTTCCACAAATACATCGCCATTTGAGGCATGTTATGGGTACTTGCCAAGATCGCCATTAGACTGCATCTTTGAGAAAGATGTCACCATCGATGGTCACAGTGACATCGATAAGGCAAGGAAGTTCATAGAGCAAATTCAGTTGATACATAATACAATGCAAGAATAGCTTGAGAAAAGTCAAAGCAACTACAAGGCAAGGCATGACAAACACCGGGTTGATCACAAATTTCAAGTTGGAGACAAAGTTTGGTTATATATTAGAAAAGAGTGACTTCAAGGGGAAGGTAAAAAGATTAAACCAATCCGTTATGGTCCTTTTAAAATTCTGGAAAAGATTGGTAACAATGCATTTAAGCTTGATTTGCCTCCTTATATGCAAATATACTTTGTTGTTAATGTTGAGAATTTGAGATTGTTTGAGCCTCCTTTGATTGATGATCAAGGAGAGCATGTTTAGCTACCATCAATAGATGATTTCTTGCCAGAATATCTAGATGAGCTTCAGCAAGCACTAGTAAAAAAATGGGGAAATTAGTGACTAGGTGACTAAAAAAGTTAGTCACCGCAGCTTTTCCAAGTGATATACTACCAAAAATGAGCAATCTTAAGTGACCCAACTAAAAACGACTAACATAAACGACTAATTTAGTCTCGGTTTAAAATATATGACTAGATAATAAATAATACAACTAAAAATGACTAACGTGAATGACTAATTTATTCTAGGAACAAAAATACTACTACCTAACAAGTACTACAATAATACAAATGAGTCATTTATGTTAGTCATTTTAATTGTCACTTCAACAATCTAAACTTACAAGTGATAGGGGATTCAAAGGCTATTATAGATTGGATGAAATGTTATATTTCCTTCAACACTTATCTATTGGATCAATGGATGATTAGAGTTATGAAGTTGATTATAATCTTCAGGGTCATATCCTTTGCTCGCATTCAAAGGGAATTAAATTCAAAGGTTGACAAATTATCCAAAATGGGAGTGGGAAGACACCTCCTTTTGTAACATAACCTAACCACTTATATATATTGAAATAACTTTTTGAACTTCTTTAGTGGGTTGCACATCTATTTCACATTTCTTCTTTGTCTTGCAAAGTGGCAGTAACAAGGAGATGGTATCAACTTCGATCAAGGAATGTTCACTTAGTACCACTACCAAGTTTCCTTCGTGAGACTTTTAAAAGGTATTAACTTTTCTACACAACTCCTCGTGGTGCTTAACTGAAAGGGAATGCAATCAACCCTTTGTCAAATCTCTTTGTTGGTGGCCACAACAGAATGGGGTGGTCGAGAGGAAGAACAGAACTATTATAGGGGCAACTCGGGTGATGCTGCATGACCAAGGCCTACCATTTCACTTGTGGGCTGAGGCATGCACACAACGGTCTATTTGCAGAATAGAAGCCCTCATCGCATACTTGGGATGAAGACACCAGAGGCAGCTTTCTCCTGTAAGAGACCAGATGTGGGTCACTTCAGGATCTTTGGCTCATCGGTATATTTCCATGTGACAAAGGATGCACGGAAGAAGCTTGAGCTGACAGCGAAGTTGGGGATACTTGTGGGGTACACTGATACACCTCACAACTATTGGGTGTACTTGCCTACCAGTCGAAGGACAGTGGTTCACATAGATCTCAAGTTTGATGAGCAGAAGGCCATGCGAGTTTCCCTTGAGAGGGAACTCCAACTATAAGCTGTGAAGGAGCTGTTGGTTCCTAAGGAGGAGGAGCCTCATACTGGTGCGAAGCTACCGCATGCAGAGGTTCCTGGAGTGGAGACATCCACTCAAGCAGAGTCTTCTAGAGATGGATGGAAGCACACAAAAGAAGCTGATAGATTTTTGGAGGATGCGAGAGAGAATGTGGGACCACCATCTTTTTAGTGCAGACAGAGGAGGTCACCTCAGAGGTACACTAGATACATGGCCATTGCTGGGGAATGTGTTGAGACCGAGCCATCTTCCTTTGAGGAAGCAGTGCAGCAGCCGATTTGGGTTGATGCTATGGTGGAGGAGTACAACTCCATAGTTCGTAATAGTGTTTGGGACGTGGTTTCGAGACCAGAGAACATGTCAGTTGTGAGTTCCTATTGGCTTTACAAGGTAAAGCAAACTACTAATGGTAGTGTGGAGCAGCATAAGGAAAGATTTTTTGCCCTTGGCTTTTCACAGGTCGAAGGGATTGACTATGATGAGACTTTTGCACCTGTCGCAAGGTACTCATCTATCAGATCTATGTTAGCGCTATCAACACAGATTGGTTGGAAGATCCATCAAATGGATGTGAAGACTGAATTCCTTAATGGTGAAATTGAGGAAGAGGTGCACATAGAGCATCCATAAGGTTTTGAGACCTTCGATCGTGAGTCGCATGTATGCCGACTCAAGAGAGCATTGTACGGGGTAAAGCAAGCACCTCGTGCTTGGAACACCATGATAGACAATTACTTCACTGGGTTGGGCTTCACAAAGAGTGAAGCGGATGCGAACCTGTACAGCATCGTGGTCGAAGGTAAGTTGTTGATCATCGTTATTTATGTTAATGATCTCATATTGACTAGTGATGATCAGTTGATCGTGTCTTTCAAGGAGGACCTTGCAAGAGAATTCGAGATGAAAGACATGGGTCTCATGCATTACTTCCTTGGCATGGAAGTGTGGCAGAAGGATGGGGAGTTCATTGTGTCTCAGGGCAAGTATGCCAACGAGATACTCAGGAGGTTCCACATGGAGAAGTGCAAGCCCATGCATACTCCTCTAACAGGTAACTGGAGGAAGGAGGATGCTACTTCAGGAGAAGTAGTAGAGGCTACTATGTACAGGCAGCTTGTGGGTTCACTGATGTACTTAGTGAACACACGACCAGATTTTTGCTATGCGGTGAACCAGCTAAGTCAAGCGATGGTTCAACCTACCAAGATGTTTTGGAAGGCGGCAAAGCATGTATTGAGATACCTCATAGGCACATCTCAGTATGGATTATGGTACAGACGAACAGAGGGAGTGAAGCTACAGGGCTTCACTGATGCAGATTAGGCAGGGAGCCCATGAGATCGGAAGAGCACATTAGGAGGGATTTTCAACCTTGGGTCATCGGCAGTTCCTTGGTACAGCAGGAAACAGAGGTCGGTTGCACTCAGCTCGGCAGAGGCTGAATACATGGCTACAATTCAGGCAGCATGTGAGGCCATCTGGATGCGGACAATCCTAGTTGGTTTGTTTGATCAGAGGATGGATCCAACTGGGATCTATTGTGATAATCAGATTTGTATCAAACTCTTTGAGAATCCAGTATTTCATGATAGGTCCAAGCACATCGACATCCAGTATCATCATCTTAGAGATTGTGTAGCGAGGAGGATCATGTTGCTACAATATATTTCGACAGAGGAGCAAGATGCTAACATTTTGACAAAGGCATTGTCAAAGTGTAAACTCGAGTTCCATAGAGACAAGATCAAGGTGGCAGATAATCGCTTTCTTGTTGAGAGGGAGTGTTGAAATGTGGCAACAAGAATATTCCAATTTTAATTTGTCCTTGAATTAAAATTTGAATTTAGTCTCACCAGCTGCTTGCAAATAATTAATTAATTCATTATGGATTAATTAGTTCGAAATTCAAGTTACAAGTATTTTTGTGCAGTCATGCAACAATTATCCCTTAAATTAAGGAGATTATCCCTTAATTAAGGAGATAAGATTGAGTTATATTTGGGTTGTAATTAGTTAGCTCATTTTATTGAGTTAAGTCCAGTTAAATTAGTTCCAAACTATTTGAGGAACCAATTGTGAGTTATTAGTCAGTTGATGCATGCGTGCACTCAACCAATGTACTCCAAATAATTGAAGATTCCCTCATCAGAAACTCATGCATGTCTATTCTGAGAAAGACCCTGTTGAGCTAAATGTCAGTTGCATGTGTTTTCCTATGCATGCAATCAAGGTAAGGTTCCTTGAGGATTGTGCAGTTCTAACAGGGTGTGAGATCAGTGTGAGACTTAGTTGAGAGTTTTCCACTTTGTAATAGGAGGATCACCCAGGAGAAACAGCGCAAGGAAATAGGAGCTTGTGAGAAGCCAGGATTGCCTGTGAGCATCTGTGAGGATTGTACTGAGAGATGGATAGTTGTGAGAGCTAAGGCTTTGTATAATTCCTATGTATTTCCACCTTGTATGATAATATAGATAGTGGGGTTTTTAGCTGAGGCTTTCCCCAAAGTATTTTCATGTGCATTGATTCTTCTTCTTCTGGTTATACGTGTTCAGCTAGATCTTGCTCAATCTTTAAGCTTCCGCAAATTGATAGTAGAAGTAGGTTATAGTATTTTGCTTTAGTTATATTGCATTATTGGGTTAATATACAGTCATATTTTCTATATGGTCTCAGAGCGAGATTTGTAGAGAATTTGCAGAATTTGCAAAAAATAGCAATAAGAAATGATAAAAATAGAATCCAGAATATTCCAATTTTAATTTGTCCTTGAATTAAAATTGTGAATTAAAATCGAATTTAATCTCACCAGCTGCTTGGAAATAATTAATTAATTCATTATGGATTAATTAGTTGGAGAAATTCAAGTTAGAAGTCTTTCTGAAGTCATCCAAGAGTTATCCCTTAAATTAAGGAGATTATCCCTTAATTAAGGAGATAAGATTGAGTTATATTTTACTTGTAATTAGTTAACTCAGTTTTACTGAGTTAAGTCCAATTAAATTAGTTCCAAACTGTTTGAGTGATGACCCTGAACTCCGATCGCACTCTTCTAATATTGCAAGCAATGGCTGTCAGTATACAAAACAAATAAATCGTGTTGGCTTCTAAAATGCCAGAATGCCAAAATAACAATCGTGTTTCAAACTAAAACACAGGAACTGAACTCCTCTCTTCATTCATACAGGGCGCATCCATACAATTCTTTTAAAACCATATACAGAGACAAACCACTGTTTAAAAAAAAAAACATTTGCGGCATACATATGTTGCATTCGCAGCAATTGACAAAATAACAACAACAAGTCCTTTTATTCTTGCGTTAACACGCTCTTATACCATATATCAACGCCCAGAAATTTTGATGTGACATTGAATCTAATTGCAACCTGTGGAATTTCTTTATATCATAAGAGATCTGCGTTTTTTCCTTTTTTTACTGATCTTGGACGCGATATACCGTTATCACGACTCACCAATGTTTTTTTTCTGTACACAACACCAATGCACGCACTATTTTGGATCGCAGATTCACTGGAGTGACATGTCATTCATCGCCGATGCGATAATTTTGGAACTGCATTCATTTAAAACTGAATGTAATCTTACTTCCGGTTTTATTGCAATAGGATGGGACATGTTGTTACTTCCGCTCCGATGTCAATTACACCGAACCGTTACAACTAACACGATATATCTTCCCTTGATTGATGCTGGTTTACACAACGCCAATACAGACTTTCTCGCCGATTCAATTCAAGACTGAACTTAACTCAACTCTGGGTTCCTGTATTAACGTCTTTCGATCTCACCAAGTTCAATCAGCGCTGAAAGTGAAATAAAACACAGAATCTACAACAGAAACACCATCCTTTATTCCCTCTGAGCTTTCGCTCTACAAATCACACACTAAAAAAATTATCCCAACACAAAAAAATCTCTCTGTTTATTACCACTTTTTTTTCCTTAACTCTACTAACAAATCGATACATAATCTTCTAATTTTAAAAATTCTAACAAATAAAACTCCTATCTATTAGCGCTCACACACACCTGTTATAACAAACCTTATCAATAAGATAGACACACTTATTACAATAATAACTAATTATTTGTGAAATCAACCTCCTTAGCAAACTGGATTTTAACACACAGCAATGAATTTCACCTTGTCAAGCCACAACATGTGGACAATTTTCCACATTGCTGGCCAGTTCCGATGCTCCTGCATCAGACTCCCGGAGAAGAAAAGATTGGTTCTTTAAACTTTCAGGATTTATGCCGTATTTCTGCAATTCAGTTGCTGTCAACCAACTGGAATCTTCCATTGGCTGCTCTTTCCACTTGACAAGATACTGAAAATATGTTTGTCCTCGAGTTTTCTTGGATATCCTTTGATCTAAAATAGCTTCAACTTCTTTCTTGGATGTTTTTGGTACCTGTTCTTCCCAATCCACAGTTTGAACCTCATCACCTGTAGCTTCAGTCTGCAATTCTGTTTCTGCCTCTTTGAATGGATATAAGTCTGCAATATTAAAAATGGGGGATATTCCAATCCCTTCCGGCAACTCAATTTCATATGCATTGGCTGAAAATTTCCTTTTGATTTTACAGGGTCCTATCTTCTTCAGTTTCAGCTTATTATAAGTCTTTGTAGGAAATCTCTCTTTCCTCAAATATGCCATGACCAAATCTCCTACCTGAAAGTCTTTTTCTCTCCTCAAATATGCTCTCTACTTGTATCTCTTGCTGCTTTCCTGTAGTTTACCTTTAACCTCTTCCTGTAGCTTATGCATTTGTTCAACAAAATCTTCAGCACTTGCACTTTTGGCTCCTTGTTTCCCCAAGTCCCTTAGCTCATATACTCCTCTCGGATGCATTCCAAAGACAATCTGAAATGGACTCATTCCTGTGCTTCGATTTGGTGTGTCATTGTAAGCAAATTCAGCTTGAGCTAATGCCAAATCCCACTGTTTGGGATTCTGATGTACCAGACATCTTATTATATTTCCCAAGCTTCTGTTCACAACTTCAGTTTGTCCATCCATCTGAGGATGGTAGGCTGAACTAAAATTGATTTTAGTTCCCAGCTTCTTCCAAAGTGTCCTCCAGAAATGCCCTTCAAATTTAGTATCTTGATCTGATACAATGCTCACAGGTAAACCATGCAATCTTACAATCTCAGAAAAGAATAAATTGGCTATGTGTGTGGCATCATTGGTCTTCTTACAAGCAATAAAATGGGCCATTTTTGAAATCTTGTCTACAACAACATAAATATAATCATTTCCTCTCTGAGTTTTTGGTAAACCCAGAACAAAGTCCATACTCACTGCATCCCATGGTCGATCTGGTATGGGCAATGGCTGATATAGACCTGTATTCTGACTCCTTCCTTTGGCATACTGACATACCCTGCATTTCTCAACAAACTTTTTAATATCAGTTTGCATTTTAGGCCAATAATAAAAAGCATTCACCTGAGCGAAAGTTTTGTCTTGTCCAAAATGGCCAGACAATCCTCCACTGTGCTTCTCTTTAATGATGTTTTCTCTCATTGAACATTTAGGAATACATAATTTGTTGCTTTTAAATAACAGGCCTCCTTGAATAAGGTAATCCATCCATTGACTTCTGTTATGGCTCACCGGATTCTGCACTGTAGTGTAGATGTCTTTAAAATCCTCATCATCCTTGTACATTTCTATCATTTCATCAAAACCTACAACACCCACTTTAAATTCTTGCAAAAGAAAACTTACCCTGCTTAATGCATCCGCCACTTCATTAGACTTACCACTTTTATGCTTTATTACAAAAGTGAAACTTTGCATAAATTCCACCCACTTAGCATGCTTCTGATTTAGCTTTGGTTGATTATTAATAAACTGCAAAGTGTGGTTGTCTGAAAATAAGATGAAGTCCTTCGGCAACAAGTAATGCCTCCACTTTTTCAATGCCTACACAATAGAGTAAAATTCTTTGACATAGGAAAAGTATTTTTTCTTTGCATCATTTAACTTCTCGCTGAAATATGCTATCGGCCTTTGCTCTTGGCTTAGCACTGCACCAACTGCTTCTCCACTTGCATCAGTTTCCACTTGAAAGACTTTCTCGAAATTTGGCAATGCTAGAATAGGCTTTTCTGTTATCTTCTTTTTCAGCAAATTAAAATTCCTATCAGCTGCTTCTGTCCATAGAAATGGCTGATTGGCCTCCTTGATTGTCTCAAGGATTGGTACACAAACTTGACTAAATCCCTTTATAAATTTTTGGTAGAAACTAGCAAGTCCATGGAAACTTCTTACCTCGAATACACTCCTGGGAGTAGGCCAGTTTCTGATTGCTTGTACCTTCTCCGGATCCATTTTCAAACCATCTCTGGAAATCACAAATCCCAAATATACCAGCTCCTCTTTCATGAAACTACATTTCTTCAGATTGATTAGTAGTTTTTCTTTCTGCATAGTTTTCAAAACTAACTTCAAGTGTTCCAAATGCTCCTCTTTACTTTTTCTGAAAACTAGAATATCATCAAGGTAAACAACAACAAATTTACCTGTATATTCTTTCAGAACCTCGTTCATTAGTCTCATGAATGTGTTGGGTGCATTAGTGAGCCCAAAAGGCATCACTAACCACTCATACAGTCCACTGTTGGTTTTGCAAGCTGTTTTCCACTCATCACCTTCCCGAATTCTGACCTGATGATACCTGCTTTTCAGATCTATATTAGTAAAGTACCTGGATCCACTTAAACAATCCATTAAATCATCCATCCTGGGAAAAGGAAATCTATACTTGACTGTTATCTTGTTGATAGCTCTGGAATCGGTGCACATGCGCCATTCTCCTCCCTTTTTCGGACTAAGCACCGTTGGCACAGCACACGGACTCAGACTTTCTCGAATCAGTCCCTTGTCCATCAGCTCTTGAACCTGTCTTGCAACTTCTGCGTTTTCCTGAGGAGTTAATCTATATGCAGCTTTATTAGGTAGACTTGCTCCTGGTATTAAGTCGATATGGTGACTTATACTTCTAACCGGTGGTAATTCATTCGGCAATTCATCCACAATGATATCCATGTAACTATTTAACTCAGATTGAATTTCTTTAGGCAAATCATTTAAATTTGTGGAGGTTAAATTTGCCCTTGGCCTTCCCACGATAGCGAAATGCACCTCTTCGCTTTTATCAACCTCCTGTAGCAGTTCCTTACCACTCACCAACATAATACTATTTTCAGGCAACTCTTTATCAACATCATTCTTCACTGGCAGCAACGTATGCTTAACTCCATCCTTTTCTATGGTGTATGTATTTCTTCTTCCATCATGAATCGCCTTTCGATCAAATTTCCATGGTCTCCCCAATAACATGTGACATACATCCATGGACATTATGTCACATAAAATCACATCTCTGTATGTGCCAATCTGCATTTCCACATTACACTGTTCTGTCACGATGACTTGATGACCCTTCTGAAGCCAAGATACTTTGTAAGGTGCAGGATGCACTTTCCTTGTTAACCCAAGCTTTTCCACCATCTCTGTAGACACAAGATTGTTAGTACTCCCGCTATCAATTATAACCTTACAGCACTTACCCTTTGATTTGCATGTAGTCCTGAACAAGTTCTTTCTTTGCGTAGGTTGTCCAGTCTCCTTTTCTGATCTCAGCAAAATTCTTCTGAACAACAATGATTCACCTTCTTCCGGTGGTTCTTCCTTCTCTACAAGTCGAGGTGGTTCCGGCTCCGCCTCAGCCACATTTTCACCCCTCTGGCTTGCTAATTTGTTATGAGGACAGTCCCGCGACATATGTCCCCATTCTCCACAGGTATAACACCTAACATCCCTTCATCGCCCTCTTCCTCTGGGCACGAATCTCCCTCTACTAGATTCACCCATCTGTGGTGATCTGCTGCTTGAACTTCCTGCTTCAAATTGATGATGTGTTCCTCTGGATCTGGTTGATCCTCTACCTCTTGCTGAGCTCTTTCCTCTATTTCCGCAGTATTTTCTCCTCTGCTTTCAAACTTGCTTGATAGGCATCCTCAACAGTTTTCAAACTTAACAGACTAATCTCATCTTGGATCTCATACCTTAGCCCATTAACATATCTGGCTACTTTCTCCAAATCATCTTCTACATGCCCTGTTCTGATGCTTAACCTGTAAAATTCTTCAGTATATTCTTTAACAGACATTCCTTTCTGCTTCAGATTTTGCATCTGCTTAAAGAGATTCAAATGATAGTCTTTAGGCAAAAACTTGGCTTTCAGTTTGCTTACCATTTTATCCCACTGCTTGATCTTAGATTTCCCCTTTCTCGTTCTTGATGTCTGTAACTCGTCCCACCAGATGGCTGCATGACCTCTCAATCTAGTGACTGCAAATTTTACCCTTTTATTTTCTTCAATCTCTTCATAATCGAAGTACTGATCTATGGATCTGATCCAATCCATGAGCTCCTCGGCATTCAGACTCCCTTCATACATAGGAATCTCCATTTTGGGTTTGCTTCCAACCTTTGCCAGCATCTTGATGATTTTGACATTGTCATTCTCTTCTTCTGCTTCCACATTTGCATCAGATTCTTCTGAAGAAATCTCATCTCCCTCGTCAGGTGCTCTTCTTTGGGCTGTCTCCATTCGTTCACGCAATCTCCGCACTTCTTATATCAAAACTACATTTGGTTCTGGTCTCCCTCGACCAATTCCTCTCCTTGGCGGCATCTTTGCTGCAACCACATGTCTAACTTGGCTCTGATACCAAAATGATGACCCTGAACTCCGATCGCACTCTTCTAATATTGCAACAATGGTTGTCAGTATACAAAATAAATAAATCGTGTTGGCTTCTAAAATGCCAGAATGCCGAAATAGCAATCTTGTTTCAAACTAAAACACAGGAACTGAACTCCTCTCTTCATTCATACAGGGCGCAGCCATACAATTCTTTTAAAACCATATACAGAGACAAACCACTATTTAAAAAAAAAAACATTTGCGGCATACATATGTTGCATTCGCAGCAATTGACAAAATAACAACAACAAGTCCTTTTATGCCTGCGTTAACACGCTCTTATACCATATATCAACGCCCAGAAATTTTGACGTGACATTGAATCTAATTGCAACCTGTGGAATTTCTATATATCATAAGAGATCTGCGTTTTTTCCTTTTTTTACTGATCTTGGACGCGATATCCCGTTATCACAACTCACCAATGCTTTTTTTCTGTCCACAACACCAATGCACGCACTATTTTGGATCGCAGATTCACTGGAGTGACATGTCATTCATCGTCGATGCGATAATTTTGGAACTGCATTCATTTAAAACTGAATGTAATCTTACTTCCGGTTTTATTGCAATAGGATGGGACATGTTGTTACTTCTGCTCCGATGTCAATTACACCGAACCGTTACAACTAACATGATATATCTTCCCTTGATTGTTGCCGGTTTACACAACGCCAATACAGACTTTCTCGCCGATTCAATTCAAAAATGAACTTAACTCAACTCAGGGTTCCTGTATTAACGTCTTTTGATCTCACCAAGTTCAATCAACGCTGAAAGTGAAATAAAACACAGAATCTACAACAGAAACACCATCCTTTATTCCCTCTGAGCTTTCGCTCTACAAATCACACACTAAAAAAATTCTCCCCACACAGAAAAATCTCTCGGTTTATTACCACTTTTTTTTCCTTAACTCTACTAACAAATCGATACATAATCTTCTAATTTTAAAAATTCTAACAAATAAAACTCCTATCTATTAGCACTCACACGCACATGTTATAACAAACCTTATCAATAAGATAGACACACTTATTACAATAATAACTAATTATTTGTGAAATCGACCTCCTTAGCAAACTGGATTTTAACACACAGCAATGAATTTCACCCTGTCAAGCCACAACATGTGGACAATTTTCCACATTGCTGGCCAGTTTCGATGCTCCTGCATCATTGAGGAACTAATTGTGAGTTATCAGTCAATTGATGCATGCATGCACTCAACTAGTGTACTCTAGATAACTGAAGATTCCCTCATCAGAAACTCAGGCATGTCTATTCTGAGAAAGACCCAGTTAAGATTAAAGTCAAGGACAATGTACTATCAGTTGCATGTTTTCTCCTATAAAGGAAACTCATGCATGCAGTCAAGGCAAGGTTCCTTGAGGATTGCGCAGTTCTGACAGGGTGTGAGATGAGTGTGAGAGATCAGTGTTCCACATGGTTGAGAGGCTTCCACTTGGTAACAGGAGGATCACCAAGGAGAAACAGCGCAAGGAAATAGGAGCTTGGAGGGCAGAGGAGAAGGCTTCTGAGAAGCCAGGATTGCTTGTGAGCATCTATGAGGATTGTACTGAGAGCTAGATAATTGTGAGAGCTAAGGCTATGTATAATTACTATGTATTTCCACCTTGTATGATAATACAGATAGTGGGGTTTTTAGCTGAGGCTTTCCCCAAAGTATTTTCATGTGCATTGATTCTTCTTCTTATGGTTATATGTGTTTAGCTCGATCTTGTTCAATCTTTAAGCTTCCGCGAATTGATAGTAGAAGTAGTTTATAGTATTTTGCTTTAGTTATATTGCATTATCGGGTTAATCTACAGTCAGATTTTCTATATGGTCTCAGAGTGAGATTTGTAGAGAATTTGCATAATTTCTACAATTTTTATGGAAGAAATGATAGCACATTATGAGGATACAAAAAACAACACCTTTTTTAGTCAATTGATAAATCTCAAACAAAAAGGTTCAATGGTGGAGCACATTGAGGACTTCCAAAAATTGAATATAAGGGTAAAAGATATTCCAAAGGAGCATAGGATTGATGTGTTCATAGGGAAATTAAAGGATAACATCCAACATGAGGTTCGCCTTTGGGAACTTGATTCATTGGAGAAGGCATTCAGGTTGGCAAGAAAAATTGAAAGCAAAATTATGGCAACAAGGAAGCATACCAATCACAATTATAAATATGGAAGTTTTGTTGCTCCTAGCCTTCCACAACCTACAAGGTTGACACCACAACAATTGGAAGAAAAAAGAGCAAAAGGGCTTTGTTACAATTGTGATAAAAAATATACTAAAGGTCATAAGTGTGCTAAGAAGAAATTATCTTACATAGATTGTGAATAGGAAGAAGAAAAGGAACAAGAAACATCAAAAGAAGAGGACACACACCAGGAACAAAGCCTAGAGAAAGAAGAAATGAATCTAACCATATCTTATAATGCATTGGCCAGAATAACCACCCCTCAAACTATCAAGATAGAAGGACATATCAAGAAGAAAAAGGTAATAGTGTTGATTGATTCGGGCAATACCCATAATTTTATTCATTGTAACATAGTGAAGGAATTGAATTGCTTCCTATATCCAACACCAGAGTGTCAAGTGATGGTTGTAAATGGAAGAACCATAAATTGCTCTGGAAAGTGCCATAATATCAAGCTATCCATGGGAGAATATGTGTTGAATAGTCGAATGCTTTCCATTCCAATTGGTGGTGTTGATGTTGTACTAGGAGTCCAATCGCTACAATCTTTGGGTACGATAGCTTTTTATTTTTCAAGAACCCTTTTTATTGTCAAAAGGAAAGGAAGTTGAATTAAGGGGTATCGCAAGGAAAATGGGAAAGGTAATCATCTCTAATGGCATGACAAAGCTTCTAAACAAATAACAACGTACATAATTGCACAATTATGTTCGCTAGAGGTTCCCACGTTGAAATAATCTATTTCTCCATATCTCCAAAAGGTCTTAGATAATCATTCCAAGGTATTTGAGACTCCCAAAGGCCTTCCACCTATTCATGATCATGATCATGCTATTCATTTGATTTCAGGAAGTGTTCCTCCTAACATCAGTCCTTACAGATATCCCTATGCCCAAAAGAGTGAAATTGAACGTATGGTTGCAGAAATGCTAGAGGCTGGTATAACTCAACCTAGTCAATGTTATTTCTTTTCTTTAGTAGTATTGGTGCACAAGATGGATGGATCATGGCGCAAGTGTCCGGATTATAGGGAGCTCAACAAGCTCACTATTAAAGATAAATTTCCCATTCCTGTCATTGATGAATTATTGGATGAATTACATGGAGCAATTTACTTCACAAGGTTGGACCTTCATTCAGGATATCATCAAATCAGAATGAAGACTGAAGACATTTCGGAAACAACATTTAGAACTCATGAGGGTCATTATGAATTTTTGGTCATTTCTTTTGGCCTTACCAATGCACCTTCTACATTTCAAGGTTTGATGAATTCCATTTTCAAACCCTTCCTTAGAAAATATGTGTTAGTATTTTTTTATGATATGCTAATATACAACAATTCTTGGAAGGATCATGTTCAACATGTTGATAGAATGCTCAAACTATTGGAGAGAAACAATTATATGCAAAAACCTCCAAATGTTTCTTTGGAGTATAAGAGGTGGAATATTTGGGTCATATTGTATCTCATGAAGGTGTTAAGGTAGACCTTAGCAAAATTAAAGCCATTAAGGAATGGAAAATCCCCACATCCATAAAGCATCTGCGAGGATTTCTTTGGTTGACAGGGTATTATAGCAAGTTTGTTAAGAATTATGGGAGAATAACGGCACCTCTAACAACATTACTAAAGAAAGATGCATTTTCTTGGACTCCAGAAGCAACAAAGGCCTTTTAACATCTTAAAGAGGCAATGTGCCAACCACCGGCCTTAGCTACATCGGACTTCACAAAAACCTTTATTGTGGCATGTGATGCCTCGGGAAATGGAATTGGTGTTGTTTTAATACAAGAAGAAAGACCCATTGCTTTCGAAATTTTTCCAATCAAAGGAAAGTATTTACACAAAGCTATTTGTGAGAAGGAAATTTTGGCAATACTACATGCACTTAAGAAATGGTGACCTTGCCTAATGGGAAGACACTTCAAAGTAAAAATAGAGCATCATAGTCTCTAATACTTTTTAGAACAAAGATTATCTTTAGAAGAGCAGGGAAAATGGGTCACCAAGATGTTGGGTTATGACTTTGAAATCATCTACAAAAAAGGGAAGAAAAATGTTATTGCAGATGTACTCTCAAGAAAAGATGAGGATGTGGAAGCATTTCTTTGTGCCATTTCTATTATCCAACCAGATTGGATAAACGAAGCAAGAGATGAATGTAAGAATGACGAAGAAGTGTGGGCAGTCATTCAAAAGTTGCAGCAAGATCCTAGTACATCTGGTACATTTAGCTGGAAAAATGATTCGTTGTGGTACGAAGATCACTTAAACCTTTGTAATAATTCCCAACTCAAACAAAAGATTCTTCTTGAATTGCACACCTCTCCCTTAGGAGGGCATTCAATATTTTTAAAAACTTACCACAGGGTTAAGAAGGATTTTTATTGGGATGGCCTTAAATCTGATATTCAAAAGTTTGTCGCGGAATTTTTGGTTTTCCAACAAAATAAAGTTGAAACAATTAAGACCCCGAGTCTATTACAACCTTTATCCATTCCATGTCAACATTGGGAGGAGGTTTCAATGGATTTTATCATAAGTTTACCGAGGTCCGAAGGAAAGAGTTTCATCATGGTGGTAGTTGATAGACTTACCAAGTATGCACATTTTTGTGCATTATCTCATCCCTTTAAAGCTAGTACAATTGCTACTACATTTATGGAAACAATTCAAAAGCTACATGGGAACACAAAGATTATTTTAAGCGACAGAGATCCCATTTTCATTGGAAATTTTTGGACAGAATTATTTTCTTGTTTGGGTACTCAGTTAGCTCATAGCTCATCTTATCATCCTCAATTTGATGGGTAGACTGAGATAGTGAAAAATGTTTGGAAGGATATCTTCGTTGCTTTGTATATGATAAATAGACACAATGGTTCAAATGGTTGGCTCTAGCTGAATGGTGGTATAACACTTCCTTCCATAATGTAGTAAAAATGACCCCATTTATGGCACTTTATGGATATCATCCATCGTTCATCACATCATATTTAAGAGAAAATTCTAAGGTTCAACCAATGGAAGATTACATCGAGCATCAAGAACAAGTTCTCTAGATCTTCAAGGATAACCGCACGTTGGCATATAATAGAATGAAACAATAGGAAGATCAACATTGCAGCGAAAGAAGTTTTGATGTAGATGACTGGGTATTTCTATGGCTACAACCATACAAACAAATGTCCCTCAAGTAAGCTAAGAAGGATAATAAATTATCACCAAAGTATTATGGTTCGTACAAGGTGTTGCAAAAGATTGGTACTATGGCATACAAATTGGAGCTTCCTACAGCTTCCCGGTGCACCCAAATTTCCATGTTTCATGCTTAAAGAAGGTTATAGGTGACAAGCTCCCAGTTCAAACAATATTGCCAGAACTTGACGAGGAAGGAAAAATCATATTGGAACGTAAGCAGTCACAGAAACAAGAACTCGAAAGCTAGGAAATCGATCAATTTCAAAGAATCTCATCAAGTGGAAGAACTTACTTGCTGAAGATTCCACATGGGAGGATGAGAATTTTATACAGAAGCATCCAGAACTACTCAAGCATTGAGGACAACACTTTTCTGAAGGAGAGGGGCATGTTAGGTCCCTATAATACTAGTGTATTCCCTTATTATTATTGTCATTGTAGCCCCTTATTGTTATTGTTGTGCCCATGTTGTCCCCATATTGTTATTATTGTGCCCCATAGAAGCCCACTATTGTTATTGTTGTGCCCTTACATTATTATTATTATGTCGGCTTTGACTATATTGTGACCCCTTAGACTCCTATATATAGAAAGAAGGTCTTGTCATTTGTATCATCCAAGAATTGTTCATTTGTGTAATGTAAAGGTGGTTGCCCCCTCGACGAGGCTGATTTTGAATTCGTTGCTCAATCTTTTCTTCTATTTTGTGAGCTGGTTGCATAACACTATCTGGGAGGTTTGGTAGACCTCCATATCCACATCAAGGCTTCATAACTATGCCAATGGCTAACTAAGGCATTCCACGATGCTACCCTTCCTTAGCTTGGGAGGTAGGTTAATAAAATGGGTCTCTAACCCCACTATAACCGTTTCATATTAATAAAATGGGTCTCTAATCCCACTGTTTCAAGTTTTTATTCAAACTTTTGTTGCAGCCTGACTCAGTTGCCTGGCAAATTCAAAGATAAGTATTTGTGTATGCTTGTTTACCTTTTAATGAACCATGTTGCATTGTTGTTGGTAATGGTTCTCGATTCAGGGACTGCATTAGTGTTGTTAATTCTTGCATATGTGGTACATCTCTGTGGGGATATGTCACTAATGTATCTGTTGATTATATATATGTATGTGTGTTGAATCTGAAAGCAAAATGTTGTGTGATAATTTGTTGATGGTAAACATAAAGCATATGATGCATAAATGTGCAAATGAACCACATGATAATCAAGGCTATACTATATCATTGAGTTGAACATTACTCTAAATAAATGCTTAACTATATTGAAAGTAGTAAATAAGTAAGCAACCGAGGAATATAAGGCCCTGAAGCAGGCCGCAACAAAAGTTTGAATAAAAACTTGAAACAATGGGGTTAAAGACTCATTTTATTAATATGAAGTAGGTTGCCCCCTCGAGAGGCTGATTTTGAATTCGTTGCTCAATCTTTTCTTCTATTTTGTGAGCTGGTTGCATAACATTATCTCCGAGGTTTGGTAGACCTCCATATCCACATCAAGGCTTTGTAACTATGCCAATGGCTAACTAAGGCATTCCATGATGCTACCCTTCATTAGCTTGGGTGGTAGGTTAATAAAATGGGTCTCTAACCCCACTGTAACTGTTTCATATTAATAAAATGGGTCTCTAACCCCACTGTTTCAAGTTCTTATTCAAACTTTTGTTGCGGCCTGCTTCAGGGCCTTATATTCCTTGGTTGCTTACTTATTTACTACTTTCAATATAGTTAAGCATTTATTTAGAGTAATGTTCAACTCAATGATATAGTATAGCCTTGATTATCTTGTGGTCCATTTGCACATTTATGCATAAGATGTTTTGTGTTTACCATCAACAAATTATCACACAACATTTTGCTTTCAGATTCAACACACATACATACATATAATCAACACATACATTAGTGACATATCCCCACAGAGATGTACCACATATGCAAGAATTAACAACACTAATGCAGTCCCTGAATCGAGAACCATTACCAACAACAATGCAACATGGTTCATTAAAAGGTAAACAATCATACACAATACTTATCTTTCAATTTGCAGGGCAACTAAGTCTAGGACAAGGAATCTCCTCCCAACCATAGATGATTGCAGCCACCTTTACTTGCAGTTGTCACCCTTGAGCTAGATTCCAGAGTCCGGGGGGATGCTTGCTTCTGGGACTAACACATTAGTTGCCAACTAAAACGCGGACTGAAGAGGACCTCCTTCCTCAAACTCACTAGTTTCTGCTACTATCTTTGTCAACACAGGGAGTCTAGAGGTGCCCCACCTCACCCCCAAGTGCACACACATTGATTCACCCCCTTATAGGGAGTCAAGAATCCATTGTACCAACAGTACAGTAACCACAAGTCTTCATTTGGGTCTTCCTCTGCTTCTGCTTTAGGATGGCCTCTTCGCAAGATGTTACAGGGCTCCAGAGTTTGTTATCTCAACCCACAACCTCTAGGGGACCCAATTTGTTATAGGGTTCTAGAGATTCCATACCAACCCACAGCCTCTAGGGACCTAAGCTAATATAGGGCCCCAGAGACCTCTGTCTCAACCCACAGCCTCTAAGGACCCAAGCTGTTACAGGGCTTCAGGGGTCCTATCTCAACCCACAACCTCCAGGGAACCCAAGCTATTACAGGTATCCAAAGACTAGAAACTCAACCCACAGCTGATCCGAATGGAAAATGGCATCAACCCATGGTACTCATCCACCCATATTATTCATCAACCCATGGAATTTACCCATGGTATTGCAAATGGCATCCGCCTGTGGTATTGTAAAATCCACCCATGGTATTCATTCACCCATGGAATTTACCCATGGTATTGTAAATGGCATCCGCCTGTGGTATTGTAAAATCCACCCATGGTATTCATTCACCCATGGAATTTACCCGTGGTATTGTAACTGAAAAATACTATAAGTAACAAGTCACATTTTGTAAAAGGACAGATTGTCCGCCACAATGTAGCCTTTACAGTTCAGAGGCATGTAGCCGCCACATCTCTTCTCAGAGATAAGCTACCATCGCCCTAGCTGGTTTATTTCCATTACTGTTTGTAAGCTTTACAGTTATTATCGGTTTTAATAAAAAGTTTCTTTGTGGTTTTGTTTATGGGGCATTCTCCTCTTTTTTTCTTCTGGCAATTCAAGTTTTCAGATCTTGGGGGTCTCTCCTCCCAAGATCCATTTCAATCTCTTAGATCTTGGGGGCCTCCCCCCAAGATCCGGATCAACAGCCTCCATGGACAGAGAACCAATCCCCTTCTCTTATTTTCTCTTTAGCGCGGCCTGCTGAAAGTTCTTGTTGAATCCTCGATTCCTCTTCCTCTCTACTTACCTATAGCCTACACAAGTTCAAATGGGTGTCTCCCCCTCGTGCTTGCTGCCTTGGCCACTTTCTCAGCCACAATTATTGTTGCGTCCTTGTTGCGTTGCAGTGCACAACCCCTGTTCATAAATATATGTCCTCTCCTCTTGTTATTGTTTTTCAAGCAACATGGCATTGAGTACTTCCTCTTGCAACCCGTTTAATTCAAGACCCAATCCTTTAAATTCATGCACCAACCAACCTTTAATACTTGTCTTGCTTTAGGTTTCTTCCTTTGCACAAGAAACCACAACATCCAAAGCAAGCAATCCTCCTCCCCATACAAACAAATGTCCCTCAAGTAAGCTAAGAAGGATAATAAATTATCACCAAAGTATTATGGTTCGTACAAGGTGTTGCAAAATATTGGTACTATGGCATATAAATTGGAGCTTCCTATAGCTTCCCGAGTGCACCCACTTTTCCATGTTTCATGCTTAAAGAAGGTTATAGGTGACAAGCTCCCAATTCAAACAATATTGCCAGAACTTGACGAGGAAGGAAAAATCATATTGGAACCTGAAGCAGTCACAGAAATAAGAACTCGACAGCTACGAAATCAATCAATTTCAGAGTATCTCATCAAGTGGAAGAACTTACTCGCTGAAGATTCCACATGGGAGGATGAGAATTTTATACAGAAGCATCCAGAACTACTCAAGCGTTGAGGACAACACTTTTCTGAAGGAGAGGGGCATGTTAGGTCCCTATAATACTAGTGTATTCCCTTATTATTATTGTCATTATAGCCCCTTATTGTTATTGTTGTGCCCACATTGTCCCCTTATTGTTATTATTGTGCCCCATAGAAGCCAACTATTGTTATTGTTGTGCCCTTACATTATTATTGTTATGTCGGCTTTGACTATATTGTGGCCCCTTAGACTCCTATATATATAAAGGAGGTCTTGTCATTTGTATCATCCAAGAATTGTTCATTTGTGTAATGTAAAGGAGGTTGCCCCCTTGAAGAGGTTGATTTTGAAGTTGTTGCTCTATCTTTTCTTCTATTTTGCGATCTAGTTGCATAACACTATCTCAGAGGTTTGGTAGACCTCCATATCCGCATCAAGGCTTCGTAACCATGCCAATGGCTAACTAAGGCATTCCACGACGATACCCTTCCTTAGCTTGGGTGGTAGATTAATAAAATGGGTCTCTAAGCCCACTGTAACTGTTTCATATTAATAAAATGGGTCTGTAACCCCTCTGTTTCAAGTTTTTATTCATACTTTTGTTGCGGCCTGCTTCAGGGCCTTATATTCCTCGGTTTCTTACTTATTTACTACTTTCAATATAGTTAAGCATTTATTTAGAGTAATGTTCAACTCAATGATATAGCATAGCCTTGATTATCATGTGGTTCATTTGCACATTTATGCATCAGATGCTTTGTGTTTACCATCAACAAATTATCACACAACATTTTGCTTTCAGATTCAACACACATACATATATATAATCAACACATATATTAGTGACATATCCCCACAGAGATGCACCACATATGCAAGCATTAACAACACAAATGCAGTCCCTGAATCCAAAACCATTACCAACAACAATGCAACATGGTTCATTAAAAGGTAAACAAGCATACACAGATACTTATATTTCAATTTGTAGGGCAACTGAGTCTGGGACAAGGAATATCCTCCCAGCCATATACGGTTGCAGCCACCTTTACTTGCGGTTGTCACCCTCGAGTTAGATTCCAGAGTCCGGAGGGGTGCTTGCTTCCGGGACTAACACATTAGCTGCCAACTAAAACAGGGACTGAAGAGGACCTCCAAATTCAATCCCACTAGTTGACTGCTACTATCTTTGTCAACACATGGATTCTAGAGGTGCCCCACCTCACCCCCAAGTGCACACACATTGATTCACCCCATCATAGGGAGTCCAGAATCCATTGTACCAACAGTGCAATAACCACAAGTCTTCATTTAGGTCTTCCTCTGCTTCTGCTTTAGGATGGCCTCTTCCCAAGCTGTTACAGGGCTCCAGAGTTTGTTATCTCAACCCACAGCCTCCAAGGGACCCAAGTTGTTATAGGGTTCCAGAGATTCCATCCCAACGCACAAACTCTAGGGACCAAGCTATTATAGGGCCCCAGAGACCTCTTTCTCAACCCACAACCTTTAAGGATCGAAGCTGTTACAGGGCTCCAAGGGTCCTATCTCAACCCACAACCTCTAGGGAACCCAAGCTGTTACATGTAGAATTTCTCACTGTAGATCAACAGATTATGCAATATACTAAAACAAAATAAAAGATCTACTTCTACAACACTTTGCGGAATCTTAATCGAATTGAGCAAGATCAAGAGAACACACATAACTCAGAATGAGAAATCAATCACACATAACATGGAAGAAATAACACGGGGAAAGCCTCAACCTAAAACCCCAATCTCAGTGTTATCATACGAGTGGAAATCTTGTTCAAGTTACAAAAAGAATCAGCTCTCAAGCTATCCTGCTCTCTCTGCAATCAAACAATACAACTCATAGACTGAATAGACACTGTATATGTCCTCCTCAATCCCTCCAAACCTCCTATTTCCTTGTGCAGTTTTTCTTAGGGTCCAGTGAAGCCACATGTGTGAATTGGGCTCATCACACTCACAAAACCTAAAGAAGTAACTACGCAATCCTCAAGGAAAGAATTCCTTTTGCATGCAAGGGATATTCACAATGGAATATTCTAGTAATTGATAGTACACTACCCCTCCATCTGATCTCAACTCGGTCTCTGTCTGAACTGACATGCATGAGTTATTTATGAGAGAATATTCAGTTATCTGAAGTGCAGCAGCTACATGCATGCATGCATTAACTAACTGAACTCACATTAATTCAACAAACTGTTTGAATTAATCTAACTGGACTTGACTCAGTTAACTAAGCCAACTAATTACAACTCAATATTACAACTCATCCTTATCTCTTTAACTGATGGATAAATTCCTCAATTAATGGAGAAATTGTTGGATGTCCCCACATAGACTTCATGTTTGATTTTCCTTAACTAATTAACTCAAGATGAACTAATTAATTATTTTACAAACAGATGCTAAGATCAAATTCAAATTTTATTTCTCTATTTTAGTTTAGGGACTGACTAAAATAGGAAGGTATCCCAAAATGCTATTTATAGCAGTAATAAATTTAGCACTTCTATATTTAGCATTTCTTGTTGCCATTCTCAACACTCCCTCTCAACAAGAAAGGGATTATCAGTAACTCCAATCCTATCTCTGTGGAACTCGAACTTGCATTTTGACAATGCCTTCGTCAAAATATCTGCATCCTATTCCTCAGTCGAAACATACAGCAACAACATGATCCTCTTGACCACACAGTCTCGAAGATGGTGATACGAGATATCAACGTGCTTGGACCTGTCATGAAACAATGGATTCTAAGAGAGTTTGATACAACTCTAATTATCGCAGTAGATCACTGTAGGATCCATCCTCTGACCAAACAATCCCACTAGAATCTTCCACATCCAAATGGCCTCACATGCAGCCTGACTAGCAGCCATGTATTCAGCCTCTACTGAGCTAAGTGCAACTGATCTTTGTTTCCTGCTGTACCAAGAAATTGCAGCTGAACCAAGGGTGAAGATTCCTCCAAAAGTGCTCTTCCTGTGTGATGGACTCCCTGCCCAATCCACATATGTGAAGCTTTGAAGCTTCACTCCCTTTGTCCGTCTGTACCATAATCCGAACTTAGATGTGCCTCTGAGGTATCTCAGCACATGCTTCGTTGCCTTCCAAAATAGCTTGGTAGGTTGAACCATAGCTTGACTCAGCTGGTTCACCGCAAAGCATAAATCGGGTCATGTGTTCACCAGATACATAAGCGAACCCATCAGTTGCCGATAAATAGTAGCAGTTACTACCTCACCTGAAGTAGCATCCTCCTTCCTCCAATTCCCAGCTAGAGGAGACTACATGGGCTTTCACTTCTCCATGTGAAAGCGCTTGAGTATCTCATTAGCATACTTGCCTTGAGACACAAATAATTCACCATATTTATACCACACCTCCATGCCTAGAAAGTAGTGCATAAGGCCCATGTCCTTCATCTCGAACTCTCTTGCAAGGTCCTCCTTGCAAGACTGTATCAGCTGATCATCACCTGTCAAAATCAGATCATCGACATAAAGAATAATGATCAATGGTTTACCTTCTACCATGATGTGGTAAAGGTTCGCATCTGCTTCACTCTTGGTAAAGCCCAAACCAGTGAAATAGTTGTCGATCCTGATGTACCAAGCACGGGGTGCTTGCTTCAGCCCATACAAAGCCCTCTTGAGTCAGCACACATGCAACTCACGATCGAAGGTCTCGAAACCCTCTAGCTGCTCAATGTACACCTCCTCCTCAATCTTCCCATTGAGGAACGATGTCTTCACATCCATCTGGTGGATCTTCCACCCCATCTGAGCTGATAGTGCCAATATCGAGCTAATCAATGAGTACCTTGCTACGAGAGAAAAAGTATCATCGTAGTCGATCCCCTCGACCTGTGAGAAACCCCGGGCAACAAACCTTGCCTTATGTTTCTCAATACTACCATCAGCTGCCTGCTTTACCTTGTAAAGCCATCTGGAACTCACTAATGACATGCCTTGAGGCCTTGGGACAACATCCCACACACTGTTCTAAATGATAGAGTCGTACTCCTCCACCATTGCATCAACCCAGACTGGTTGCTGCACTGCCTCCTTGAATGAAGAAGGTTTGGTATGTACGCACTCCCCAACCAAGGCCATGTACCCAATGTACTGCTCAGGCGACCTCCTCTGTCTGCGCTGAGAAGATGGTTGTCCCACATTCTCCCACGCATCCAGCATCAACCTGTCAGCCTCCCTTGAGCGTTTCCGCCCATCTCTGGAAATATCAGCATGAGTGGATGTCTCCACTCCCGGATCCTCTGCATGTAGATGCTTCGCATCAATATGAGGCTCCTCCTCCTTATGAACTGAAAGTTCCTCCTCTGCATGCAACTTGAGCTCCCTCTCAAGTGACACTTGCATGGCTTTCTGCTCATCGAACTTCAGATCCCTGCGTACCACAGTTCTCTGAGTGGAAGGCAGGTACACCCAATAGTTGTGGGGTGTATCTGTGTACCCCACAAGTATTCCCAACTCAGCTGTTGGGTCTAGCTTCTTCGTGGCATCTTTGGTCACATGACACTAAAATGATGATCCAAAGATTCGGAAGTGACTTGCATCAGGTCGCTTCCCTGAATAGGCCTCCATAGGTGTCTTCATTCCCAATATACGGTGCGGGCTTCTATTCTGCAAGTATACTGCTTTATTGCATGCCTCAACCCACAAATGCAGTGGTAGGCTTTGGTCATGCAACATTGCTCGAGCTAATCCCACAATCGATTTGTTCTTCCTTTCGGCCACCCCATTATGCTGTGGGTTATGGGGTGCTGTCAATTCCCATTTAATTCCTTCTGCAATGCAAAAGTCTTTAAATTGTTGAGAGACATACTCTCCACCATTGTCGCTACGCAAGGCTTTTATTTTCTTTCCAGATTCTTTCTCTGCCAAGGCTTTAAACTCACAAAACCTCAAGAAGGTTTGATCCTTCTTTTGCATAAAGTAGATCCAGCATCTATGAGAAAAATCATCAATAAAAATAACATAGTACCTTTGTTTAGCGGTGGGGGCTGTAGAGAAAGGTCCACAAACATCTGAGCAAACTTGCTCCAGGATTGCTCCAGCTCTACTGTCTCGATCCGGAAAGGAAGATTTCGCATACTTACCCAAGGTACAACCTTTGCATGTAGTCATCTGCTCAAGTTTTCCCTTGGGTAATCTGGTAGAAATCTGCTGCATGATCTTCAAGGCTCCATGGTGCAAGTGGCCCAGTCTTCTATGCCATAGCTCACCAACATCTTAGCTCTGCACCATCTCAGCTTTGGAACTCAAAGCAGCACAGTCGTCTACCTCCAGCTTGTAGAGATTCTTAACTCGAATCCCTATTCGCTTTGTCTGTCCAGTACCGATATGCCTCAGGAATACCTTTCCTTTACTAAAGACTACATCATAGCCTTTATCTTCTAGCATAGCGACAGACACAAGATTCTTCTTCAGACCTGGTACATACTTTACATCAGTTAGGGTGAGGGGAGCTCCATGCTCCCTCTGAAACACAACCGTACCTTCACCTGAAACATGGTACTTTCCATCATCGCCCATCTCGATCCACATATGGAGATCCTTCTCCTCCAAGGTACTGAAAAGATTCTTGTCACCTGACATGTGGAATGAAGCTCCATTGTCCAGGTACCACACACATCCCACCATGGATGAAACCATGCATGCGATAAGCGAGAAATCCAACTCAAACTGTGAGGCCAGTGCCTCACCATCAGATCCCTTCGAGGAACCCTTCTTGGATTTCTTCTGTGGACAATTCGTAGCATAATGGCCCACTTCATGCAAATGAAAGCATCGCACTTTCGATTTGTCAATCTTATTCCCACCATGAGAAGAACCGGATTTGGGATGGGACGCCTTCCCTTTCCCTTTCCTTGCCTTACTCGCTAAGGCTAGATTTTCCTCATCATCTTGCTTCGATTAGGATCCATCTCTGGCGCTTCTTCTTATTTCCTCCTGCATTAGATCTAACCAAAGTCGTTTCCAATCTGGCAGTTTTTCTCTTCCATTAACCGAGTCTTGATAGCTATGCTAGCTCTTAGGAAGACCGAGGAGTGCAAGACTCACCATGTCATCACCGGCGGTCATGATCCTTACACTTCCAAGCTCATCCCTGTAGGTGGTGAGCTTGTTCAGATATGTAGAGATCATGTCGCCCTTTTCACACTTGATCTTACAAAGCTTGTCTTTCAGCGCCAGCTTCCTCTAATCGTTGTTGTTCTGATATAGATCTTTCCATGTTTTCCACATCGAAAACGATGTCTCCTTCCCATGGAGGCTCGAGAAAATGTGGTCTCGAACTCCCTCTAGGAGGATTCTTCTTGCTCTAGTCGCACATTTCTTCCATTCCGCCATTTGAGTAGCATTAGTGGGCTTGGGGACTTCTTGATCAATCAAGTCCTTTAGACCATTATCCTCTAATACTGCCTCCATGTGATCCTTCCAGGCTATATAATTCGAGCTGCCATCAAGGGCATACTTGAGTCTTAAACCGTTGAATGCCATTGGTGAAATTGAGATGTGATAAGAACTCGATTTCTATATTCAGGAACCACAAACTTCGAACTTCTCCTTCTTGTATACTGTTCTTCGCCTTGATCACCTTTGCTCTGATACCATGTAGAATTTCTCACCGTAGATCAACAAATTATGCAATATACTAAAACACAATATAAGATATAGTTCTAGAACACTTTGCGGAAGCTTAATCAAATTGAGCAAGATCAAGAGAACACATATCACTGAGAATGAGAAATCAATCACACATAACACAGAAGAAATAACCCGGGGAAAGCCTCAACCTAAAACCCCAATCTTTGTATTATCATACAAGTGGAAATCTTGTTCAAGTTACAAAAAGAATCAGCTCTCAAGCTATCCTGCTCTCTCTGCAATCAAACAATATAGCTCACAGACTGAATAGACACTGTATATGTCCTCCTCAAGCCCTCCAAGCCTCCTATTTCCTTGTGCAGTTTTTCTTGGGGTCCAGTGAAGCCACATGTGTGAATTGGGCTCATCACACTCACAAAACCTAAAGAAGTAAATACGCAATCCTCTAGGAAATAATTCCTTCTGCATGCAAGGGATATTCATAATGGAATATTCTAGCAATTGATAGTACACTGCCCCTCCATCTGATCTCAACTGGGTCTCTGTCTGAACTGACATGCATGAGTTATTTATGAGAGAATATTCAGTTATCTAAAGTGCAACAGTTACATGCACACATGCATTAACTAACTGAACTCACATTAATTCAACAAACTGTTTGAATTAATATAACTGGTCTTAACTTAGTTAACTGAGCCAACTAATTACAACTCATCCTTATCTCTTTAACTGATGGATAAATTCCTCAATTAATGGAGAAACTGTTGCATGTCCCCACATAGACTTCATGTTTGATTTTCCTTAACTAATTAACTAAAGATGAATTAATTAATTATTTTACAAACAATTGCTAAGATCAAATTCGAATTTTACTTCTCTATTTTAGTTTATGGACTGACTAAAATAGGAAGGTATCCTGAAATGCTATTTATAGAAGTAATAAATTTAGCACTTCTATATTTAGCATTTCTTGTTGCCATTCTCAACATTACAGGGCTTCAGAGACTAGAAACTCAACCCACAGCCTAGAGGAACAGAGAACCAATCCCCTTCTCTTATTTTCTCTTCAACGCCACCTGCTGAAAGTTCCCATTGAATCCTCGATTCCTCTTCCTCTTTGCTTACTTCTAGCCTACATAAGTTCAAATGGGTGTCTCCCCCTCGTGATTGCTGCCTTGGCCTCTTTCTCAGCCACAATTACTGTTGCGTCCTTGTTGCGTTGAAATGCACAACCCCTCTTCATAAATATATGTCCTCTATTCTTGTTTTTGTTTTTCAAGCAACATGGGCCTAAGTACTTCCTCTTTTTGTCCAATTAATTCAAGAACCAATCCCTTGAATTCATGCACCAACCAACCTCTAATGGTTGTCTTACTTTAGGTTTCTTCCTTTGCACAAGAAACCACAACATCCAAAGCAAGCAATCCTCCTCCCCATACAAATAATTTCCCTCAAGTAAGCTAAGAAGGATAATAAATTATCACCAAAGTATTATGATCTGTAGAAGGTGTTTCAAAATATTGGTACTATGGAATATAAATTGGAGCTTCCTACAACTTCTCAAGTGCACCCAGTTTTCCATGTTTCATGCTTAAAGAAGGTTATAGGTGACAATCTCCCAATTCAAACAATATTGGCAGAACTTGACGAGGAAGGAAAAATCATATTGGAACCTAAAGCAGTCACAAAAACAAGAACTCGACAACTATGAAATCGATCAATTTCAGAGTATCTCATCAAGTGGAAGAACTTACCCGCTGAATATTCCACATGGGAGGATGAGGATTTTATACAGAAGCATCCAAAACCACTCAAGCGTTGAGGACAACACTTTTCTGAAGGAGAGGGGCATGTTAGGTCCCTATAATACTAGTGTATTCCCTTGTTATTATTGTGCCTATGTTGTCCCCATATTGTTATTGTTGTGCCTATGTTGTCCCCATTGTTATTATTGTGCCCCATAGAAGCCCACTATTGTTATTGTTGTGCCCTTACATTATTATTGTTATGTCGGCTTTGACTATATTGTGACCCCTTAGACTCCTATATATAGAAAGGAGGTCTTGTCATTTGTATCATCCAAGAATTGTTCATTTGTGTAATGTAAAGGAGGTTGCCCTCCTCGAAGAGGCTGATTTTGAAGTCGTTGCTCTATCTTTTCTTCTATTTTGTGAGCTGATTGCATAACACTATCTGAGAGGTTTGGTAGACCTTCATACCCACATCAAGGCTTCGTAACTATGCCAATAGCTAACTAAGGCATTCTAAGATGCTATCGTTCCTTAGATTGGGTGGTAGATTAATAAAATGGGTCTCTAAGCCCACTATAACTATTTCATATTAATAATATGGGTCTCTAACCCCACTGTTTCAAGTTTTTATTCAAACTTTTGTTGTGGCCTGCTTCAGGGCCTTATATTCCTCAGTTGCTTACTTATTTACTACTTTCAATATAGTTAAGCATTTATTTAGAGTAATGTTCAACTCAATGATATAGTATAGCCTTGATTATCATGTGGTCCATTTGTACATTTACGCATCAGATGCTTTGTGTTTACCATCAACAAATTATCACACGACATTTTGCTTTCAGATTCAACACACATACATATATATAATCAACACATACATTAGTGACATATCCCCACAGAGATGTACCACATATGCAACCAATAACAACACTAATGCAGTCCTTGAATCCATAACCATTACCAACAACAATGCAACATGGTTCATTAAAAGGTAAACACACATACACAGATACTTATCTTTCAATTTGCAGGGCAACTAAGTCTGGGACAAGGAATCTCTTCCCAACCATAGAAGGATGTGACCACCTTTACTTGCAGTTGTCACCCTCGAGCCAGATTCTAGAGTTTGGGGGGATGCTTGCTTCCATGACTAACACTTTAGCTACCAACTAAAACAGGGACTGAAGAGGACCTCCTTCCTCAATCCCACTAGCTGTCTGCTACTATCTTTGTCAACACAGGGAGTCTAGAGGTGCCCCACCTCACCCCCAAGTGTACACACATTGATTCACCCCCTTCTAGGGAGTCAAGAATCCATTGTACCAACAGTGCAGTGACCACAAGTCTTCATTTGGGTCTTCCTCTGCTTCTGCTTTAGGATGGCCTCTTCCCAAGTTGTTATAGGACTCCAAAGTTTGTTATCTCAACCCACAGCCTCTGGGGGCCCAAGTTGTTATAGGGTTTGATTCCATCCCAACCCACAGCCTCCAGGGACCCAAGCTATTATAGGGCCCCAGAGACCAATGTCTCAACCAACAGCTTCTAAGGACCCAAGATGTTACAAGGCTCCACGGGTCCTATCTCAACCCACAACCTCCAGGGAACTCAAGATGTTACAGGGCTATAGAGACTAGAAACTCAACCCACGGCTTCCATGGATAGAGAACCAATCCCCTTCTCTTCTTTTCTCTTCAGGGCCGCCTGCTGAAAGTTCCTGTTGAATCCTTGATTCCTCTTCCTCTTTGCTTAACTCTAGCCTGCATAAGTTCAAATGGGTGTCTCCCCCTCGTGCTTGCTGCCTTGGCCTCTTTCTCAGTCACAATTACTGTTGCGTCCTTGTTGCATTGCAATGCACAACCCCTCTTCATAAATATATGTCCTCGCTTCTTGTTGTTGTTTTTCAAGCAACATGAGCCTGAGTACTTCCTCTTGCAACCCATTTAATTCTTGAGCCAATCCATTGAATTCATAAACCAACCAACCCTTAATGGTTGTCTTGCTTTAGGTTTCTTCCTTTGCACAAGAAACCACAACATCCTAAGCAAGTAATCCTCCTCCCCGACTCTGGAATTTTTTTTTTTTTGGATTCTTCCTCCGCCACTTGATGTAAAACCAAGTGTTACTTCGACGCCTATCCCGAAGTTACCAAATTCCCTAGTTGTACATCCCCATCAGGGAGAGGATTCTCTACTTCGATCAAGATACAAATAACCTACGTATCACCTTACCATGAAGACATAGGCCAATGTTCATCTAGATCCAAGTTTTTATAACAACATCCCATATTGGCCAAATAATCTGCAACATGATTACCAGATCTATGAGTATGTTGAATGTAAAAGTACTCAAGAGTGTCCAACAAAATTGTGATGTTTGCTACAATCTCCTCCAATCTCCAACTTTTGATTGCATTTCGAGTCAGCTGACTGTTAAGAAGTTTTTGAATACGTTGTACATTAATGAGTGAATCTCCATCAAGCTGTAATAATTTAAAGCCTTCCTGAATAATTATTTGAATGCCTTTTTCCAGGGCCATATATTTGGCCATATTATTGCTACCAATCCCACAACTCAATGCATAAAATATCAAAGGAGAAGAGTTCTCATCTTGAAAATTTTCTCTAGCACCTATTAAACCCAGATTACGCTTTGATGCCCCATCAAAATTTAATTTAATAAAATTGTTGGGAGGGGGTTATAAGAAGCATTTGAAGCAATATGTTGGGGCATAAGAAGTCTTAGTTGTTGTAGCAACCATCCTTTGATCCAAGTTTAAAAATCTTCAAGATATCCATTTCCACAACATCATCAATAGAATCCTTTGAGGCCCATGAAACAACCAAAAGGGATTCTCGTAAGTTAGACAAAACCAATTCATGAATCACTTTCTCGAGTCTTCCCTAGTCATGGAAATCCTAAAATTTCTCTCTTTCCATAAATTCCAAAATATAAAATTAATAAGTAAAATTCAGGTCCAATTTACCATGGGATTTTTAAATTTCGTAAGACACCATTGCTCCAACAAAGTAGATAAACTTTGCCTCTCATAAGTTTGAATACCGAAGATACAAAGAAGACTAGACCATACCTTCAGTGCAAAAGGATAGGTGAGAAAGAGATGCTTTGATGTTTCTTCTTCTTGGCCATAAAGAAAGCATAAAGATGGTCCTTCATAAACTTTACGTCTTATGCAATCCCAAGTCAAGAGTTAGTGCCTTGCTATTAACCATAGATAACAATACTTTTTTGGCCAATATAGACTAAACCATGTCCTTGTCCAAATACCATATTTTTTTGGGGTCCCATGTTGTGAAATAATCAAGTAGGATTATTTCAAGGTGAAAGAACTAAGTGGAAGTCTACCCCATCTTAGTGTATCACAACTTTGGGACCATCTAATCCTTCGATCCCCCAATTCTTGTTGGAAAGTGTCCCATGGTAAATTCTGCAATGAAGCTGGCTAATCCTCCCGACTCTTCCAAACTCTCCAAAACATAGAATTGTCGCTTTACTTATCATAATCACAAACTCTTAGTGCCCCCAAATTTGTTAAAATGACTTGTAAATTTTGAAACGTACCTATATCACTTAAAAAAGTTATTTGTTGCCAAGCCTCCTCCCAAAACAGGGCCGAATGACCTGATTGAACTTCCCAAAAAGCATGTTTTCGCACCACATCTTTGCTACCTTGTGCCTAATTCCATATGCGTGATCTAGAAATGACTAACTCATGATGTAATCTATCTTCTTGGGTTTGCAAAGGGGCATATTTCCACATCCAAATTTTCTTCCAAAGTTGATTTCCACCCAGCACTCATCTCCAACAAATCTTCACGCCAAATGCCTCACTCATAGTTTATATATTACGTAAACCTAACCCCCCTGACAAATTGGGTTTGACCAAAGTCTCCCACACTACTAATGACCATCTCTTAGCATTATTCAAACTCCTCCAAATAAAATCTCACCAAATAGATCTAAGTTTACCGCAAACACCTTCGGTATAGGCATGGCAGACATTTGATAAATTGGAATTGCCTGCAAAATTGATTTAGTTAAAATCAATCGACCAACAAAATTCAAAGCACAAAAAGTCCAATTATTTATTTAGGAATTAAGTTTTTGCAACAAATCCTTCCAACATGCAATAAATTTGGTGTTCAATGCCAAAGGTACCCCGAAGTATTTGGAGGGAAGTTGAGCTCTGCAAAACTCCAAAACATGCATTAAGTGACATTAAACTGAGTCTTTGCAATTAAAGAAGAATACACTTGTATTTTCCTTATTAATGAGGGTTTTAGAGGCAACCATGAAAGTATACAACAAATAATGAATTCCTTTCACTTCTTTGAGGGTGGGAGGACCGAGTAAACAAACATCATGAACAAATTATTGATGAGTAATTGGAAGATATGCACCAAAGATTCTTAAACCCCTGATTTGGCCCTGTAAACTAGTTTTAGCAAAAAAATGTCTGAGTCCCTCCATTTATAGGACAAACAAGAATGGAGACAAGGGATCTCCTTGATGCAACTCACATGATTATGTAAAAGTATTAGAAGGAGAACCATTAATTAAAATTAAAAAGAAAGGTGAGGAAACCAGTGAATGGATCCATGAAATCTAATGCCATGAGAAACCAAAGGCATCCAAAACCCGCATCAGATAGTTCCAGCTGATAGGCTTTGGACATATCTAGTTCGATCATCATATATGGATGTTTTGAGTTATTCAACATATGAATAGTCTCTTATGCTACAATAATATTGTCTGTAATTTGACGACCCTCAACAAAACCTATATGCTCCAGAGAAATTAAAACAGGTAATAACAGCTTTAGATGATTAACTATCACTGTAGAGATCACTTTGTAAATAACATTACTGAGAGATATAGGGCGAACACCACCAGGGTCCTCTGATTGGCCAGATTTAGGTATCAAAGAAAGAAATGTTGCATTAAGACCTTTCCACAACGATTGAGTTTGTCTGGATTCCTCCATTACTGCATGAACGTCGTTCCTTAAAAAGGACCAATAGGCTTGAAAAAAATCAGTGGTGAATCCATCAGGTCCTAGTGATTTATTCTTCGACATCTCCATCATTATTGCTTCTACCTCTTGATAAGAAATAAGTTGCATTAACACCACGTTCTATTCCTGACTAATAATCTTAGGGATACATTCCAGAATCCCGACTGCCTATTGTGAGATGGTTCTGTAAGAATGCCCTTATTATAAGCAATTAGTTCCTCTTCAATCTCAGAATGCAATAATTTACACACTCCATCATGTCCTTGAATAGAGAAAATCATATTTGAATGTCTTCACTGTAACATGGATTTATGGAAAAATATCGTATTTCTCTCACCCTCTTTCAACCACTGAACCCTAGACTTTTTTTTCCAAAGTGTTTCCTCCTGTTGTCTATGCAATTCTAATTGGTTTAAAGTAAATCATTCCCGAAGAATTAACTCCTCAGTTCTATCTTCTAGGATCATATGTTGGATATCATACATCTGAGTTTAAAATTTTAGCTTTCTTCAAATGTATTGCCAAATTCCTCTTTATTCCATAAATTAGTCCTAGCCTTCAACTCTTTAAGCTTCAATTGAAAAGAATGCATTTTACTCTTACCTATCACAAAGATTTCCTCCCACCAAGCTCTCGCTTTGTCAACAAAATTAGGAGCCTGTAACGAAAAACTTTCAAAACGAAAAGGCCTGTTTCGTGGTGCCTTTTTAATATCAATCTCTAAATGAATATGCCAATGATCGAATCCAAGACAAGGGAGGATGAAAACCTCCAAAAAGATGTCTTTGTCCAGCACTGGTTTAGAGTCAAAAAATCGATCAAGGCGACTTGCTACCTAATGGCGAGCCCCACGTTGATAGTTCCATGTAAAAGTCCCACTAATTGTAGGAACATCAACTATGCATATTCGTTCTATAAATCCATTGAAGGAGGAAGACTGTTGATCTAATTTACAAAGCCCTCCCCTTTTTCATCAAGGGATCTAATTAGGTTAAAATTTCCACCCAAAATCCATAATGAATGAAAAATTAACTGCTTATGTACCAAAATGTTTTCCAAAAATTTGGTTTTTTCTCCCAACATAAAGGGACCATAAACCATTGTAAGGGAAACCACCTCATTAAATCCAAGATAATGAAATATTCCTGTTAAAATTCTAGGACTAGCTATCCAGTCCTGAAAGATAAGTTCTGTATTTGTCCACAAAATTGAAAACCCCCATGCGCTTCCTCGTGCCTTCGGGGCCATGAATTCACATCCTTTCCAACAAGTGATAGAAATTTCGGATAACTTACTCCAAGAAAGCTTAGTTTCTTGAAGAATAACCACCATTGGTTTCTTAGTCTTGTTCTTATCTCCCAAATAGTGTTGCTTCCCATTGTTTAAGCCTCATATACTCCACGAAAGAATCTTCATTATGTTGACTTTTGAGAAGGTGAGAAAACTATGAGATGGCAGTTTCTTGCCCATAATTGATTAATTCTTCCCCAATATCTTTTAGAAGATCTTTTATCATTTAACATCCCTTATGTTTAGGATCTTTAGCTAGGTCCTTCACCAACAACTCCTTTCCTTTCTCTTTCAATTCATTAATGTGTGAACTACATTACCTTCAAAAGTTCCCTATCGTTTTTTTGTTCGCCAATCTATGTATGTCGTCGCATAATTTGCCCTCTTTTCCTTCTGTAATTCTACTAAGTCTTATGTTGCCCTATCATTTAAGAGCCCTACCAATGACTTGTCTTCTTCTGAAAGGGACTAAAAATTCATCTTAGTTAATAAAGTTTTTCTTTTTGGTAACAATCCCAATATTATAACATTAAAAAACTTTACTAATTAGTGTTTTCCTTATAATGGTAACTCTTTCACTTGTTAATACTTTAAACGTTCATATAATTTATTGGGTAATTTGATAGAAAGAATTCCAAGCATCACTTTATGCAAGAAAACGAGGGAAAATATTTTTTTGTTGAAGAAAACAAGTGTAAGTGTAACACTCAAAACCTAATGAATGGGTAGAGAAATTACAAAATTAAATGAATAAATGAACCAATGAAATCAATTTATGCCCAATGTAAGTAAGTTCTTGAAACTTTATGTTAGGTTGGCTATCTATACTTCATATTCATATTCACCCCAACATTATATGACTTGAGTTGCATCTAATTAGAGACCTTCCAAAAGAACAACATGGATCTTGGAAATCACATTAATTCTTGTAACCATTGAAACTTCGAGTTATATACCAAAACAACCTTCACATGTGCTAAAATATTCAAGATACGAGATTGTTATTTTATAGCACCACTCTAATGTAGTTTAGGCTACTAAGATCTTTGTGTAAATTGAGTGTGAGCCCATCATAGGTGGTGGAGGAAATATTACGCTGGGGTGAGTTAATAAGTAGACAAATTGAAGTTTTTGGTGAGATCAATTTTCCTGACATGGTAAAGTTCTATACTAATTCACTTATTTATTTTTTCAAAATTTTCAAAATCTGGGTCGTCTTAGAAAGTGTCAAAAACTTTGAAGTCAAAGTTTCATGGCCAAAATTTCCATTAATTAAAGAAACTATAAAACTATGGCTTTTGACACAACCCTGATTAAATTTGGGGAAGATTTTCCATTAGAAAAAATGATTTTATCTACTTATTAACCTTTTTCTAAAATAATATCTCATGAAGAAACCTTGAGATACTTTGTAACATTTTGTCCATAATACTTAATATAAGCCTATTAACATTCATATTCCTAACCCCCCAAGGAAGGTGCCCAAGAGTGGACATTTACCCCACCTTAATATGATGCCAACTCACATGAAAGGGGGTTGCGACTCCCACTATACTTTGCGTATTGCATGCGCTCCCATCACTTTATTGATCATGGCACAAAGTCAACACAAGGTTAAACATTATTTGAATAATGCAAGTGACATATGAAGGTACATGATGGCTCAACAAGGGAATTCTATTAGATTGGTAGAGCTAGAGGAAAAAAATGACAGTATTGAGTGCAAGCTAACCATTCTAGCCAGGAGATTAGCCAACATCTCCTTCTCCTTGGATGAGGGTAGTGATCAACTATAGTGGATGCGTGAAGACTCTGCTCAATAGTTGTTATGACTCTAGTTTTTTGCTTGCAACACTAAGAGTCTTTTTTGTTTTCTCATGTCGATGTATGCCAAAGTTTGACACAACCAACCAGTTTTTATAAGTTTCTATTTACAAAATGCTTTAGTTAGACAAAATCTTAACAACCTCAAAACTCTAAACTTATATTACTGATCTAATTTCATTTTAAATAAACCAATAACAATTTTTTTTATTATTAATCTATATAATTTTTAATTAACACAATACAAAATACTTAACTTAATTTTTTTTTAGCTATAATACTTAATATAAACCTATTACCATTGATTATAATACTTCAGCTTATATAAAAAAGCAAAGAAACAACCATCACAAGAAATGGATCAAAAACCTTTAAAACAAAAATCAAAATACAACTATTTAAACTAACATACAATCAAGAGTCAAGATAAATATTTTAATCATTAATCCACATCTTTTTGCTAATTTGTTGAAATTAACACCAGATTTTTCTCACCTTCACGGGTCCCAAAGAGTTTGAGATATTCGAAGCATCTCAATCATTTCACGGAGTCTACCATGAAAGGGTCTCCTCACATGCAACCTTTTTCTTTTCGTTTCAACTCATCGTTATGGCCCACCAAATAAATTTTGGAAGCGCTTCACGAGGCATGTGGGGAGTGGCTAGCAGTGGTGATTTTGTGATCAACAAATGGTGACACACAATGCAACCACAAGGCATGTGGGGAATGGCTATCAGTGGTGATTTTGTGATCAACAAATGGTGACACACAATGCAAACAATCTGAGAGGATCTCTCTTTATTCAATTTCATTCAATCAAAATCAGCTTCCTCATCTCCATCGATTCTCGGCTACCTTCACTTTGGGATTCTACCAACACGTGGCCTAACAAAATTGCCAAATATATCAGTGCTCAGAACCAGAAGCGAGTGGCATCGAGCGCAGAAGAGAGCAGAGCAAAGCGAAATAATACAGAGTAAATGGCCCTTCTTAGATACGGCTGCCCTCCCAGCACCACCTGGAGAGTCCTAGAACAGCCTTGGCATTCAGGGTGCAACAGCCATAGACATGAACTCAAATGCAAACCGCTCA
Source organism: Pinus tabuliformis (assembly GCA_031772625.1). Taxonomy (NCBI): domain Eukaryota; kingdom Viridiplantae; phylum Streptophyta; class Pinopsida; order Pinales; family Pinaceae; genus Pinus; species Pinus tabuliformis. Next base: position 192,369,855 of record CM062811.1, read on the forward strand.
TTTACGTCTCTTCTTGGAGGAGGGCAAGGGGGCTACCGATGGCAGATACTGCCCACTGTTCAATAACCACAAGGAGGCATTCTGTTACTGTCAAAGCTTCTTCTTCCACTTCTTCATCATCGTCTTCTGCTATTGCAGATTCCGAGGGCTTCCAGGTAAAAGTTGGATTTTTTCCTGGCCATTACATTTTGGCAACCATGTTCTTCTCTGTATTTCTTTTAAGTATACCATTGATTGATTTGTGTTGAACTATGAATCGAACTCCACGTTAACAGCTTACATTGCCCCCGTTATTATGGAGGTAAGAGATTTGACTCCGTTGCACGATCAAAGCCTTTACAATTGACCATCCGGGGGTTCTCCCTCAGGCTTTCTACAATTGACCATGGGGTGATCCCCTTCCTCTGATGGATTTGTTGCGCCTTGATTAACTTGTGATATTCTTATTTTTAGATGAAGTTCAAATTGGCATGTTCAGTTAAATTTCAGCTTTACTAAATTTCAATTGGGCTATAGTTTTAAGAATCTCTCTCTATATCTGAATGTATGGAAACTGCTCAGTGCATATAAAACCCATGAACAAGGTCATGCTATTCCAGTTATTTCGCTGAAAGCCCTGTCACAAGGGCATGCTATTTCAATTATTTTGGCTCGTATATTCTCCCCAAAGGCTATAGAATTTGGCACAAGGGACAAACCGGCATGTTCAGTTAAGTTTTAGCTTTACTAAATTTCACATGGGCAATCGTTTTAAGAAACTTTCTCACTCTATGTATGTATGGAAACTGCTCAATGCATGTAAAACCATTGAACAAAGTCCTGTTAATCCAGTTATTTTGCTGAAAGCCCAGGCACAAGGCCATGTTATTTCAGTTATTTTGGCCCGCATAGTCAATATATTCTCCCAAAAAGGCTACGGAATTTCGCACAAGGGACAAACCCTGCCTGAAGGTTACAGAATCTGGCACAAGGTCCAAAGTCTGCTTGAAGGCTTTACATCATGTCATTGGTGATGAGGATTGAACCCTGGTGGAGGTTGTATGAGAACCTCACCTTTACCAAATTGAATATATATATATATAATATATATATATAAGCAGTAATATAAGCAGGAAGGAAATTTATATACGGGAAACCCAACGGCTACTTTCCCATATTTGTAGATGGCATTCCTAGTAAACCTGTCAGCAAAAAGCAGGAATATAGGAAGGAAATTTATATACGGGGAACCCAATGGATACTTTCCCATATTTGTAGATGGCATCCCTAGTAAACCTGTCAGCAAAAACTAGTGTGCCCAAGCTCTCGTCGGCATGGAAGTAGCCAAATGACCAACAATAGTGGTGACAATAGGTTGAGCTAATTAGAACCTCACTTTTACCAATTGAGCAACCACAAAAGAAATAACACACACATATATCAAAATCAAAATATGAACCATGGAAATAAGGTGAAAATTTATTAAACTGTCCAAATCTGTAAATCTTGTATATGATTTATACAAAGTGTTAGGGCCTTTTTTAAGGACATAATTCCAGAAAAAAGGTAGAAGAAGCCAAATGGTAAATATCGGGCTACAAAAATTTATCTTATATCGATGTTCCTGGTTTGAATTGAATTAAATTTTAGTAACTATTTAAGTTGAATTCTCATGCACCAGTTTCAATTTTTTTTTTTTTTTTTTTTTTTGGTTTTTCTTCCTTCCCTTGGCTTTTCGATAAAAGGTTTCTCATTTTACTAAATATACAATAAAGTTTATATTGTATTTTAATTTTATATATCAAAAATTGTCTGTCCACAGCCAGTGGCCACAAACATAATGCTGATATCTACCATTCCTATCACCAACACCAAATGTGTTGAAAATAGTAGCGAGAAAGTGATTCTTTGATTTGTGCCTTAATTCAAGGAGTCAAATTCGAGTTTCTTCTTTGTCATACTCGATTTCATAAAAATTAGGAGATTCCCTATAAATTAGGATGAGTTCCTATAATTTAGGAATCAGTCCCTAAAAATTAGGACGAGTTAGGATGCAGTTAACTGATGTGTTGAAATTGAAGGTCGAGTTCTTGATTTTCTAGTGTGAGTTGATTGAGGAAAAACACAAGTGATTGAGTTTCAAGTGGTTGACTTGAAATAGGACGAGTTGCATGAGCAGTTAACTCATGCTAACTCAATCAGTCACAAAATCATTCCTTAATTAGAAAATTCACTAATTTTAGCCATTAAAATTGCTTTAAAAGGAGGAACAAAGGCACAATTTATTCATTGTCTTGTGAGCTCCAGTTGGTGAGACAAGATAATAGAGCTCACGGGTTTGTGAACAAGTTGCATAGGTTTGTGTGTGTGAGCTTGTGAGAGAAAGAGTCTGCAAGAGAAGCTTGCGCACCGGTTGGTAGAGGGCAGCAGAGATCAACGGTCTTAGATCAAGCAGGAAAGACAAATGTGTCTTTCAGATTGAAACAACTGCATTTTGTAAGAGATCAATTGCTCAATTTTTGCTATCAATAAAATTCTCATCAAGCAGAGGGTTTTCCCAGTTGTGTTCCCAAGAAAAGCAATGTGTTTTCATTGTGTGATTGTATTTATTTCTGTTCCTATTCCGCTGCAAATTTTCGTAGAGAAATTCTGTATTTGTATGAAAAGAAAGTGTCTTTAAGATTGTTCATATTAGCAGATCAGAATTTCGTGAAATTCTACATGGGATCAGATCAGAGAATAGAATAAAGACCATCACAAGTTGGGAGCAACACATCATAGGACAAGAACTACCGAAGCAGCCTAAGAACAGTAAGTGTATGGACTGTTAGTGGCTGATTTGCAAGCCCTAGATCAGTCAAAGAGTTGACTATGTGTGGGCAGTTTTGGAGGCCCTGAGGAGAGTGACAATAGGGCTGATGTGTCACAGTGATAGGGTAGATTTGTGTGCCCTAGGAGCAGCATTCTGGAGCAGCCAGAATCTTGACAAGTGGGCATTCCTTGAAGTCCTCATGTACAGTGATCATTGAAGGACTAATGAGCTGTTAGGAGGTAGAGTTATGGAGCCCTAGTTCAGTGGGTTGCAGATGACCAAACCCAATAAGAGAGCAGATCCAGAAGACCCAATGAACAGACTTCTTAGTGGAGCTAGAAGCCTGCCAGTGGGAAGATCAGTGAACCAAAGTTCAATGACACAAAGGGAGTTGTGATCATTGATAGTGGCAGATTATGGACTCGTAGAACATGGTGCGAAAGAACAGGTCTTCAGATCAGGTTCCGCAGAAGAAAGCATGGAAGTCTTCTAGTTCAGAGGGAGCAACTGCAACAGTGGAGAACTTGGTAGTGTTGGAGACAGATCCTGGTGGACGAGGTTCTTCCAGGATCACCTTCCTTGCTAAGAGGAGGGAGTGTTGAAAATAGTAGCGAGAAATTGATTTCTTGATTTGTGCCTTAATTCAAGGAGTCAAATTTGAGCTTCTTCTTTGTCATATTCTATTTCCTAAAAATTAGGACGAGTTTCCATAATTTAGAAATCAGTCCCTAAAAATTGGGACGAGTTAGGATGCAGTTAACTGATGTGTTGAAATTGAAGGTCAAGCCCTTGATTTTCTAGTGTGAGTTGATTGAGGAAAAACACGAGTGATTGAGTTTCAAGTGGTTGACTTGAAATAGGACGAGTTGCATGAGCAGTTAACTCATGCTAATCCAATCAGTCACAAAATCATTCCTTAATTAGAAACTTCACTAATTTTAGCCATTCGAATTGTTTTAAAAGGAGGAACGAAGGCACAATTTATTCATTGTCTTGTGAGCACAAGTTGGCGAGACAAGATAATAGAGCTCACGGGTTTGTGAGCAGGTTCCACAGGTTTGTATGTGAGCTTGTGAGAGAAAGAGTGTGCAAGAGAAGCTTGTGCACAGGTTTGTAGAGGGCAGCAAAGATCAACAGTCTTGCAAATGTTTCAAGCTTAGATCAAGCAAGAAAGACAAGTGTATCTTTCAGATTGAAACAACTGTATTTTGTAAGAGATCAATTGCTTAGTTTTTGCTATCAATAAAATTCTCATCAAGCAGAGGGCTTTCCCAGTTTGGTTCCCTAGAAAAACAATGTGTTTTCATTGCATGATTGTATTTATTTCTGTTCTTATTCCGCTGCAAATTTTCGTAGAGAAATTCTGTGTTTGTATGAAAAGAAAATGTCTTTCAGATTGTTTGTTCTTATTAGCAGATCAGAATTTCATGGAATTTTCTACAACATGGCTGCCAAAAAAATAAATGTTCACAATAAAGGAAGCACAGGCTAAATAACAAGTGGCCAACAGCCAAAAGCGTCTGGGCAACTGGCTGGTGCACACTGCAGAGTGTCATACTCATGTCAAGCAGGTGCTTGGATAGTGCCCACGTTGGGTGGAGAGTCATTGCCCCAGTTTGCAACTTTAATTCTCACAAAGTACTTTTGTTGTGTGTTATAATTCCACATGTATAAAAATTATGAGAAATATGGCTTTTAAGGCATCACCTGCACGGAAGGCTTTTACAATCTGGCTGCTTGATTTGTGGTGCAACTTACAAGGCTTTGGATGATGTGAGAGCATCCTCCCTCACTGCAGTACTAACATCATTGACAATTTTAGTGTCACACCTTTTTTTGCCCTGTGTTGTTGCAAGCTAACTTACTTAAATGGCATATCCCTATGTTGGGGATTTGTTCCACATTTAATGCTCCTCTTCCAAAAAACTGAACTTAAGAAAGCTCTACAATAGTGAATGTAAAACTTGTTACTAGTGCAAAGTAAATTTTGACAGCATTGAAACGGCCCCTCATAGCAGCACAACCACTTAACTACTGAAGGATAGCTCTAGCTCATATAAGCAACATTTTCCAAAAAAACTACCAATGAGGTCACATTCCATGGAAGATGAGGTACATCTGCCCATAGTTTGGGTTTTGGGCCTATAGGTAACGTTCATCTCTTTTAGCCCTCATTACTGAACTATTTATTGTTTGCTTGAATATGTATATGTTGGGCATGTTTTGATCCAAGTTTCTTTTCTTAACTGGTTCACAGGTGACAGCAGTACCGACTAAGCCGGTAGAAGGTCAAAAGACTGGAACAAGTGGGCTGCGGAAGAAAGTAATTAGCTAGTTCCAAGCAAAAATTATAACTTTAACTCAATTTTTTGTGGCCTCATTCAAGTTGTTTAAACTTTATTTCAACATCTTGTGATGCAGGTTAAAGTTTTTATGCAATCAAACTATTTAGCAAACTGGATTCAGGTTCCTAATTTCTTTCCCAGCTTTGGATTTCATATTTACAATTCCAAGTACTTAAAATATATCAATCTAATATTTGGCGAAAGATGAATTTGATATTCATTGATTTTATGCATTTGTGCACATTATTTGGATTAACAAATTAGTATTTAAATAAAGTCATCCATCTTAACGTTTCCAGTGCTCTACTATAAAGCCTAATGCCTGTTTGTTAAGTTTACTTCCGAAAGGTAGCACCGCATCCTACTCAGTAAAGCGCTCAATCAATATATACCAAACGTAACGTAATTTCAACTAAGAGTATGAGAAAAGGACTAGGACATTAATAATGAAAAGTTTTCCTTTTGAATGGGTAGGCTCTGTTTAACTCACTACCACCTGAAGACTACAAAGGCGGGTTGTTGGTCCTAGGTGGAGATGGACGCTATTTCAACAAGGAAGCTGCTCAGGTCTGGTTCTTGAATCCATGTTCCTCAGGCTGTTGGACAATCATTGGAGCATTATGGGAAATTGTATAACTTGGTGAATTTTGGTTGTACTTAAAGTGCAGATCATCATAAAAATAGCAGCAGGCAATGGAGTAGGAAAGATTCTTGTTGGCAGGTAGTGTCTTCACTCGTCTCATGATTATTTCAGTGATGTTTGGAAGCACCTACGAGATTGTGCATTTTACAGTTCAAAATAATATAGTGTTAGAAATAAACTACTGGCAACATTTGTCATTAACCATGTTTCTCTTCAGACACTTGAATATTATGGATCCTTATCCTTGAGACAGTCATCTAATTCTCTTTAAAAGACTTTTTCATAGCAAGACATCACTTTCTTGGGGAAGTATGACCACTGTTACATTTATCAGCGATATATTGCTTATATAGCGAATCATTCCCCAAGCTGATGATATTGGCATTAATTATCGCAATAATTTCATCAGTTGAAATTATTGCAATAAGTTCAAAATGTTGCGATAATTTCAATGGTTACCACTAGTCAATGGAATTTTTCATTCAGTCCACATAAATCTCTCCTTATAGCAGGATTCTTGGTCTTTTAACCCTCAATTTGCAAAAGTGAGTTAGGGTATGGAACTCTGAGGATATTCTGACCATTTCCATCTAGAAAACAAGGGGAAATCCATTGTTTTCATTGCCATAATTCATCTCATGAGATACATTTATTTTCGTTTTTATGTGATTTTACATTATTCTGTCAGGGCTTATGACTCAGGACTCAGGACAGATATCATATTTCAGTATCAATGTGTGATTTATGATTTACCACATGACATCTTATATATTAGTTTTATTCTCATATTTATGTATCAATGTGTTGTTTGATGTCGTTGATGATTTAGATGTTCAAAAGATTGAAAAAAATGATTAGTTTAGTATTTTTTAAAGTTTCGTGTTATTTCTAGACATTGCCGATAATTTTTTTACTGGACCCTCGGCAATAAATTTGCTGAGACGATAAATGTAACATCGAAGGCCATTTTCCCTTCCTTAAAGCTTGGCAAATTGTTTTGCCAAATTTTTTCTAGTGCATTTTAGGAGCATCGGTTATCAACTCAGTGAATCTAATAATACAAAGAATTTCAAATTTTAATGAAAAAATATAGATATTCATGCATATCAATGTAGATCTAAACCATTAGACACCAAATATGCAAAGTTTGTTGATTTATATTGCATGTAAGGGTGCATATGGCAAACTTACATCGAGATATAAGTTCCAAGATTCATTGAGATATAAGTTATGGGAGAATACCTAAAAATAGAGGCTCTAAATGACCCATTGTTAATTTTAGGTATGTTCTATGCTTAGCGCAATCTATTTCAATTTTCACGGTTAGCTCAATACCTTTTCTAGATTGGCAATCACATCAGCATAATAGTAAATCACAGATAGAACATAAACATAAATCGCAGAAGACAAGCGAAGACAAGAGGACACAAGATGTGGCGCTAGCTAGGGACAAACCCCGATGTGGGGAAAGCTTTGATCAATTCTTTTTATATGTTATTCAATATTTCAGCACAGAGAGAGAGAGAGATAGTACATTTACAACAGAAGTCAACACTTTGACTTATCTAAATAAGAGCATAGATAATCTCTAAGTAGATGATACATGAGGTAGCTGAACTCAGTTGAAGACATTCTGCTTCAACTAATTCTCCCAGGTGATTCCATCACCATGCTGCACCTATCATTGTGCTGCTCCTCACTGTGCTGCACCCATCATCACCACGCTGCAACTCATCCTGCTTCACTAATCATGACTGTACCCATCACTGTACTGCATCATGTACTTGTTGTCCCATGTGCCATTGCTGCACCATGCTGTCACACTGCTTGTCCCAATGTTTAGCACTGGTGTACCTGCTGCCACACATGCTGTCCCAATGTTTAGTACTGCTGTACCTGCTGCCACACATGCTGTCCCAATGTTTAGTATTGCTGTACCTTGCTGTCATACATGCTGTCCCAATGTTTGCTGCACTAAGCACCATTGCCTAGCTGTCCCATTTTTCATGCTGTACTAAGCACAATTGCCTAGCTGTCCCATTTGGCATGCTGTACCATGTCATAGCTTGCTGTCCTATTGCTTTCTCCACCAAGTATCATAGCCTTGCTGTACTATTTGCTTTCTCCACCAAGTGATTTTGCTGTCCCATGTATCTAGCTGCCGACACATTGTACAAACGCTGCTCCAAACAGTTTATATACTGTTGTTTGTGACTGTTCTGGTTAGGGCACTAGGGCAGTCCTAAACTCCTCACACAGTCCTTGAACAACCCTCTGGAAAACTGCGACACACCCTCATGAGACACCTCCCCTAGCATGCTGCTGTTTTGGGCATGTTTGAGCCCTCAACCTCTCTATGCTGTCCCTGTTTTGAGGTGGTTAGGACTGCGGTCTACCACAGTTCCACGCTGTCACCTACAACCCACTCAATACAGGCTTTCCTTACCTTTTCATTGCCCCAAACAGACTTGTGATCACCCTTCTTCAACTCTGCCTCCAAACTCAGCTCCTCGGCCCTCTAACATCAACTCATTTAGCCTTGAACCAGACCTTAACTCCCTCGCTGCCTTGGCCTCTTCTTGTAAGATCATATGCTGCCCTTTCTTGCACCCAAGACACCTCAATAGACCTACATCTAGAGCTTGAACAAACATGCGGTTAGGGCTGGGCAGAGCTGCGTTTAGGGCAGATTTAGGACAACGTTAGGGCTGCTTTAGGACTACAGCTAGGGCTTGTTAAGGCCTCCTCCATAGCTATGATAAACTTCTTCCATGAGCTCCTTTAGGTCAACATAGATCCCTTCCATAGCTTCGCTGGCCTGTCTTCTTTGCTGCGGCTAGGGCAGCCTCCTTTCCTCCAACGTCTAGGGCTTCTTCCTCTTAGATTTCTCTCACACTAAAACCCAAGACAAGTGGAGAGAAATCAAGAGAGAAGTGTGTGTGAAATGACTCTCAAGTCATCTCCTTTTATACTAAAATGTTGAGCACATGTGGGGGTTATTTGGTTGCTGGCCGACCTTGACGAATTGTCTCATAACACAAATAAATTCATAACTCCACGAATACTTATCGGAATCGGATGATCTCTAGATCAATCCTACACCCCTCGATGAGAGGGATCAAGAAAAATATCAGCTGCCATAAATAAGATGACCCACATGGAGTTTGGCCCTAGTTGCCAATTTTAACACTCCCTCTCAACTAGGGAGAAAAACTGCATTCGTTGATCCATCTGCCAGACTGTACTATCTCTGCCATCAGTGCCTTGCATTGCTTTGCTTTGCTCTGCTCTGCTTAACCATGAAGAAGAAGAATTGATCGAGAATGTCTCATACCATTCTCTACTGACCCAAAGTCAGCTCCATATGAAGAGAGTGTGTCATACCACTCTTATTGATCCCAGATTAGTTCCAAGAGAGTGAGTTATATCACTCTTACTGACCTGAAGTCAGTTCCAATTGATCCCAGATCAATATCAAAAGAGAGTGTCTCAAACCACTCATACTGATCCCAGATTAGTTTCATTGATCCCACATCAATGGAGGTCATCCTAGCATAGGGAGTATGGTAGATACAATGATGCGTCCATCGATAGTACTAGTATGGTCCCTAACCCCATTTCGCTGCTCATTGGCCAGATGAGAGGTACTTCCCATGAGTTCTAGACTGCATGGGTAGGATGCCCCGACAGGAGAACCACTCATCCTATCCATAAGTCGCCACGGGGTATCACAGGGGAAGGCTGAACCATTCACCCTATACACAATGCACCATTAGGGGAGGGTGAGTCGCCCTATGGTCGGTTGTTGCTCCAAGAAGTACCCCAAGCCCCCCGGAGCTCCCAGAGCTCAATGCATGCATCATGTAGGACCCTCATAAGAGAGTCTCTCAACGACTCCAAGTCGTTCGGGAAAGTCACAAATTTGACCTTTCCCCGGGGCTTTGACAAAATGTCTGTGACCTGTACATCAGTCTCAATGCGATGGAGCCTCCTCGCTCATGACGTACCATATCCCAGATAAGGTAGTATCTGATGTCTATATGCTGGAGCAATCATAGAATATGGGATTCCTCAATAATCGAATCCCCCTCTGGTTGACACGGAAGATCACGGTGGTATCCATTAGGTGTACAAATAACTCACTAAAGAGCTTCCACAACTAGATAGCTTCACATGAGGTCATACTCGTAGCTATGTTTTCGGTCTCAGCGGTGCCTATAGCAAACGACTTTTGCTTCCTGCTCATCCAGGATATCGAGCAGAACCCAAAGAGAGTCAGCACCCAGAAGTGCTCTTGCGATCCTTCACATTGCCTGCCCAATCAACATTCGAATAATCATGCAGCTTCATATTTCCCGCAGTGTATCTCAATCCATGAGAGATTGTGCCTTGAAGATATCTCAGAAGATTCGTGGCACCAATCCAGTGAGGCTCAACCATATATGAGCGCATCATGCTAATTGCAAAACATATATCTGGACGGAAGTTCACCAAGAACATCAATGCGAATGAGTTTATGAAACTCAAAGGCTTTTCCCAAAACAGGTCCGGCATCCCTACCACATAACTTCTGAAAGTTAAGATCCATCGAGGTAGTCACGGGCTTGCAGTTCATCATTCTAAATCGGAATCCAACTCCCTCATACTTTTGTAACGAGAGGGTCTGCACCTGTCAAAAAGAGGTTGACCTCAGAAGGTGCCGGTATGAGAGGTCTATCATCCACAACCTTCAACCAATGGTTTGGATCAATTTCACTCCTAGTGAATCTCAGCTTTATCAGACAGCTATCAATCCTCTCATACTATGCCTGGGGTGTTTTGCTTCAAGCCATAGAGGGCTTTCTTCCACCTGCATTCATGAGATTCCCTATCGTGAATCTTAAACTCCTTGGGTTGTTCCAAACCTGTGGACCTGCTACACGAGGGGAATGGTCTCCTTGTAAGAATTTCCTTTGGTACATCTCAGACATGTACCTTCATGCTCTTCTTGAACTTAGGCATCCCTATCACCATCTGACTCACATCGGGTAGGGCCCCATAATAAGTAGACCTCTGGTGCTATAGATGAGATGTGACAACTGATATGGTCCCCAATGGACCATCCTACAACTTGATACAAATTGCCAACCTTGAACCCATGAGTAAAAGCATCTTTGAAAAATTCCTTTTTCAAACAGGTACCTTTCCATCGATGAATGCCACCCTGAAACCTTTGACCACCACGTTCTTCTTGCGATCAGGTACATACAGAGATTCTCGTAAATGAATCGAGTTACACTCATTCAATTGAGTGGTAACATTCCCTACACCCTTTCCGGGATAGGTGGCATTGACTCCAAGTATAATCCCACGATTGTTTCCATCTCTACCAAATTAGAGAGAGCACCCTTCTATCTGATGAAGTGCCTTGAAGCACTACAATCAATAAGCCAGATTCCCAAAGAGTCTGGAGGAGAGGGCCAATATAAGATAATGTTGCTTTATCTTACCAAAGACAACATTTGATTCTTCATACCTGGGGTTCCTTGCTTTCTTTGAAGAGTTGGTCGTTTCCTTGATGACTTGCATTACCTGTCATTCCTCCGATCATTGAAGATGTCCCTGGAATGATTGTTATCATCATCAAGTGATGTGTCCCTACCATTCAGACACTCCTTCACATAATGGTTGAACTTATTACAAACAAGGCATTTGCCTTTCCTTCCACCCTTAGATCCGGACATCCCATTGAAGTGATCTTTAGGTAGGCCATCAGAAGCTTTCGCTGCGCCATTCTGATAATGTTCTCTGCTTTGGCTTCACCCTCGGTGAGTTTGAAGCAATGTTGCACGAAGCAGGGACGAAGCGGGGACGTTTTTTGGAAGCGGGGACGCGGAAGCGTCATTTTCCAAAAATCTAGGAAGCGAAGCGTTTACTATATATATATATATATTTATATTTTTTTGCATTTATACTCAAAACAAACATCCCAAATACCATTTGTACATTAATGATTAATTATTCGAGCATCAACCATTTAGATGCATCAACCATCTAGAATCTAGATTCTTCTCCTCTTGTCTAGCCTTTGCCTCTACCTCGATTGTCTAGGGATATTAGTCAACATTGCCCAATTTTGATCAAACTACCTAATTCAAGGCTTAAAATATGGTAGAAAAAGCTTAACATGCTTGATCGATGATTTTGACTTGATTGAAAGGTAGTAATTTTTTGCTAAGGGCGTGCCACGTGACAAAGGAGTTCAACAGTTAACACCACCAACACTAGGGTACATATAGGGCTTGGTGCTTTTGATTAAATGCTAATCGCATACCTTCATACTTGATATAATCTAATGAAATGCCACAATCCCATTGATCCTGAATTCCTGAACACTGTTAAGTCCACTAAATTTTGAATAGGATATGAAATTCTATTTTCTCCATATGAAATCCAATGAGGCTGGAACCACTCTCAAACATCTTGAGTCATTTCATGGTAATGTTAAAAATTTAAGTAAAAGGATGAAAATGAAAAATAAAGGAGAATGTCACTTTTACTTCGTACGGAAGTGTACGGGAAGCGTATGCTTCCTCCTTCGAAGCACCATGCTTCCGATGCCCGAAGCGCCATACGAAGTGCGCTTCCGAGCCACACTTCCGAAAAGTCCAGGAAGCGGCAAAAAAAATCGGAAGCGCGCTTCCGACGAAGCTTCCTAGGTGCTTCCGCACAGGACGCGCTTCCGAGCTTGGAACTGGGGGGGGTGGGGGCGCTTCGTGCAACATTGGTTTGAAGAGGGATGAGGAACCCATTGAGCCTTTTTTCCTTTCCCAACTGTTTTCGGTAATTGCTCTTTCACTCTTCCCTGGGCTTTGTCTTCACCTCAACTCTAATACCATGTTAATTTTAGGTATGTTCTATGCTTAAAGCAATTTATTTCAATTTTCACAGTTAGCTCAATATCTTTTCTAGATTAGCAATCACATGAGCATAATAGTAAATTGCAGATAGAACATAAACATAAATCGCAGAAGACAAGCCAAGACAAGAGGACAAGAGGATGCAAGGAAATAGGAGCCAGGGAATGCAAGGAAATAGGAGTTGGGTCGAGTTCTTGCAAGGAGGTTTCGAGCTAAGTATTAGCAGTGAGAACAACTTTGTTTTCTTGTTGAAATAATTTGCCTTGTAAAGAATTCTGTTTGCTCAATTTTTCTAAATAAAATTTATTGGCAAGGAGAGCGTTTTCCCAATTGGTTTCCCTAGAAAAATATTGTGTTATTGTGTGACTGTGTTCTTTATCTCCGTGTTTCTTTTATTCTATTGCTTATCTATCATATAGAAATCCTGTGTTTTGGTGCAACGAATTTAGTTTCAAATTTGTCATCATAGCAGTGGTAGGATTTCAAGGAAAATCTACATGGTATCAGAGCAGAGATTAGCATAAAGACCATCACCAAAATCAGTTTGTGACCAGCGTAGATCAGTCAAGAAGGCTAGCGCTAGATTGTGAAGGAGAGCTATCCGGATAAGCAGGATGGCGTTCCAAGGATTGAGATCAGACTATTGTTTAGAGGGAGCCTCTAACTTCCTCTCTTGGAAAGGGAGGATCATGATAGTATTGGAGGATAATGGGGTGGGAGACTTTGTCAAGAACGCTATACCACCACCACAAGATCCCCAACAATTGACCCAACATACTAAGAATGATATCAAGCCCAGGGGGATTATTCTAGAGGGGGTCAAAGAACATATAGTTCCTCATATCCATGAGAAGAAGACAACTTTTGAGATGTTCAAAACTATTTTAGATCTATATCAGAGTACCGTTATGTTGAAAATGTAACTAGGTTCGATCTTCATAATTATCGTTGTACTTGTATCAATATGTATTTCGTGTAAAAGCAAAAAGAAGGAAAATAAATTATTATTATTATTATTATTTTCATTAGTCAAAGCATGTTGTTCATGCTTCTAGGGTTTATTGAGTCAAAATAAAATTGTCATGAGTCAAACAAATGTACTTGAGTCAAAGTCCCATTTGGACTATTTGTAAGAAAAAAAAATATTTTATTTTGAGTCAAAAGAGTCAATTTGTCACCCACAAGACCAAGTCGGCCTTGCCTGGAGAAGTCGACCTAGAAGAGGCACTTATTTACCTCATGGACAGCTATAAATAGAGGACACTTTGACCTCATTTGATCACTCTCACACATCATCGATTTATGTGCCAAATAGAAGAAGAAAAAGAGCGAAGGTCAAGGAGATAGAAGACAAATCAAAGGAGAAAAACTCAAATTTTTGCTTGTTTCTATTCACACGTGGGAAGGCGCTAGGGCAACTCTGCGAATTGCAGATTTGAAATTTTGTGTTTGACTAGACTTGACAAAGTTTGACCAAGTTGACTTTTGTTGACTTTGATTTGGTTGGAGGAGATTTGCAGGAGGGCTGACTTGGTTCTTTGTGGAGGTCGAGGTCTTGGTCTTGGGTCTTGGATATCTCACTTTGATCTGATTCTATAAGAAGAGAAGTTGTTTGGGTTTCCCCCCTTGTGGGGTTTTGCCCTGGATTGGAGCCTACATCTTTGTGTTCTTTGTCTCTTATGATTTTCATGTTTTATATGTTTTGGTAATTGTTTGAAGAAAAGAACATAATAAAAGATCTAAGAAACCAACAAGAAAAGAACATAATAAAAGATATAAGAAACCAACAAATATTCACAAGCAATTATCAGGTAAGAGAAATCAACCCTAATTTGCTATCCTATTGGTTTCTCAACACAATGATGCGAGGAAGCTTGCTCTTAAGGAAAAGCTAAGGAGTATTTAGATGAGACAAGGAGAGCCCATTGTCACATTTTTACGAAGTTCACTCAGGTTTGAGATGAGCTAGGTGGTGTGGGTGTCATTATACTTGAGCAATACCTTGTGTGTTTTGCTTTACTAGGACTTCATAAGTCTTGGTATGGTTTCCAGGATGCTATCAGTGGTAGAGAGATTTTTACCAGTTGGGAAAGGTTGTGGACTAATTGCGTTCAAGAAGAGATCCAAAGAGGGACGAGATATGGTAGATCAACAAAGACCGAAGATGAGGAGAATTTTGCTCTTGCAGGTAAGGCCAAGGGAAAGAAAGGCAAAGGGAAGGCCGAGTCCAGTTAGAAGGGTGAGAACAAGAAGAAGGATCTGAGCAAGATCAAGTGCTTCCATTGCCATGAGTTTGGGCACTATGCTACTAAGTGTCCAAATCAGAATAAGAGGTCTAGTAAGAATCATGTGATTGCATCAGCTGAGGTAGATGGGTTTGCTTCTCAGTTTGAGAAATATTTCTCATTGATAGCTTGCATGGCAAGCTCAGTAGGGAGCAACACGTGGTATATTGATTCTGGAGCCTCCTTCCACATGACTGGGAATAGGGAGTATTTCAGCCAGCTGAAGGAGAAGGACATGCAATTTCAGATCGAGCTAGGAGATGATGACAATTACACATTTAGGGGAGTTGGTACTATCATCTTTGAGAGGGAGTCCGAGAGTCCTCTCCATCTCAGAGATGTTCCCAGGATTGAAGAAGAACCTTGTTTCAGTAGCTATCCTTGAGGATAAGGGATATGATGTCAAAGGTAAGGCGTACCTCAAGCACGTAGCTTCTAGAGCAGTGAAGTAGATAGGTGTGAGGGTGAAGAACCTTTACAGGTTGCAGGTTGAGACATGTGCAACCTTGAGCAACAAGGCAGGTGGTGAGTAGAGTAGAGATGTTGGAGAACTTTAGCACAGGCGCATGGGACACTTGCATCATGGGGTGTTGAAGATTCTTCAGTAGACCGCCATAGGATTACCAACGTGCAATTTTGATCAGCATGATGTGTGTAAGGGGTGCACGCTTGGCAAGTATGCCAAGACTTCCTTTTAGGATCGAGACAACAGAGCTGAAGGGATTTTGGAGCTGGTGCATTTAGATGTATGCGGGCCCTTATCTTCTCCGTCTCTTATGAGACACATGTATTATGTTACTTTCATTGATGATTATTCTCAGAAAACTTGGATATTTTTTATGAAGAAAGATGAGGTCTTAACTAAGTTCATGGAGTTTAAGGCCTTGGCAGAAAACCAGACTAGAAAGAAGATAAAGGTAATGAGGAGTGATAATAGTGGAGAATATGTCTCCAATGCCTTCAAGGAGTTATGTGCGAAGGAGGGCATTAGGAGAGAGCTGATAGCATCCCATAACCCTTAGCAGAATGAGGTGGCTGAGAGGAAGAATTGTAGTATTGTTGGAGCGACCAAGGCCATGTTGCATGATCACAGATTGCCTATGTTCTTGTGGGCAGAGGCATGCAACGCTGCAGTATTTCTTGAAAACTAGAGTTCACACAGTTTTCTTAGTCGAGTTACACTAGAGGAGGCTTTCATAGGCAAGAAGCCCGATGTTTCACACTTCCGTATCTTTGGCACAAAAGTTTATTGGCATGTGTCCAAAGATAGTAGGAAGAAGATGGAGCCCATAGCAGAAAAAGGGTATTTTTGTGTGATACAGTGAGATAGCTCAGGCATACAAGGTGTATCTACTAGGACTCAAGAAGACGGTTCTCAAGCGGGATGTGAGGTTTGAGGAGTCCAGAGCTCTGAGGGAGTCCTTAGAGCGAGAGCAAGTTGGAGTACCTGAGATGGAGGAGCTACTCGCTCCCAAGGAGGAGCCTCAACTAGGATCACAGATTGAGTCTTAGCCAGGTGGCAAGAGGCCCGCTCAATAAGATCCATAGTAGGATGCAAAGTAGGATGATGAGGAGAAGAGACTAGGATGAGAGCAGGCAACCACTCAGTTAGAGACTCCTAGCACAGGGAGGAAGAAAGCCAAGTGGGTCGAGAAGTTGATTCAAGAGGCCCAGGAGCAAGTTGAAGCTCCTAGCACCATGTTCAGGCAGAAGAAGCAACCACAAAGGCACACAGGTTATATGACATTGATGACAGAAGTGGTGGACACTGAGCCTTCTAGTTATAAGGAGGCAGCTTCTCAGTAGGTTTGGCAGGATGTCATGGTGGAGGAATATTCCTCCATCATGAAGAATGATGTCTGGGAGATTGTGCCATGACCTGAGGGAAAATCAATAGTTGGCTCACGTTTGGTTTATAAGGTAAAGCATGGAACAAATAGGAGTGTGGAGAAGTACAAGGCCAGGTTTGTGGCGAAGGGCTTCTCACATATTTGATGGCATAGACTATGATGAGACCTTTGCCCCAGTAGCACAGTATTCATCCATCAGGACTATTCTAGCACTTGCAACACAAATGGGGTGGAAGATCCACCAGATGGATGTGAAGACAACATTCCTCAACGGAGTGGTTGAGGAGGAGATTTATATGGAGCAGCCAAAGGGGTTTGAGCAGTTCAGCAGAGACACACATGTGCAGGCTGAAGAGAGCTCTTTATGGGCTCAAGTAGGCTTTGAGAGCATGGTACACTCATATTGATAACTACCTTCGAGGATTGGGCTTCACTAAGAGTGAGGCAGATGCCAACCTGTACTACATCATGGTTGGAGGGCTTCTGCTCATTCTAGTGCTCTATGTTGATGACCTTATATTGATTGGAGCAGACAACTTGATCCAAGATTGCAAGGACCTTGCAAGGGAGTTTGAGATGAAGGATATGGGGCTTATGCACTATTTCCTTGGATTGGAGGTTTGGCAGGGTGATGGTGAGATCTTTGTGGGACAGGGGAAGTACACTACAAAGATTCTCCGGAGATTTCATATGTAGGATTGCAGGCCCATGGCCACGCCTCTAGTCACAAACTGGAGGAAGGTGGATGCTAGTAGAGTAGAGTGAGTGGATGCTACAATATACAGGCAGCTCATCGGGTCGTTGATGTACTTGGTCAACACACGACCTGATATTTGTTTTGTAGTCAACCAGCTGAGTTAGTTCATGATTGAACCAATCAAAGTTTAGTGGGTTGTTGTGAAGCATGTTTTGAGGTATCTCGGAGGCACAATGGACTATGGATTGTGGTACAGATAGGTTGATGGAGTGAGGCTTGAGGGCTTCACAAATGTAGATTGGGCAGAGAGCTCCACAGATTGGAAGAGTACTTTAGGTGGCATCTTCAACATTGGTTCAGTAGCTGTTTCCTGGTACAACAGGAAGCAAATATCAGTTGCACTCAATTTAGCAGAGGTTGAGTAAATGGTTGCTAGTTTGGTAGCATGCGAGCCTATCTGGATGAGGAAGTTGCTTGTGGGACTTTTGAAACAAAGGATGGAGTCTACTGTGATACACTGTGATAATCAGAGTTGTATCAAGCTCTCTACGAACCCAATGTTTCATGATCACTCAAAGCATATCAAGATCAGGTATCATCATCTCAAAGATTGTGTACATAAAGTGATAGTAAGCTACTGTACATTCCAATAGAGGAGCAAACAATAGATATCTTGACCAAGGCATTGGCAAGAAGCAGTTTTGTTCATTTCTGAGATAAGTTGGGAGTTGTACAAAATCCCTTCCTCGTTAAGAGGGAGTGTTGAAAATAGTAGTAAGAAAGGTCTTCTTGACTTGTGCCCTAGTCAAGAAAGACCTTGATCATTCCTTCTTTAGCATGCACGAGTTCGAGGATGAGTTATGGAGCAGTTAACTCATGCGCAGAATTTGGAGGCCCAGTTTTGTTTGTCTCCAAGTGCGAGTTTATATTTGGAAAAGGACGAGTGAGAGTCTCAGTGTCTAATTGAGGCTAGGATGAGTTAGAAGAGTCAGTTCGACTCAGTTAACAAGTCGATCACAAGTCCGAGTTCTAAAAATTAACTTGCCAGATTCAGCATGAGTCGAAAAGATTAAAAGGAGGACGAAGGCACATTATTGTAACATAATTGTTGAGCACGAGTTTGTGTGAGAAAGAGTTCTTGCTAGCAGAGCAAGTAAGGACCAGCCTATACGCAGTTTGAGAGAGAGAATTTTCCTTGTGATGTGTGCTAGGATTTAGGGAGAAATTCCTAAGAAATAGAAGCCCAGATATGCACTAGGAAATAGGGATTTCCAGCGCTAGGAAATATGAGCCAGAAAGCACAAGGAAATAGGAGCTGGGTCAAGTTCTTGCAGGGAGGTTTTGAGCTTAAGTATTAGCAGCGAGAACAACTTTGTTTTCTGTTCAAACAGTTTGCCTTGTAAAGAATTCTGTTTGCTCAATTTTTCTCAATAAAATCTATTGGCCAGGAGAGGGTTTTCCCAGTTGGGTTCCCTAGAAAAATATTGTGTTATTGTTTGACTGTGTTCTTTATCTCTGTGTTTCTTTTATTCCGCTGCTTATCTATTGTAGAGAAATCTTGTGTCTTGATGCAACGAATTTAGTTTCAGATTTGTCATCATAGCAGTGGCAGGATTTCAAGGAAAATCTACATTTTCTTCAGGGGGTATTCTCTGTCACATCGCACTCTTTTGCTACACAAAAAGCAAGGAGTTAGGTGTTCACCACTATTCATATCATATGACCCCTTCTTTCCTAAGGCAATCAAACACACATGTCAGATTTATCTTACGTTATTTACATCCTTGGGTTTTACACCCGTCTTTGGAAAAGAGCAAAATATTTCAATATGTACAACATTGTTAATTTTTCAATATAATGTAATAAGCAGATCAGCACTCCATAGTAAACCCTAATCTAGGAATCCAAAACTGATTTAATCTATCATTGCAGTGAATAAAGGATGCTAGATCTGCAAACACATAAATCTGAAAACAAACAGTAGGCTTAATTTGCAGCAACTAATTACATCTCTGTTGAGTAACTGAAAATTTATAATTACAATGCAAAAGCTACAAAACTACAACTCTGATGTGTCTAGAGAAGTCACCCTGTCCCTCTTTTACAGAAAACAGAGGACTAGGGTTCACATTGAATATAGACTTCACAAGTACATGTTCCTACTACCTAGAAAGGGAAAACCCTAAACACAGGCACCTAGAATACTGAGCCCATCTGGCATGAATAAAGCTATCTCGTGCATGAGCCTAAGACTCCAAGCAAAAAGCACCTTCCAAGCACCTTCCAGTAATAAGACGACCATAAAAGCAGTGTGCCTATCCTCTTTCTAAATCTGGAATAGCATGTACCTATCTAAATCTGGAGCTGTTCCTAAACTGAAATTTTTTCTAAATCTGGAAAACTACTCTTAGAACAACACTTAGCTGAAGATAAAAACAACAGTTTCTATCTGTGGTTGGTGCATGCATGTATGCACTCTCACTGCTGGAAGCCTACAAAAACAGTGCTGCACCTTCGAGTCTTCTCTATTGATGCACTCTCATCTATAGACCATCATTTTGCACAAAATTTGTTGCTGTATGACTTGGCTGTGAAGGATACAATTGTCAATGACTAAGCAACTAGTAAAACTAACATTGCCTCTTTGTGAAGAAAGTGTTCTCTACCAAACTAAGTCTCTGCTTCGACATATCAAATTTTATCTTTGCTAGGGGCTTCAGAAGAACTTTGACCATATGTGAATCCAAAGGAATGTGATAGAGGATCACTGCTTCCTTCTGTACTTACAAGGAAATAATGTAGCATACAGAAGTACTGGGACTACTGCTCCCTTCTGTACTTTAAAATCTCTTCAGTACAAGGAAATAATATAGCATACAAAAGTATATCATGTAGCCTCATGGGCCATTATCTTCAATCTGCAGTCATGGGTATCTTGCTCACTTTCCTCCAAAACTATGGCAAGTGAAGCACAAGTATCAACATGTTTAACTCCTCTTTCTATAATGATCCTTTGCCAGCAAATATGGACTTAGACTAATTAAAGCTAGTATTAGCTACGTGCTCAGAATTGATTGCTGATTCCATAGTGGATTATGGTATTGTCTCCCAGAGATCCGATTCCTATGTCATCTCATCCTGCCATACTTGCTCTCCAGCTGTCCTTACAGCTATAAGGTTCTGTTGTACAAGTGAAAGTCATTATTTCTGCATGAGTAGAAAACTTCCTAGGAGGTTTATTCACCTGAAATGTAGCTATATGTGCTCCTACTTGTTCCTATGCCTCTTTCAATGTCTAGTTAAACCATCTTGGCTTCCTGATTGAATTGGATGGCATGAATCATCTGTTCCTTCACTGGAACCTTGTTGATCTGATTATGATGTCTCCTCTTCTTTTGGTCAGCTTGTGGGACGAAAGTTTTCTCTTTCTTCAAGGTCTATTGGAGGCTTCTAGGACTTAAGAGGACCATCCATCTCCAACAAACTTAACATCTTAACTTATGACTGTCTTCTGTTGTGCTAGAATATAAATCAAGCCTTGGATGCCTCATTGTAATCAACAAATATACCCTTGATGCTTGAGGGTTTGAACCTAACCTTCCCTTTGTCGAGCACATGAATCTAAATAGGACAATGAAATACATGAAAGTGTGATACCTGAGGCTTCTCACAAGTAAGGGCTTCTTTTGGAGTCTTGTCCTTTAACATGCTGCAAGGACATCTCTTTAGAATAGAGATAGCATTGCTGCATGCCTTTACTCTTAGACACATGGTCATAGACATCAATCCACACACATCTGAATGAATCAGTTTGAGAATCTTTCTTGATATGCGAATTGCGTGGGAAAATAATCAAGACATGCGTACTAAGTGTACATCTCTTTCACTCCCTTGTCTTCTTGATCCTAAAGTTTCACAATCCTTGCACTATGTCCTTCAAGAGCAATAATAGTATGCCATAGTGCAAGTGACCCTATTGTGTGTTTCAGAACTTGTGTAGATGGTCACTACCATGCACTAAAGCACCATGCTTTATTTAAAATGCTTGTAGCATGTAAAAAGACCACCCTTGCACACTCCTATGGTAAAAATTTTGTTGATTTCTGGTAGCATCGGATGTGCTCTAAGTCTCAAAATTTGTAGGGAGGTTTAGACACATGCATTCTCCAATACCTAGAAATCGTTTTGGGAAATTCCACTTGGAGACAATTTTATTAAAATAATTAATTATTTTTAATGGGTGCCTAAGTCTAAACTTAGGAAATTAAAATAATTAATGGGTATTAATTTAAGCTGCGGGTGGAACTTCTAGAAAAAGGCGGAGATCGAGTCAAAATAATATGAGCCATTGATTAGAATGTAATTTGGGCCGTTGGTTCTCAACTGGAGGATTATAAGGAGGACATCGATGGGCACTTGGAAAACACATTGAGGGAAGATCAAAAGATCGATTTTTTGAAGCAGATCAGCTGCCGGAAAGAATTTTGAAGTGATCTTTTGCAGTGAGGGGCAGGGATAGTATCCGGAGGGAAGTTTTCTTGGTCCGGGGAGTACAAGGCAGAGAGGGTAGAACGATGTCCAGGGAGGTTGACGTTGGGCCATGCTGTCGCAGCGCAGAGCCTGAGAGGGAGATCGAATTCCTGTTGAGGAAATCGAGTTTCAGAAGTTGGGAGCCGAAGTGTGAGACCGAGAGGCTGAGAGCTAAAGTTTCCAACCAGCAAATGATCAGAAGGAGGGGCAACACAGTCCTAGCAGAGGTGGCACAGAGACTGTGTGGGGTTGACGCAGTTCTGCATAGAGGCTGACACAGAAGGGACGCGGAGGCTCATTTCCAGCGAGATCAGAGTCGGTTCTTCTAGTGACAGGGTGAGATCATCTCACTATTTGTTTTGCCCAGTTTCTCTCTATATTGGATAACCGTTGGGCATCCAATGAACTGTACTCAGAATTACTATTGCTTAATAATAAAACCTTCAGCTGCTGCATCGGTTTTTCCACATTAGTTTTTTCAGGGTACATTTGTCCAAAAATAACTTTGTAGATGTGTTGTATTTCTTTCTTGCTCAGTTTCTTGTTTATGCATTTTTTAAATGGTGAAGGCTGCAGTGTATTAGTTTCGGTGTCTACTGTAGGAAACAATTTAATTTTGTTCAATAATTAACAAATAGAAGAAACATAATCAGTTGTTGCAGTAGAAATTTGGGCATCCAAATTTTCACATGGTACTAGAGCGAGGTTAAACAAGAGAGCAGTGCCTGAAGATCCTAGCGTTGAAGGAAGAAGGGAAGTCGAAGTGCTGCATAGGCAACAAATCAAATCCCTAAAGGGATTGCGCAGTTCAGGCCAGGAGGGCAAGATTTTCGTGGTAAATCTCTCTCTAAGTGAGTCGACAGAGGTAGGATTTCCAGATCGAAATCTGTCAGCGGCAGAAGGAGCAGCGCAATAGTAGCTTCAGTGAAGAGGGGTTTCTGGTGTGACACAGTTTTCTGCAGGCAGTTGCCGGGCAAAAGACGTCAGAGGGAAGAAGAGACACTTGAGGGAATTTCTTCCTCAGAGAATTCCTAGCTAGGGAATTCGAATTCTCATTTGCTGAGCAGCAGCAGGAGAGAGGAGGTCATTCGACTTTTTCGATTGGCAGAGATGGCAGCCAGTGGGTTGAGAGATCAGGATCGGTTGGATGGTGCATCCAACTATGTGATCTGGAAGGCAAGGATGTCATGCCTTTTGGATGAACATTTTCTCAAGACCTACGTCGACAGTGTGGTAGCTGTGCCCGCGGATCCAGATCCGCTCAAAAAGTACAAGGGAGAGATGGCAAAGACAAAGAGAATGATCCTCAACGGAGTGAAGGATCATGTGGTTTGTCACATCTTTGGCAGAGGGACTGCCAAGAAGATGTGGGATGCATTGTCGACGCTTTATCAAGGATCTTTCGAGCAATGAAAGATGTACTTAGAGCATAAGATGAGGTCCATGCAGATGCAGAAGGGGGAATGCATTGATCTGTTCCTTGCAAAGCATCAAGAGACCCGAGATGAGCTAGCAACTGTGGGGTCTACACCTTAGCCTTCCGAGATGGTAAGACTAGCCCTCAACTCAGTTTCAGAGGAGTGGCAAGTATTTGTTTAGAGCATCTTGGGTAGGGAGAACTTGCCAAACTGGGAAGGAATGTGAGTAGCTCTTAAGCAAGAGGAGCTGAAGAGAGACTTGGTCAAGTGTAAACTTGACGGAAGCAGCAATAATGGGTTGAAGCCCAAGGAGGAGAAAGAGAATGCAACCCTCGCATCCAAGGGGCAGTAGGAGCAGCGAAGAGAGAAGAAGGATGTCTCGAAGATTAAATGCTTCATGTGTGGTGAATTCGGTCACTACGCAACACATTGTCCTCCCAAAAAGAAGGACAAAGATGAGAAGCATGATCCAAAAGCTGCACCCGCGAGATCGAGGAGGAGGAGTTTTCCATGATCGCCTAGATACCTCCAGGAGGGAGGTGGGGTGATCTAGAGCTATAGTTCAAAAGGATTGCAGATGGGCAGGATCCTTAAGGAGCCCACCTCTCGGATCAATACCTTGCTAAGGGAGCCCAGATCAGAAGTAGCAGGATGGACCAGTGTCAGTTGGTGCAAAGGAGTGACAGTGACAGTTGCAGTAGCTAGGAGCGCCAGAGACTGAGCAATGCAGAGCTAGAGTTGGCACAGAGCAGAGGTTAGCAACAATGCAAAGGCTTCAAAGGGTTAGTGTAGAGACTAGCAACAATCAGACTCCAGCAACGAGATGCATCATACTAAACACTTGTTCAGTAATTTGGGATGCTTTTCCGTTGTTGATGCAGCAACAACAACAGTGGGAGAAGGTTGCAGTGCAGAAGCAGTGTTGGTAGTGGCAGTGCCAACAGCAACACATATGCAGAATTTGAGAGGGAGTTGTAGTACAAATGCAGTGTTGACAGTGGCAGTGTCAATAGCAGTACAAATGCAACATTTGTGCAGTAGTTGGTGGATAGGATGCCAAACATCAACAACACAAAAGGAGATGTTACGAAACAGAGTGATGCTTCAACAGGGTGCATTACTAGAGCACATTCCTCATTAAGAGGGAGTGTTGATTTTTGGTAGCATCGGATGTGCTCTAAGTCTCAAAATTTGCAGGGAGGCTTAGACACATGCATTCTCCAATACCCAGAAATCTTTTTGGGAAATTCCACAAGGAGACAATTTTATTAAAATATTTAATTATTTTTAATGGGTTCCTAAGTCTAAACTTAGGAAATTAAAATAATCAATGGTTATTAATCTAAAATGTGGGTGAAACTTCTAGAAAAAGACGGAGATCGAGTCAAAATGATCTGACCCATTGATTAGAATCTAATCTGGGCCGTTGGTTCTCAATTGGAGGATTATAAGGACATTGATGTGCACTCGGAGAACACATCAAGGGAAGATCAGAAGATCGATTTTCTGAAGTAAAACAGCTGTAGGAAAGAATTTCGAAGTGATCTTTTGCAGCGAGGGGCAGGGATAGTATCTGGAGGGAAGTTTTCTTGGCCCGAAGAGTACAAGGCAGAGAGGGTAGAACGACGTCCAGTGAGGCTGACGCTAGGCCACGCAGAGCTACGTTGTGGCAGCGCAGAGCCTGAGAGGGAGATCGAAT
The DNA here is from genome assembly GCA_031772625.1 of Pinus tabuliformis. Lineage (NCBI taxonomy): Eukaryota > Viridiplantae > Streptophyta > Pinopsida > Pinales > Pinaceae > Pinus > Pinus tabuliformis. The sequence continues at coordinate 192,395,012 of CM062811.1, forward strand.
TGCTGCCAAGGAAATCGAGTTTCAGAAGTTGGGAGCCGGGGTGTGAGACTGAGAGGCTGAGAGCTAAAGTTTTCATCCAACAAAGGATCAGAAGGAGGGGCAACGCAGTCCCAATAGAGGTGACACAAAGACTGCGTGGGGTTGACGCAGTTATGCCCAGAGGCTAACACAAAAGGGACGCGGAGGCTCATTTCCAGCGAGATCAGAGCCGGTTCTTCCAGTGATAGGGTGAGATCATCTCACTATTTGTTTTGCTTAGTTTCTCTCTGTATTAGATAGCCAGTTGGGCATCCAACGAATTGTACTCAGAATTACTACTGCTTAATAATAAAATCCTCAGCTGTTGCACTCGTTTTCCCACATTAGGTTTTTCCGGGGACATTTGTCCAAAAATAATTGTGTAGATGTGTTGTATTTCTTTCTTGCTCAGTTTCTTGTTTCCACATTTTTTAAATGGTGAAGGATGCAGTGTATTATTTCGGTGTTTACTGTAGGAGATAGTAAATAATTTTGTTAAATAATAAACAAATAGAAGAAACATAATCAGCTGCCGCAGTAGAAATTTGGGCATCCAAATTTTCACAAACTTAACCAGGAGCAGGTGACATTTCTCATCGTTACTCTTTGTCTTGCATGAGGCCTATACTAGTGAATTTTTTTCACTACCATTTTGATTTTCACCACGAAGACCTTTGGATACCTAGGGTGTTCACTTGGTTCCTTTTATTGTTGTTGACATGGATGATGATGTTCTAGAGGATTTGATGGTGTTTTGCTTAGTATATTTGCTTATCATAAAGAGATATAATTACACTTGATCATGTGATGTTATAGTCTCCACTCCTTGCTAGATGATTGAATATGAGGCTATATCGGTCCCTTGGTGGAGTGCCCTAGCAATTTGGGGCTAAGTGGATATTACAATGGCTTAATCATTTGCTTGGATTCATCATGGCATAGAGTGCTTAGCATACACTCGCTTACACATGGTTTGTTGCTTGGATGGATGAACATGGGCATGGTTAGGGCTCCTTTTCTTCAATACCCTGGTTCTTATGGATGATATTCACATATGGGTGGATTACTTCTAGTATGGAGCATGATATTACTTGGAGCACTCCCCTTCTTGGACCCACATTTGGAGGCACATGCATATTTGATTCATCACTTCATGCATATTTCTATGGGTTCATCCTTCTCCTTGATGAGTTGGTTGTTTCTTGGTGACTTGGCACATGGTTCATAGCATGTTTGACTTACTCTTCCTACCTCTTTACATCTCCTCATGCTTTATTGGTCCACATGATCCATCTCAGAGATTATTTTGCTCACATGTGGAAGTACATTGTTGGATTAAGGGGGGGATGCCCCTTCTTTTTATAGAGTCGATTATGTGTTATTGACATTCCACACATTGAGGCCTTATACCATGGATCCACTTGTTCGATTTGAGGATGATGTCCACTTTGGAGGTTACTTTGCACGTTTGATGGAACTTCACACCTTGGGAGATGCTGCAAGTCTCTTGAGGAGGTTCTTCATGGTTTCGAAGATAGTTCCTTGCACTCATAGTTGAGGACATCCCACATTGTAGAAGATTTAAGAGGTTCCAAACCCTAGATCTAAGGTTGCATTGCATATTTTGAGGGTGACTTGGCTTTAGGAGCAATTATCTTTTGACAAAGAGGTCAATTTTTTCTAGTTCAATGCCATTAGATGCATAATGGTTGTCGGATTTCCAAAATGTGGTTATAATTAAAATTTTGGCAAAATTGATATAGTTATGGTGCTTTTAAAATTTGTTTTGGGAAAATTTTCACGGCAATTTGACCACTTGTTTGAAGAATGCCCCACATATTTTGCTTGATCTTTTTGGTTATATTGGGAGCCCATTAGTATATATGCCATTGGTGAAGAGCACCATAGCTCTTGGGCCACATAGCCCATGTTTTCATTGGATGCCATCCACTCTTGGGAGCTTCTACTCATTGCTTGTTGGGACATTTCACCTTGGAGAGCTACACATCCACTTTGGAGGAGATCTCAGAGGCTTTCATTGCCTACGTGGGGTAGTTGGTTGTGGATCTATCCATTTGGAGGCTAGATGATGCACTTTTGACTCATTTTCTTCCATATTTGATTAAGCTGTCCCACATTCTTATGCCTATTTTTGTTGGAGACTTCTACGTGTAGCCTAACCACTTCATTATTTTATGTATTGTTGACAAATTAGTTGAAGGAAATATTTCTTTACTCCTCCCTATGTTAGATCTAGGCTCTTCACATAGATATTATTATTTTATTGTAAAGGAAATTGAACTAGACTCTATATCAATAGTAGTCATTTGTGCTCGTGGTTGGGTTTTTGGAGCTTCCATTCTTTGGACCTTAATTGATATATCTTTCTTGGAGCATATTTGATGTATAAGGGCTCTTTCTTTATGGAATTAGGTGTCAATTCTTGAAGCTCTTTTATCTTAGTTTCTATTTGGTGCATAAAGCTTTATTGTGAATGCTTTCTACAAGCTAACAAGATTGATCCATTGAAGGGTAAAATCTATCCCTTGAAAGGAAGATATTTGGTTTTTTTGTTAGTATAGTAATTATTTGATTCCTTGGTTTTCTATCCATCTAGCAACAAGCCATAGTTGATCTTGTTGGTAAAGGTGTTCCCTTGAGGACCACTTTTTGTAGGGCCTTGGTCTTCATTGTTTATCTTGATTGGATAACAAAATATTTTGTTTGTTGGCTCTAATCTCCTCATTCTGATCTTTAAATAAAATAGACCAATTCTGAAGAGTAGTTTTCTTCTTGACCCCATAAACCTCCTTTGATTCACCTTGACTCCATTACTCTTGTTGAATTTGGCACTAATCTCCACTTCCTTCCATTAGCTATTTTCTGTCATAAAAATACCAAAAAACATTGTTTTACTAAAGCTGCTCTTACTTTACCTTGTACCTCCTTGCTTCTCTTCAATGATCCTACTAGGGATACCCACCTTGAGCTAGAAGAGAGCTTATCTAAAGTGAAGAGGATAGAATACTTTGATTACAATGGTCACCATTCTGGTAATTCTCTCTCGGGTTGTGCCTTGTGGATTAGGGTTTTTATCATTAAGTACCCATGATCACTTATTAATTATCAAGCTTAACGAAATACTGTAAATTTGTCATGCAATAAACTGAAAGAAGATTTTCAATTAAATTATGAATATACTAAACGTTATTCAAGTATAGTGCATCGCCTAAAGGCATATGGGAAGAGACAAATCTCACATTGGTAACTATTTTACATTATTATCCAACTCTAGTTGTATGTCATACTCTTGTTCTTGAAGCTTGTAGAAAGCCTTCTTTTTGAAAGTCATGTATTTGGATGCTACACTATCCAAATACCACCCTACAATAGAAACAATGTTAGTGGAGAGGAATGACATTGCAGAGAAAGTTGTCTTAAGTCTGTATGCTAACTCATTCACTTCGACTGAAGCTTCTCAATCCCTGCAAGCTCTTTTTGTTAATATTTGGCCTTCTTTCTTTCAAGACACCGATATGTATAATATCCAATCCTTTGGCACTTGAAACACTTTATGTGACTTAAACCTTTCTTCCCTTGGTTTGGACAACCTAGGGAAGAAAGGTTTAAGACAAATGTATGTAACAACCTAGGTAAATGTATTTATTCTGATGATAATTTCTATCCTAGGAGGTTTTTCGTCTCACTGATTCATGTGTGTTTCTAAACACGGATGAATGGCATAGTTTTTCCCTCCAGCCTCACCCCAAAGTTAGGGTGGATTTTGTCGTCAGAATCTTAAATGAGTCCTAGTGTTATTTATCGAGTCTCTGTAAAAGTGATTTGGGAATAATTCTAGCTATTTGGTTAGATTATTTTATTACAAGTCACTTAGTCTACTAGATCATATTTTGAGTTGCAAAAATGGGTAACTTATAGAGGGTCTATAACGAATGGGTGTTCCCCCTTCATAGGTTAGAATGTAATATTTCATGTAAATAATATTTTAGCTATAATGCTAAAGTATTAGAGGGTTGGAAAAATTATTAATCCCCTTATGAGTCAATTAATTAAATTTTTTGGCCAAAATAAATTAAAAATGCTAAGCCATAAATTTAATTAATTTAATTAAATTCTCCAACATTTAAAATTCGTGGGTTCTAAAGCTATTAATTTTTGGAGGTCCCCGACGAAGGGAATATTGAAAATTTCAAGATATTTTGGACCCTTGAGCCTTAGTAGTTAAGTCAAAGTCAATTTTTTTGAGGCTATGTTGCACGAAACTTCTAGGAACCCAACGTTTCGGGCTGTACCCGTACCCGAAACTCTGAAACTCGATTGAAACTCGACCATCTATGAAAGTTAATATAGACTTGGTTTTCCTTCTAAATTGTCATCTATGAGTCTTATTTCCCTTTTTTCTTGCAAGATAATGTGGTATTCACTTATTTATAAATTTCCTATATATATATATATATATGAAGTTTCGCCTAACGTTTCCATTTTTTGGAGGTGACGTTTCTAAACGTACCCATTTCGAAAACTCCGAAATGTTTTGGCGCTTTGTGCAACTTAGTTTTGAGGTAATTAACTCAAAATAATCATTTTTGAGTTAATTAAAAAAAATTAAAAGTGAAATTCGATTTTCCTAAAAAAGTAACTTAATTTCGACGGTGATGATTAAAAGATCATTTGATCTTCATCAACGGTCGAGATTAATTTGATGGGGATCAAACCATCTAGCTGTTGGAGGATTTATCTATAAAATAGAGATCTCTCTCTGGATTGGATCATTGAATTGTGTACTTGCTCTGAAAAGCTCTTGTGACTTTTTTCTGGATAATAAAAAGCAAAGACGTTGGGGTTTCAGACGGTGGTGTTCCTCTTTTAGATTGATGTGGTAATATTGCTCTTAATACTCTGCTGCTTTTATTTGTATTTGCTGGATAATAGCCTTTGAGGATTGATCTATGCACAAGTATTTTGCACAGATTTTTGGGTTTTTAAAATATCATTTTGATTTGATAGAACTTAGTAGGTATCTCTATTACTTGATGATTTTGAATATCTATTAATATAACAATCAGATCTAAGTGTGCAAAAGTTATTATTTAGGATTTGGGCATTTGGGGAAGTCCTCAGCTGGACCAACTGACTCTCAGATTACAGAATCTAAAGAGCCTACTGTTTTTAATTTCTGAAGTCATCTTACAAAATATTTTATTTGCAGGGTTTTCTGGGCTTGTGCCTCTTTAAAATTTCCAGTTTATTTATAAATTCGTGCAAAATTGTTTAGATCTAGCTAATAGAGGGCTTTGATCTGCAGATCTGGGAGCGGAGTTGGACTCATACTCCTCAGATCTGCTAGATCTGTAGAATATTATTGTAGATTTGTAAATTTCAATTTTTTTAATTCACTGGGGTTTTGGGTATTTCATATTTTTGTATATACATGTTTTGGGGTTTTCTATCTTTTGTTTGTGCAGGAACAGATCTGAAGATTGTCGATGATTTTTGTGGATTTTGGAGACAGATCTAGGCCCTGGAGGGCAAGATCTGATCTCCATTTTATTTGCAGGTCAAAGAAAAATTTCAGAAAGGAAACTCGTAAGATTTCAAGCCGAGTTCTGCAAATCTTGCGAAAGATCGTGGGCAATTTTTTTTTGGGCCTAGAGGCCTTGCGCTGGTCATCTCCAGCTATTGCCCCCCTGTCTTTCCTCTCGGCCCTGTCTTTCCTTTCTCCCTCTCGGCCTAACTCACGACCTCCCTTATCCCTCCAACTCCTATCCTCTCGGCTCCCCTGCTCCTCCTTTCCATCTCTCCCTTACAACCTCCTCCCTTATGACCTCCCTTTCTCCTTTAGCCCTTGGTCCCCTACCTCCTTGGCCCTCACCCTCAAGCCCTCAGCCCTAAGCTACCTCCTCCCTTGCGCTGGCCATCTCTATCTCTCGGCCTTAAGGCTTTTCTTCTCGGCGCTCATCCTTGCAGCCTCTCTTCCTTCACCCTCTTTCACCAAAATTTTTTCACTAATTTTTTCCCTAAAATTTCCAAAGAATTTTGACAAAAATTCCCTAAAAATTTTAACAAAAAAATTTCTAAGTTGGCATTTGGATCTGAAGATCTTCAGTGATTTGGGCAACTTATCTCCAAGTATCTTCAAGCCCCTAAGGCTAATTGGTGCACATCCTCTACCCCATTTCATTGATTTGTTTGAGAGCAAGACTAATACTGGCATAAAGTTTCAGTTAGCTGAAGTTTGACAACAAATTTAGTTTGCATCTTTTACTCCAGTACATTTCAGAAATAGAATTATCTTCAGAAACTTTTGCATGCTAATTGACAAATTTTTGAATATTATTTCACTGCTTTTTTAGTAATTTATTTCTGAGTTTTAAGATCAAATGCATCACTAGATTGGAAATAGTTAAACTCAGAAATTTTCTGAATTGTTAGTTATCAGTTTGTCATGTGAAGTTTCTGCTGTTACATAGAAAAAATCTGAATCTTGAATGGTTATAGGATCACTGGTTTAAAATAAATTGTTGGCATTGTCATTTGTTTTAAGAGCAGATTACTAGAACTGATATTTCAGACTTTGCACCTAATTGTTGTGATCTGAGTTTAAACACTTAATTTAATTCCTGAAGTGCATTTGTTTTTACATGCTCATTCAAGTAGGACTAATTTAGTTTTACTTATGCATCTAATGATCTTTGATTGAGTACCTCATACAAATGGATTTTTGAATATAAAGTGTTTTATTTCCAACATTTTACATTGGTTTCCTATTATGTTTTCAGTAATTACTTGTGCAGACTTCATATTTTACATTGCTGGTATAAGTATTTGTTTTCACATTAAGATCATTTTTTTGAGCCTCAAGTTAAAAAACACTCATGACATATCTCAGAATAACTCATATTTTAGGCCCTCCTTTCGCCATCACATCATTTCACTTTGCATTTGCATACTAAGCTAGTACTTGCACATTAAAATTTTACTTCCAAGCATAAGCTTGGTCGATAGAAGCATTGAGGGATCAAACTTAGAACAGACATTTAACTAAAATTAACCAAGTCCTTGCATTTCACATAGTTTTAAGTTTTGCATTTGCATATAAGATAGTCAAATCATTTAACAGTAGTTTTCCATCCTTTACTTGGCCTTTATTTCCTTCGCAAGATAGTTGACTCCACAAGGCATTGGTATCATTTTCCTCAAATCAAATTGAATCCTTCAAAATCTTGTGCAATCTAAACAAGTATTGGTTGCTTAATTGTGTCTCCCAGATTGGTTGGTTCCCAACTAATCTTCCCTCATTCCATTTCCATAGGGTCTACCCCTTTTAGTTTGCTATTGGGAGACAACTCAAACGGAGAGATTGGGGATCAAGGTGATAACCCTGATTTGAGCTGTTGTCGCGGTGCATAGACATTCTGTGCGACAACATGACCAGTTTGGTTAGCTATGTCATAGCTAATTAGTAGCTCCTCCCCCTTATCCATCATTTCTTAGTGCCCCTCTTCCTTCAATAGGTCATGCACTAATCACCTTCTTCATTAGAACCTCTTTCCCTTTGTCCCACCCCATCCCTTCCTCGCATCTTCCACATGAATATACTCTTCAATAAGGTATTTGTCAACACTTATACTTCTCGCATTTGCCAACTTCTCCTTTCCCTCCCCCTTTCTTTGCCCCTTAAGACAAATTGTTCCAAATATGAGATTTTCTCCATGACGCTTTGGAATGTTGCTTTCAAGTCTTATCCACATATAGTGTATATCCTCACACCCCATGAACCATTGGTTTGATGACAAGTGTAAATCCCACCATAAACATCTTTGTTAACCTTCACTTACAACCGCGCTTAATATCCTCACCTTTGAAATTTTTGTAGTTTCCCTTCTCCACTGCAAAAGGTAGGCTTTCTTATCTCTTATTCTCCGAGGCATCATGAGCTTTGTGAGGCCCTTCGCTTCTCTTGGAAACCATTTTGGTGCACCCTTTTCCCTAAACACAATCTCCTCCTCCCTAACATAGTCCTCAAGCCATATTCTCCCATATAGTCTCCCTCTATGATGTCTTGACATACACCCTACTTGTATCACGTACCCCCTTCTCCTCATGTCATATTTACTCCTACAATTATGCTAAGAGAGTAGCCAAAATCATGAGCACGAGTAGGTCAGTGGACAAGGAAGGCTTCCAAGCCACATTCCTTGAGCACGAAATTCACTCCCTTATTTCCCACATCACTAATTTTGTTTAACCATGTCATTTGCTTTGGTTTGCCCTAGGGCATGGTCCTAGTGCATCATCCACTCGATTTGAGGGCCAACTCAAATTTGACTAACTATTGGACCATCATGATTAGACTTACCTTCTTCAAGTTCTATGCTATAGTTCTCTTGATGATCTAGAGAGGAGGCATCTTGGGTCAAGGGACATGCCTGTTTTCACTCGCAATACAAGGCTATTGATCATATTTTCACATCGAGGGCCATTATTAAGGGGGCTTATTATTGCTCTTTAAAACACATCCGTTGCTTTGTGAACTTTTAGAATGCATTGGACATAGTATTGAGAAAGGCATTGTTTCATAGAATTTGGAACATTGGTATCTTAGATACCCTATTGATTGCCATCATGTGACTATATGAGTCGATCATGGGTTACTCTACTGTTATGAATATAATTCATAACAAAATAAAATAAATATAAATATAAATAATGTAAATGATAAATAATCAAATAATGATTATGTTAAATAGTCATCAAGAAAAGGCATGTCTAAAAGACATGCCCAATCTTGAAGGGACACTTGCCTAGTATATATGCGTGTCCTCATTGTAACATTCTACATCACTTGTGCATTATATATATATAATAAATTATTATTACAAATACTTTTGTGTATTTTTACATTTTAAGTCAACAAGCTATAGGTTTTGTTTCTTCAGTGGTATCGGAGCCATGCAAGACTTTGAACATTATCCGCCACACAATATAACCATGCGGCCTTTGAACGTTGTTTGCCGCACAATATGCCATTACATTTACGTCTTGAATTCATTGAGCAGTTTAGTAAAATTTAAGAAAAGCTTCAGCAATGGGAAGAATCATGCAGAAGTTAAAGCACGTATAAAGGAAATCAATAATAAGGAAGATGATAGCGACAATGAAGAAACAAAACAAGGTGAAGTAGGAGAAGAAGATTTTGATCAGAATGATGATAATGAAAATGAAGATGTAATAGATAATGATGAATATGAGAATGATATAGATCAAGATGATGATCCAAATGAAGGTGATGATATGAATATGGAAAATTTTGAAGAAGAGGTTATGTCAAAAACAGATTATGATGAGAATGAAGATGATCTTAAACACAAAGATGACTATGAAGACGATGATGATGATAATGATGAAGATGACCTTGAAACATTTGAAGTTGTGCAACATGTCCCTTTAAATGAATTTGGTAAACTTGATCCATCAACTGATGAGGATGAATTTGTAGTTAAATTGGTTGTCAACGAGGAAGAGGTTAGGGTGGCACTCGATCAACTCCCCAGAGGTGCTACCGATATTCTCGACATCCACAAAGCAAAGCAAGTGCCTCTTAATATATGGCTAATTGTAGCAAGGGAATATTTTAAGCAAAGGAAAATATATGAGCTCCTACAAATTTTCGAGGAAGGATCTAGTCGAGAAATTGATGAATACTATTTTGATGTGAGGTATGATAGAATGGCTATTTTAAATGCGCTTGGTGCATATTACAACAACATTGGTAAAATTGAGACAAAGCAGAGAGAAAAGGAAGAGTTTTTCATCCGTGCAACCCATTATTATAATAAGGCTTCCAAAATTGATAAACATGAACCTTCTACTTGGGTTGGAAAAGGCCTGCTGCTTCTAGCAAAAGGTGATCTTGAACAAGCATATGGTGCATTCAAAATTGTACTAGATGGATAGGCTGATAATATTCCTGCTCTTCTTGGACGGGCATGTGTACAATTCAACCGCGGACAATATACCGAGTCATTGGAGTTGTATAAGAAAGCTTTGCAAGTTTATCCCGGGTGCGCCACAATGGTGAGCCTTGGCTTAGGTCTGTGTCAGTACAAACAGGGTCAGTTCAAGAAAGTCAAACAAGTTTTGAGCGTGTGTTACAGTTAGACCCTGAAAACATGGAAGCTTTGGTGGCACTTGGAATAATGGATTTGCAAATGAATGAATCGGAAGACATTCACGAAGGAATGGAAAAAATGCAGAGGGCCTTTGAGTTATATCCTATGTTGCCAGGAAACGTGGGTGCGGGGACGGGGACGACATTTTTGGAAATAGGGTGCGTGGGTTCGTCGGGTAATATAATAATATTAAATTTTAATAATTAAATTTTAATAATTAAATTTTATAAATTATAAATTTATAATTAATAATATATATGAAATTTGAATTTGTATATTTTTCAACTTTAAACAAGAAAACTTTAATGATAATCATTTAAACATGCACATCATTGAACATTCAACATTGACATTGAAATTTCAAAATTTATCACCAAAAAACTGTTCTTTTGAATCTTTTCTGTGTAACCATGACACTATGACAGCTATGTGAGAGAGCTCAAGGCTACTACTAAAACTGAAAATTCAAAATACATAATAGGATAAATGCTAGACTCAACTATTTTGGTGAAACTTGGGACAGATTTTGTCACACACAGGATTTAAAATAACTATGCAGCTTAGGTTCATTTACAAGGATGCCTATCAATGAATCAGGCTGTGGTTGTACAGACCCTTCCTCCTACACAGCCAAGGAGTGTTAGCATTTCTGCCTCCTGCTCTAATTTCAAGACAGCGTCTCTCCTTATTGAAATTGCTCATTCTGGCTGGAGCTTGAGCTTGTAACTTTGCTTTGAATGTTTAGTCTCTCCCATATAAAAACACAATTTTTTCATAGGAGATTCTTCTCAACCTGATAGTGGTCTAGAATTTTCTTGATGTCTAATCATCCACCTTCCCCATGCATGGTGTGCTCTCTGGTAAATTAATCCCAAAAACAGTGGCAACCTTACCCTTCCACAAAACACGCTTATCAGTCTTTGTTTCCCAATAAAATGCACAGCAGCCATCTGATGGCTTGAGGGATAGTTTGTCTTTGAGTGCGAAGCTCTGCCTGAATATTAATTATCTAAACATAAAACATCTTCGCAGTTTTTAGAGATTACTTGGTGTACAAGTCTGTAGAGACCATATATGATTTAGGCATATTTTCCTAGTTTTAATCTTAACATGATGTTATCAGAATGCTATGAGAAATTGACAGATTTTGATACTTAATTTAGCCATTGTCCAAAATAGCCCTTCGCCATTTAACAGCATCAGCTGATTACAGCTTATGGCTGGTCTCAATCCTACTTTCTATTTGACCGAAAATGTCTGAACCTGTATGTGTGCATTTACAGTTTATAATTTGATGGTTATTTGGCTCGGGAATGAATGTTTCATTCCAAATTGATTTACAAGAATTCTTAAAAAACAAGACTTGTAAAAAACTTAAAAAATCGGGTGCGGGTACCCGTGCAACACAGGTTTTGATGGTAAGGACCGTGGAAGAATGTTTCATTCCAAATTGATTTACAAGAATTGATTTAGGGTTTTTTAGGTTTTGTTATAAGTTTTACCTTTGTTATAAGTTATTTTTTAAATTTCAATAAAAAAATTATTTGAAAATTAAATTTTTAATATAGTTTTTTTTATGAAGAACCCAAAGAACCCAACTCGAAGAACCCGAAGAACCCAAGAACCCAAGCACCCGAAGAACCCAAGAACCCAAGAACCCGTTAAAGGAAAAGAACCCAATTTTTTTTTTCGAAGAACCCGGTTCTTCATGGAAGAACCCGGTTCTTCTGGGTTCGTCTGGGAAGAACCCGTACCCGAATCCGGTACTTGGGTGCGGGAACCCGGGACGGGTTCGAGAACCCTACCCCCGGGTGCGGGTACCCGTGCAACACAGGTTATATCCATATTGTGCAATGGCAGTCAATCATTTAGCCAACCATTTTTTCTTCACGGGGCAACATTTTCTTATAGAACAGTTCACCGAGACTGCTCTTGCTTCAACAGATCATGATTTGATGAAATCTCATTCTTATTATAATCTTGCATGGTCTTACCATAGCAAGGGTGATTATGAGACTGCATTGCCATTTTTCCGCGTCACAAGGGCTCTAGAGCTCCATCCCCGAATATTCGTCATCTCCCTTGATTCTCACTGTGGCCCTGACCATGCCTCTGCGACGACAGTCTCGGCTACTGTCACCATTGTCCGCACTGTTCAAACAGCCCATCGAATACTCTGTCCGCAAACCCCGATGCTATCTGCAAACCTCGACGCGACCATTTGGCAGACCATTCTGTCAAAACCTGCACGCTGTCATTTATCAGCAACTAACACACTTCCTACTCCGACCGGGTTCCTTGCAGCATTCTTGTGCTGTTGTCGTGGGTCAATTAAATGTAGTGACACTTGATACAACGTCGTGACTCTTGATAGCTATACAACGGTTAAATTTGACCCATTAACTATATATATTTGGTTAATTATATATAGTTACATAATAAATAATTTAATTATATAATTGGATTAATTTAATTTTTTTTTTTTTTAATATTATTATTATTATTATTTAATTAAAAAAATTATATATAAAAAAACCAAGAGAATATCAGTGACAAACTATACATACCAATAACGAATTACATATATGCTGAGATAACAAGTGCAACATGAAGAAGAAGATCAACAATAAGCTTGAGGACAAAGCACGTCAGTAATAAGCTTTGAGGACAAAGCTTTTCGAAGACGAAGGCAATGTTATGAATATAATTCATAAAAAAAATAAAATAAATATAAATGATGTAAATAATAAATAATCAAATAATGATTATGTTAAATACTCATATCTAAAAGACATGCCTAGGATATGTGCTGGTCCTCATTGTAACATTCTACATCACTTGTACATTTTATATATATAATAAATTATTATTACAAATACCTTTGTGTATTTTTACATTTTAAGTCAACAAGCTATAAGTTTTGTTGCTTCATCTACACAAGCCAAGACCTTTCAGATTTTATTTGTAGCAACGTTAGGGTTAAGTAGGGGTGCTTTCTCTCATCGACTCTCTTTTGGATTTTCATTGATGTGATGGAGTTATTTCTTCGAGAGAATAAAAAAGATAAGCATGGTTTCCTTCTACTCTAGGTTATGATTTCTCTACTTCCATTTGTTAATATCTTGATCCTCTTGGCCTCCTCGCTTGAGAGATTACAACAACATGTTAGTGCCCTCTCTAGATTCTGTGATCTTTGGCAATTGGCAATTAACATGGGAAAAACCACAATTATGATCTTTGACATGTGGAAGGCTGCTTCATCCAAGCACCTTTTCTACTTCTAAAGGGAAATTTATAGAGATCATATGACATACACCTATCTTGGGGTTTCATTCACATGTATTTTCAGCTTAATATAGCCCCCCCAACCTCGACCCAACAAGGGCTATGGCTCCCTTTCCCTTCTTGAGAAACAATGGTTCCATATCCACTTTTAGGACATTTCATCTAAGGTGTGCCTCCTAGACACTATTACTAGATCCATGGACCTCTATGTTTTGAGGTCTTTGGATTAAGTTTGCTTTAGACTACGTGGGGTAGGATTGAGAGGGTCCATACTCCTATCCTCAAGCACATCATCAGATGTAAGTGCATTGCTTGTTAGTCCATTATTATACAAAGTTCAAAGCCTGGATGTTGTGACTGGAGGCCATCTTTCGGTTGGTCTTGTTACCTTGCATGTTAGTAGGGTTACACAATTTTTTTGTAGCATTTATTACACCATTGTAAGCCCAAGGTCACAAGTCAAAGTATTGTAACAACCATGTGAGGTTTTGTATTAGGTATCCAGGCTTGTGTCTTGTTTTCGCTGTTTATATCTTGTTGTCTTGGTTAGACTGTATTTGGTCCCTCGTAGTTCACTTCGGGTTCCTCTCATCCTGTATAGGATTGGAGGGCCTTAGTTGAGCTTATGTGAGGACTCATGGTTTTATGGGAGCTTGCTTTTGTAGGGGTGATCACTAGTGTATGGGCTAGTCCAACCTGTGTCAAGGCGCACCTATGTATTTACCACATGGTTAGAATCTATCGAGTCTATAAGTGGCCTGGGATTCGGTGTAGTATCTCTCAAATTGCGCTCATGCATGGCAGTCTCATTTTTGACAACTTTCACATTTCTCGATGGAGTGCACGATTCCCAATGCAAAGTGGTCAAAAATTCAACTTGGTCTTAGATTGTTTAGTTTGATGGGAGAAGTCCATGCCACATTGATTTTTTCCAATTTGAGGTGGCAGTGGCTAGTTACAACTTGGTCAAACTTGGTTAACAGGTCAAATAGGTTTCTAGTTGGCAATAATAGGGGCAACGTTGGGTAGAATAATGCATGCATTGCATAAAAAATGATTAGTAGGATGAGAGGAACGATACCCATGTGTCAGATTTCCAATATTCCTCAAGGAGTTGCGAGGCTAGCATAGGTGGCAGTTGACGTGGCAGAGTAGAGGATGATGTGGCAATGCTAGGCAAGATTTGAACATTTCGAGAGAGGCCCAGTTCAAATCATGGCTAGTGTGGCCAAAATAGGTGCCATAATAGTTAAAAAGTCAAGGGCGTTGGAGATCCAATGACCGAGTGGCCAAGTCAAGTTAGTAAAAGGAAAAAGTCAATTCAAACTAGTTGTTGGTGAAGTCAACTAGCTGTTGGAGACCTCATGGACCAAGAAGTTGAGTAATGGACCAAGAAAGTAGTCATTAGAAGACAAATTGTTCCTCCAAATGACCAAGTCGAACCTCCTAATCAAATTGAACCTCTCAAGGGACCAAGTCGAATTTCCTCAAAAGCAAAGTGGAACGTTGAGGTACTATTGTTTACTATTCTTCATAGTTGACCATACCAGGCCATTAGCAAAGGGATTTGTGGACCAAATTGGGTAATTGAAGCCAAGTCGACCCCTTATTGGGCAATAAAGAATTGCAATGTAATATTTTATTTAGAATTTACTTAAGTCTCCAACGTGGATGAAAGTGGGAACAAGTAGGTGGTTGATTCCACCAATTGGGGCTGAAGAATCTGAATTTGAGGAGTCCAACTAGCTGTTAGCTAGCTGTTAAGAATGTTTTATAGAAGGCTAGACTCCCCTCTTGTAATGGTTGTTGTTGTCATATAAGATTAGTGCCACCATTTTAATAAAGGATCTCACTTTTTGCAAACCTTTGTCCATATATTTTATGTTCATTGTGTGGAGTGGATTTTTTTTCTTGATCATTATGCTATCATGATTATAATCTAATAAATTCGATAATCAGTAAAACTACACAACAGTTAATAGGTTGAGCCACTGAGGGGCTACTTAGAGATGTCGTAAAACTACACAACAGTTAATAGGTTGAGCCACCGAGGGGCTACTTAGAGACGTGGAGAGGGCGGACTAGGGGGGGACCCCTCTTGGCTTTCTTGTTTTGCAGGTGGATCACTCCAAGTGATCCGACCATTTTGAAGGGGGGCTCCAATTGTGTAGGGGCTCTTATTCATCACACAGTCAATCTCAAGACAGGAGATGCCACACCAAAGGGGCTACTTCTAGTTGGGTCTGAACGTTTTTGGGGTTATTAAGTCAATGGTGGGGGTGACTTATTGTAGAGACCAAACCCACTCCCTTGATTTTTTGGAAAAATCAACTTAAGAAGGTGCAAATTTCACACTCCAGCAAAGGTGAGATTAGTTGAACATACAAGGTATTCATTCAACAAGCACTATTCTTTTTAAAAATTTAAATTTTTTACTTTTCTGCATTAGTTTAAGACTTCATTTATTTGCTGATTTTAATTGATTTATCTTACTAGCAAGTTAAAACTTTTAGAGAAATGTAAGTGTATTGATAGATCTAGTCCAAGGGTAGATAAATGTTTTATATGGGTATATTTTACACTTGTATCTACTTGATATTTTGCAGATCTGAGCGTGTTTCGTTGGCTGTACCTGCATAAATCTGCAATAAAACCAGAAATTTCCGGCACTTTTCAAGTCATACTCAAGAAATCTCTGTAGTAACCCTACCGTGCTATCTTATAGTTTAGAGTAAATTTTATTCAATTTCCAGCTATATTTTAAAGCTTATTTTTAGATCTCGAATTTTTGGGTGATATGCTCAAGAGGGTTTCAACCCATTTTCTGGAAAATCAATTTCTAACTTGCTGGAAATTGTCCTTTTCAACTGTTATAGGTTGAAGAGAGGCTTAATATGCCTCAAATTAAGTCCTCAAACCTTCCCACCGCTAGACATAACGTCTAGGAGCGCTAAGGAACTCATAGGGTGGTTGATTTGGACTTTACAGGTTGCTGTCCATGTTTTTTACGCCGACTTTTATAGTGTGATTTTATAGGACAACAAACTGTCTTGGTTATTGCATATTTGGTTAGTAGTCCAAACAAAAGTCTAATTGCATATTTGGTTAGGAATTCTGTGCACCAAAATTGACTTGTCACACGATATACTTTTAGTGTTTTGGTGTCTATTAATCCACTGTTTAGTTTTCTGCTGCATAGTTAGGTCATGTTCTATTAGGGATACCCTCCTCGAGTTTGGGGAGAACCAGCCTAAAGTGAGATGACAGGTTGTTGAGGTGATAGTGGGTGACCTTCCTAGAGGTTCCCTTGGATTGTGCATTGTGGATTGGAGCTTTTACTATTTACATACAATTTGGGCAGTAACAAGCTGCACATCTCCTTCATGTACTAATCCTTGCCAAAGCTTAATTTAACCATAATTAGCTAATAATCAAGGGGCATACATAAGTTTTACAAGACTTTGGTTTAAAGTTTAAACCCCCTTACTATGGCCCCTTTCCTTAGCCTACGTAAGTCCCCTTGACTTTCCCCTTTTGTTGAGTCATAGCCCCCCTTCTTTTGTTGTTCATTTCTGCAATGTTCGGTTACAAATTACATTTGCTGGCTTATAGCTATTCATCATGTACATACACAACATTGAATTGGGGATCAAAACTGGGGTATTACACTCTACCTCCTACCATTTTAACAATATCAACGTTTCCATCAACTAGCCGTTCTGTAGAAGGAAATTAACATCCTGTCTCATATTTTGTATTCTTTCCTGCACTGAGTTTAGAGCATAGACTGAGCAAAGTTTGAGACTATACATTGTGACTGTCAATGTACACCAAAGGCACCTGTCTTGCAGGTCTTGACCTTTTTCAAGAAGACTAGATGCAAAACAAGAAGGAATGCCACAAAAAGAGCTCCCCTTTATATCTTGCTAATATATCTTTGGCCCTGACCTTGATACATCTTACGAATATATGTTCATGCATATAATTTGCCAGTAATTTCAATAGGGAAAAATCATAATAAATTATGGCTTGATTTAGGATTGCCAAAATTTTCTGCCGATACCCTTAGAAGAAGAGAGCTCCAAGAATATTTCTGGAAAGGAAGGTCTGTTTTTTTAATAAATTGATATCTAATTTTGACTTTGACGAAGTATTTTTTTATGTCATAAGAGAGTTTTTAAAAAATGACGGAGAAACAGTCATTCTTCCAAGAGAGCTAAGTCCTGATTTTTTGTCATAAACCTCATGAGAGATTTATCCATGTAGTTTATGCTACATAAAACTGACAAAAGACTACTGCTTTGGTAGGGATGGACTAATGTCAACACCTGCAGTGTCTGCAGTTATCCGAAAACATAAGGTATGCCTAATATAAATGTCTTTTCATCTTCCTTTGGACTTTTTAATAGTAAAGCCTTTTTTACAGAATATGCTGATGAATTTTGTGGTGCATGCCAATCATGTTGCAACTTGCTAGAAGCATATGCTGTGATTGTTTGAGGTGCTTCTGCAGGAATTGAGCATATATTAAGTAATTTATCTGTCTAAAACAGGCTAATGGGGGTTTTATTATGAGTGCAAGCCACAATCCTGGAGGACCAGAAAATGACTGGGGTATCAAGGTAGACAAATTTGGTATTTGAAGGGGGCCATAATTTTGTTCTACATTTCTCATTTCCTTTCGTTTTGATATCTTTAGAAGTTCCATAAAGTTTAAAGTTTCTAATGCTTATACGTAAAATACGCAAAAGTTTTGACCCTCCTATTTATATGTTCTTTCTACTTTTTAGTTTAATTATGGCAGTGGACAGCCTGCACCTGAATCTATTACTGACAAGATATATGGCAACACTCTGTCTGTAAGTATTTTCAGCTCTTAATCATTTAAAACAATGGTCTGAATAAACTGGAGTATGTATGTACTATGTAGTAATTGTATTTTGTATTTCTAGCCTCAGAAATTCAATCTTCCATGTGTTTGTTATCAGTATAGTATCACCTGTCATCTCTGACATGGAAATTTAATCCTATGTTTTGGATGCCTTGTAGGTTCTTGTGTGATGCCTGTTTGCTATAAATGAAATCTTGTCGATACATTAAATTGTGAACATACATGGATAAATGTGTAATGTCTATTTGCTATCAATCAACTCTACTTCTTTAAACATTTGAAAGATAAACACCTAGAAGTTGTTTCTTTAAATCACTGTTGTTAGGATTCTCAAGTTACAGGATTAAGTGTCACATAATATTGAAAAGTGATGAGCATCCTGTTTTGCAAGTTATCTTTTTATAAAGGCTACACTGAAATATTAATAAGAGGTTTATGCGACAAGATTATTGCTCTGGTTAAAAAGATACAACTGAAATAGCTTTAGTAATTCAATGACAGTGACCAGTAAATGGTGAATGCAGATTTCAGAAATCAAGATGGCAAACATTTCAGATGTGGATTTGTCTAGATTGGGAGTTACCAAGTTTGGCAGTTTTACTGTAGAAGTTGTTGATCCTGTTTCTGATTATAGGGAGCTACTACAGGTAATTATGGGATTGATCAATAATCCTGGCTCTTGTTTTCTTAGTTCTGAGATTGATGGCAGCTTCCTTGATGCAAATAAACTAATTTTTTTTTATCATGCAGAGTGTCTTTGATTTTGAACTTATAAAGACCTTCATAACACGGCCAGATTTCAGGTAAATTTATCTTCTGTGTATTGCCCTTCAAGAATCTCAACCTAATTTCTTTGTACTGGTATTTCTTTTTAGCACTTGCATGTTGCTGTTATATTATAAAGATTATTCTAAAAGATGAAAATACACATATGAAGATTATCAGCACCCTTCCAGTTATACACGCACTCACATGCATGTACTTGTATGGACCAATATTTTCTTGGTTCAGGGACAGATGAGGGGAGACATTATGGAGATATTTGGAGAAACCCTCTAATTTCATTGGATGACACATATACCCCACACCCCCAAAATATAGAAAAAAAAAAAAACAAATAATTATTAATATTAATCACAACTATACTTGGAGGGAACATCCAATTTGACAATTTGAAATAGGTGACTTGTTGCTTTTCTTATTTGTAATCAACATGAAACTACAGTGGTGCAATGATCCATGCATATTTAGAATGATGTTTTGAGGATATTGGTAAAGGGTGTGTGGTGCAAAGTCAGTGTGTACTTTTCCTTTTTCCTTTTATGATATGAGATGCTGATGGAGATGAATGAGCATACCCCACAGTGTCAGGGGACACCAAGCTGTCCTTGATTGGCAGGGGATGTCCACAGCATAGCTGTTGGGACTGAGAGTGAAGCAGAAGCACAAAGCACCAATTCCTAAAAGGCTGTGAGAGCAATTTGTTCTGGTAGAATTTTATATAATATAAATTTTTGTATATTTTGTTGCATATGTATTGGAATAAAGCATGCAGAATGGCGACTTAACTGTAAAAATATGAAAATATAGATCTTTATAGTAGATTAATGATAATCATCAAAGCATCAAACATTTAGGACACAAATAACATCAAAGATCAAGCATCTATAACATAATGCATTATCATCAAATGATCGACCATCACATCAATTTTCGAGTTTCAAGTTTCAGCAGATAATGTTTGTCATCAACAATTTGTAAGAGATAACATCAACCTTGGAATGAAACAGGGTACCATGACCAAAGAGTTGTAATATGCTATCAATTGTTCAAACTTCAACTGTCATATATTTACAAAATAGGCCATAATAAAGACAAATGATTCTAAGTTGTCGAATCTAGATTTTAAACTAAAAAAAACAATAACTATACCATCTACTAAGCTCTTTTAAGTCTCTTGCCACTATCAGTTTCTAATTTCTTCTCCAGTGATCTGGTAGCAACAAGAATTGTTCTGGTAGTGTGGGGAAATATTGGTGAGTGTGGGGAATTGTTTTGGGAGCATGCTTTCCTCCAAAGCAAGGTTCGGGAGTGGGAGCATGAGTTGCAGGCGGGGGTAGCTTGCTCGCAGCTAGGATCCACAATATGTCATTGGGACCACTTGTCATAGGGGACATCTTGGAGATGTATTTCTGACATCCCCTACCACACGGAGAGAATGCAACATCACTAGGCCACCCTAGGTGCTTTGATTGGTACATAAGGGATGCATACTTGACCAGTGAGAATAGCATCCCAAATGTTCATGTTGATGTTTGTAGCATCGGACAAGAACTTCTCCACAGGTCTAGTGTTGGACATGTGTAAGTTGTCCAAAAAGGTCCTTTCTATTTTGTAATTCACTTTAATTAAAGTTAAAGAGTCTTTTATTAGTGACTTGATTAATGTATAATATAATGTAAAATATTTACATTAGTGATTTAGATGTAATCTCCACTGTCAATTGTGATTTAATCTTAATCGCCGATCTTATTGAGAGATTAGGGTTATGGAGACTTGGTCATCAAATCAATGTTATAAAAGAAAGATAAAGTGAATGAAAAAGACACAAGGAGTGTTAGAAAAATACAAGTGAGAGAGTGATAAAGGATTTTCAGTCAGTTTCCAAGTCCAAAGGAGAATAGAGGAAACTATGTGAACAACAAAAGGAGATTAACCCAACTTTTAGAAATTGACAGGGCCATACACAGCAAGTGCAAAGGCAACTTTAGGAGGCCATACAACCTAAGAAAAGAGAAGGGTGGCCATACAAATTTCTGGATAGACTTCAACAGTAGTAGGAGGTTTTCTACAACAAGTATCAGCAGGGTTGTATAGGCTATACTGTGCGTCATAATAGTTAGGTTTTATTGTAATTTTTCTTGTTTTCTCAGTGGGCTATTTTCCCAGTTTGGGATCCCTTGTAAGCTTGGAGTAATTTTAATGAAAAACTATATTTGAAGGGCATAAATCTCTGTGTATTTTGGAGGTTGCTTTCCTCTAGCTTCCACTAAGTTATTATTTCTAGTTAAATTTCCAGCAAGTGCATTTTATTCTATGAGCTAAAAAATTCAATCTAATTTATTTTTTCAATAAGGAAATCATAAGGAATTAATTTACTTATGTTGTTGGAGTAGGGATTTTAACATCGTCTGAGAGCCTAATCTCTGAGAGAAGTTGATTACCAAGTAGTTACAGTTGCATATGTGAAGGTTACTGCGACAAATTTGAAGGTTATTGCAGCAAATCTGGAGGCTTCAATTGCACATATTGGTATACAGTAAGCAGATCTTGCAGATCTGGGTGACCAGATCTAGTGTAGATTTGGTATACAACAAGCAGATCTTGCAAATCTGAGTGACGAGTAGATAGATCTAGTGCAAATCTAGGTTTACAGTGGGCAGATCTTGTAGATCTAAGTGACCAACAGACGGATTTAGTGTAGATTTGTGTAATAGGAGGAATATCTAGTAGATTTGGGGACCAACAATTATTTTTTTAACTGTGTGCTTGAAGGACCAAGCACATTTACAGGGCAATTTTTGTTTAGATCTGGAAGACAGATTGGATGGAGCTTCAAACTTCCTCCCCCGGAAAGCAAGAGTTTCTTTACTTTTGAAGGAAAATGATCTTTGGGAGATTGTTGACAAAGTAGTTCCTTCATGTGGACAGATCCACAACAATTGGTAGTTCATGAGAAGGATGAAATTAGATCCATGTAGGTAATTTTGAATGTAGCAAAGGATGATCTGATTTCTCACCTGTCTGAGAAGAAGATGACCAAGGGGATATTTGATGTCCTAGTAAGTCTCTACCAGAGCGAGAATATAAACAGGAAAATGGTATTAAGGAATAAGCTCAAATCTACGTAAATGTTCAAATCAGACTCAGTTGTTAGTTACTTGATGAAGATCACTCAGATCACTGATCAACTTCCAACAATTGGGGAGAAGGTGAATGATGCAGAATTGGTAAATATGACACTGAATGGATTTTTAAAGCCTTGGGAACTATTTGTCAAGGGTATCTGTGCACGAGATAGCCTTCCCACTTTTGAGAGACTTTGGGACGACTGTGTCCAAGAAGAGACTTGGGAGGAGTCTAAAGCCAATAGGTAGGAATGTGATGAGAACCTGACCCTTGTCAATCAAACGAGGGAAGAGGAAAGGGTTTCAATAAAGGAAGAAGTGAGGAGTTAGCCTCACAGTTGGGAATGAAGAAAGACGAGAGTAAAATCAAGTGTTTCGTATGTCACAAGCATGGCCACTTTGCATCACAGTGTCCAAAGAGGAAGAAGGGTGGAAAGAAGTATTAGTAGCAGGAGGTAGTAACCTCATTAGAAACTGATATGAGTGAGTTTGCTGTGAAATTTGAGAAGGATTTCTCATTTGTTTTCTGCTTTTCTACTTGCATAGTTTCCAGGAATGTGTGGTACATAGACAGTGGTGCATCTCACCATATGACATTAACACGAGCTATTTAACAGTTTGACAGAGCTAGACTCATAACTACATGTGAAGCTTGGCAATGATGCCAAGTATGCAATAAAAGGAGTTGGAACAATTTCGTTTCAGCTCAATTCAAGTAGCTCAATGGAAGTGAAGGACATTTTGTGTGTTACAAGGCCCGAGAAGAACCTGCTTTCAATCTTTGTCATGGAAGACAAGGGTTTCACTGTGGAGTCTCAGAAAGGGAAACCACTTATTAGAATGGAAGGTTCTAGCCCTGACACAACTCAGGTTATTGGGGTTAGAGAGGGAAATTTATATAGGTTACAGGGTGAGCTTGTTTGATCCTTCGTTCATAGCAGTGAAACCTATGTGACTTGTGGTACAAGAGGATGGGGCACCTGCATTATAGGGCATTGCCAACTTTGAGGGATATTGTCACTGGTCTTCCAATTCAATATTGTGCAGTAGGGGGTGTGCAAAGGGTGCATGCTTGACATGCATGCCAAGGCTCCTTTTCCAATTAGTGTGTCCAGATCCAAGGATATTTTGGATTTGATACATTCAAATGTATGTGGGTTAATGTCAGTAGCATCAATATAGGGAGGTGTGTATTACATGCCTATTATTGATGGCTTCTCTAAGAATACATGGATCTACTTCATGAAGACCGAGGAGGTCTTCAATCGGATGTAGGAGTTCAAGATTCGTGTTGGTGAATTAGATAGGGAAGAAGATCAAGGTCCCGAGGTCAGACAATGCGGGTGAGTATACCTCTAAGGACTTCGAAGATTTCTACAAGGAGATAGGAATTAAGAGGGAGTTGACAATATCTTACAAGCCACAACAAAATGGGTTTGTAGAGAGAGAATAGTTCAATCATAGGGGTTGCTAAGGCCATGATCCATGATCAAGATTTTCCCATGTTCCTTTGGGAAAAAACATGCAATATGACAATCTACATTTAGAATAGGATCATCAGAGGATCTTGGATGATAAGACATTAGAGGAAGTATTCACTGGCGTGAAGCTAGGTGAGCCACTCACATATATTTGTTTGTCTAGTGTATATGCATGTGCTAGAAGAGAAGAGAACCAAGATGTAGCCCTCTAGTATAAAGAGCATGTTCAGTGACACTTCAGAGGTGTACATGACTTTAATTCTAGCACAACAGAGGATTGCGGTGAGCTAGGATTTGAACTTCGGGGAGGAACTTGCATCTAAGAAGTCACATGAGACCCTACTAGTGACAAAGGATGAGGAACATGAAGCTTAGAAGGTTGGGTCTAGATCAACAACTTCTAGTTTAGGAAGTGAACCTTCAAATGAGGAGGAGAGATCAACTCCCAGTTTTTTCAAGAGACCTCGATGGTTCATATAGACATTAAGAGATGCTCTGGAGCATGTGGAGGGTCTTAGGAGTGTAATAAGGGAGAGCAAGCCTTTGAAGAAGTTTCCAAACTATATGACACTAATGAGTAGCATCATTGAAGAAGCACATACCAACAGGTTTGGAGGAATACCATGGTGGAGAATGATGTGTGTGATATCGTTCAAAGACTCGAGGGAAAGCTAGACCTAGGTGGCTCTTCAAGGAGTTCCTTCCTCTTTAAGAGGGAGTGTTAATGTTTGTAGCATCAAGACAGGAACTTTGGCACATGTCTAGTGTTAGATATGTGGAAGTCAGCCAAAAAAATCCTTTCTATTTGGTATTTCACGTTAATTAAATCTACTTAGTAAAGTGAACATTCTTTTATTAGTGAGTTGGTTAATGTTTGGTAAAATGTAAAGTATTTACATTAGTGATTTAGATGTAATCTTCACTGTTGATTAGAATTTATTCTCAACTTCATTGAGAGATTAGGGTTGTGGCTCAACAACCTCCCTTATGTTGAATAGGGGCTATGGGGATATGCCATTATAGCGCAACATCTCCCCGAAATGGAAAGTCTCCCATACCAATATGATGCCATAGACTAGAGAAGCTGGACCCAAGTAATGTTTTGGTGAAGATATTTGCAAGATGTTGCGATGAAGTAACAAATACAGGCACAATATGTCTCAAAGCATAGACATTACGGATATAGTTCATCCGAAGTTGAACATGTTTAGTTTTTTGATGATCCACAGGAATAAGTTTGATGGTACCTTGATTGTCACAATACAAGGGGTGGGCCCTTTTGAGAAACATTTCTTTGATCAAGAGTCATACTCTTCTAGACAAGATGCTTCCCAGTGAAGAGATCATTGGCATACTCAATTTATGTAGAATATAGAACCATAATCTGTTGCTTCTTAGAACACCTACTCCAAAACAAAGTAAACAAGTAGCTCGATGAAAATGGCAACCATCAATATCTTTGGCCTTGTTTGCATTAGAGAATCCTTGAAGATGAATAGGGGTTGTTATTGCATAGTTAATACCCATATGAATGGTGTCCTTCTAAAGGTTGATGGTGGTATCGAGCTCTGCAACTTGATCTAGGGTTGGCGCTAGGGTTTTGGCATTGGGCACCATGGCGGGACGCGCAGGGGGGGGTGCTGCTCCCTCCTACAGTCAAGTAGTTACAGATAGAAACAAGGGCGTGGGAAAGCACAGTTTTAAGAAATCTCTGGAGAAGGCAACAGAGGCAAGAAACACAGAAACATTGGGAAGAAGCAAACCTCATGAATAGGAAGGGGAGCAACAGGAAGCTAGTAAGGAGAAGGAAAAAGGGGGTAGCAGTCAAAAACCTACTTCCATAAGGACAACTGGGGTCTGCAAACCCAAGTCGAACATCATACCTCAGGTCATCTTAAGCGACCCAACGCTACAAGCGCATAGGGATCATATGACGGAATATGCAGTCATATGAAAATTCATGGGGATATGGTCGACGGAGAGGGCGCTGCAGGTATGGATAAGGAGCCACTGGAAGCCAAAGGGGGAAATACACCTTCATCTGGGATCTAAGGGCTTCTTCACAGTAGTATTCACAAGCCTAGAGGATAAAGACAGAGTGTTCGAAGGAGGACCATATTTCTATGCTACGACAGGCCTCTACATGCGGCCATGGATGATGAACTTTGTCTCGGAACGCGAGACATTCACATCGATACCGATATGGATCAAACTATACTCCCTTCCTCTGGATTATTGGCTACCGGAATCTCTGAAAACAATAGGCAACAAACTGGGGCATTTTCTAAAGATCTCAGATGTGACTCTGAAAGGTAAATATACCTCCTTCGCCCGGATATGTGTGGAAATGGATTTATCTGGAGCACTTCCGGACGCGATAATTTTAGAAGTATATGATGAAGAATGGGTGCAGGCGGTGGACTATGAGCACATCCCATTTAGGTGCCGCAAATGCCATGAGCATGGGCATCTATATAGAGACTGCCCAACAAACAACATAAAGAGAAATGCGAAAACCACGATGGATAAAAATCCTGAGGGTTTTACCAAGGTTGGGGGCAAAGGGAACAAAGAAACAAACTAGGAAATGGAGAACATTCTCACTGAGAAGGAAAGGGATGAAAGCATGGAAGTTATCATAGAAACCATTAGGGAGATAAATTAGGACCATGAGATGACTCCAAGTGAGGCGGGAACAAAGTACCAGGAACTGTAGGAGATTCTAGATAGGGAAAATCTTGATCTAGAGAAATTTCTGGAACAAGGGACGACCAAAGGAGTGGACTCCCTGCCAAAAGAGGAATATGACAGGGTTCAACAACTCTTCCTATGGAGATCACAATCGAAGGGAACTGGAGTCAAAAGAAATCATGAAAGCCAGGAATATAGAGGGGTCAAAATGATGGAGGAGACACAGGCACAATCTCCAAAGAACCCAGGCAGGAAAAGAGGAAGAAAAAGACAGAAGGAGTTGCTGAACAAATGTGGGAAACTATTGATTAACTCAGGTAAGATGAAAGAGCTTACCAGTTACTCCTTTACTAATCTTTCTTAATGAAGCTCACAACCTGGAATATTAGAGGCATAGGAAATAGAAGGAAACAAAGAAATCTTAGTAATAGAATAAAAGAAGAAAAACCAGATATGGTTTTTATTCAGGAAACAAAATGTTCGATGGATAAGATTAGAGAAATACATAATAAATGGCTAATCAAGTATGAGTATCTAGAGGTTAAAGCAAAAAACTCAGCGGGGGGGATTCTCACGCTGTGGGACCCACAAAAATTTGGAATCCTGGATGTTGAGGCATCTAGGAACTATCTTTCTTTGGTATGTCAACCTTTAGGGGATAAGGAGATATACATGATCACAAATGTCTATGGCCCTCAAAAGCAAGAAGACAAATTCAAGCTTCTTACCTCCCTTGAGGAACTAAGAGCAAGATATCCTAATATGCCCTTGATCGTTGCAGGAGATTTCAATATGATAAGATCTCTTACAGAGAAAAAAGGGGGCATCAGGCAGCTATGCAGAGACTCCATGGATTTCCAGAACTTCATAGTGAACATGGGATTAGTGGACACGGAAACAATAAATGGGACCTTCACCTGGAACAACAAGAGGGTAGGGGCTTCACAAGTCGCCTCTAAATTAGACAGATTTATTATCTCAGAGGAACTCTTTCTCTCAGGCCCTGCCATGACAACGTCTATTCTTCCCTTTGGAGGTTTGGATCATTGACCTGTACAATTGGAAGCCACTTTTATGGGTACAGCAAGAAACAGACCTTTCAGGTTTGAGAATGCCTGGCTCTCTCACCTTGAATTCAACAGTAATATTGACAAATGGTGGAAAGAGGATCTAAACATTCAAGGCACTAGAATGTTCATGCTCCAACAGAAACTTAAACATATCAAATCCAAGCTTAAAGGTTGGAACAAAAAGGAATTTGGCAATATCTTCAAAGCCAAAAGAATAGCTGAGCAGAAACTCCAGGAAATCAATCAGATCAACATCACAGAGGGCTTTACCGAGGAGCGGAAAAAGCTAGTTGATTCTTTGTAGGAAGAATGGGAAGATCGGTGCTTGCAAGAGGAGATTTTCTGGAGACAAAAGTCAAGGATACAGTGGATTAGAGAGGGAGAAAGAAACACGAGGTTATTTCACAAATCCACCATGGATCACAAGGCACACAACAAAATTACAAAGCTCAAAGACTCTCAAGGGAGAGAAATTTTCTCTCACAAAGACATGGAATCTCTCCTTGTACAACATTTCCTCAGTATTGCAGAGGAGCCTCTGGAGGACAGATCCAGGTTCATCAACCATTTCACTCAGTACATCCCTCAGCTGGTCACCAGAGAAGATAACCACAATCTTAACAGGCCAGTGTCGGAAGAGGAGGTCAGTGAGGTGATCAATGAAATGCAAAATGGAAAAGCTCTAGGCTCGGATGGGTTTAATGTAGACTTCTTCAAAGCATGTTGGAAAACAGTCAAACAGGATATCCTTGAGGTGGTGGAAGACTCAAGAAGATCCAAAAAGGTTTTGAAGGCGTTTAATGCTTCCTTCATAGCTTTGATCCCAAAAAAGGAAAATGCCATGACTTCGGATGGCTTCAGACCCATAGCCTTATGTAATGTGGTGTATGAAATTATTTCCAAGGTGATCGCCAATAGACTCAAGCCCCTTTTATCAGCTCTCATCTCAAAGGAGCAAATAGGCTATGTGGAAGGAAGACAAATCCTCAATAATATCATCCAAGCTCATGAGGTGGTACACTCTCAAAAGCAACAAACACGCTGGTATGATCATTCAATTAGACCTAGCGAAAGCTTATGACAAGCTAAGCTGGTCTTATATAAGGGCAGTTCTAAAAGCCTACAACTTCAACCAAAATTGGATAAGATGGGTTATGGCACTAGTTACCACGACTAGTTTCTCCATCCTGCTTAATGGCGCTCCTTTAAGACTCTTCGCACCCTCCAGAGGTCTCAGACAAGGGGATCCACTCTCACTCTTCCTCTTTGTTCTCATGATGGAAGGGCTTGGTAGAGATTAAAATGGCTAATGCTTAAGGAAGAATTCAGGGCATCAAACTCACCTTGGATGGAGCGGCAAACACACATCAACAATTTGTGGATGACACAATGCTGTAGGGCTTACCTACGGTCAGGGAAGCTAGAACGATTAAACAAATTTTGAATGACTTTGCTATGGTTGCTGGCACAGAGGTAAGCCTCAACAAATCAAAAGTTTTTTTCTTTAACACTGACATTGCTATTCAAAGAAATATCACCAGAATTCTTGCGTTTCAAAGGGACCAGCTACCTTCCAAGTATCTAGGCATACCTCTCACAGATAAACCTTTTAGCAAGGAAGTGTGGGAGCCAATTATAAATAAACTGCAGGGCAAGATCCGGAAATGGACATGCAGGTCTTTAAACTTGGCAGGGCGCCTTGTGCTCACATAGGTTGTCCTGCAGGCCATTTTTATATTCATGTTCTCAACTCTTCCTGCTCCTAAAGGAGTTAAGCAGCACATCAGGAACATACAAAGGGACTTTCTATGGGGCAAAGGAGAAGAGAAAAAGAAATGGGCTTTAGTAGCCTGGGACAAGATCTGCAAACCCAAGAACCACGGTGGCTTGGGGCTTCATGATCCTGAAACCATCAGCAAGGTTTCGAGAGCTAAACTCTGGTGGAGATGGATCAAGGAATCAACAACTCCCTAGGCTAAGCTTTGGAAACAAAAATATGCCAAGAATTGGCAGGAGAAAGATCACATTAGAATGTCAAGGCACATTAAGGGCTCCCACATTTGGAACCTTGCCTGGGAAAATAAAAGTATTGTTTAGCAACATAGTTTCTGGGAAATTTGAGCTGGGAACCTAGCACGATTTTGGGAGGACAACTGGCAGCAGGAACCTAACTTGTATAAGGATGAATTAGTAGCTCTCAAGAATGACACAGACAACAAAGGTCTACTTATGGTAAAAGACTTTTGGGACCAGGAAAGGAACAATGGAAAATGGAGAACTTGGAAGGATATAGGCCACAGTGACGAGAGTCCTCTGAGGGCCCAGGCAGACTCTCTTACCCAGGATCTAGAGCATAGGAGGATTCTGGTATCCTCCTTGCCTGACCAACTAAGATGGGGAAAGAACACTGAAGGAAACTTTAACCTGAAAGAAGCTAAACAGGTAGTAACATGATTTAACTATCTAATCCTGATCAAGTTTGAAAGAATCTTTGGCAGAGCCCCCACTGGATGAAAACAAAGTTATTTATTTGGCTAGTTCATCTGAGGAAAATCTTAACTTGGGAGAATCTCCTAAAAAATGCTTCACTGGACCATCCAAATGTTACCTTTGTGGTTCACAAGAGGAGACGATGGATCACCTTCTCAACCTCTGCCCTTTCACCTCCATCGTGTGGGAATGGGTGGCCTCAATATTTAGGCACACTGATAGGGACAGACTCAGCATCTCCAACACTTTGAAGAATTGGAGGAAAAACTTCTCAGGGAATGAAATTATTAATAAAGCTTGGACCCTGGTTCCAGGCTTTGTCATCTGGAATGTCTGGAAAGAGCGCAATAGTCGGATCTTCAAGAACAAAGCAAGCAAGCCCCAACACATAATTGACCAAATTTTAAGGCAGCTCAAAGACACAGTCAGTAGCTTGTTGAGGACACTTCCTAAGGACCCTCCTCTGCCCCAAGATGCGAGTATTCTACTACATTTGGGTCTCCAGTCCATAAGCCCACAGGGCATTATCAAGGGAGTGAGCCAAATAAATTCAGATATAAACATTTGGAAGCCTCCTCCATATGGTTTCTTAAAGGTCAATATAGATGGAGCATCTAAGGGCAACCCAGGGTTAGCTGGTTTTGGAGGTGTTATAAGAGATGAATAGGGGCAAATAAAGAAGATCTTTCATGGCCACTTGGGGAAGGCCACTAATAACATGGCAGAACTCATGGCCCTAGAGCAATGCTTGGAAATATTGGTGGATTCAGATTCACATAATGTCATCATTGAAGCAGATTCGGAATTGATTATTAGAGCGGCCAAGAAAATATGCAATGGTACATCACCGGATAAAGTGTCAAAACACTGGAGGCTCTCGCAAGTCTTTCACCGTATCTACTCCCACCTGCAAACCTTAAAAACTGTAAGCTTTGTCCATGTGAAAAGAAAAGCTAACATGGTAGCAGATCGTTTGGCGAACGAAGGAGTGATTAATAAGGAAAGGACACCTGGCATGTCTGGGAGTTGTTACCCCCAGGCAAACTGTTAGAGGACTGTCTCTATCAGGCTGCCAAAGATATGGAGCAATGGGAAAGGTTGAGATTAGCGGAGGAAGACCAAGGATGCAGTGGTGTGAGGACCGATTCTAGAAGTGCTGCAGGTTTGTTCGTTCTTTTGAAAGGACCGTAAAGCCAATGAAAATACAGTAAAGGGGTTTTATCATGAACCTGTAATTAATTATCTAAAATTTTACAAAATTGACTAACAAAACTGTTGAGGCTACCTACCTGTGCACCTGCAGTTAGTGATGCCTCCAGCTACCCTGCTTCGGTTACCAAAAGACTGAATCCACCCAGCCAAACTGAGCAGAACCTCGCTACTCAGTCCAGTAAGCTTCTTAGTTGAAGCAGACTGTTCCCCCGTGCCCAGAAACCTCAGAACAATCCGCGCTTTTCCTGTTGGTAACTCCAGTTTATGGATGTCCTACCTTCTTCGGTTTCCCCTTCCTCCGTTCGTTTCCTTCCTCCCGACCCCCTTCCAAAATTCCTCTCTGTGGTTTATATCTTGTTTCTTGGCGGTGGCCGCTCTTCCACCAGCAACCCACCGCTTTGCCTCCTGGTGACAACCTTCCATGTCACGTATCATATATATTCCTTTTATGATATATTTCTTTTATGATTTAATAAATTATATTCCTTTATGATTTAATAAAATATATTTCTTTTATGATTTAATAAATATATTTCTTTTATGGTTTAGTAAAGTACTTCTTTTAATATAAAGATCATAAGGTTATACTACATACCTTACTTCTAATTAATTAATTTATTATATTATTATTATAATTTTATTAATAATCTAAAATATATATTTATATAACCATCTTTTAGGATTTAGCTTAATTTTTAACATCTATCCTTTTATAGTTATGTCTACATTATACGTTTTAAATTTAGTATCTACCCATTAATCATGATACATTAAGCAATATGGGTGTTGATGGGTGAATTGAACCTCTATTTGAATAAGTGTCATGATATTTAATACTTATCGTTAATTTAGTATATAAATACTAGTGCGGTGTATGCGACACATGCATGTGTAGCTATCATATGCATGCATCGTATGCCTGCTCTTATTCTTGTGTTCTCTATATTTATAGATAGGTCGTCACATACACTCCCCCTTCAGAAAACTTCGTCCCAAAGTTAGAGTTTTTATTTTATATGATTACTTATGATAACAATTAGTACATTCTTCTTAGGATTGTAAATCGAGTTTAAATTATTATTTAATGTGAAGACACTATAAAATTGGTGTTTTGAATACTTTTAGGTTTATAATTTTAATGAATATGCTTTACCTCAATCAGGTCCCCAAGCTATTTACAAAATCATCCTATCCTTCCTAATCTCTTCCGCCCCATCCTATCCGTCCTTTACTGGAGTATGCCATGGCGTCAATTATACTGATCTAACCATTCATAAACTCTAAAGATGACAACGTCAACTATACCGACCTAATTCCCAGCAGACATCCGACAGTCATCATCACACGTCTAGGGGAGCGTGATTCGCATAGTCCTCCCATGACTCCAGGGTTCGGAGGATAAATGGTGGGCAACACCTCCAACCCTCCCAGTAGAATTAGGGTTAATACTCTATCATGGAATCTCTTTGAGCCTTAATTGTTCTAAGGTTTTTGTCATCACATGGTCATTTTGGTAACGGATATTATCTGCAATCATAAACGCTTGTCCATGCATTTATGAAATGTGCATTAACATATTCAAAAACAAATAGCTTATGTATAATTCACACATATCAACTACAATATAACATACTTTGTCATATTCTATTCATGTCATTAACTTTCATATTGAAATGTAATCATTCTTTGATTTCTATCTCATCAATCATATTGATACGCATAAATGAAACAAAATTATAATATCTTAATTCCCATCAGAAGCAAAATTACTCAAATATTTTAAACTTTACTTCGATAACTATAATTTAGTAAGATCAATAACATATTCCGTCTTGGTATCCATGTACCAGCAGAATTTAAACAGATATTATGTCATAAAAATTCATGTTTATATATGATCATTTAAAAATGGTTGAGTCTCTGATTTACAGTAAAGTAAATATATACAAAAATAGTTTAAAGTTCTTCAAAATTGACACAGATTGGGGTATTTTTGACATATGTTCTCTGTATCTTCCCAAGTAGCTGATCCAGGGCTATACTTGTCCCACTGGACCTTAACTTGGTCTACTAGACGATTTCTGAGTTGTCGAACTCTACAACTCTTTCCATGACTTTAAATGGTCCAATAAATCGGGGTGATAATTTTGTTCCTTTTCCGAATCGGATAGTACTTTTATTCGGTTTGATGCGGATGAAAACTTGATCCCCTACTTCATACTTCCTATCAGTTCTGTGGGCATCAACATAACTCTTTTGTCTATCCTGTGCTTCCTTTAACTGCTGTCTAATTTGTTTTACTTGCTCTTCCATTTCTTGGATTAATTTTGGTCCTATTATCACTCGGTCTTCTAACCTGTCCCAACTTAATGGTGTTCTGCAAGGTCTGCCGTATAATGCTTCAAATGGAGGCATTCCGATTGAACTGTGGTAACTGTTATTGTATGCAAATTTGACTAAGGATAAGTACTTTTCCCAATGTGATTGCTGATCCATAACATACATCCTCAACATATCTTCAAGTACTTGATTTACCCTTTCTGTTTGCCCATCAGTTTCAGGATGATAATCTGTGCTCAAATTTAGTTGAGTTCCTAAGGTTGACTGCATGCAAGTCCAGAATCTTGAAATAAATCGTGAACCTCTATCTGATATAATTTCTTTAGGTACTCCATGAAATCTGGTAATTTCATTTATGAATGCTCGAGCTACGTCAGCAACTTTGTAAGTATCTCTTACGGGAATGAAATGGGCGCTTTTCGTTAATTTATCCACTACTACCAGAATGGCATTGTGTCTTTGAGAAGTAAGAGGTAGTCCAGTGATGAAATCCATGGAAATGATCTCCCATTTGGTCATAGGAATGTCGTGAGGTTGTAAGAGACCCGCTGGATGATAATGATTTGCTTTTACTTGTTGACATTCCAAACATTTTGCAACAAATTGAACGATATCATGTTTCATGCCTGACCAAAAGAAGAGTTTCTTAGTATCCGTATACATTTTCTTTACTCCAGGATGTGCACAATATACTGCTTTGTGGGCTTCTTTAAGGATGGTGTCTCAAAGATCCCTATTATCAGGAATATACATCCTTCCATGAAATCGTAAGATTCCATCATCTTCTAGTTCATATCCTTCAAATTGAGATTCTTTTGGCTTTTTACTATCGAGACTAGATCTTACCTTTAAATACCAGCTATCTTTTATGAGATGTTCTAGTACTTGTTGCCTTAAGTCTACTTTGATAGGTGTGAGGGAGAATATCCCGGGTCTTCTGCTTAAAGCATCTGCCACTACATTTTCTTTTCCTTTAATATATGATATTCCAAAGTCATATTCACTTAGGAATTCACTCCATCGTCTTTTTCTGGCATTTAAGTCTCTTTGGGTGAACAAATATTGAAGACTTTGATGGTCGCTTTTAAGCGTAAAACTTTGCCCTACTAGATAATGTCTCCAAATCTTTAAAGCTAGTACTACAGCGGCTAACTCTAAATCGTGAGTAGCATAGAGTTCTTCATGAGGTTTTAACTTTCTGGAGACATATGCTATTACTCCTCTATTTTGCATTAATACTGCACCTAATCCATGTTTGGATGCATTAGTACATACCGTAAAAGTTTTGTCCATATCAGGGACTTTTAAGATTGGTGCACTGGTCAGTAGTCTTTTGAGTTCAGAGAATGCTTTGTTACATTCCTTATTCCATTCATACTTAATACCTTTACGCTGAAGGGTTGTAATCGGCTTTGCAATTTTAGAGAATCCTTCCACAAATCTTCGGTAGTAACCAGCTAAACCCATAAAGCTTCGTACTTCATGTGCGTTTTTCGGTATTGGCCATTCCATGATTGTTTTTACCTTCTCAGGGTCTACTGAGATCCCTTCACCTGATATGATATGACCTAAGTAATGAATCTTTTCCTGAAGGAACGAACACTTGGATAATTTTCCATACAATTGATGTTTTCTTAGGCAAGACAATACTATCCGCAAATGATCTTCATGCTTTTTTTCATTCTTGGAATAGATGAGTATATCATCTAAAAAGACTTGTACAAATTGATCAAGATACTTGCGGAAAACATTGTTTATAAGATTCATGAATACTGCTGGTGCATTTGTTAATCCAAATGGTACCACAATAAATTCATAATGTCCAAAACGTGTCCGGAATGCAGTCTTAGAAATATAGCTTTCTGAAATCCTTAGCTGATGATAGCCTGATCGAAGATCAATTTTTGAAAAGATAGTAGCTCCTTTCATTTGATAGAAAAGATCATCAATTATCGATTCTTTACTGTAGCTCGATTCAAGTCTCGATAATCTATGCATAATCTTAAAGATCCATCTTTCTTTTTGACAAAAATTATAAGAGCACCCCAAGGTGATATACTGGGTCGAATATGTCCTATATCCAATAATTCCTTCAACTGAATTTGTAATTCTTGAAGTTCTGGAACTGTTTTTCTATAAGGTGTTTTAGAGATTGGTTGAGTACCAGGTTTCAATTCAATTGTGAGATCTAGCTCTCTTACAAGGGGTAATCCTGGTAATTCCTTTGGAAATACATCCGGAAATTTGGTTAACATTGGATATTGTTCTAAGGATGGTCTTTTTTCTTTACTTCTTGAATTACATATGCTTGACAACCTTTTCTTAAGCAACGCTTCATCTTCATTGCGGATATGTAGCGTAAAGATACTTTTCTCTTGATTCTTTGAATCTGGATTGCTTCTCCTTCATCATTTATACCTAGAATTCTTTTCCCATAACAGTCTACCCAAGCTTGATGAACTTTTAGCCAACCCATACCTATGACAAGATCATAAGTTCCTAAGGCTGTGACATAAACTTTCAGTTTAGTCGTATGGACCCCTAGGTCAATTTTGCATTGATCCACACTTAAGTCTACGGATTGGAGTTTTCTTGAGGCCATTTCTACCTGTCTGAAATCATTTTGTCTGCGAGCTGCCAACCCACATTTGTTTAATGCATATGACGAAATGAAACTATCTGTGGCACCAGTATCAAATAAGATTTTGAGTTTTATACCATTAATAATACCTGAAGATTCCACTACAGTGGATTGATGTGTTGCTTGGTCGTTGTTGACTAATGCATGAATTCTATGATTGCCTTGATTATTTGATATTGGTTCCTTTCCAGTCCTATGCAATATACTCGATGAAGCTTCTGGACAATCACGTTGAAAATGCGGTCCTCCACATCCCCAACAATTAACCTGTGTTGGTCCTCTTGAATCAGGACGTGAATTTCTAGATAAAGAGCTTCGTCCTCTCATGTTGCTTCCTCTTGAATTTCTTCCTCTATTAGCAGTTCCACGAGATGTCCATGGATTGGTGTTTGATGATTCAGTGGCTATAGTATTAATTGGCATGGGAGCTCTTCTTCCTACATTTCTTGGGGTAAATTTACTACCACAAGGTGGTCTTGAGCTACCTCCCCTGAAGAAATTTTGGGGAGTCTTTCCTGGAAATCCTGATCGTAAAGGTTTTGCTGGCCCTACATTCTTTTTGATTCCTAGATGTTCTTCTGCATAACAGCGACATTCTACCGCCTCAGCGATTGATGATGGTTTCCACATGCTCACCAAGGCCCTGATGCGAGGATTTAACCCAAATATGAAGTGTTCGGCCTGCCGTTCATCAAAATTTAAGTAGTGAATGTATTTTACAAGCTCCATAAATGATATCTAAAATTATCCCTTATTATTCCACTGTTTTATTACCTTGAACTAATGTATGAAAGGCTCTGGCTTGTTGTTGTTGAAAGTATGGAGGTAAATACTTTGCGCGCAATCTTTCCTCGAGCAATTCCCAAGGGACATTATCCGATGTGCGGTGTAGTTGTTTTTCCAGATTTCCCCACCAAATCAAGGCACTTTTCTTTAATTGAAATACAACAATTTTTGTTTTTGTAGAAGAAGAATATTCTCTTAATCTAAAACATCTGTTCATTCCTTCTAACCATGCCTCAGTACGTTCTCCTGCTCGACCTCCTGAAAATTCTGGGAGTTTAATTTTCTGAAGCTCCTTAGAAATATCTTGTTTTGATCTTTTATGCTCAAAATTCTTTGGTTCCACTGAATTGGTTGCTAAGGGTTGAAGTTCTTCTTTGGTCTTAGCCATAGTTGACCCTTTTAATGTTTCCAATAAGGCTTCCAATGAGTTCATTATCACGGCCAACTCTGGTGCTGGAGCGATTGGTGTTGATGATGGTCTCGGTGGAGACGATGATCATGGTGGTGGCATTAATGATGATGATGCTCCCTGATCACGTCGTTGTCGCTCATATGTCCTTACCATTGTAATGTTTCCTGTGTACATAATAAAATTTTGTAAAAATTTGAGGTATACATTTGGATTTAACATATAATTTTTTTTTTTTTAGCAATTTCACATTCATAAACGGGTATAGTTTTTTTGCTATTTTTATCTGCTAGGTAGATCTTACTGGTACCGAGGTCAAGGAGGTTGGTCTTGCGGCCTCCTTGTCCTAATGTTGGGTATTCTATCCTTATATGTAATAATGCTACCATCCTTGTCCTAATCCAGGATATTCTATCCTAATATGTAATAATGCTTCTTTTTTTTTATAGATATTATAGTTTGTTTTTATTTATGAAAACATATCTGATAACATCAAGGTTATATTTCGAAAGAAGCGTATGGTTATTAATTCCCAAGGTAGAACATCCGAAATTAATTACTTAATAACATTCACATAAGTAAAATATTAAATGCCTCGTTACAACGAACATCATCAACATACCCATCACAACTCAAACTAACCATTACCTTTAAAGAAGGACACACATAGTTATAAGGTTGAATATGTTACTTAGATGTATACTATCAGGATAAGATTTAAGTGGGGCATTACACCATGTGGCACCCCAAATGAGAAATTGATGTCCTTGAAACAAACTTCTTAAAAGGGAATGTCAAAACTTTTCATTAAGTCTAAGATTAAGGTACCCCTCTTGTTTATCCCATGCTTTTTGATTAAAAAAAAATAAAATTGTATTCAAATATACTTGACTCTCAAATTACTAATAAAACAAAATGACATTCATGCAATTGTTCCTGCTGGTCAAACTAATAAGGGGAAAATAGTTTTAAAATGCCTCAACCAAAACTTCCTTGCTCAGCACACCCAATACAAAAACCCACAACAAATACTTCACTTGATTTTTAAACTATTTAAAACTTCAATTAATATTTTGTATCAAATTAGTATATTTTTATCACCTCTCATATATACAAATATATATGAAGAACTTAATAAAAGTGTCTTGAAAAGGAAAAATCATTTTTGTTTACTTTTTATTTAATTTTTTTTTTTTTTTTTTAAGTGATTACTTCTCAATTATTGTCAAGGTAAAAATAATATACTACTCTATCAGTTACAAACTAAGGAAATATTATTTTGAAGGTAAATTTCACTCAATTACTTAAATGGCCTACATTTTTTACCTTAGCTTTATTATTTCCTTAAATTGAATGACAATATCATTTTTTTTTAAAAACATTCCGCCGGATTCGAATTGGTGTGTTATTATAGATTAGATACCTCATATACTTGACTTAGTCCTTTGGCTAATACCCGAGAAGTGTAGTCATGTTCTTATTAGGAGAAGCCACTCGACGTATGGACCCGTGGCACTATGCCTCAACACGTCAGCAATTTTAACCTGCGTGGTATGTTTGTAAGTCGTAACGCTGGTACGCTCGAGGTGCCGTGTTCAATCCGCACCAATGCCAAATTAATTAAAATATATATAAGACATAACGCTGACGAGTGGGAGGTATTGAGTTCAAACCACGAAAATGCCGTGGTGTATCGGTTAAGGCGTAGAATTGGCTTTGGGCAGGTCGCGGGTTCAAACCGCCGGACCGTCGGACATAGCGATGCATCGATAGCACAATGGTCGAAGTCTAGATAGTCTAGATTTTGTGTCGAGAGGTCGCTCGTTCGAATCCCCGGAGGTCATTTCTCTCACCAAAATTTTAAAATATATAAGACTTAATTTATAGAACTACCATATAATTACATATGGTAATATTTAAGTTATACGAGAAGAGGAGACTACGCACGTATGGCACAGACAACGAGCTCAAGAGCTTTCATGCGAAAGAAGAGGAGCTTTATTTCTATGATGCATTCTGTTTTCCCATGGGA
This sequence comes from Pinus tabuliformis, assembly GCA_031772625.1. Classification (NCBI taxonomy): domain Eukaryota; kingdom Viridiplantae; phylum Streptophyta; class Pinopsida; order Pinales; family Pinaceae; genus Pinus; species Pinus tabuliformis. Next base: position 192,434,459 of record CM062811.1, read on the forward strand.
GAAGGATAGGCATTATCACATGCTTCGAAAGCCCGAACAAAAGTACTACCGTGATGAGGGCTTAGAGAAAGCATTCATCGATCCAGATGAGCCTTTGAAGCCGGACGCTCACAAACCTAAGCCCAAAATCCTCAATAAAATCGCGAAAAATGTACACTCAGAAGAAAACAATGATTCAGACAAAAATGAAGCGGCGCAGACACCATCCATCAAAATTAGTGAGGAGGATGGGGATGCATTATTTCCAAAGAGGATCTCATCCCAACTGGAAAGATTTCTGTAGCAGCAACACCAATTGACTCAAATTCGGATGATAGTGGCATGAAGGGTTTATCTAAGAGGGCAGAAAACGCAGGTGGGTGTAAGGCCTGTAAGGTCAAAAGTTTTTAACCTGTGCTCTGATACCAAAATGAAAGGACCGTAAAGCCAATGAAAATACAGTAAAGGGGTTTTTATCATGAACTTGTAATTAATTTCCTGAAATTTTACAAAATTGACTAATAGAACCGCTGAGGGTACCTACCTGTGCACCTGCAGTTAATGATGCCTCCAGCTACCCTACTTCGGTTACCAAAAGACCGAAGCCACCCAGCCAAACTGAGCAGAACCTCGCTACTCAGCCCAGTAAGCTTCTTAGTTGAAGCAGACTGTTCCCCTGTGCCCGAAAACCTCTGAACAATCTGCGCTCTTCCTGTTGGTAACTCCAGTTTATGGATGTCCTCCCTTCTTCAGTTTCCCCTTCCTGCGTTCTTTTCCTTCCTCCCGCCCCCCTTCCAAAATTCCTCTTTGCGGTTTATATCTTGTTTCTTGGCGGTGGCCGTTGTTCCACCAGTAGCCCACCGCTTTGCCTCCTGGTGACACCCTTCCATGTCACGTATCATATATATTCCTTTTATGGTCACGTATATATATTTCTTTTATGATTTAATAAATTATATTCCTTTATGATTTAATAAAATATATTTCTTTTATGATTTAATAAATATATTTCTTTTATGGTTTAGTAAAGTACTTCCTTTAATATAAAGATCATAAGGTTATACTACGTAGCTTCCTTTTAATTAATTTATTATATTATTATTATAATTTTATTAATAATCTAAAATAAATATTTATATAACCATCTTTTAGGATTTAGCTTAATTTTTAACATCTATCCTTTTATAGTTATGTTTACATTATACATTTTAAATTTAGTATCTACCCATTAATCATGATACATTAAACAATATGGGTGTTGATGGGTGAATAGAACTTCTATTTGAAGAAGTGTCATGATATTTAATACTTATAGTTAATTTAGTATATAAATACTAGTGCGGTGTATGCGACACATGCATATGTAGCTATCATATGCATGCATCGTATGCCTGCTATTATTCTTGTGTTCTCTATATTCATAGATAGGTCGTTACATCATTGATCACTGTATGGATCGATGACGACACATTGATTCAGCGAAAAGTAGAGAAACTGGGGTTTAAGAGTAAATCCATCAAAAAGAAAAAGATCAACAGCGTAGGGAGGAAGGAACGAGAAGCATTCGATGGGTTGGATCGACAATCGTCGCTCGACGGAAGAGCGTGCAAGTTAATTCGCGAGGAAGTGGTTTCTCGTACCATAAGTGGTATTTCAGAAGGGGTCTAAGTGGTAACCAGTATTGCGAGGAAGGCCTCCGATTCCACTCTTCAAGCGACACATAGCAGTGAGGAGAAAAGAGGATACCGCTTTTCGGGCGAGTATTCCTCGAGCTACTTGTCCACCCGAAATCTGCGTGGACCGTTGGATCCACGAAGGGTAGATCAACGGTGGAGGGTCGGATGCGAATATACAATTCAACATTAGCCGTTGATCATTGAATTAGCTGGATGGAGGATGTCAGGCCGATCGGTGATCGAGGTTCGGGGTTTGGTGAGCGCAGTGGGAGGGCGCTGTACTGGGAATGCGGATCTGCTGTTTTTTATGGTACCGAATGTTATAGTTTTGAAATCTGACCTTATGGGTTGCGGGTCGGGTTTTTGTGTATTTCCTGCGTTAGCCATATCTCCTGATAGTGGGGATGGTTCCGAGTTTTAAAGGTTTAAAGCCAACTCCGCTTCAGATAGGTCATGTGGACCTTTTTTTTGGTAAACGCAAGGAAGTTTGGTTTACCTTGTAAAATATGTAATGTACTTGTTTCGGTTAATAGAAAGCTCCATTCTTACTTGACCAAAAAAGAATGGTGTCCTTATAATAGTGAAAAATACTTTTGACTGCTTGCTAGTGACTCTCATGATGTACCTGCAAATATTAGGAACATAAACTAATAAAAAATGTAATATATGGTCAAATATGAGTAAGGTAGAGAAGACTACCCACTAAAGTGTGATAGGTAGTAGCATCAAATAAACAAAAGGTACAATTTGCTTGAAAATTTATCCTAGTGGCAAGAGGGGTGCTAATTGGCTCACGATCCTTCATCTCTAAGCTTTGCAACAAATCTAGAATATACTATGGTTGAGAGAGACACAGAAGGGTGCTAATTGACTTACGATCCTCCATTTCCAAGCATTGCAACAAATCTAGAATGTACAATGGTTGAGAGAGAGATCTTGGATGTACATTGAATAATCTGAAGTCATAGAAAGTAGGGAAGCATACCAAGATTAGTCATTTAAAATGTCTTTCAAAGTCTTAGCTTCAATTCTTTAATTTGGAGGTGGAATCGTTGATCAAAATTAGATCATCCATGTTGAGCACAATAATAAGGATTTGATTATCCCAATGACAAATGTAGAGATCAAGGTCACTTTCGGAATGAGAAAATCCACAATGTGAAAATAAATATGGATCTTCTCATTCCAAGAATGAGTTGGTTGCTTAAGTCCATATAGAGATTTTTTGCGGTGTTGAACGTTCTTAAATAAAATTTGGTGATTGTTGCATATTAGATTTTGTTAATTTTAGGTATGTTCTATGCTTAGAACAATTTATTTCAATTTTCATAGTTAGCTCAATATCTTTTCCAGATTAGCTATCACATTAGCATAAGTAAATTGCAGATAGAACATAAACATAAATCGCACAAGACAAGCCAAGACAAGAGGACACAAGATGTGGCGCTAGCCAGGGACAAACCCCAATGTGGGGAACCCTTGATCAATTCTTCTTATATGTTCTTCAATAGTTCAGCAGAGAGAGAGAGAGATAGTACATATATAACAGAAGTCAACACTTTGACTTATCTAAATAATCATCTCTAAGTAGATGATACATGAGGTAGCTGAACTCAGTTGAAGACATGATGCTTCAACTAATTCTCCAAGGTGACTCCATCACCTATCATTGTGCTACACCTCATCATCATTCTGCACCTCACTGTGCTGCACCATGCTACACCCATCATCACTATGCTGGACTTCATTAACATGCTGCACACATCATACTGTTGCACCTTGTGCTGCACCTTCCTGTACTGCAACATCTTGATGTACCTTATCATCTTGTTGCACTCACCAGTGATGCCTCATACTGTACCTCACTGTGCCCATCATGCTGCATCTCGTTGTAGCATTTAATATCATCGTACTGCACTTTGCAAGTGCTGCACACAACATGCTACACTTATGTTAAAATTGGAAACTAAGGCCAAACTCCATGTGGATCACCTTATTTATGGATTTTGATATTTTTCCTAGATTCCTCTCATTGAGAAGTGTAGGATTAATCTAAAGATCATCCGGTTCCGATAAGTATTTATGGAGATATGAATTTATTTTGATTATGGACAAATTGTCAAGGTTGGCCAGCAAACTTATGTAGGCTCAGAAGCCCAACAGTCATGTCTATTCAACTTCAACGTTTGCATATAAATACAAGGAGCATTCTCCTCATTTGGACAATTCAATTCACCCATCTTCTCTCTCTCTCTACTACGCATAAAAGGAGCCTCTCTCTCTCTCACATGTGTGGCTGAAAGGAAGACGTCCTAAGGCAAGGAAGACGCAGAAAGAAGGACGCTAGGGCAGCAAGTCATCTCTTTGACCAGCATTGACCAAGCGTTGACCTTCCAAAAGTGCGGATTGGGTGTGGTTGCCTCTCCTAGGCAGGGCACAATTTTTGGCACGAAAATCGAGGTGATTTGACCTTTGGTTTGACCGGTGTTGACTGCCCTAGTTTAGGGCTGCAAGTTGACTTCAAAGATCCGTAAATTGATTGAACTTTTGGGGCTGTTCAAGGGCTGTTTCTTTAGGCTGTTCGAGGACAAGTTGACCGGAAATTGACCAAGTATTTTAGAGGTCAATTTCAGCTAGTTTGACCAAGTTTGACTTTGCTGATCTAGGGTTTGCTGCTGCTGATATAAAATTACAGAATTCAGATTTTGTACTATTTCTCTTTGCTGAACTATTGAAGATAAAAGAAGATTTGATCAAAGGGTTTCCGTGCATTGGGGTTTGTCCCTGGCTAGCCACTACATCTTGTGTCTCTTGTCTTGGCTTGTTTTCTGTTGATCATTTAATGTTCTATCTGCACTTTACTTAATGTATATGTGATTGCTAATCTATGGCTAATAAGAAGAAAAATAAGTAAACTGCTGTAAGCATAGAACATAACATAATTTAACATGGTATCAGAGCTGAGGTGAAGACAAAGCCCAAGTAAGAGCAAGAGCAATCACCGGAGAGAAGGTTGGCAAGGCTATCTTAAAAAGAAATCATGGGGTCCTCAACACACTTCCTTGATGAAGACAAACTCCGTGAGAAGTCCGACTATCACGGATGGAAGATGTCTCTCGATCTAACATTAGAAGAGCAGGAAGTGTTGGACCATGTGAGAGGCGGGATTGTTGAGCCTCCATCAAATGCATCCGCTGCTGCTAGGAACAAATGGACCAAGGGAGAAGTCAAAGCAAGGAAGATCATCCGGGACTCTATCGACAAGCGCTTGGTGGCCTATGTTTCCGAGCTGAACACCTCCAAGGAAATCTACGATAGATTGGTGAGTTTATTTAAAGTTAATGATGCAAATCAAGTCTTGTTTCTTAGAAATAAGCTGAAGGAAATTAAGAAGGGAAAAGATGAGAGTATGCAAGCATATTTTTTAAGGATCACCGAGATCAAGAACGATCTCCTATCTATTGGGGAAGTAATTCCTGACAGGGAAATGACGCTCACAATTCTTGGAGGACTGCCATCTGAATGGTATATATTTAGGACTACTCTTCTCAACAATAACGTAATTCCTGGATTTGAGGAATTAATGGCCAGATGCATTCAAGAAGAAACGAGGATGGAAGAGCAAGAAATGCCCATACTTAAAGGTCATCCCTCTGCCTTTTCTTCTCATACTAAAAGAAGAAACAATTCTGGGGCTAAATTCAAAGGAAAGGCTGGACCAAAGGGTGGAAGAAAAGGACGATGTTACAATTGCAATAAAACGGGTCACTATGCAAGGGAGTGCCCTGATAAAAGGGACTCACATCGGGACGATGATCAAAATCCCTCTCAAGGCAATCAAAGGAATGGCAGGTCAAATGGTAAAGGTAAAAGAAGTGCCGGAAATCAAGGAAGAGGACAACCATTCAAGAAGGCAAGAAATTCCAGGTATGAATCTAACACTGTTAACAATAAGCAAGATGAATATTATCTACCAATAGCTTTATCTACTACTGCTCCCCCAGACTTGCTGGGAAATTGGCTTATTGATAGTGGTGCCTCAAGGCACTTCACTGGTTACAAAGAAGCTCTCTATAATTTGATAGAGAAGGAAACCAACCTGGAAATTGTTCTTGGAGATAATTCAAAATATCCCGTGAAAGGCGTAGGAAATGTCACTCTTCAATTGAATCAGGGTAATACCATCCACTTACAAGATGTATTATATGTACCTGATCTCAAAAAGAACCTAGTGTCCATTTCGGCAATGGAAGACAAAGGCTACAAGGTGGCCTTCAGCGATGGCAAGGTACGTGTATGGAAAAAGAACTTTAAAGATTCTTTTAATCTTGGGTTTCGAGTTGATTAATTATATTAGGTCGGTGGAAGTCCGCTGGGTGTCATGTCTTGTGACACATCTCGTCAGTCCGAACTATGGCATCGGAGGTTTGCTCACCTTCATTATAAAGCTCTACATGATGTAAGAAAAATGGTGACCGGAATGCCCGAGTTCAGATTAGAGCAACAAGGTGTATGTCCAGGATGTGCCGAAGGGAAGCTCAAAAGGAGACCATTGCCCTCAAGCCAAAGCAAGACATCCGATATATTGCAGTTGGTTCACTCAGACATATCCGGTATGATGCTTGTGAACTCCTTGGGAGGATATTTATATTACCTCACTTTTACAGATGATTATTCTCACAAGACTTGGATATACTTCTTGAAAAAGAAGGATGAATTGTTCGCCTGGTTTCGACACTTCAAAGCCTTGATCGAGAATCAAACCGAAAAGAAGATCAAGATCTTAAGGATTGATAATGGGACTGAATATGAATCCAATAAGTTTCATGACTTTTGCAAAGAGGCTGGCATTAAGAGGGAGACTACTACACCATACACTCTCGAACAGAATGGTGTGGCGGAAAGGAAGAATCGTACAATTGTGGAAGCTGTCCGTGCTATGCTCCATGATCAAAGACTTCCGAAGTTTATATGGGCCGAAGTTGCAAATACCACCGTATATGTACAAAACCGATGCCCTCATCAAGCATTGGGTTCCAAGACTCCCGAAGAAATGTTCACCAGTAAGAAACCTGACGTATCTGATTTTATAATTTCTGGAAGCCCTGTATATTTTTATGTGCCTAAAGAAAAAAGGAATAAATTGGGTGCATCTGTAAAGAAAGAAATCTTCGTGGGCTATATCGAAAATACTAAGGGCTATAGAATCTATGTAGCTGGTCAAAGGGAAGTGGAGATTCGTCATGATGTCACCTTTGACGAAGATATGGCTCTTAGCAAGGTAGACAATCTTCCTACTTTAAGGGGATCTAAAGAAGTTGACACCAGGGAACCAAAGGAAAAAGAAGATGAGACAAGGCCCGATGTGGAAGAACCTATGGATCCTATTGATCCTCCTCCGCAAGAGCCTTCCTCTTCCAGGAAGAGGCCTTCATGGCTTAGGGGGACACTTGATGATGCTGAAGGACACATTGCACCTCGAGGAACCTTCCGTGAAAGTAAGAAGCCGAACAGGTATCAGGGATACCTAACCATCATGAGCACGATCATCCAAAATGAGCCTTCGTCATTCACAGATGCCGTTAAGCATCAATTATGGAAGGATGCTATGACCGAGGAATATGAGTCCATTATGAAAAACGATGTTTGGGATGTGGTTCCCAAACCCCAGGACAAAGCAGTTGTCACTTCAAAATGGCTTTACAAGATAAAGCATGCAGTTGATGGAAGCGCGGAAAAGTATAAGGCTCGTTTTGTCATTCGTGGCTTCTCCCATAAGGAAGGTATAGACTATGACGAGATATTTGCACTTGTTGCTCGATATACCACCATCTGCTTGATCATAGCCCTTGCTGCTTCGCAAGGATGGAACCTACATCAGATGGATGTCAAGACTGCATTCTTACATGGTTCGATCAAAGAGGAGGTCTATGTGGAGCAACCTGAAGGATTTGAGATTTATGATCGAGAATCTCATGTGTGCAGGTTGAAGAAGGCCCTCTATGGGCTAAAGCAAGCACCCCGAGCATGGTATGAGATGATTGATATCTACTTGATGAAGCTGGGATTCACTAGGAGTGAAGCCGACCCTAACCTTTACTTTAAGGTTATAGATGACAAGCCTCTCATACTGGTGCTATATGTTGACGACCTCTTTCTAACAGGTGCAGACCCTCTCATTCACGAATGTAAGAGGGAGCTGGCTTCTGAGTTCGAGATGAAAGACCTAGGACTTATGCACTATTTCCTAGGATTGGAAGTCTGGCAGAAACTAGGGGCGATTTTCCTATCTCAAGGAAAATATGTGGTGAAGATATTGGAGAGATTCGGCATGGTGGACTGCAAGCTCGTAACTACCCTGATGGAGCTTGACTTCAAGAAGTTAAGCGGTTGTGCTGCTGGACCTGTTTTACGAAATGCTACCGAGTATCGTCAATTTGTTGGAGCATTAATGTTCTTGGTGAACTCCCGTCCTGATATATGCTTTGCAGTCAACACATTGAGTCAACATATGGTTGAGCCTCACCACTCACATTGGATTGATGCCAAGAATCTGTTGAGATATCTTCGTGGCACAATCACTCATGGGTTGAGATACACTGCTGGAGATGTTAGACTACTTGGGTATACTGACGCTGATTAGGCAGGAAGTGTGCTGGATCAAAAGAGCACTTTCGGGTGCTGTTTCTCTTTGGGATTTGCCTCGATATCCTGGATGAGCAGGAAGCAGAAGTCGGTGGCTTTGAGCACCGCTGAGGCAGAGCACTGTTGGGTTGTGTTATATTCTTTCCATATAGTTAACAGGGGCTTAAGGGGAGGACCCACCTATGGTTTTGTGCATGATTTCTGCACATGTTTTTTGGACACGATGGTTTTCGGTCCATGGTATTGGATGCTTCGACATGTATAAATATGTATTATAACATTGAAAATAACATAATGAAAAATCAAGCTGGTAGTCCCGGTTTTGGGATCCAGGGGAAAATCTCTGTGTATATGTGTTTTATGTGTTATGCTCTCGCATTATTTATTTGTGTTTTAGAATTTGTATGCAGGTAATTTCTGTACGGGGTTAAAACCTACATTTGGTATCAGAGCAGTTTTGGCTTCAAGCGGATGCCTTTGTTGCTGAGGGGTTTTGCTCGGGCCTGTGGTAGACCCTGTTTAGTGGGAGATCTGCGAGATCGATTTTGGTGGTAAAAAAAGATGGCGAGTAGTGGAAAGATAGAGATCGAGAAATTTAATGGTCAGAGTTTTGAGTTGTGGAAACTCAAGATGGAGGATCTGTTGCTGGATAAAGACTAGTGGATCGTGGTAGATCCGGATATTAAACCAATGGGAGTGTCTGATGAAGAATGGAAGAAGTTGGATTGGAAGGCAAAGAGCACAATACGATTGTGTGTCTCAGATTCAGTATTGCTGAATGTATCAGGGGAAGCTACGACGAAGGCTTTGTGGGACAAGTTAGGGACTTTGTACCAATTTAAGTCTATGGTGAATAAACTGTTCCTACGGAAAAAGTTGTATAACCCAAGGATGAAAGATGGAGACTCGGTGACAGAGCATTTGAATGCATTTAATATTGTGGTAAGTCAGTTAGCATCTGTTGATATTAAAATTTCAGATGAAGATAAGTGCATCAGTTTGTTGTTTTCTCTACCAGATTCGTGGGATAGTCTGGTTATTGCAATAGGTGGCAATGCCACTGCCTTGCATTTTGATGAAATAGTCTCATCCTTGTTGACGAAGGAGATGAGACTGAAAAATATGGAGAGCCAAAATGGTGATGCCTTGTCTGTACGAGGGTGGATCCAGAACAGAAACAAAAATAAGTCATCGAGTGGGAGATCTAAATCTAAAGGGAGATCTAAATCTCCAGGAAAATCTGTAAAGGTGGTGTGCTAGAAATGTGGAAAGGAAGGGCACTACAAAAGGGAATGTAAATCTAAAGCTCCTGACAAAGGAACGGGATCTGATGAGGCTCCTTCTGTAGAGGCGAAAACCACCTCAGATGAAGGTGGGGATGTGTACTTGGCTTCTTCAAGTACACATGTAGATCATGAGGCATGGTTGATTGACTCAGGTGCATCCTTTCATTTCACTCCCCATAGAGAGTGGTTCTGCGAGTATGAGAAATATGATGGTGGTGATGTCTTCTTGGGGGATGGCAGGAAGGCTAGAATCATTGGTCGCGGCAAAGTAAAGTTGAAGTTGCAAAGTGGAAGGGTTAGAATAATTCCGGGTGTTCTACATATTTTTGCATTGGCTAGAAATCTGATTTCTGTAAGTAAGCTGGATGATGCAGGTGTAAAAACAATGTTCGATAAGGATACCTGCAAGATGGTTCGAGGAGCACTGGTATTGATGCGGGGAGTTCGGATTGGAACTCTGTACAAGCTGCAAGGTAGCACTGTTATTGATGGGTGCAATAGTTTTGTGGTTCTTGAAAGTGGAGCAGAAAATCTAGTGGTCTCTGGAGAGAAGACCATGCTGTGGCATCAAAGGCTTGGACATATTGGAGAAAAGGGCCTTTAAATATTTCATGGTAAAGGTATGGTAAAAGGTATGAGTAATAGCTCTCTGGATTTTGATTTCTGTGAAAATTGTGTATATGGGAAGCATAATCGAGTGAGTTTCCCCTCTGGTAGTAAGAGGGCGAAACATATATTAGAACTTGTGCACAGTGATGTGTTTGGACCTGTGAAGGTTCCATCACTAGGTAAGTTTGTGTACTATGTATCATTTATAGATGACTTCTCAAGGAATACATGGATATATTTCCTTAAGAAGAAATCTGAAGTCTTTGACAAGTTTAAAGAATTTAAGGCTCTGGTGGAAAACCAGACAGAGAAGAAGATAAAGGTGCTGAGGACAGATAACGGTGGAGAGTTTTGCAGTAAGGAATTTGAAGAATTCTATAATAGGTGTGGTATAGCACGACAAAAGACTACTCCATATACACCTTTGCAAAATGGAGTTGCAAAAAGAATGAATAAGATGTTGATGGAAAGGGCAAGATGCATGCTCAGTGGTGCCGGGTTAGGACAGGAACTCTGGGCAGAGGCGGTGGATACTGCATGTTACCTGGTCGACATGTCACTTTCATCAGTGTTGGAGGATAAGACTCCACAAGAGGTATGGACTGGTAAGAAACCCTCTCTTTCACATCTGAGGGTATTTGGATGTGATGCATATGTACATGTTCTAAAGGAGAAATGAACCAAGTTGGATAGTAAATCTGAAAAGTGCATCTTTATTGGGTATAAGGATGGTTTAAAGGGTTATAAGCTTTGGAACCCAGTCACACGGAAGGTTGTGTATAGCCGAGATGTGGTGTTCAGAGAGGTGAAAGATGTTATTAAACATGAAGTCCAATGAAAGGAACTTGAGAAGATAGAGTTGGAGCTAACGGAGGAAGAATCAAACTCTACAGCAGAGGAGGAATCAGAAGATGAAGAGCCACAAACTCCGGTTGTGAGAAGATCAGTTCGAGAAAGAAGGCAGCCTGAAAGGTATAGTCTATCTGCTTTCTGTTCAAATTTTGCTTTATCTATTACTGACGATGATCCTAGAACTGTGAAGGAAGCAGTAGATTCAGAGGATGGAAAACTCTGGAAAGAGGCCATGGTTGATGAAATGGCATCTTTGTACAAAAATGAGGCTTGGGATCTGGTGGAGTTGCGGCTGGAAGGAAACCCATTGGCAGCAAATGGGTGTTCAAAAAGAAGACAAATGCAGAAGGAAACGTGGAGAAATACAAATCTCGGTTGGTAGCAAAAGGTTATTCCCAGGTGCCGGGAATTGATTTTGGTGATATTTTTTCTCCTGTTGCCAAGGTAACTTCTATTAGATTACTTTTCTCTGTTGTTGCTGCTTTTGATTTTGAGGTAGAACAGATGGATGTGGAGACAACATTTCTTCACGGGGATCTGGAAGAGGAAATCTACATGAAGCAACTTGAAGGCTTTGCAATGAAGGGTAAGAAAGCACTGGTATGCAAGTTAAAGAAGTCTCTGTATGGGTTAAAACAGTCACCAAGGATGTGGTATTATAAATTTGATACATTTATACGGGGACTTGGCTTCACCAGAAGTAAAGCATATCACTGTGTGTATTTTAAATTAATTGGTGACCGTGTTATTTATTTGGTCTTGTATGTGGATGATATGTTGCTGGTTGGAAATGACAAAGAAATTATCCAGGATTTGAAGACCCAATTGTCCTCCAAATTTGACATGAAAGATCTTGGTGCTGCAAACTATATTTTGGGCACGGAAATTAAAAGAGATCGGGCAAAGAGGAAGCTCTGGTTAAACCAAAGGAAGTATGTCGAGACAATATGCGGATGTTTAATATGCAGGATAGTAAACCGGTGAAGGTTCCTATTCCTGTAGGTGTGAGGTTATCTGCTGAACAATGTCCCAAGACACAAGAAGAGGAAGAGGACATGTCCCGTGTTCCATATGCAAGTGCAGTCGGTAGCCTGATGTATGCAATGGTCTGTACTAGACCAGACATTGCACATGCAGTGGGAGTATTGAGCAGGTTTATGTCAAAACCAGGAAAGGAGCATTGGACAACAATGAAGCAAGTTTTCAGGTATTTGCGTGGCACTAGTGATTATGGTTTGTGCTACCAAGGAAGATTAGGATTGGACAAAATGTTGGATATTCGTGGCTTTGTTGATGCAGACTGGGCTGGAGATCTGGATCAGAGAAGATCTACAAGTGGGTATGTGTTTAACCTATTTGGAGGTGCAGTCAGTTGGATGAGTAAGAAACATTCTGTAGTGGCACTATCAACTACAGAGGTAGAATACATGGCAGCCACTCATGCAAGAAAGGAAACAGTTTGGTTGCAAAGATTGTGTTCAAGTATGGGGTTAGTACAGGGAGCTATAAGGATAGACTGTGACAGCCAAAGTGCAATTTTCTTGGCAAAGAACCCCGCATATCATTCAAAGACAAAGCACATTGATGTTCAGTATCACTTTGTGAGGGATATGATAGAAGACAAAAAGGTGTTGCTTGTAAAGGTGGACACTTTGAAGAATATTGCAGATGCATTGACAAAATCTGTGAGCTCTGAGAAGTTCTCTTGGTGTAGAGAGACAATGGGCATTTTAGGTCTGGAAAATTGACTAAACTCTCTTGTGGCCCTCTGTGGAAAGAAAATGACAAGTGGGAGAATGTTGGGTTGTGTTATATTCTTTTCATGTAGTTAACAAGGGGTTTGAGGGGCACTCGTAACCCCACTTTATGGGGTCCGGGGCAGCGCCTCGGAAAATTTTGGTTTTGGACCCTATGTTAGGTTGGGCGGACCCACCTATGGTTTTGTGCATGATTTTCGCACATGTTTTTTGGACGTGATGGTTTTCGGTCCATGGTATTAGACGCGACGGTTTTCGGTCCATGGTATTGGATGCTTCGACATGTATAAATATGTATTATAACATTGAAAGGAACATAATGAAAAATCAAGCTGGTAGTCTCGGTTTTGGGATCCAGGGGAAAATCTCTGTGTATATGTGCTTTATGTGTTCTGCTCTTGCATTATTTATTTTCTGTGTTTTAGAATTGGTATGCAGGTAATTTCTGTACGGAGTTAAAACTTACAAGTACATTGCTGCTAGCATGGCCTCCTGTGAGGCAGTCTGGTTGCAAAAGCTCTTCAGTGAGCTGTTTGGATTTACATTGGATACCACCGCGTTTTTGTGTGACAACTAGAGCGGGATCCGTTTATCAGAGAATCCCATATTTCATGATTGCTCCAAGCATATCAATATTAGGTACCACTATATTCGAGATATGGTGCAGCGAGGAGCAATAAGGCTCTCCAACATATCGGTACAGATGAACAGGTCGCTGACATTTTGACAAAGCCCCTAGGAAAGGTCAAATTCTTGATTTTCCAAGAACGACTTGGTGTCGTTCAGAGACCCTCTTATGAGGGTCGAGTATGATGTATTGAGCTTTGGGAGCTCCAGGGGGGCGCGGGGTACTTCTTGGAGCGACATGTGACCACAGGGCGACTCACCATCCCCTGGTGGTGCACTATGTATATGGTAAAGGTTCGACCTTCCCCTGTGACACCCCATGGTGATTGTGGAACATGATGATTAGTTCTTTTGTGGGCTAGGATGATTCGTTCTCTGTGGTGACTATCGAGCAGGATGATTAGTTCTCCATGGCATCCACTGGACATGATGATTCGTTCTCCTGTGGACAGGATGATTAGTTCTCCTGTCGAGGCATCCTACCGATGCAGTCTGGGACTCATGCGAAGTACCTCTCATCTGATCAATGAGCAGGGAAATTAGGATAGGGACCATAGTAGTACTATCGATGGACACATCACTGTATCTACTGTACTCCCTATTCTAGGATGACCTCCATTGATCTGGGATCAATGATACTGATTTGGGATCAGTGAGAGTGGTTCACACTCTAAGATTGACTTCGGGTCAGTGGAGGATGGTATGATACATCCTCGATCATTTCTTCTTCTTCATAGTTCGAGCAGAGCAAAGCTGAGTAGAGCAAAGTGGGGTCAAGCTGTACAAGACAGTGCATTTGATGGATGAATAGCAGTGACAGTTCGACGGATTGCAGATGAAGTTCTCCCTAGTTGAGAGGCACTGTTAAAATTGGCAACTAGGGCCAAACTCCATGTGGATCACCTTATTTATGGCTTCTGATATTCTTCCTAGATTCCTCTCATCGAGAGGTGTAGGATTGATCTAAAGATCATCCGATTCCGATAAGTATTTATGGAGATATGAATTTATTTTGATTATGGACAAATTGTCAAGGTCGGCCAACAAACTTATGTAGGCTCAGAAGCCCAACAATCATGTCTATTCAACCTCAACTTTTGCATATAAATACAAGGAGCATTCTCCTCATTTGGACGATTCAATTCACTCATTTTCTCTCTCTCTCTCCTATGCATAAAAGGAGCCTCTCTCTCTCACACGTGTGGCGGAAACGAAGACGTCCTAGGGCAAGGAAGACGCAGAAAGAAGGACGCTAGGGTAGCAGGTCATCTCTTTGACCAACGTTGACCAAGCGTTGACCTTCCAGAAGTGCGGATTGGGTGTGGTTGCCTCTCCTAGGCAGGGCACAATTTTTGGCACGAAAATCGAGGTGATCTGACCTCTGGTTTGACCGGTGTTGACTGCCCTAGTTTAGGGCTGCAATTTGACTTCAGAAATCTACAAATTGACTGAACTTTTGGGGCTGTTCAAGGGCTGTTTCTTTAGGCTGTTCGAGGACAAGTTGACTGGAAATTGACCAAGTATTTTAGAGGTCAATTTCAGCTAATTTGACCAAGTTTGACTTTGCTGATCTAGGGTTTGCTGCTGCTGATATAAAATTACAGAATTCAGATTTTGTACTATTTCTCTCTGCTGAACTATTGAAGATAAAAGAAGATTTGATCAAAGGGTTTCCGTGCATTGGGGTTTGTCCCTGGCTAGCCACTACATCTTCTGTCTCTTGTCTTGAATTGTTTTCTGTTGATCATTTAATGTTCTATCTGCACTTTACTTAATGTATATGTGATTGCTAATCTGTGGCTAATAAGAAGAAAAATAAGTAAACTGCTCTAAGCATAGAACATACCATAATTTAACAACTTCACTTCGTCACGATGCCCAACATTACACATCATGCTGCACCTTATCACAATGCTGTCACATCTCATACTGCTGTACCTTCTTTAACTGCATCATGTACCATTGCTATCCCATGTGCCATCGCTGCACCATGTTGCCACACTGCTGTCCCATGTGGCATTGCTGCACCGTGCTGCCACACTGCACCTAATGTGCCATTGTTGCACCATGCTGCCACACTGCATCACTGTTAGCACTGTTGTGCTTGCACTTCTGGTTAGGGCATGTACCATTGCCCTTAACCCAACATACGGTCAGCAAGACTAGCCCTCTAGTGTTGCGGCCAACCTTGGAGAGGCTCCTCCCATGCCACATTATCCTCTTAAGGGTCTGTCCACCTCAACACATCCCTAGAATAACTCCAACAACCTGCTATGGCCTGCGTCCTAGCTTGCTGTAGCATTCGGCCTCCTCAACGTGCCCAAACAGTCACTTATTACTCAGCCTAGTTGCCTGCCCTCTTGGCACTAGAAACAACTCTGTTTCAGCCTTAAGACAGTCACCAAACTCGGCCTCTTGTAGTAGACCTCTTCCACGGTGTTCCTTGACCCTTTCTGTTTGCAGTTAGGGATTGTATATGGCCTCCTTGATTGCATCTAGGGCATATTAGAACACCAACTTGTGGCACTTGTTGGACTGCGGCTAGGGCTTGTAGAGACCTCCTCTAAACAGCGTATAAGTTTTCCTTAGACAGACTATAGAAGGCTTCTCCTAGCACCGTAGATAAACCCTCCTTCACAGCGTTAAAGCTTCTCCTTTAAGACTACGTTAAGGTCTCATGCTAAGGCTCTTTTCCTTCTGCGTTTAGGGCTTCCTCTCTTAGACTTCTCTTCCACTAAAACCCAAAACAAGTGGAGTGAAATCAAGAGTGAAGTGTATATGAAATGACTCTCAAGTCACCTCCTTTTATACTAGCATACATGGGGGTTATTTGGTTGTTAGCCGACCTTGACGATTTGTCCAATAACACAAATAAATTCATATCTCCATGAATACTTATCGGAATCCGATGATCTTTAGATCAATCCTACACCTCTCGATGAGAGGAGTCCAAGAAAAATATCAGCTGCCATAAATAAGATGACCCACATGGAGTTTGGCTCTAGTTGCCAATTTTAACAGATTTCTTTTTGAAGATTGCCATGAAAACACTCTCGACACACATTTGATGAACCTCACTTATGTGGGAGGTAGCTATTGATAAAATCATTGTGCCGAGAGGCCCTCAACAACTTGGTATGGTGGATATGTTGTCACATAGCATTAAATAATGCTAAATTAAAAAATAATAAAAGATTACTTTAAAAATTAAAAAAAATACAAGTAGGCTTTAAAGTAAAAGAAAATATAAGTTGGCTTTAAAGTAAATTGAAATTTAAAAATTTAAATTTGAACTAGAACTAGAAAAGATTGTTAAGTTTACCATATGTCCCTAATAATAAGAACAAAGATTTACTTTTGAAAAAGAAACGAGTCTTCTTTAAAGTAAACAAAATACTAGTTGGCTTAAAAATAAATTTAAATTATGTTTTTGAGTTAGAACTAAAAATAGAAAAGATTGTTAATTTTACCATATGTCAATAATAATAATACCAAAAATTTACTATTAACTATGAGTTGTGTTACCCACCAAAAGTGGGTGACCCTACAAGAGAAAATTTTTCTCCCATCATCTCTTCTAGTCGGCCAGGCAACAACCCCTGCAGCCACCACTAGCTGAAGACGATGTGCCATACATATCTCTGCCACCTGCATTAGTCATATGTCTTCTCACCCATTTCACAAGAGCACATGAATGAGAGTGGGCTTCCGAACAAAAGGTACTTTATTCATTATGCAATTGGGTGCTTATGCTTGTTTTTATTTGGGCATTTGGCATGGATTATAGGGCGACCTGGAAGAAGAAATGGTTTTGATTGTGGTCTTGTTCCCTCACCTTAAAAGGGGGGTCAATCTTCAATCCTAGTCTAGTGGGACCTCTCCTAATGGCCCAGTGGGTAGAGGGAACTGCTTGGGAAGCCCTGATTGAGATATTGTGTTCCATCTATCCCTATTCCATACTTAACCACTTTCCCTCTTACATTATAAGCTTTGTATCCCACCTCCATTCTTTGGGGTCAATTGACCATTGGTTCTCTAGGATTTGGCACCCATACATGCCTGGGTAGGGCGCTGAAATTGGCCTTGGGAAGTTGATGTAGCTAAAAGAAAAGGAAAAATGATATATGGGCACAAGAAAAATAAAGGAAATAATATCAAAATACAAAAGATGGTCGGGACATACACATTAACATGTGGGCAAAGGCCTAGCATGAACTCTACCTCACCCCTTATCGCCATCACTTGGTTCTTGAGTGAATTATTTATCCTATACAACATGAAAGGTTTAAGGAACCCTTGCATGTCCCAACCCCAATGGGCAAGGAATTGCCTCATCATTAAAGAGGATACAACTACTATATATCATACAAAGAAAGCTCTAACCCTTTGAGCTACATGCAGTAAAGAAAAATCAAGAAAAAGTAAAAGGCGCAAATGAGGGGTGGAAAAACAATGGCTGGGTTGGTAGCTCATGCATCCATGATTGCTCCCTCCTCACATCTACACACTTAGGATGTGGATCCCCATCATGCTGGTCCCTTTGACCAAGGCACTTGGCCATGGGATCTTCTCCCCTCCCTTATCATCATTGTTCACATAACACCTATTGATTGAAGGGTGGACTGAGAAAATGTCACTTCCCCTTTGTTGGCTAGAAACATCTAATAGGGTTGTCCTTTAGCCACTCCTACCTAGGGAGGTAACACCATTGCGAGTTCAAAGGCGTAATTTTGGAATGGAAGTCTTAT
Organism: Pinus tabuliformis; assembly: GCA_031772625.1. Classification (NCBI taxonomy): domain Eukaryota; kingdom Viridiplantae; phylum Streptophyta; class Pinopsida; order Pinales; family Pinaceae; genus Pinus; species Pinus tabuliformis. The sequence goes on from CM062811.1 coordinate 192,452,638, forward strand.
TTGAAGTGTTAAATAGCCCATTAATTTGAAGCTTGGTCCACTTAGGTGCAGAAATGATCATTGTACCTATTGATTTGTTGCTTGCTAGAGTTTATGATGTGATCGTTAGATGGTTCCACAACTATGACCCGGAAACATAATTGTTGCCTAGGCCTCTAGAGGAGCATATTGACACTCAGTGGTGGAGCGTTGAGAGCCATGGGTCTTTGAGCAGTAGCAACTTGACGTTTACACCCCTGGACACTAAGATTTTCTACCACTTTGCACACTATTAGACGATTCTTTAGGATGTCATACACGGGACCCAATGTGCCCATGGCCGGCCTCAACACTTTAGAGATATGGTAGCTGATCCAGAGCCCAGATGAGGATGGTCTCACCTTCTGAGACATGGGAGGGCTTGTAGCACTTGAAAATCCCTCAACATTGGAGCAAAGATGGGCACTTTGCCTTGATGGAGACCCAAGAGACCACATTCTGACCCCCAAGATGAAATTTGGGGCCCATAGAGAGATTTGACAAAAATTTGAAGGCCAACCTTCACATCATGTTTTTATAGTGTTTCTACACCACTCATGGCACCTTCAAGCCTCAATGTAAGCCTTGGAAAGCTCCACGCATGCATGACATCAATTATTTCAGCCCTGCAACTCACACGTGTGGGAAAAGCTTGATTTTTTTATTATTATCTTAAGCTAATAGGTCGGCTTGTGACCTAACTTGTCATTGTGGCATATTTTATCGTTTTAGGGGCTTTTAGGCTAAAAAGAACATTAGTCTCCATCATATAAATAAGAGGAGAGGATCATTTGTAATTCATCATCACTTGGATTTGATATTTTGGCCTCTTGAAATTTTGTCGCCTTCTCTTGTGGAGTAAATTGGATCTATGAATGAATTTTGACATTTGGAGCTAGTCATTTGTCTTTAGAATTATTGTCTTGGATCAATGGATGGAATTTCATGCATTTTATCTTGTAAGTGAGCATTTTGTTGGATAAATCTTTCCTTCATGTTTGAATTGAATCTAGGGTTTTCTATTGTGCCCTAATTTGTTGAAAATCTATTTGGTGGATTCTAGATATCATTATTGCATGCATTACTCATGAATAACATGTGAATTATAATCTTAGTGGTGAACTTTGATAATCTCTCCCATGAGAATTCTTGATCCATTACATAGGTAATCGCTAGGGTTTTTGATGATAGGGCATCAATCATCCTTCCTCAATAACTTTTAGCTATTCAATTAACTCATAGACTCCATTCTCCCAAGGAACAAGGCACTGACCATCCTTTGGTGGTTGATCAAATCATTCTTCATCCATAATTTTTTCTCTTTTCTCTCTTACCTAATTCAACGGATTTAAGGCCAAACGATCAAGCTAGGGATTGGTGCGAATTCCTATGGAAAAGGAATTTCTGGAGTTGGAGAGTCTAATGCCAATAGGATAGTGGATGCCAAACAATTCTTCCTTTTGGTAGGCATTCACTTTAATGTCGTCCATAAATTTCTTTTCCCTAGTTACAAGCCCTAAGCTAACCCTAGTTTGTTTCTAGCTTCAACTTGGGGGCTTATTTGAGGGTTTCATGAGCCTTTGTCTTGTTCAAAATCATTGTTGGAAACCCTTTCTCCTTGCCTTGACCTTTGGCCATCCCAACACTTAACCTACTAATCAAGCCCTAGGTCTTTTGCCCCATTCTAGTTGTCTACAAGGAAAGTGAATTGCCTTCTATTCATAAAGGGGATGTGAACCTAAAATTTAGTCTTTCCCTTAGAGACCTCTCCGTGTTACCTCATACCTCAACCTTAGAATATCTATTATAGGTGACTGCATAATGGGACTCCCATCGGTGAAATTCTGTAAAAAGTGGGGTTTTGGCTGTGGTGACAATGGGAAAGTACCTCGTTGTTGTCTCTTGGTCTAGTAATAGCTTTGTAAGGTACCCATCTCCAAGGCTTGCTAGATTTTGCGACAATAAGTTGGTAATGGAAATAGGGAAAAAAGGGTCTACTTAACTAGATTGTTATAAGAAAAGTAATGAATACTTATTTATGTTCATTCACACATAGAGACACACATAGAAGAAAAACATTCACACATAGAGACACCAGGATTGGTTGGAGACCCAGGGAAAAACCCACTATGGGAAAAACTCTTTCAAATTCTTCTTCTTATTAGATTGCCATTGAATGATTCAATATAGTACAATGATCCATATCTTCATCCATACATCTATCCAACAAAGTCAACTAAATAGTATCATGAGATGAATCCAACAATAACAATAATCAAAAACCCTAATTTAGGAACATATAGTCAATTGTCACTGTCTATAGTCAATTGTCGAATTCTGCAGTCAACGGGCGAAAACTTTGGTTAATTGAAAATTCAACCTTTAGGTTCCAGTCGCAGGGAAGATGTGTCATGCATGCGGCTGAAGGCTTCGATTGAAATTTCTCAATGACATGCCTGCGATTGTAGTCGAAATTTTTTCATGACATGCCTGCGATTGAGACCCAAAACCTTAAAAACAGAGATGCGAGCTTCAGACCCAGCAATTTCAGAGTTGCCAACCAATCTCCACGAACTTGCCTCAGACCTGTGCGAGCCAACCTAAAGAAGAAAATAGTAGAATGCTCCAAGATAATGTCCAAATGAGGTTGAGGTCACTTGTATGTATAGCCTTCCAAGGGTATCCAATTTGCTTTTGGGTCGACCTGATCAAATATGCACGTGTGGGCTTTAATTCAAAAATACACTTTCTCTTGTCCAAATTAAGCACTTCAATAGTCAAAATTGGTCCTCTCGAAAAGAGGAATCTCGTCCCATGGTTGGAATTTGTCACTGAGCTGCAAAATTAACAGGAACAATCAACTCCATCGCCCTATACATGCAACTGGGTATTTCCTGAACCCAAGGTATCATTATTGAGCTCATTTGGGAGAAGATTTCACTGGGGAAGTGAAAGATGGATTGTATGAGTGCCTTGAGCGCATGGTCCTTGATGAGAGTGAGCAGCTAGAGATACACCAACATATCACTTGTTTCAGTAGAGCCACAGGTACCTTCGACAAAAACCTAGCAAGGATTGCAAGGGAAGCAGATGAGCCAGGTAAACAATTTCAATTTTCAAATTCTTATTTCGTTAAACTGTTTATAATTTGAAAGTTGGATATAATTTGTTGAACTAACTCATTACACAACTATGTTTTTTGCAGCACACTGGTGGGAGGCATTTGGTAGCCAGTGTCCTCAATTGCAGAAGTTTGCAATCCGAATTTTGAGTCAAACTTGCAGTGCTTCTGGGTGTGAGCACAATTGGTCTGTCTTTGAGAGGATTCACATGAAGAAGAGAAACCGTTTAGAACAAAAATGGTTAAATGATCTAGTCTTCGTCCAATATAACCTTCGGCTAAGACACAACCAATTGCTGAACAAAAGACCTGATATAGAGCCCATTGTGTTGTAAGATATTAATCCAACCTCAGATTGGGTAGTGGAGACTCAACTAACAAAGTTTAACCTTGATGAGGATATTGATCTTGATGTTGATATGCAGTTGGATGCATTAGGGACTGTTCAGTTAGATTCAGATCCACTAGTACCAACCCCAAGTCCTCCACCTGCATGCACTTCCTCTACTAAGTCGCGACACAAGCGTATAGCTCCTCTATCTTAGTGTGCAGCTAATGCTAGTGCTACTACTTCTAAAGTTGCAGTTGGAGATCTCGATGAAGAGTAGGAGGAGCCATGGGTTTCCCTGTCTGACTCCGATTTAGAGTCAGAGCCAGATGATGTTGCCATGTCTAGCAGTTGTGATCAATATATAGTATTTTGTATTAGTGACTTGTAGTCTTGCAATTATATTGTTTTGTTGTAGAGGCCATTTAGAGCCTTCTTGGTTATGTGTTTTTGTTCTGATCTCCATATATTACATGTATTGGACAAGTGCACTGGGTGCCATTTTGATATAAATAATAATAGATATATTCATGAGCATACTTTGATCATATGTTGTATTCTCTCTATTACTCTAATGCTTTGAGTTTGGAAACATGAATGAAAACCTTTAAAATATGTTTTTTCGTTAAATATTTAATGTACTTTTTACAAAGATCGAGTCATTAGAATCAACTAGTCCGAGTCGATTCTGAGTCAGAGTGGACTCTCGGCCAGTTCCGAATCTGATTCCGAGTTTTAAAACATTGATGATTGGCTTGACCTTAGATGGTTGCTAGCTCAGTGCTTTTCCCTTAGGTGTTGGAGATCTCTTGACAGTTTGGTGGATGCCCTTCTGTTAATTTTATGGTACGTTCTATGCTTGCAACAATTACTTCAATGTCGTATTAGCCCACTTACAATTCCACTTCAGATTTTAACAACAATCACAATAAACTTCAGTAGCAATTACTTAGTATTTACTTATTGACAGTAATTGTAGATAGAACATCATCAACAATGCACAAGAAGACAAGCCAAGACAATGAACACAGATATTTAGGCTAATGCCAGGGCAAAACCCCACAAGGGGGAAAACCCAACCAATCCTTCTTATTGATCAATATCAAATGTTCAGCAGAGAGAGAAGATCCAATTTAGTACAATGATGACAAAGTCAAAGTCAAGACTTTGACTATCCAAAGAAAGATGACCAACCAATATCCAATGCCTAAACAAGAAGCCCAATCTGATCCGAATCAACCTCTGTCAAAATCTGTAATTTTGATATTTGTCAGCAGCAGTCAAGGTGCCCTAACAAGTCAATGCTAGTCAAAGTCCATTCAAATTGTCTCCAAAGAACTCGGTCAAAGCAGAGAGGAACTCGGCTTCTTGAACAGATCAAAGTCAACCCAAAACAGAGAAGAAAACCAGTCAAACTTAGCTCAACAGTCTGCTGTCAAAGTCTGCAGTCCACCCTGTGGTCAACGGTGGTCAACCTGCTCAAAATTTCTCGGATTGTGTGCCAAAAGCTGCCGCCTGCTTAAACAGAATATTTAGAGTCAAAATTGAAGTCAAACAGGGCCAGATTCCTCTTGGTCAATGCTGGTCAAAAGTGGCTGAACAAAAAAGTCAACACAGAAGATAAAGATGCCTAGAAAATCCTTCGCACATATGGAGAGAAGAAGCTACCTCAGATGTACGAATCAATCAGATGATAAGAGAGAAGTAGCTGTGATGAAGTGCCAAAATGAGGTGATCTTTAGGCGTATTTATATGAGACGTGGGGTCAAGAGTCATGTCTCTTCACTAATGTGAGCCGACTTGTGGAGGGGAGGCCAACTTGAATTGTCCAAAGGTGCCATTTGTAGGTGTGCGAAAATTCCAATTTTCCAAGTGAAGAATGATGCCATCAAGGGTGTTCTATAGGTGTAATGAGCTGTCGAAGGAGGGGCTTCCAAGTGGGGGGATTAACCCCTAGTTGCACTCTTTAACACCCTCATTATAGCCCCATGAAGGATCCACTTGCTTGGAGAGCGCCCTACCTTGGATGAGGAACACTATGTAGCTTGGAGGAGGGCTTTAAGCCCTAGTTGGGTTGGCATGTGGTAGATTGGATTCTTTTTTGAAAGATTGGAGATGGCTCAAGGATGCTTGGGGTTTCGACAATATTCTTGTTGGGCCAATTGACCTAATGGAGTATATTGCCTAGGAGAATTGATGGAGTCCGTGGAGGTTTGTGATGGAGGGATGTGGATTTGCCTTGCATAACCATGTCACCTTGAACCATTATTGTGCATGAAATCACCTTGGATCATGACACATGTAATTTAAAGTGTAGGATCTCAATTGTGTTGGCTTACAAGTGCTTATTGTAGTTTGCTTGTAAAGGCTAAGGCCCACATTGTATTATTTGCCTCCCTTACCTCTCATATAAATAAAGGAAGGAGAGAGTCTTTTGATTCATATATGTTTGTTCACTTACTTGTATTCACTATTGTGATTAGATGCGACTTGGAGAAGAGTGTGCATTGGCCTCTCTTTCTCTGTCACTTGAGTCTTCACATGTGCTCTTTTTCTTTCTCGAGCTGCTAGGGTTTCTTGGTCGTCTTGGAGTATCTTGAAGGTCTAGGGCAATGTTGCACGAAGCGGGAGCGAAGCGGAAGCGTTTTTTGGAAGCGGGGACGCCGAAGCGTCATTTTCCAAAAATCTAGGAAGCGAAGCGTCCGCGGAAGCGTCTGCTATATATATATATATATATTTTATATTTTTTTGCATTTATACTCAAAACAAACATCCCAAATACCAAATTAATTGTAGAAGACATGAAAACATGCATATTTTTGCATAAATCAAGATAGATATAACATCCATTGTACATTAATGATCTAGAATCTAGATTCTTCTCCTCTTGTCTAGCCTTTGCCTCTACCTCGATTGTCTAGGGATATTAGTCAACATTGCCCAATTTTGATCAAACTACCTAATTCAAGACTTAAAATATGGTAGAAAAAGCTTAACATGTTTGATCGATGATTTTGACTTGATTGAAAGGTAATTTTTTGCTAAGGGCGTGCCGCGTGACAAAGGAGTTCAACAATTAACACCACCAACACCAGGGTACATATAGGGCTTGGTGCTCTTGATTAAATGCTAATCGCATACCTTCATACTTGATATAATCTAATGAAATGCCACAATCCCATTGATCCTGAATACCTGAAAACTGTTAAGTCTGCTGAATTTTGAATAGGATATGAAATTCTATTTTCTCCATATGAAGTCCAATGAGGCTGGAACCACTCTCAAAGATTCTGAGTCATTTCATGGTAATGTTAAAAATTTAAGTAAAAGGATGAAAATGAAAAATAAAGGAGAATGTCACTTTTACTTTAAGAATTTAACATTACCATGAGGGAGCATCTGCTATATTTATATTTTTTTTTGCTTTCATTTGTCACCCTAACCCAAGGTGGACCCACCCCCAACAAGCAAACTCACCTAAAATTTAAAAAAAATTGAAAAAAAAAAACGATTTTCTAAATGCTTTTCTGGAAGCTTTTCTGGAAGCGTACAGAAGTGTCTGGGAAGCGTCTGGGAAGCGCCTGGGAAGCGTCTGGGAAGTGCCGTACGAAGCGCGCTTCGGCGCTGCGGAAGCGCCAGCGCTTCCAAATTTCCAGGAAGCGTCTAAAAATTTCGGAAGCGCGCTTCCGGCCAAGCTTCCTAGGCGCTTCCGTACGGGACGCGCTTCGGGGCTTGGAACCGGGGGGGGGGGGGGCGCTTCGTGCAACTATGGTCTAGGGTTAAGGTTTATCCCTTGGAGATTAGGATTTTGTGATAAACCCATAGGGTGGTATTGTGAAGAAGAGGAGAGGACATCTTGCCTTGGAGGATTTGTTGGAGTGCTTCTTACATATTGAATCTTCTTGGTTGCTAAGGTTTTGTTGATATGCCCTAGCCAGGTTTTGGAGAGCTGGGAGGATTTGTACCAGCTTTGATAGAAGGCCATATTATGCACATAAACTTCGTCTTCAGCATATTAATGAAGTTTCCAGTTGTCTAAAATTTGTGCAATTTCCAGATTTGATTTTCAGCTATATACATTATTATTGCATTGTTTGTTACAGCCATATATGTCTTATCGATTTGACATAAATAAGATGACAATTGTTAAGCGATTTGACATCTAACTGAAGAATATAAGGGGATTATTTTACTGCTGTGAAGGAACACTTTCAGGTCTAGTTATTAGCTGATAAGTTGCCCTAAAAGGGCTGAAGCTTACTACTTTTGTTTGGTATCTTTTCTCCTTGAATTGTAAGGAAGTTTGGGCTATTTGGAAGTGAAACATTGTACTCTTTCTGCTATTGTTTTGTACCTTGTTTTACAGGAGCCCTAAGGCTGAAAATCCACAGGGGTAAGATCTGAGAAACCTTCTTGGTTGAAGGTGAAATTTCTGTTTCGCATTGAATTTTGAATTCCAAGAAATTTCCACATGAAACACTTTTGTAGATCACATTCTTTGATAGACTTCAGGCAAAATTTATGGCCACTCACGAACATTATTACAATTACTGTCTTTCTTTCCATTTTTACCATCAATGTTTTAAAATTTCACACTAATGGATTTGCATTGTTCCTAAGTTTTTTGATGTGGTGTTGAATAACCGACTGTTTGGATGTTCTTTTAGAGATTTTGGGGTGTTATACCAAGAATTTTTGTTTATGCATTAAAGCTTTGAGTTATAATTTACAGCACCCAATTCTATGGATGTAGGTTCAAATTCGATGCTATGCATGCCATAACTGGTGCCTATGCAAAGCCTATCTTTGTGGATCAACTTGGAGCAAATGCAGTAGGTTTAACCTCTTCTTCTTCTTTTTTATTAGGGTATTTTAATTTGCAAGGTAATATTACAAAGAGCTTCGAGTGATTTTTGAAAACAACTTTTGACTGGCACAAATTTATATAATTTTCATCTTACGGAGGATTTTTAAAATTGGTGTATTTTTTGTAGGATTCTATATCCAATGGAATTCCTTTAGAGGATTTTGGGAATGGACATCCAGACCCCAACCTAACGTAAGTGCAAGCCAATTTATTTGGAAATTTGAAGGATGGAATATAAATTACTAAAGGCTGTTATGTGCTACACAGGTATGCTAAGGAGTTGGTAACTATTATGTATAGTGTAGACGCACCAGATTTTGGAGCTGCTAGTGATGGTAAGTATCTTGTATGGTGCAAAACTGTGGTGGCTTATAAGCTTTAATAGAACTACGCTAACTGTTAAGATGGGTTTTTTATTGTGTTTGGTTTTACAAGTCTCTAATTCATGTATGCATGATATATATGATGTAAATCTGTAACGAATTGAAACTTATCTTGTGCAACATAGTCAATTTCTTTTTGTTGGCAAATCCCTTAGCTAATTAAGTGGGCTTAACTTTGACTTAGATGACATGACTAGGGTATTTCTTCCATCATATTCACCTGGCCTCATCTATTTGCCCAAGAAAAGTATTTTTCATGTAAATGTTTATATATTTTGTATTAACAAAATAGATATTGTGGCCAAATCCATACAGTTGATTTAAATAAGCAAAATTGAGAGTTGATAGCATAGATATAAACTGTGTCTCAACCTTGAAGCTGACTCAAAATTTGGACTTTGTTTTTGTTTATGCTTAATGAATTATATTCAAATTTACTAATAAGAAGACTGATAATCCTTCCAACTAGAAACAAGTATCTACAACACATTCAGTTACTTGGGGGGTCGTGTTCCATTTTTCATGATGATGCTTCAGTTACTTGGGGGGTTGTGTTCCATTTTTCATGATGATGCTTCGGTTACTTGGGGGGGGGGCTGTGTTCCATTTTTCATGATGATGCTTCTGAGTTCCCATTCCAGCTTTTGGGGTCAGGAAGAGTGATTTGTTGATTTCCAGGCTGTGCCATCATCATGTTGCAAAGCTTAACTACCTTATCATGCATTGCATCTGAGAAAATATGAAATGGTTTTGCTACCTTCTCTTATGGGGCAGCTCAATCCTAGTTTCATTTTCTTATTGTCTCAATGCAACCAATTGTTCCTGCATTTTGTTCCAATTACCCGTGTCAGCCAACTCTCCTTTATGGAGGGTGTTTGTGGTTCTTTGCATATCAGCATTTTGTGTGAAAATTTCATCTATCACAGCACCTGGAAATTATTTTTCTAATTGTTAATTTATTTAACAATTATCTGCTGTCTGCTACAACGAATATCAAATAATTCACACTGATTTTCACAAATAAACTGCGGAAGAAAGTAGCGCTGGAAATTGAGAAAATCAAGCGCACACACATAAAAATATGACAATTATTTTTGGACAATTGTCCATGGAAAGACCCAACTTGGGAAAACTGGTGCAACAGATGAGGGTTTTATTATTAACCAGAAGTGAAATCTTGAGTACAATTTGGATGCACAAACTGGCAATCCACTATAGGAGAAACTGGCCACAAAAATTAGTGAGACAAATTTTGTCTCACCTGATATTGATCTAGCGTTGAAACTGGCTCTGAATGGGCTCCACGAAACCCCTGCGTCAACCTCTGCGTCAAATCTATGTAGGCACTAGAACGCTCTGCATAGAACTGCAACTGATCAAGCTGTCTATCCAATCCAACCTTTGAGAATGACCCGCTGACACCTTTCGGAAATCTTCTCGGCCTCCAACAACTGAATCGATCCTCTGTCTGGGCAAATCGAACTCTGCCTCTTGAAGCTTCTGTGTTGCCTCTGCGCAACCTCACTCAAGAAACTCGACCCTCTTGTAGCTGACTCTCCGGATCTAGAAAAGCTTCCCTCCAGACTCACGGTCCCTGCCCCTCACTGTTTCTGGTTCGATCTCCGACTCTCAGCAATTGTTGCAGCTCTCTGGAAATCGATTTGCCAAGGAAATCAAACTGCTCAAGTGTCTTCAGTGTATTCTCCAAGTGCCCATCGACTTCTTATAATCCTCTATTGGAGCACCAACGACTAAGATTAAAACTCAATCAAGGGCTAGGATCATATCAGAGTCGATCCGTGTGAGTTTCTAGAGAATTCTCACCTTGACTTAATTAATTATGATTAATTAACCAGTTTCCTAAGTTTAGATTTATGAAACTTAAAAAAATAGGTTAATAATCTAATTAAGCCTTCTCTAGGTGGAATTTCCTGAAACGATTTTTGGGTTGTGGAGATCTCATATATTCTAGCCTCTCCACCAAGTTTCGTGACTAGAACACATCCGATGCTATAAAAACTAACACTCCCTCTTAGCGGGGACTGTGTTCTAATGCTGCAAACCTTTCCACAACACCCTGTCTCTGTATCATCCTTTTTCAGGCTGTTGATGTCTTACAAAAGACTCTGTTGGAAATCACTGCGCTGCTCCCTCAGTCACTGCGCTATTCCCTCTGTCACTGTCCATCAACCACTACGCAACTCTGATGCTGTTGACACCATTGTTTTAAGATTCGGCCAGCTCGGAACTGCCTCGGCCGAGTTGGTCCGAGCCGGGAAAAAAATTTCAACCCGACAGAAAATTCGGTTCGGTTGGCCGAGTTATCACTGACCTGGCCGAGTCATAGCATGACTCGATCGAGTCAGTCATAACTTGGCCGACTCGGTTGGATTCGTAACTACTCGACCGAGTAGCTGATAGTGGCCAGTGAACCATAAAAATACGCCTTTTTTGATTTTTTTTTTTTTTAATTTTTCTAAGTGTGGGGCACTCCAAAGGGGTTTATGAATTAGTTTGCTGGTCTTTGGGGTCCATTCCCCTCTCCCAATCCCTAGTATTTGATCATATTGCCCTACTAAGGCTATGCTATTCATGGTAATGTTAAATTAAAATTCTTAAAGTAAAAGTGACATTCTCCTTAATCTTGATTTTCATCCTTTTACTTAAATTTTTAACATTACCATGAAATGACTCAGGATGTTTGAGAGTGGTTCCGGCCTCATTGGATTTCATATGGAGAAAGTAGAGTTTTAGATTTCATTCAAAATCCAGCAGACTTATCGGTTTTTCAAGATTTCAGGATTGGGGGATTGCAATGTTTCCATTGAATTTTGTCATGTATTAGCGTATGGAACTCATATTTAATCAAGAGCACCAATCCCTCTATGTACCTTGATGTTAGTGACATTGGTTGTCGAACTCCTCTAGGATTCGCTCCCAAACTGTGAGCTTCTGAAAATGTCGCTCCCGCTCCCGCTCCCAAGTAACACTGAGCCAGATGATGTTGGCAACTCTAGCAGTAACCAATAGTACTGGTCACAGACTTTTGTTGTAGAGGCCATTTCTAGCCTCCTTGGTTATGTGTTTTTGTTTTGATCTCTATATCATCATTGTGTATGTATTGGATAGTGCACTGGGTGCCATTTTAATATAATGGATATATTCATGAGCCTACTTTGATCATATGTTGTCTTCTATCTATATTCTAATGCTGTGCGTTTGGAAACATGAATGAAAATCTCTAAAATTATGTGTTTTTATAAAAAATAAATATTTAATGTATTTTTTACAACCACCGAGTCACTGAAATCGAGCCGACCGAGTCAATACCGAGTCGGAGTCGGAGTCGGAGTCAATCCTCGGCCGAGTCGGAGTCCGAGTCAGAGTTTTAAAACATTGGTTGACACTGCTATATTACTATCAACTCTGCATTCACACTGCAACTCCCTCTCATCTGTTGCTGCTGCAACTGCAACAACTGCAACTAAGAAGCATCCACAATACTGAATCAACTGTGTTCAGTATGACGCATCTGTCTCCTGAGCATCTGGCTGCTACTAGCCACTACAATGTCTACCAAGGAATCTGCGTTGCTGCTGACTCTGCACTGTGCCACTTTGCACTGCTACCAACATTGCACTGCGCTCCTCAACACCTGACTGCTACTAGTCTGCAACTGTCATCCTGGTATCTGACTGCATCTTTGACATTGATCCAGCCTACTTCTGAACACTGTGGGCCCTTGTAGCAAGGTACTGATCCATGAGGAGGACACCTCAAGGATCCTGTCCAATCTTTGCAGTTATGTACTACAACTCCGTGTCGCCCCACCTCACTCCTAGAGGTATGGCTGCCATCACAACGAAGTCTTCCTCCAACCTTGAGGACAACTTGTCTATCTCGGTAGACAATGCCGCCTGGTCCTTCTTCTCTTGCTTGTCCTTCTTTCTGAGAGGACACTGCGTGCTGTAGTGACCAAGCTCATCACATCTGAAGCACTTGACCTTTGACATGTCCTTCTTCTTCTTTTGCTTCTCCTGCCCCTGATTGGGACCCTTAGATGCTAGGGCCACATTCTCTTCTTCCTTCTCACTCTTCACGACCTTGCTGCTTCTACTGCTGATGGTGCTCTTTACTAGAGCTCGCCTCAACTCTGTCTGATGTAGATTGGAACACATCCTTTCCCATCCATGCAAAGTGTCTTTGCCTAATATGCTTTGGACAAACACTTGCTAGTCCTCCAAGACACTATTCAGTGCCAATCGTACAACATTTGTGGGTTGGGGTGCTTCCCCAACAGCTGGCAATTGATCTCAGACCTCCTAAATCCGAGTGAGGAAGGGATCTATGCCTTCACCCTTCTGCATCTTGATGGTTCTTAGCTTCTCCTGGAGAAACATCTTCTGCTACTCGAAAGAACTCTGATATAACGTAGAGAGAGCTACCCACATTTCCCTGGCAGTATTCTTGCCAGAAATATACAAGACTATATCATCTCGAACTCCATCTAAAATCATCCGCTTCGCCTTCGCCATTTCCTTTCTGTACTCCTTCAGTTGATCCGCATCCTGGGGTACTGCTACAACATTGTCCACATAGGCTTTCAGGCCATATTCATCTAGAAGGAAGGACATCCTAGCCTTCTAGATGACATAGTTGGAGGCTTCCTCCAACCTATCCCGATCTCTAAGCCTTGCTGTGGCCATATCTGAATCTGGTCTGGGAACTCCCTCTTCCTCTACTTGGCTGCTGCTCTGCTACTCGCACTCGCTCCTAGAATGTGCAGTTCTACTAGCTGCTACTACCACCTGCAACTGGGAAAATCAGATTTCTTGGCTAGATACCCCCTGAAAGAAATCTCCCTCTGTGTGTGGCATGTGCAATTTCTCTTCCACTTGACTCTGATTTTGCTGCTGCATGTTGATTTGGGGTAGCATCAGATGTGCTCTAGCCACGAAATTTGGTGGAGAGGTTGGGGCACATGAGATCTCCAATTAGTGTTTGGGCAAATTTTAAACAGTTCAGGGGATATTAAAATAATTAATATTTTTAATGGAGTCCCTAAGTCTAAACTTAGAGAAATTAAAATTTTAATGTGAATTAATATGAAACTGTGTTAGAATGGTCCAAAAGACATGGATCAAGCCAGATCTAATCTTAGCCGTTGATTAGGGACTTAATCTTGGCTGTGGATATGTCAACGAGAAAAGTATAAGAGGAGGCTTGAGGGTCACTTGGAGAATACACTAGAGTGATCAGTCATTCTATTCTCTAGAGTGGGGTTTGCTAAGAGAGATAGAATCAGTGATCAGAGTTGCAGCTGAGGGGCATTGAATACAGAGAGACAGAGAGGCAAAGATAATGCCGGGAGAGCAGCGCAGTAGCCGGGGAGAGTGATGCAGTAGCAGCCAGAGCTCACGCAAGGCCACGTAGAGGTAGCTGGGAGATGCACAGAGCCTTAGAGAGGCCAACGTTGTTGATGCAGAGGGCCAGAAGACTGACACATGGCCTCCTAAGGTTCGCAGACCCATTCAGGGTGACGCAGGGCCTCCTAAGGTTGATGCAGACCCATTCGGGGTGACGCAGGGCCAGCGCTGGGCAGAGAGGGGCTAACGCAGTCCAAAAAAGGTAGACAATGGGGTTTCTGGGGCAGATTAGAGTGGAGGAGCTGCCAAAGGATTATTCGGGGTTTCAGCCAGGAGATTTGTCTTAAACTGATAGGTATTATTGCCAAGGAAATTCTCTGTTGGGTAGGTCAGTTTCGACACTCAGATTGTACTCTGATATTGCTTAATAAGAAAACCCTCAGATAGCTGCACCGGTTTTCCCACATTGGGTTTTTCTGGGGACATTGGTCCAAAAATAATGGTGTCATTTGGTGTGATTGTTTCTGTTTCCTTTAGTTGTTGATCTGTAATATGTTGAGCATGCACTAGTGTTTATTTTCAGTATTTACATTGTAAATAACTTGTTAACGGAACAAGTAGGTAGGAATAAATCAGATAAAGTGCATGGAGGGTTTCTAACTAAGTAGGCTTAGAAACTTCAACACTGCAAAACCCTTTGCATCCAACTAGAAATCTACTCAGCAAAAATCTAAGTTGTTGTTGCTCCCTATGATTGCTAGAATCACTAGCCTGGGAAAATCGACTTTTCTGCCAACCTGCAATTGAAAATCAAACACCTGCCCCAACAATTCGAACTGCCAATCTGGGTATCGCACAACCTTTGAGAATTTCAGCCTACTTCTCCCTCTGAACAACGAAATTCTCTCCTGCGCTTTTAAGCTTCCCGATTGATGATCACTCACGCTTTGATCCCATGTGAAAATATCATCTATTACAACAACTGGAAATTAATTTTCTAATTGTTAATTTATTTAACAATTTATCTGTTGTCTGCTACGACAAATATCAAATAATTCACACTAATTTTCACAAATAAACTACGGAAGAAAAATAACACAAGAAATTGAAAAATCTAGCATAGCACACACACATAAAAATATGATAGTTATTTTTGGACAATTGTCCTTGGAAAAACCCAACTTGGGAAAACCGATGTAGCAGATGAGGGTTTTAACTTTTGTTATTAAGCAACAGTGAAATCCCTAGTACAATTTGGATGCACAAAATGGCAATCCACTATAGGAGAATTTGGCCACAAAAATTAGCGAGACAAATTTTGTCTCACCCGACACTGATCGAACTTCGAAACTGGCTCTGAATGGGCTCCACAAAACCCCTGCATCAGCCTCTGCATCAAATCTGTGCGGACACTAGAAAGCTCTACCTGGAACTGCAACTGATCAAGCCGTCTGTCCAATCCAACCTCTGAGAATGGCTCGCTGGCACCTTCTGGAAATCTTCCCAACCTTCAGCAATTGAATCGACCCTCTGTTTGGCCAAATCGATCTCTGCCTCTTGAAGCTTCTGCCTCTGCGCAACCTTACTGAGGAAACTCGACCCTCCTATAGCTGACTCTTCGGATCTGGAAGAAATTTCCTTCGGACTCATTGTCCCCGCCCCTCACCGTCTCTGCTTCGATCTTTGGCTCTCTGACAACTGTTGCTGCTCTCTAGAAATCGTTCTACCAAGGAAATCAAATTGCTCAAGTGTCTTCAGAGTATTCTCGAAGTGTCCATCGATTTCTTCTTTTAATCCTTTGTTGGAGCACCAATGACCAAGATTAAAACTTAATCAAGGGATAGGATCATATCGGCATCGATCCGTGTGACTTTTTAGAGAATTCTCACGTTGAATTAATTAATTTTGATTAATTAACCAATTTTCCTAAGTTCAGACTTAGGAAACATTAAAAAATAGGTTAATAATCTAATTAAGCCTTCTCTAGGTGGAATTTCCAGAAACGATTTTTGGGTTATGGAGATATCATGTATTCTAGCCTCTCCACCAAGTTTCGTGACTAGAACACATCCGATGCTACAAAAATTAACATTTTGAACACTTTTTCGTTTTTAGTGAAGCATTGCGGTTAGTGATTTCCTTTTGGCATTTCTTCAGTCCTTCATACAAGCATCAAAGATTGCACATTGTTATTGGTTGGCTAGAGTTTGCAGCCACCTCATTCTTGAGATAGTAATGTGCTAAGAAGGGGCACGCAAGGGAAACTTTTAGGGAGAGTGGCAGGCGGTGGGAATAGACGAGTTGTTTCATGATGTAATCTGAAATGCTCAACAATAAACTTTGATGGTGCTATTAAATCCTCTATATGATATGTGCCCCTTCTTTTTTGATGTGATGTAGATGCTTATGCAGTATGATCCATGTGTGAAGAGTGATTTATGCTCCATTTATTCATTGGCTCTTTAATGCTTTGAGGTGTTGTTAACTTGCTTCCTATCTTCAAATTGATGGGGAGGGCTAATCAATTTTTTTTTTTTTTAATTCTAAGACTTGGGCCACTCTTGAACTAATGCCTCCTTTGTGCTCGAGTGTGAAGACGAGTCCATCTATGGCTTCCACATAGAGAACCTATGTGCCAAGAGGCTATCTACAACACATTGTGGGGGAGATGTTGTCACATAATGTTACATTAGAAAATAATAAAATAATACTTACATAAAAAATACAAGTTGGCTTCAGAGTAAATATAGATTTATATTAATTGACTGCGTAGTGTCCCTAGGTAATTTTATGGTGTTAGGGTTTTATTTATGACTAGGGTTTCTAATAGATCAACAACAAAATTCATTCACTCATATAACAATGGCATTCGAATATGAAAGATCGTTCAACAGTAATATACTTTTTAACAAGCTAGGATTGAACCCCAATTAACAATAGATTCCTCCAACTGATGATCCATAATATAATTCAATAAACCAACAATTAATTGTTTCTCATGCTAGTACTATCTAATTCTATTGTCACTACACTGATTGACTCACTGCTTATTGTGCAACCACTAAACATGTTTGCTGTTGAGGGGGGCTTGTTGTAGCCTTGTCCAATTCCAAGCATACACTACTGTTTGATCAATCTTCTTAACCTTGCTTGAACGGATTCCGTTGCTTCTTTACTTGATCACCCACTGGAAGCTAACCAAGCTCACGTCTATTGTGGGCTTTAGGATTCGATATAATCTGTAGACAACTGAGATGGGAACTCGCTGTTGCTTCAAGAGGCAGACCATATATGATTGTAATTTGGTCCCCTTCTTTAGGATACACCTTTAAAGAACTGACCATGAATTTGAGGAAATGAACTCACTGTGATAGATAAGATCTTTCCATAACCCTGCTTTACTTCAATTAGAGACTCAGCCTTTGATGGTACTGCGGGCAATCACAAGAGGAAACCCTTGTGGTTTAATCAAAACTCAATGGCTGGGTAACTAAGGAAATCACACTACTGTTAGGATTAGGGTCTCGTTGGCCTCTACTTGCCTTCAATGCCTCACATAGGGCGTCCACATCCCCTCTTACAAGTCATTATGCCTCAATTCCTTCCGTTAACTTCAGACAAAAACCCTTGCTCATGTAGTTAGGGGTTCGGTGGTTGAACAAACCCTAGGAAAGGAGCTTCGCCCCTTGGATGGGGCCTTGCTGACCTATGATTAACTTCGGTGCTTTTGTGAGACCTTATTGCAGCTCAATTCTTCTTAATCAAACCTCTAATGACCCCAAACTCTTCATTGTTTTTAGAGGAAACTGGTTGACTAGACGAATAACAATAGAGAGTTGCTTCCAGACAAATCTGAGTTGCTCCAAGACAATTTGTTGTGCCAGAACAAACGAAATAAGTGACTAGCTAAAGTGGGATCACCTCCACCGAAATGAGACAAAGGATTAGCTAGGGTGGTATCACTTCCATCGAAACTAATCAAGAAGAAGGGGTCTTAAAACCTTCAGAGCCTCAAACTCAAAAAAGAAAACATACAATCCAATTCATTGATGACAAAGTGATTCCAACTCTCCTTTATTTATAGATTTCCTCATGGAGTTTCTCCTCCTTAATCTAATTTGAGGAGTTCATGTGCAACTCCCCAATTTGGGATTTTTGCGCTAGCTACCCCAAAATTTATCCAATGTTGCTGCAAATTATGGATAATGGGTTTCCCCCTTTGTCAAAGACTATAGCCTATGGGGTTGGATAGGCTATTTTGCCCTTCCTTGGGCAATGAATCCATGGGGGACATTATAGTCCCCCCTTCCCGACATTGCTTGTCTTCAAGCATTGCACGTCTGGGTGTTGCTCAGCTTCAATTTTCAAGAACGAAATGCTTCCTCCAACTCTTACAACTACCATGTCGCATGTGTGGTTCTCTCCCCTATAGTTTCGCATGTGCGAGTTTCTGGGCATATTCTAGGCAGTGGGTTGAACTTCTGGGCAACAAGTCTGAATTTTCTAGGCACTAGGACTGAGTTTCTAGGAAGATTCTGGGAGGCCGAATTTCAGCCTAGGCAGATCAGGCAGGGCCCAGTTTGTTGCACAGAAGATTGACTTGACAAGAGGGCAATTTGACCAGGTTTGACCATAGCATTGTTGGTCAGTTTGACCATCATATTTGACTAGCAGAATTAGGTGTATCTCTTGTTGAACTAAAGAATTTCTCTAAGGAAAAGGTTGCTAGGTTTTTCCCCCAAGTGGGTTTTCCCAGGGTAAATCTTGTGTTATCTTTGTGCATTGTGATCTCTACTGTCCTTGTGCATTTATGGTTGAATTTTTGAAGTGTAATTACTTAATGATAAATTGGAAGTGCTAAAATAATATCTACATCATTAGAAGTAATTATCAGTTTTTCATAAATTAGTGCTTGTATCTATTGCACTTGAAAAATCAACATGGTATCAGAGCTTTGGTGAAGGAAAGGACATTGAGATCACTCTTGAAGAGCTTTGGTAAAGAAAAGGGCATTGAAGATCACTCTTGAAGAGACCTACATCTGCAATCTGATTGTTTATCTATATCCATGGGTTCCTTTATGAAGTCAGAGAACAAGCTGGAAGGAGCTACAAATTTCAGGGCTTGGAAGACAAGGATTGATCTCATTCTTGCAAAGAATGATGTCTTGGATATTATGAAGGGAAAGGTCACTAAACCTTTAGTTAATGAAGGAAAAACAAAATATGAGAAGGATAACATCACAACTACAAGTATTATTGTAGATTCTATCAAAGATCATTTCATTCCAGATGTCACAAATCTTGACACTTCAAAGAAGATGCATGATGCTCTAGTTGGATTATATACCATCAACAGCATTGGTCAGGCAATGAGCTTCGTTATGTTAGCATGACAAGAAATGATATTGTGGCCATATATTTCATGAGGATCTCTCAACTAAGAGATCAACTTCAAGCAATTGATGAAATCATTTTTGATAAAGAACTTGTGACTACAACACTTAATGGTCTACTTGATTCATGGGACTCATTTGCATCTAGTAGATGTTGCAAAAATGAAACTCCAAGTTCTGAAGAGATATGGACCTCATATACTGAAGAATAATCTAGAATTTTCTCAAAGGAGAAGATTCCAAGTCCTCAAGATGATGACTCTCAAGCGTTTACAACCCACTCTAAAAATGGTAAAGGAAGGAGAAATTTTAGAAAATTTCAAAGGAATGCAGGTAGAAGACCAACTCCTCAAAAGAAGGATATTCAATGTTTTCGTTGCCACAAGTTTGGTCATTATAAAAATCAATGCACTGAAGGGAAGAACGATAAGAAGAGGAAGAAAGATAAGAAGAGGAAGGGCAATGATGGTGATGAGCCATCCTCATCAGAAGATAAGGACATGTTTTACTAGAACTACAAATAGATCTTTGATTTCTGCAAGTAGGCTAGGAGCAAGAGGGAGTTGAAGGGGGCTCTCGCATAAAAAGAGAAGTCATAACACTTATGCTATGAGACCTTCTTAGAACTAATTTGTAAACCCTAGAAATCTAGAATTCTTGATAAGAAAGCCCTAGGGTTTGTGGATAAAACCCTAGAGTTAGACCTAGATAACTGTTTCTATTGAAAGATGAAATTCTAGCTCATGCAAGAAAGGAAAGGAAAGCAACATGTTGATAATGAGGATAACATGTTGATAACGAGGATGAGGATGATGAAATTGCAGATGCATTTCATTCTGGTAAGAAGACAAGGATCAAAAGGGAGTTGACAATTCCCTACAATCCTCAAAAGACAAGTACTTTATATCTCTCTACCTTGATTATTATTTGTTAGCCTCTTGTGTTTGTTTCCTTTTTGCTAGGTTATAATCATTTCTTCCATGACCCCTTCGCGAGGGTTGTAGATACATCGAGCTGTGGAAGCAGATGAAAGCATTGAGAAGAACGAAGCAAAGCTTGCGACAAGAGGATTCTCCAAGAGGGATTTGTGTTCAAGAGGGAGAAGCTGTATTGACATATAGAACCATGTCTGATGACTATAAGAGCTCCTAGTTCAGAGGGAGTAGGCAGGCCAACAAGTTTGAAGGATGCCATAATGAAGACTGTATCGATATTTGAGGAAAGTCAGTGGTGAATTCCAAGTGGATCTACAAGTATGCAGTAGATGGCAACATAGAGAATTACAAAGCGAGATTCAAGGATTCTCCCAGAAAGAGGGAGAAGAATATGACAAGACGTTTGCTTCAGTTGTCAGGGACACTTATGTTAGAATTTCTATTGCTTTGAAAATTGCACCAGGGAGATGTAGAGATCACTTTTCTCAATGGTTGAAGAGGAAGAAGTGCACGTAAAGAATACCTCAGGGCTTTGAGGTACATGAGAAGAAGTCTCATGATTACAGATTAAAGAAAGATTTGTACGATCACAAGAAAACACATTGGGCTTAGTATTCTTGGATTGATGGATCTTGGTTGATCTTGTTATTACATGACTTGTCTTTGACAAAAGCCAAAAGACTTACGTGATAGAGGAAGCAACAATGGCAGGATGATTTTCTTCAATGATAGAGAGAGCTGCCAAGCTCTGCTTCAGTGTCAAAGGGAGTTGACATCTGAGTTTGAGATGAAGGATCTTGGTTGAATACATTACTTCTTAGAACTAGAAGTGTGGTAGAAGTCGGGTAAGCATATTATCACGATCCTTTATAGATTTGGGATGCAAGAGAGCCAATCCATGGACACTTCCATGTTAAGTAATCTAGAGAAGCTAAGTGGCAGAGGAAGCAGCTAGATTGCTACAAGGTCTGTTTTAGTGTCAAGTAGCTGTGGTGATGGTTCTAGTGAAGGAAGTAGCTGCAGGGATATACAAATTTAGATTGGGCAGAGAATGTTGAAGACAGGAAGAGCACATCAAGATGATGATTTGGTTTGAATTCTGCTTGGGCAGGAAGCAACCATCTGTCGCACTCAAGACTGCAGGAGTTGAGTATATTGCAACTAGTTTGGCGAATTGTGAAGCAGTGTGGCTTCAGTAACTGCTCGTAGGATTGGTTGATTAGGTGTAGGAGACAACCATGATGATAGGTGAAGCGCATATCGAGATATTGTATAAAAGGGAGAACTAAGGCTCACAAAGCCTTTGTCTTAGGGCGAAGTTTGTACACTTCAGGGACAAGCCTGAGAAGTTTGTATACTTCAGGGACAAGCTTGAGAAGTTTGTGTACTGTAGGGGTAAGCTGGAGTGGTTGAGAATATTTTCCTTAGTTAGAGGGAATGGTGATGTTGTTGCATGAAGGGGTGGACATTCTCCCTAGGCTAGAATATAGAAAGGTCAAAATTTTGACCAGGGGCCACAAAATGTGGCTAGGAAGAATGGCCCAGAGAACATCAAAGCCTGGGGTGCTCCCCAAGTGGGCGAGTGAGTGCCTCTACCATCGGGCAGGAGAGTTACTATTCAATTAGCACACAATAATGGTAATAGCCCTGGGTTTCACCATACGTCACAGGTGTTGACTAGGTTCCAAGTGACGACTTAGATAATTAGTGAATTGCTCCAAGTGACGACTTGTTGAGCATGACGCTAATGTAGGATGCTTTCCACAGGTAGTGGATTGACACATCAACATAGCTAGCTCATTTAGGGGCAACCATTCTCTCTGAGTCAAGTATGTTGACTAGGATTAGGGAGAACGGTCCTGCAGAGGACAAACATTCTTCCTGAGTCAAGCATGTTGACCACGATTAGGAAGAATGGTCCTAGAGGCCCATAATTACTTAACCATAGAGTTGAGTAGGTGCCTTTTAGCATTAGGCTCAAGATTACTCTCTATATAGGTTGAGTGAGCCCATTTAGCATCATGGCCTAGAGTGAGGCCTTTGGATTTGGGACCAGAATACTCAAATAGATTGAGTGTGTCCCTAGGGTTTCATCACGAGTCAAAGAGATTGACCAAGATGATGGTGAATCAGGACTAGTCAGTATACCATGGGTTAGATGCACCAACCAAAATCATGGTAACTAGTTGATGTTAATGATGTACCATAGGCCAGAGATGCTAACCAGGTACCTAATTGATGCTGTAGATTCTTACCATAGGTCAAAGATGTTGACCGGGGTTATGGTAGTCAGAGGATCCTAATGTTGATGATAAATGAAGAACCTTTTCTTAGAGAAATTTGTCAACAAGAGAATATATAGATAGTCATTATGAATGCCTCCCTAACTACGAGGGAGTGTTGAATTTTTATAGCTATGGTTGGTATTCGGAATTAATATTTGAGCCCTTGAATTATGTAAGACATGTTCTTCATGTCAGTTTCAAAAAGAAGAATATATATAATGATTAATATAAGACATATTCTTCATGTCGGTTTCAAAAAAGAAAATTTTGAATTTTGGCTCCAAAGTTATCAAGTTGGCTCTAGTTGAAGAGACAGCCATTCAGGCTAAGCCAGAGCACTATATATAAGGAATTCGACAAAACAAGACATCCTCTGTGCATCCAAGCAAAGGAAAAGAAGAAGGACGAAGACGTCTCAACTTCTCAAGTATCGTTTCTATCTCTCCTTGACTTCACACATGTGGTTCTCTCTCCTGCAGCTTCACACATGCGAGTTTCTGGGCATATTTTGGGCAGCAGGTCAAACTTCTGTGCATTAGGGCCGAGTTTTTGGGCGGATTCCGGGAGGCCAAATTTCAGCCTAGGCAGATTAGGGAGGGCCAAGTTTGTTGGGCAGAAGATTGACTTGAAAAGAGGGTAGTTTGACCATAACATTGTTGGACAGTTTGACTATCATATTTGATTAGTAGAATTAGGTGTATCTCTTCTTGAACTGAAGAATTTCTCTAAGGACAAGGTTTCTAGATTTTCCCCCAAGTGGGTTTTCCAAGGGTAAATGTTGTGTTCTATTTGTGCATTATGATCTCTATTGTCCCTGTGCATTTATGGTTGAATTTCTGAAGTGTAATTGTTTAATGATAAACTGGAAGTGCTAAAAGAATATCTACATCATTAGAAGTAATTATTAGATTTTCAGAAATTAGTGCTTGCATCTATTGCACTTGAAAAATCAATATTCAAAACCATTGAATATATCTCTAGCCTCTACCATGTGGCGAGTAGCGCCACTGTCCAAGTTCTAGGAACTTCTAGCAATAGTCCTAGTAGAAAGGCAAGCCACTAGTGAAAAGTCACTCTCGAACTTGGAAGCAAGCTCGCTCAATTGTGTCTATGCTATCGCTACAATTGACTGCGACTTCCCCTTGCCCTTCTTCCTTTGTGAATATTGAGAAGCATAGTGGCCATTCTTATGACAAATATAGCATTTGATCTTGCTCATATCTCTCTTCTACCCGGACTGCTGTTCCTCTCCCTGACTATCACCCTTCTTGATGGAAACTTTCCGTTTGGCCTTCTTCGTCTTGCTGACCAAGCCTGAGTTTTCATCTGCTGCCCCTCCTCCTCCCTGCTTGCTGGTCTTGGACTCTTTACAAGTCTCCTCTTGGATGCAATCATCCCAAAGTCTCTCCCACTTGGGAAGATGCTCTCGGGCATAGATGCCCATGATGAATGGTTCCTAAGCCTTGGTGAACCCATTCAGAGCAACATTCACTAGCTTTGCATCCAATACAACTTCTCCAATAGTTGCAAGCTGGTCACGGATTTGTGTGATCCTCATAAGGTAGTTGGTCACATTGTTGGAGGGGTTCATTCTGCACTCTGAGCTTAGTTTTGAGAATCATTTTCCGACTCATGTTATCACTTTGAAAAAGCAATACCTGGGCATTAAACATCTCCTTAAATATGGTCTTTTCTGCAACATCCAGAATTAGATGATCCTTAATAGCTTCAAGGATCACCCTCTGTGCCTTGTCCTTCTTATCCCACGCTGACTGCACTGCAGGGTACTGTTGGTGTCTGCGTTCTCCCTAAGGTCTGCGTTGGAGTTGGAGGGTTGGGCACGACTTCCCACAAGTTTTACTCCTTCAAGATCATTGAGATTCTTGCCTTCCATGGTAAGACATTTGAAACCCCATCAAGTCGATTCTCAACTTTTGCACTGGTTACTAACATCGCTGTCTTGAGATTTGTCTCCCAAGCTCACTAAAGTAACTTGGAAAACAATAGATATGATTTTCTCTCAGAGCATTTGCTCTAATACCATGCTATGTTATCCTAAAACCAACTATTTAAATCAATTTTGCGAAAATCACGATAATATCGAAAAATCACGATTTTTTGAGTTTGGCGATATTATCCCCTGATTTTTATGTTATTTTTTTTTTGTTTCTTCGGAAAAAATCGCGATAACTTGAAATAATCACGACTTTTACGAAAAATTTGCTATTTTTTGGGAAAAAATCTTGAATTTTTTTTTTGGCTGATTTTTTTATGAGGAGGAGCAACAGGAGGAGGAGGTGACACAACCTACCCAGGTTACCCCTGTCACCAGTAGAGGACGTGGTCTACCTCCTGTAGCTCCTAGTTCTTCAGCTTCTAGAGCACAGCAGAGTCCAATGCCAACTCCACCGGCATCTACATCCAGAGGGAAAGCTATTGCATTTTCTCGCAAGAGGGGCAGAGGAAATCAGTGGTATTAGTTATTTGGTTCATTTCATTGTATATGACATTATGACTCATGATATGAGATACATTATTATATTTTTTGTTGATATTTTGAGGCTGATTTGGGACTCAGGAGTTAGGACTGACTATTCAGGACATGATTCACTGTTATGTGTGATGTAGCGCTATAAATGATATTACACATCTTATATATTAGTTCTTTTATCATATTTACGATTTTTTCCCTCGCCGATATTATCCTGATAATGATTATTGCAACATTGATTTAAATAACTAGATCTGATCTGTTTGCTTAGATAGCTGGTTTTAGGATAATTTAACATAGATTTGGTTAAGAGTCCAGCCTTTTAGGGTGGGTGTGGGTCCTGCCTTTTATTTCATAGATCTATTGACAAACTATTTATTTATAGTAATGCCAAACTGATTTTTCTATTCCCTTTCACTGTGCCAGGAAGGAAGCTCCCTTCATCCACCCTTTCAAGTTTCTTCACAATAAACAAATTTAGTAATGCTATAAAAATGCTTCTGAAAGTGCTCATATTTTGTGCTGTAAATAGCTGTTTTCTTGTCATTCATTAGTGTCTATTGTCTCTCAATAGACCTTTAGTTGGTGTTATGCAACCAGCTCACAAAATAGAAGAAAGAGATAGATCAACGACTTTAAACGTAGCCTCTTAGAGGGGGCAACCTCCTTTACATTACACAAATGAACAATTCTTGAATGCTACAAATGAAAATATCTCCTTTCTATATATAGGAGTCTAAGGGGTCACAATATAATCAGAGTTGACATAACAATAATAATGTAAGGGCACAACAATAAAAATAGTGGGCTTCTATGGGGCACAATAATAACAGTATGGGTACAACATGGGCACAACAATAACAATAAGGGGCTACAATGACAATAATAATAAGGGGATACACTAGTATTATAGGGCCCTAACATGCCCCTCTCCTTCCAAAAAGTGTTGTCCTCAACGCTTGAGTAGTTCTGGATGCTTTTGTATAAAATTCTCATCCTCCCATGTGGAATCTTCAACAGGTAAGTTCTTCCACTTGATGAGATACTCTGAAATTGATCGATTTTGTAGCTGTCGAGTTTTTGTTTCTGTGACTGCTTCAGGTTCCAATATGATTTTTCCTTCATTATCAAGTTCTAGCAATATTGTTTGAACTGGGAGCCTGTCACCTATAACCTTCTTTAAGCATGAAACATGGAAAACTGGGTGCACTCGGCAAGATGCAGGAAGTTCAAATTTGTATGCCAGAGTACCAATCTTTTGCAACACCTTGTACGGACCATAATACTTTGGTGATAATTTATTATCCTTCTTAGCTTGCTTGAGGGAAATTTGTTTGTATGCTTGTAGTCGTAGAAATAAAGTCACCTACATCAAAACTTATTTTGCTGCGATGTTGATCTACCTGTTGTTTCATTCTATTCTGCGCCAAATTGAGGTTATCCTTTAATATTTGGAGAACTTTTTGTTGATGATCGATGTGATCTTCCATTGCTTGAACCCTAGAGTTTTCTCTTAAATATGATGTGATGGACGGTGGATGATATCCATAAAGTGCCATAAATGGGGTCATTTTTGCTGCAGTATGGAAGGAAGTGTTATACCACCATTCAACCAGAGGTAACCATTTGACCCATTATGTCTGTTTATCAGATACAAAACAACGAAGATATCCTTCCAAACATTTGTTCACTATCTCCGTTTGTCCATCAGATTGAGGATGATAAGATGGGCTATGAGCTAACTGAGTACCTAGACAAGAAAATAATTCTGTCCAAAAATTTCCAGTGAAAATAGGATCTCTGTCGCTTACAATAATCTTTGGGTTTCCATGTAGCTTTTGAATTGTTTCCATAAATGCAGTAGCAACTTTACTGACTTTAAATGTATGAGATAATGCACAAAAGTGTGCATACTTGGTAAGTCTATCAACTACCACCATGATGACACTCTTTCCTTCAGACTTGGGTAAACCTGTGATAAAATCCATTGAAACCTCTTCCCAATGTTGACTTGGAATGGATAAAGGTTGTAATAGACCTGGGGTCTTAATTGTCTCAACTTTATTTTGTTGGCAAACCAAACATTCCGCCACAAAATTTTGAATATCAGATTTAAGGCCATCCCAAAAAAATACTTCTTAACCCTGTGGTAAGTTTTTAAAAATCCTGAATGCCCTCCTAAGGGAGAGGTGTGCAATTCCAGAAGAATCTTTTGTTTGAGTTGGGAATTCTTACAGAGGTATAAGTGATCTTTGTACCATAACGAATCATTTTTCCAGCTAAATGTATCAGATGTACTAGGATCTTGCTACAACTTTTGAATGAGTGCCCACACTTCTTCGTCATTTTTCCATTCATCCCTTGCTTCGTTTATCCAATCTGGTTGGACAATAGAAATGGCACAAAGCAATGCTTCCACATCCTCATCTTTTCTTGAGAGTGCATCTACAACAACATTTTGCTTCCCATTAGGTAAGGTCGCCATTTCTTAAGTGCATGTAGTATAGCTTTGTGTAAATACTTTCCTTTGATTGGACGACTTTCGAAAGAAATGGGTCTTTCTTCTTGCATTAAAACAACACCAATTCCATTTCCTGAGGCATCGCATTCCACAATAAAGGTTTTTGTGAAGTCTGGCGTAGCTAAGACCGATGCTTGGCACATTGCCTCTTTAAGATGTTCAAAGACCTTCGTTGCTTCTGGAGTCCAAGAAAATGCATCTTTCTTCAGTAATGTTGTTAGAGGTGCTGTTATTCTCCCATAATTCTTAACAAACTTGCGATAATACCCTGTTAATCCGAGAAATCCTCGCAGATGCTTTATTGGTGTGGGGATTTTCCATTCCTTAATGGCTTTAATTTTGCTAGGGTCTACCTTAACACCTTCATGAGATACATTATGACCCAAATATTCCACCTCTTGTACTCCAAAGAAACATTTGGAGGTTTTTGCATATAATTGTTTCTCCTCCAATAGTTTGAGCACTTTGTCAACATGTTGAACATGATCCTTCTAAGACTTGTTGTAGATTAGTATATCATCAAAAAATACTAACACAAATTTTCTAAAGAAGGGTTTGAAAATGGAATTCATCAAACCTTGAAATGTAGAAGGTGCATTGGTAAGGCCAAAAGGCATGACCAAAAATTCATAATGACCCTCATGAGTTTTAAATGCTGTTTTCGGAATGTCTTCAGTCTTCATTCTGATTTGATGATATCCTAAACGAAGGTCCAACTTGGTGAAAGTAAATTTCTCCATGCAATTCATCCAATAATTCGTCAATGACAGGAATGGGAAATTTATCTTTAATAGTGAGTTTGTTGAGCTTCCTATAATTCGGACACATGCGCCATGATCCATCCTTCTTGTGCACCAATACCACTGGAGCAGAGAAAGAACTTTGACTAGGTTGAATTATACCAACCTCTAGCATTTCTATCACCATACGTTCAATTTCACTCTTTTGGGCATAGGGATATCTGTAAGGCCTGATGTTTGAAGGAACACTTCCTGGAATCAAATGAATAGCATGATCATGATCACGAATAGGTGGGAGGCCTTTGGGAGTCTCAAATACCTTGGAATGCTTGTCCAAGACTTTTTGGAGATCTGGAGAAATATGATTTCGATGTGGGAACCTCTAGCGAACATAATTGTGCAATTACGCCTCGTTGTTCTTTCTTTAGAAGCTTTGTCATGCCGTTAGCGCTGATTATCTTTCCTGGTTTTCTTGTGATACCCCTTAATTCAACTTCCTTTCCTTCCGAAAAAAATTTCAAGAAAAGTTCTTGAAAATTGAAAGCTATCATACCCAAAGATTGTAGCCATTAGAATCCTAGTACAACATCAACGCCATCCATTGGAATGGAACGCATTGGACTATCCAACACATATTCTCCCATGGATAGCTTGATACTATGGCACTTTCCAGAGCAATTTATGGTTCCTCCATTTGCCGCTTTGTATGAGCTCGATCCTTGAAACCACCTGTAACTCTGTAATTTCGGATTTTCAAGTAACTCTGTAATTTCGGATTTTCAAGTTCTGAAATTTCGGCCTGCAATAGCCCTCTGACTCCTATTTCCAACCCCACAAGTCTGATCGCGATTGGATTCTCCAAGAAAGAGTTATGTCCAATCTCCCGCGATGACCTACTTATAGACTAGTTCTGTAGAGTGAACTTGTACGACGTGCCACGTGTCACTGTTTCGACCTTCGGCTCTGAAAACGCTACCCAACAAACTACAGTCTGTCCTCTTTCTGTTAGTTTTTACGAAATTTAAATCTGATGCTCAGAGAGAAAGTTATAACGATTTTCCCAAGGTGTCATGTTTGAGATCGAATTTAGGAGTCTGCGAAAACCCTAACTTTCTCAGTTCATAACTCTGAAAATATAGTGAGACAAAATCTGAAATTCGGTCACGAGGTTCATCAGGATTTCAGCTCAAATGGGTTTTAATTTCAACTTCTAAAACTTCGTAGAAACAAAGTCATAGCGAAAATACCACGATGACCCATTTGAAGTAGCGAAACTCTAAAATTCAAACCTCTGATACCAATTGTTATGCAACCAGCTCACAAAATAGAAGAAAGAGATAGATTAACGACTTAAAACATAGGCTCTTTGATGGGGCAACCTCCTTTACATTACAAAAATGAACAATTCTTGAATGCTACAAATGACAAGACCTCATTTTTATATGTGGGAGTCTAAGGGGTCACAATATAATCAGAGCCGACAACAATAATAATGTAAGGGCACAACAATAACAATAGTGGGCTTCTATGGGCACAATAATAACAATATGGGTACAACATGGGCAGGACAATAACAATAAGGGGCTACAATGACAATAATAATAAGGGAATACACTAGTATTATAGGGACCTAATAGCGACTGTGCTAGAACTTTTTGTGCGTCTATACCTATTTTCTCGAATAATATTAACAAGTAAAATTTATAACACTAGTTATGGCAACTATGCTGGTGACTTCCGAAAAAGCTAATCCGAGATATTTTAGATGCTAACTCTGAAGAAACTCATTTGACATTATTTCGGTACATACATTATATCTAGCTGAAAATATATTTAGTTTCTGCTGAGACAATTTTGGATGTCATCTTGAATCGGTAGTTTTGTTCTTGGCTAGTAGATAACTACATTTTCTACAGATAAATAAGGCAGCAATTTAAGGTAGACATTAGTCTTAGTTCCCTGTTGTACAAGGCACCTTCAAATGAGATATTTAAATATTTTATTAAAGTTCAAAGAGAGTACTCCACTAGGATCTTAATAAATTTTCAGGTGAAAACTTTGGCTCACAAACTTCGACACTTTTATAAAATCAAGGACATTTTGAGCTTACACTACATACTCAAAAAAGGCCCGGCAGATGTGCTTGCCTACTGTTGCTAGTTTACTGAATGTCAATTTATTTGCCGTATATTTATCTATTTTGAGACCAATATGAGATTATTCCTTGAGGAGTTCAAATATAAGGCTTTTTGTTCTGCTAAATGTCACATACCTGGCTCTATTTTTACTCTAAAATCCTCAAAGCCAAATTCACAAAATGCCAAATTCAATCTATTGAATGCATGGCCATTCTGCATAGGGACAAAGGTGCTTAGTTGATCTTTCATCTTTGGGTGCTGCCTTGTCCTCCCCAAGGCCCATGGAAGTTGGAACCTTGAGCTTTGATACCATGTTGTACCGACCCCTAACTCAGGTTTTTTTAATGCAATTTGAAAGTAACTTTAAATATGAAGAACAATTATCTATTTTATAGCATTGTATCTAGATTCTAGAGGAGTCAACAACTATGCTAGGCTCGTACTTGCATGACATGGGGTTGATTCTGACTGCAACCACTGTAAACTCTAGGTGCACCACACATCCCCCAAGCATGGCACATGGGCTAGGCGAGGATTGAACTAGTGACATCTCAAGGAATGCCTTTACAATACACTCTATTGCCAATGGATCTACACCCTTGGGGGCTATAATAAAGAGCACATTGGGGTGGGATTTGATCCACTTGTGCACAGGTCACGAGACTATTGATATTGTCTTTAGGCACAACCACATCTTCAACTACTACCTCAAGGTGCCCCCATGGCTTCAGAGCTAGGCCCTCATGGAATTGAACCTTGTTCAATGGTGAAAGACTCCTTTCTCTCCACCATTGGATCCAATCCCTTTGGGCAATATGAAGCACATTTAAAATGGTATATGGCCTCATTATTAATATAATTTATACTTATTCACCAATAATTCACTTGGATAACCATCCTAAGTAAACACTCAAATGATTAGGTACCTGATGAAAAAACATAAATAAGTGAACCGATGCAAATCTTTGGCAAATTATTAATCAATCAATCATTAATAAGTACATCAGATCGTTAATAAATAACAAGCACAACCAATCATTGTTAAAAACTAAAGAAATGATACTTATCTTTGTTACAATGTAGACTTTAGAGCAGTGTTACACATATTGCGATAATATTGGAATTATCACAATATTATCACCAAACAGCCCCATGCTAATATTATCACCATTAATTATCACGATAATTTTCCTGTTTTGAATTTATCGTGATAATTTAGTTTATTGCAATAATTTCGAAATAGTCTCCGTCTGTCAATTTCAACATTTTACCAATTTTTTTTCTTTTAACCCTAATTTTTTAAAAGTGAATTAGGGAATTGAGCTGTGAGGATACTCTACCTATTTCCTTTAAGTAAACAAGGGGAAATCTATTGTTTTCATTTCCCAAGATTCATCTCATAAGATACATACCCTAATAGTTAATGTTAATATTAAATTCTTGAAGTAAAAGTGACATTTTCCTTCATCTTTCATTTTCATCCTTTTACTTTAATTTTTAACATTACCATTAATTGACTTAGGATGTTTGAGAGTGGTTCCGACGTCATTGGATTTCATATGGAGGAAGTCGAATTTTAGATTGCACTCAAAATTCAACAGACTTAACAATTTTAAGGATTTTAGGACTGGTGGGATTGCAATTTTTCTCCTGGATTCTGTGATGTACAAAGGTATGGAACTAACATTTAATTAAGATCACCAAGCCCTCTATGTAACTTCTTGTTGGTGGCATTGACTATTGAGCTCTTCCTTCATGACCCTAAAATGTACACTTTACTCAAGTAAAATCATTGATTAGGATGTTAAGCATTTTCTATCTTATTTTAATGCTTAGTGGTGATCTTGATGTGTAGGATCGCAATATAGGCCATGCTTTTTATGTTATGTAGCTATTTGTTGTCGCATGATCTTCTTTGGATTTTTGAGGCCATTTAGATTCTCTCAGCCTCTATTGATCTATTTTGATTCAAAGATGGATTGCACTCGGTGATATTTTGGTTATATGTACCTTGCTATATACATGAGAAATTTTGCATATTTGTGTATAATAATTTGGATTCATATGGATGCACATGAATTATATGTTCTTTTCAAAATTTGAATAATCTTTTGGTCCAGCTGATAACATTGTTGAGGATGATGTGACCATTTTCCATCAAGCAAACAAGGGGAAATCCGTTGTTTTCATTGCCATGATTCATCTCATGAGATACATTTATTTTTGTTTTGATATGATTTTGTATCATTCTATTAGATCTTATGACTTGGGACAAATATCATATTTCAATATCGATATCTGATGTATCACTTGACATCTTATTCAACTTATTTATTAATTTTATTTTCATATTTATGTAGCAAATTAGCAATGTGTTTGTTTGATGTTGATGTTGTTTTATAAGCTAAAAAATTGAAAAAAAATGATTATTTTTGTATTTTTCAAGTTTCCCAATATCCTCAGATATTTTCCTTGATATTGCCGATAATTTAAATTTTGGACCTATGGCAATAAATTGCGGATAATGATAATGTAACATTGCTTTAGAGGCAATTTCAAACCTCCCAACCAGCCTTGAACCAAAAATCCTGGTCTATACTTCCAAGCTTTGGGCATGCTAGACTCAACCATCTCCTACGACCACAGTCACGCCTACTCTCTAGTCACAAGAAACTGACTATCCAACCGTGTCAAGGAATTTACAGTTTATTACAAGGCCACTCTACAGGTATAATAAACTCATTAGGTTACCAAACAGGCCAAATTGTATTTATAGACTACGGGCAAGGGGTGCCTATTGCTTGTCCACTGAATTTTCCCCATTTTATAATTAACTCTTCGATTTCCCCCGCTTGAACCTTCATCTACTTTAGTCATATTTATTTCAAACAAGCATTGACTTGGGCTATACAGTTTAAACTCTAAGATAAACAAATGACCTAAATGCTTAGGGGTTGGAACTAGACCAAGGGACTCTACTCTCTGCGTGATCCTAATAAGATAATAAATATCTCAATTATATATGTCTGGTGTGTCCCTAATGCCACAATATAGGGCAATATCCATTCATTTGGCCAGGGCCAACTACTATATCCTTGAGAATTTGAGGAAAAAGACATGCATTTGGTCATATTTGGATTTAGTTGAAATCTGTATTTCTCATTTAAATTTTAGATTATAGAAGAACTACTTTTGTTGTTTCATGATTGTGAGAGCTAGTGATTCTTTCATATTGCTTTGCTTGGGAAATTGATGAAGTTTGTTGCTTCTGAGGGTAGGAGATGGTGACCGAAACATGATTCTTGGAAAAAGCTTCTTTGTTACACCTTCAGATTCAGTAGCTATGATTGCAGCTAATGCTCAAGAAACAATTCCATACTTCAAGAATGGACCAAAGGTTGTTTTTATATGCTCAGGGTGTCAGTTTGTTGAGTTTGTTCATTAAGAAGTATGAGATTTTTAGAAGATTTGTGAGTTTACGTATGGATCAAAAGAAAAAATAGTTGCTTATTTTTTGTATGCCTTTCTACTTGCAGGGTCTGGCAAGGTCCATGCCAACAAGCGGTGCCCTTAACCTTGTAGCAAAGAAACTAAACCTTCCATTTTTTGAGGTTTGCTTTTCTTTTCCAGTTATTTTGACATGCAATATAACAAGTAGATAAGTAGAATTTATCTGAGTCTGAGAAAGGAGTAAAGTGATGAAAATTAATGTTAGTGGACCTCTGGAATCATAATGAAAATTGTATAAGCAATGTTAAAATAGCTTTAATTGAAAACATTCTTTGTGCAGGTCCCCACTGGTTGGAAATTCTTTGGCAATCTTATGGACGCAGGGAAACTTTCAATATGTGGGGAAGAAAGCTTTGGAACTGGTTCTGATCACATTCGTGAGAAAGATGGAATCTGGTATGTCGGTTAAATTTTGCTTAATAGTTTCCTTGCTGACAAATTAGTGGAGATCAAAGAAATTTTTAAATTTTGTGGTTATGACTTTTAAAATATAATCGAAAGTCTGACACAAGCCTAATTCTTGATATGGTACACAGGGCTGTATTAGCTTGGCTTTCAATTATCGCTTATAAAAATAAAGATAAAAAAGTTGGTGAAAAGCTGGTATCTGTCGCAGATATTGCTAAAGAACATTGGGCAACCTATGGCCGTAACTTCTTTTCTCGTTATGATTATGAGGTGATTGGTGTAGAAACTTCACCTACAAACTCATAACTTCTGCACAAGTGCAAGAAAACAAAGCTCTGTATTGCAAGCCAAGCATTTGGTTATTTATAGAGTTTTTGCCATGAAATCTTGTAACTGCTTTCTGAACTGTCAGACTGATCAAAAGTGATCTGTTGATTTTATTGTCTAGGAATGTGAATTAGAAGGAGCCAACAAAATGGTTGAACATCTACGTGGTTTGATTTCTAACATCAAAGGAGGAGAAAAGTACGGTATGTGAACTGATACAAAACATTTCAAGAACTAGTTTAATTTATGTTTTGAGCTTCTTAATACTTAAATCTATTCATTCCATTACAGGAAACTACACGATCCAGTTTGCAGACGATTTTGCATATACTGATCCAGTAAGTTTACAAGAGAGCATATATGTTCATTTTTAGTGTAGAGCTCATATTGTTGTGCAGATCAATCATGAGTAGTGACCTTTTGATCTTTTTCCCATCTTTGAGAGACAGAGAAAAGTCTGCAGTTTATAATATTACAGTGTTTCAGGTTGATGGAAGTGTAGCGTTAAAACAAGGAATTCGCTTTGTTTTCACGGATGGATCTAGGATTATATTTCGGTTATCAGTAAGTATTTAATTTAAATTAATTTGAATTGTCTGTCTTTGTAGACTAGGTTTAAACCATGCATGTCAGGACTGGCTTCTTTTGTTAGCTACAAATTCATTCAGGGCCCATTGTCAAAAGCTCTTGATATTGAATCTTGATAATGAAAAAATACATCTCTATATGCTTCATATGGTTTTATTATTAGAGGCTGTGATATGTTATAAGACCCTGAATTTTCTCAATTATGCCACTAAACTTTGGGGGCCTAACACAAATAATTTGAATAATATAAATTCTTCTAACCACTGGCAGCAAACTCTAATTATCTCCTACTACAAGCAATGGGGTATTTATGAATCCATGCATTGGAAAGACCAAGATACACCAACGATATTGTATTAAGGATTTACCATTTTTTATTTTGCAAGCTTATGAATATTTCAAGCTAATTGCTGCATTCATGATTTCAATGCATAAGTGTCACCAGTGCATATTCTCTATTTTGTTTTGGATGTACTATTTTGTTTCTAGTAAAGCTTTGCAGATTAAGGATGGTAGCTTTTATATATATACAGGGCACAGGTTCAGCTGGCGCGACAATTAGACTTTATGTGGAACAATACGAGCCAGATGTTTCTAAACATGAAGTGGATGCACAAACAGCACTGAAGCCTTTAATTGGTAAGGTTTGAGTTCGTTTGAGTTCTCATACAAGTTTCTTATAGTTGATGTTGATCTACTAATTCTAAAGAAGGCAAGTTGCAACCTTTGACCAAGTAGTAAATGACTTCTCTTGTGTTTTCAGATGTTGCTTTGTCAATATCAAAGCTTAAGGAGTACACTGGACGTGAAAAACCCACAGTCATTACATGAACCAACATAATGTGTTTGAGTTATATTCCAAAGGATTAAAATTTTGTCATTATTATTTCCAGTGCAGGATGAGGGTCTTGGTGGCAATAGTGGCTGAATTATACTGAATTATATGCATGAGTTATACTGAATTATGAGTATCTGGGCAATGACTGAATTGATAAATAAAATATTTTTACTTATTCTACGAGTTGTCACATATGAATACTCTGTACAAAGCATATTGGATGATTGTATATACAAAATTCATTAAGAGAACAAATATCCATTCAAGAGCCAATCTTATGATTTCCAGTCATAATTTCAGACAATTATCAAAGTGGTAAGAATATTATCTGAAAGTCATTGGCAGAAGAATGTTCTCATGCACACAATTTGTCAGTTTATTGACAGAGCAAATTTACACCGGCCTTGTAGCAGAAAGTACCTGTTAGCTCTCGAAATTGTCCATAGTTGCTGGGCAAAGGATCAATTACGAAAACCTTGGGTGCAACAATCAGAAGGCATCCCCCACTGGCACCTTGGTTGGACTTCTCTCTCTTTGCGTTGGTGCGTGCTAGCCATTGTGTCGAGGGGAGGAGGGAGGTGTCCCTAGAAATGTTTTGGAAAAAAGATTGATAAATTAAAATTAAAATCGATCAGTGCAGGTCCGTTGGGTGAATGGAGGAAGAAAAGAGAGAATCTGTAATATAGATTTGTCAAAAAAAAAAAGTAATAGCAGACTAGTCCACAGTCCACAAGAAAGGTTATTTTCATAGAAGAAAAAGTCTCGGCATTACCAACCACAATAGCATATCCACCACCGGAGAATTCATAAATCAGTGCTCTCGCTCAACAAGATTACACTTAGATGCTGTTACTGACTCTCATAAGCGACAAGAAAGAGAGGGGGAGAAGAAAGATGGAAGAAGGTTGAAAGGAGCAAAGAACAACTGATAAAAACAACTCTCTGTTACTGACTCTCCTAAGTGACAAGAAAGAGAGGGGGAGAAGAAAGATGGAAGAAGGTTGAAAGGACCAAAGAACAACCGATAAAAACAACTCTCTCCTTGCCAGCTCTTATATGATGAGCCAGGAAGAGGACGTTAATGCTTCTCTGATATAAGAACAGGGAGTATAATTCCCAGGCTGAAGAGCTATCTATGCTCCAGAAATTTATAAAATTTATGCACTGTTATACATGGAGAAATATTGCTAGTTTTACCTAAGTGGGGCACTTTCTATGTGTCCACGATATGTGAAGTAATTCGTCTATGTGGAGCGCTTCTCTGCTCCTAAATTGCTTGAAACATGGAAATTTATACAAGTTTCCCAAACCGGAATGCTTGGAAATGTGACCCCCAAATTGGGGGTATGGGAAAAGCAATATACAAAAAAGAAAAAGAAAAAGAAAAAGATAGATATATAGTGTTTTGTTTTGTTAATAAAGGTTACAGGCATCTTTCTGTTGGGCCTGTTTATTAGGCTTGTGGTAACATATTATCTCTATGTTAATTCTCATAGATGAGTATGTGATACAAAATATAGAGAAATGTACATTCAGAATTAAATATAGAGAATGTACATTCAGAGTTTCTCTGTAAGCTTTTAAGATAATTTTTTTACATGTAACAATGTAGCCAGATTCCAACAATAATTAAGCATTTAGTCATGGTATAAATAGAAGCCCTACTTTGTAAATTAAACACATTCAAAATTTTAATGTTAAAACATTAAAATACATAATTCTCCACAAAAGGCACTTTTTTCAATCCTAAAATAACATCGCTATACAAAAATCGATTCCACAAGAAAGTGGCAATACTAAAAAAATCACATCTTACCCATAGTAGCAAAAAGACTAGCTCACACTCTTTTATAGAGAAGAGAATTCAATGTGTTATAATGAAATGAAAAAAGTAAAGGAATCTCTATTTATATGAGACCTAATTCCATTTTTACAAAAAATACAAGTAAAAGTCGTAATTACAAGTTCTCTTTTGAGTGTTTCATAAGAGAGACCTAATTCCATTTTTACAAAAAATACAAGTAAAAGTCGTAACTACAAGTTCTCTTTTGAGTGTTTCATAAGAGAGAGGTTACAAGGCAACCTCATAACTCAAAAGTATAACCAAAGATACCATAAATGCCTACATTTGTGGGAGAAAGACCTCCTCCACTATGATGGCATCCTCCAAACAAGCTCTAGTTGCCACAAATAAGTGTTGAGTGGGCTAATGAGTGCTTCATACTCCAAGATCATGGGCATACCTCCAAAGTGCCTCCACACAAAGACATCTCTCCATGGTACCCA
Organism: Pinus tabuliformis; assembly: GCA_031772625.1. Taxonomy (NCBI): domain Eukaryota; kingdom Viridiplantae; phylum Streptophyta; class Pinopsida; order Pinales; family Pinaceae; genus Pinus; species Pinus tabuliformis. Next base: position 192,491,183 of record CM062811.1, read on the forward strand.
ATGTCACCCTCCAAAGGGTAAGAAGGGTGATGTGGCACTCTCTCACTCAAGCATTGATACTCAAAAGTGATGTGCAAGCCCTCCCTTCTCATCACAAGTATACACATCATCATCCAAACTCTGAAACAAGTAATTCCCATCAAGTAGTGTTAAGGTCAACTTGGGGCCGTCTTGCGTACACTAGGAAAATCATTAATATCTCCAACACCAAGCTTCATGGGCTCAACATTTCAACATCTATGGGTACCTCAGAGTGTCAAGTACCATGTGGTGTCATCAAGTAGCCCGACGCTCTACTCTAGGTACACACTCTTGCATCAACAAGGTCATATTGTCTCTATGGAATTAGTAAAACAACCTTTGCAATGTTGCTAAGAAAGGAGAATAATCATCTCTCAAGAGGCCTATGTTGTTGTGACAAAACTATGTTACAAAACCCTCTCCTGGTCAAGTGAAAATCAACAGTCATTAGCCACAATTACCATAAATGCATCATAGCGGACCATACCTAATGTTAGGTGGCACAATAATACTTCACAAAAATCTCACCTTCAAATGTCTAATTAGATCAAGTCCCATAAATGAATTACCTCCTTATGTTAGGGATGGTTAGATGGATAACACTATTAGGTGTTTCTAACCCCCAAGGGGAAGTGACATGTCCCAAGTTAGACCATTGATCCATAGGTGTGTATGAAAATGGTGGCCCCACAAGGGGAAGTATCGTGTCCCAAGTTAGACCATCAATCCATAGGTATGTATGAAAATGGTGGCAACAAAGTGGGAATGACTTAAAGATAGCATGTCATAGTCAAGTGACCAGCAAATGGAGGTACAACATCTTGAGTGTATAAATGTGAGGAGGGAGAAATCATAGAGACATGTGTTTACCCCTTTCCTCGGCATACTTTTTCCACCCCTTTGGCACCTTTTACTTCTTTATGATATGCTTTGATTTAGGTGCAGAGCTCAAGAACCCTTTTTTTTTATCATTTTGCATTTAATACCTCTTAATGATGAGTCAATTTATGGCTCATCAAGGTTGAGACAATACAAGAGTTTCTTTTATAGATGAAGCATTTTCTTTTATAGATGAAGCATCATGTGCTTGAAGAATTGGGTGATGGTTAATGAGGGGCTTTTGCCCACACGCTAATCAAATGTTCCAACTATATTTTGCATTTTATCTTTTTCTTCTAGTGTGGCTTTCTTAAGTTTTTACCTTTCTTTTCGTTGTATCAACCTCCAAGGAAAAACTTTCCAGCTCAAACTCAACAATTAGGATGAAAGGGTGCCAATCCTAATGACCAATGACTTATAACATGAAGAGTGGAGATGAATAAAGGGAAAGATGGAAAGTGGTGAATATGGAATAACATGGACTCGCTATTTCATTAGAGCCTCTCCAATAGTTCCCTTTTTAAACCCTAAGGCCTTAGAGGATGTCCCACTAGATTAGACTCAAATACTAACCTCCCAAGTGAAGTGAGGGAACAAGAATACAATCAAGATTGGTCAATCATCCAATTTTCTCCTTGATCCATATTAGTATGCCCATAACATTAAGTGGAAGCACATGATTACAAAATGGTTAAAGTACCTTTCGATTGTTGGCATTATGACACATGTTTGGCACTATGGCACAAGTATTGTCCTTGATGGCAACTCATTCAGATGACAGATCATAGTTCAGGTTCTTAAAATGGAAGAAAAAGAGATATACGCAGGTTCCCGTTGACCAAGCCGTGTATATTCGGGGGATCGCCGATCAAAAGACGCGTATGCGTATGCACACACTTTCATGCAAGGAAAAGCACGTACATGTGGGAAACCTTGTTTTTAATCCATGGTATTTAGTCCTTGGTATTTGGAACTATGGTTTTGGACCATGGTATCTTGTCCGAAGTGTTGAACCCAGGTATTGGTTCCCAAGTATTAGTTCTAAATGGTTTTGGACCATGGTATTAAGTAAGGCCTAAGACTATAAAAGGGGAAGGAGATCATTAGGCAAAGGCACTCAAGGATTGAATATCTTATGAAGAGCAAGATCTAGGAACCTGAGCACTAGAAGAATGATAAGTTCTATTGATGGGTCAAGATCTTAAGGCTTGAAGAGAAATATCTTTGTGTGATTTTGATATGTTATATTTGGCGCATGACTTGATCTATAAATCTGATGATTTGGGTATAACTGATGTCTGAATAGTTGAAAAGGGTAAATTATCTTTTATAGATCTGTACGCAAGTTCAACATAGCAAATGCACGTATACACGCTAGTTCGATAATTCAAAACAGCATATACGCAGGTTTGCCTTAATATAGCAGCGTATGCACACAGGTTCTACATATTGAAGTAGTGTACGTCTCATAAAATATGTTTTAGCTACTTCTGTTTATTGCTGCAGTGTTCTGGGTTTAGGATTGGTTTCTGGTTACTGTTACTGTATTCTAGGTACAACATTCAGAGAAGTAATTGTTTAATTCAGTTTTGGTTGGTGCAAAGGAGATTGGCTGATGCAGATATATTTGATGTTTGATTGATGTTATTGTTGGATCCAGTCTGAAAATTTATGAAACGTGGTCCCTGAAGAAAAGAGAAGGTTGTAGCCTTCTGTAGGTCAGCACCTACGTACTAGTACATCAACGAGTACAAGAGCTAAGGGGGTTGTAGCTCCCTTCCAGGAGAAGCTGGAGAACGAGAGAAGGTTGTAGCCTTTTGCAGGTAGAAGCATGCGTACTGGTATACGACTGCACCAGTACAGAAATATTGTAAAAAGAAGTTTCTTATTAAAAGAAGATAGAGATGAATTGCAGCAGGTGGTTTTCACCCACATTGGGTTTCCACCTTATATCTTGTGTTCATGTGTGTGATTACCTGTACTGTTTACTGCACTTGATTACTAGTTTATGGTTCTAATCACAGATTAAGATCAACTAACTAAATAAGAAGTCTGCAAGATATACGTGGTTTTCTCTAAACATAGTTGCGTATATACGCATGTTTAATTAACAGAAGTAGCGTATATCAATTTGTTTATGGAAATGAAAAATTTATTAAATTTCTAATACTGATTCACCCCCCGCCCCCCTCTTCTCAGTATTATTTCCAACAATTGGTATCAGAGCAGGTCCTTCAGAAGAAGCTTGATCGCTTGAAGGAAGATCTATCATCATGAGCAACTACGAAAAGGAGGCATCCATCAGGCCACCAATCTTTGATGGGAGCAACTTCGTCTATTGGAAGGTAAGAACCACAACCTATCTTCAATCTCTTGGTACAGAAGTTTGGGATATCGTGGAAGGAGGATACACATTTCCATCAGCAACTCCTACAGATACGATTGGTAAAAAGCAGTATGAAACAAATGCAAAGGCTGTCAATACTCTATTGGGGAGTCTATCTCAATCAGAATTCGTCAAGGTTATGTAGCTCAAAATCGCCAAAGAAATATGGGACAAGATCATTCTAAGCTATGAAGGAGACGATCAGGTAAAACGTGCAAAACTACAATCTCTCAGAATTCAATATGAAACTCTCAGAATGAAAAATGATGAAAGTGTGGCTAATTATTTCTTACGTATAGATGAGATTGTTAATCACATGAAAAACTTGGGTGAAGAGATGAAATAAGTTACTTTAGTTGAAAAGGTTTTAAGATCTTTGTCTTCTAAGTTTGAATCAAAAGTTTCTGCCATAGAAGAAAAGCAGAATCTTCAGAGTATTACCATGTCACAGCGGCATGGAATCCTAACTGTTTTCGAAATGAGAAAAGGGGGTCCATCAAACATGAGAGAAACCGCTTTCAAAGCTTCAGGAAAAGGAGAATATAATGAGTCAGGACATACGTCAGAAGGAGAGGAAGAATCAAACTTTTGTCAAGGACCTTCAACGGGGTTCTAGAAGATTCAAAGGTAAGCTACCGTTCAAATGCTTTGCTTGTGGAAGAGTTGGTCACTATGCAGCCAAATTTCCTCCTAAAGACAAGCTTGATAAATGTAAGGAACCAGTTAAATGGAATAGAAAACAGAACGTAAGTAAGAAGAGCTATTATACACATGAAGACAACAATGGACTTTCAAATAATGATGAAGATAAACATGGTAATGATTATAGACTTTTGATGGCTTTTGAAGATGCTAATTTCTTGGATGCTATAGATGAAGATGGTCTCTATGAAGAAATTTCTAAACTTAAAATTTGTTTAGAAGAAAAGAGTGTGATTATAGATACTCTGACATTTCAACTTGCTGAAAGGGAAAAACACAATGAAAAGTTAGAATGTGAAATTGTGGGACTTAGAAAAGATATTGAGAAAACAAAAGCTCTTAATCTTAGATTTGCTAAAGGATCTGAAACTTTAGATGAGATTATCAAAGTGCAGCGTTTCCTCTAATCAAGATAGGTCTTGGATATATTGAAGAAGCATCTCAAGCACAGAAGCCATCCACCTCCAAAATTTATCTGGATGCAACAAGGAGAAGTGAACAGGTTGACAATCGTCAACAAAGGCATAAAGCGGATCACCAGGTAAATCGGGGTCAATCTACTTCAAGGATGAATAGAAGCTACAACCAATCACAGGTAAATCATTTTCAATTTTCCTCAAGAATGAATGTCAATGGAAACTACAATCACCTGGTTGGTAGATTTGATAATCGCAATAATGTCTTTAATGGTCAATGTTTCTCATGTCATAACTTTGGACACAAAGCTGCTCAATGTGTTGCCTACAAGATCATCATGACTAGAGAAGCACGAAATCAAAGGAGTGTGACTGGGATCATGAAGAGAACCTACAATAACTTTTCTGCACTTGAAAATGAAATAGAATGTTCTATTTGTAACAACTTCGGTCATGAAGATTCTGGACGCAGGAGTAAGTTTCGACAGCCATCTCCTCAGGAGCAAGCTTCATTGGATCCCAAAACATGGAGAAAGAAAGAACCACAACCAGAAAGATGTGGTATAGCCCTATATGTGGAAGGACAGGTAAATCAGTGGTACATCGACAGTGGATGCTCGAAACACATGATAGGTGATAAAGAAAAACTTCAGTCATATAGTGCCTTAGAAAAGGAAAGGAAGGTCTCATTCGGAAATGACACCCTTGCACTCATAAAAGGTAAAGGCTCTGTTCTTTTAAAAGAAAAGGTCAAAGTTGGAAATGTTATGTATGTTGATGGCTTAAAGCATAATCTATTGAGTGTTAGCCAAATGTGTGATCAAGGAAATGAGGTAGTATTTTGATCAAATGGATGTATTGTTCGTGAACTTGATATAGGAGAAACAATGATCAAAGACATAAGAACTCCAAATAATTTATACATATTCAAGGGAGGACAACAACAATGCTATCTAAGCAAAAATGATGAACACTGGCTATGGCACAGAAGATTGGGACATCTAAGCTTCCCTCAGATAAGGAAAGCATGCAAATATCAGGCTGTTCGCGATCTTCCTGACATCAAAATTCCAGACAATACAATATGCAAATCATGTCAGTTTGATAAGCAAACCAGAACACATTTCTCCGAGAAGGAAGATTTACGATGCAATGTGCTAGATTCTTCTTTTATATGATTTTTGGATGCAAATCCTAATTTATGAGCCATAAATGTTTACACAAATTTCACTTTTATGCATAAATCTTCCCTAGAAACTTTACTGACTAACTCTAGACATTTAGGAGAGAATGAAATAAGATGAAATTTAGTAAAATTTATGGTTGATCAACACACCAATGATTAGTGTCTTATCCTACTAGGGTTTAATGGACTTTTTTATCGCTAAATTTCAAGGGAAATACCTTAATGTAGTAAGGGGGAATGAGTTTGGCATCCACTTTCAAAACCCTAACTATTATTCTTGTGATAAGAGAAATTAAATATAGAGAATGCACATTCAATGTTTCTTAATACGCTTTTAAGAGAACAAGTTTACATGCAACAATGTAGCTAGATTCCAAAAATAATTAGGCATTTAGTCATGGAATTAATTGAAACCCTACATAAATTAAACATGCAAAATATTAATGATAAAATCATTAAAATTACAAAATTTTCCACAAAAGGCACTTCTTTCAATCCGAGAATAACATCTCTATACAAAAACCAATTCCATAAGAAATTCACACCAATAAAAGATCACATCTTGCAACCTCTTAGAGAGGAAACAAATTAAATCTGTGGTGATAAAATGAAATATGTGGAGTCGTCTCTATTTATGTGATACCCAACTCCCTCAATTTTACAAAAAATACAAGTAAAATTGCCAATTACAAGTTTGCTTTGAGTGTTCCACAAGAGACAAGTTACAAGCCAACCTTAGCTCAAAAACATAAGAAAAGAGGCCATAAATGCTCAGGTGTGGGAGAAAGGGCTCCTTCATTATGATGTCATCCTCCAAACAAGCTCTAAATGCCACAATAAATGTCAAATGGGCTAATGAGTGCTCCATAATCCAAGATGTAGCTCTAAGATCATTGACATGCCTCCAAAGTACCTCCATACCAAGACGTCATCTCCATGGTGCACATAGTCACTCTCCAAATGGAAAGAGGGGTGATGTGGAACTCTCTTACTCAAGCATTGAGGCTCAAAAGTGAGGTGTAAGCCCTCCCCTTTGATCAAAAGGATAACCATTGTCATCTAGGCTTCAAAACAAGTAATTCCCATCAAACAGTGCTAGGGCTAGTCTGGGGACGTTTTGGGTCCACTGGGCACATCATCAATATATTCAACACCAAGCTTGACGTGTTCAGTGTTTCAACATTTGTGGGTACCTCAAAGAGTCAAGTACTATGTGCAATCATCAAGGAGCCTAATGCTCTGCTAGGGTAGGAAATGTGGCATCAAAAAGGTCATATACTCTATCTAGAATTGGTAAAATGGACTTTGCAATGCTACTGAGAAAGGATGATAATCATATCTCAGGAGGCCTCTACTGCTGTGATGAAATTTCCCGACAAAACCATCTCAAGATGAAGTAAAAATCAACAAATACTATGTACAATAACCAAAGATGCATCATAGTGGGCCATACCTAATGCTAGGGACATAATAATACTTCACATAAAGTTCATCTTCAAATGTTTAATTAGATCAAGTCCCACAAAAAAGTTACCTCCTTATGTTAGGGATGGTTAGATGGGTAACCATATCAGGTGTTTCTAGCCCCAAGGGGAAGTGACTTGTCCCAAGTTAGACCATCAATCCATAGATGTGTATGAAAAAGGTGGCAACTGAGTTGGAATGACTTCAAGGTAGGGTGCCATAGTGAAGTGACAAGTTAATGGAAGTCCAACATCTTGAGTGTATTGATATAAGGAGGGAAAAATCGTGGAGCATGAGTTACCCCTTTCCTCAACTTGATTTTTCCCACCCCTCTGGTGCACCTTCTACTTATTTATGATTTTTTTTTTGATTTTGGTGCAAAGTTCAGGAGACCCCCTTTTTATTTTACATTTCACATATAATACCCCTTAATGATGAGTCAATTTATCACTCATCAGGGTTGCGTAAATACAAGAGTTCCTTTTATAGATGAGGCATCATGTGTTTGAGGAACTAGGTATTGACTAATCAGGGGGGTATAACTGTTATAGGAATATTTGGGCACTATAACCCCAATCACATATGTCCATAAACCAAGGGCTTCTAAGTCCCTAAAAGTGTTGTTTCATACCCTAAAGGAGCAAGGTCAGCTGATTACATCATCTCCCAAAAGTTATCCCTGAAAAACTACTCATAACTGGTCAAAACTGGACCATACAGACTGCTCATTGCTAAGGGTGTGATGCATCTCACCTGCCACATGCAAAAAGTGCGATGCATACTGAAAAGCCCTTCTGTGGGGTGCGATGAGAGAGAGCAGACAAATGGCAGAGGCAATTGGCTAGGTGGAAACCCAGAGAATCTTCTAGAAACTGCCCATTTGACACTTGCCTCTGTGAATTCGCCCAGGGATGAGTAAGAGATCATGAAATCTCCAAGTGGAACCAAGAACTATCAGAGAGAGGACACTAATAAAAATCCCAAAATCTGACTCACCCACCTGCAAATATCTATATATATATCCCTCATCCTAGAGATCCAGAGGCTGGAAACTTGTATTTTGTAAGGAAGTGCTGTTGGTTTCTCTGTGCAACATTGTTGGGTGATCTAAGCTTTTCATGAGGTGAAGAGGGCTTTCATGCTGGGAGGATGGCGCTGGGTCAGACCAATGGGTTGTAATCCTCTCTTCTACTACTTCTATCAATAAAGCTATTTGAGTTTTCCTCCATATGTTTGTGTATCTCTGAATCTTGTCTTGATATATGCATTTGTATGGTTAATATATATCTGATCCTATATTGTTTATGGTTATAGATCTCTATGCTTTGATGGTATCATGCTGCTTTGACTCCACAGGTGTTCTTTGAAGCGGGACAAGTGAGGAAAGAGTGGTGAATTTCTGTCAAAGGGGAAAGGAAACAAGCAAGGAGCCAAGCGAAAGACTAAGGTTGGTACTCTCTGCTTCTTTCTCATCTATCTCTCATAAAGGAAAACACAAGTGACTTTAGTTTGTTTGTTTCTAAGATAGCTACCCATCTTAGTGGGACTAGCAGCTCTGAATGGACACTAGTTTTCCCGATAACAAAATGGCGACTCCGCTGGGGAGCGAATAACTTGTTTGCTTGTTTATATTTATTTTCTTTATAAACTACAGATGGAGCCTGAAGTTAAGCCAGCTAGCCTTCGAACTGCATTTGCTATGCAAGTGCAAAGTAGATCAATGCTGCTTCAGTCCATCTCTGGGTTTTGTTTATAAACTGAACAACTGATTTGCAAACATCCTAATTGCCCTGGTGGTGGCTCAAGTAACCTCATTAGATCAACCCCTGTACTTTGTATTTACTGACTATCATTAGCTCAACTAAATCCCTAAACTAAGCTGCAAACTGTGAGCAAAAAACCAAACCCAGTCTCGTCCCTAGACCATCGCACTGTCTCCTTTTGACAGTTTGGATGCATCGCACCTCCCGTGTGCAGTAGGTGAGATGCATCCCTGTTTCCCTATGTTACAGGTGCGATGATCAGATAAGACTTTTTTCTGCCTCCAAATTTTGGTTTTTTCTTCATTGTCTTCAGCTTTATTCAGGAGTTTTGCTGTCTGTGATCAATATACCACTTGCAATATCATGTTCTTGATGCCGATATTTGTTTCTACCTTCACTACAATAGGAATTTCTTACAACTTCAGAAGGACTTGCTTACAATTTCAGAAGGACTTTCTTGCATGATAGAGGGAGAAACAATGGCAGGAGGATTTGCTTCAGTGTTAGAGGGAGTTTGGCCCTAAAATCAGAATGAAGGATTATGGCATATACACCATTCCTTGAGATTGAAGATTAAAACCTGGTGAATCCTACGATGTACAAAAAGTTGATTGGATTCGTGATGTACCTTGTTAACACCAAGCTATATATTCGCTTTGCAATAAGCACCCTGAATCAATTTATGGTTGATCCGAGGCATATACAGTGGATGAAAGCAAAGCACATAGTACCTGTGTTGTACATTTGGATCTGATTTGAGTTATGTCTCATGAGGTGAAAGTTAGTGTTTGCAGGAATATCACAAGTCATGAAGCAATGAGGCTTCAGAAGCCAGAGGGACGTGGACGGGTCACTTCATCTGAGGCATAAAGCAAAGAGGAGTAGTAGAGATCCAATACATATCCGCATATGAGTAGATGTGGAGAAAGACAAGCTTAGTATGATGCTGAATGTATCCCTGAATGGAAGAAAATGGAGAGGTCTTTGCAATATTAGGATGACCATCTCCTAAAGCCCTAAAGGAATTTGGCTGGGTGATAAAGTACTTTGACCAAGATGAAAGACACTCACCTTTGAATCCATAAAGACTTGGTTGCGAAAAGGACTTGGCTAGATCATAAAGGACTTTGACGAGAATGGTGAATGTCCCAAGGCATTTACCGAGGAAATTATAAGATGCATTCACCTTTGAAGCTAAAAGGACTTGGCTAGGTCAACCAAAGGCAAATGTCCCAACGAAATTATAAGATTTGACAAATCTTCTCATTAGAATCTAGAAGGACTTGGATGCGAGAAGGACTTGGCTATGTTGACTGAAGAACATAGATTAAATTCAACTTTAAATCCAAAAGGACTTGGCTAGGTCATAAAGGACTTTGACCAGAAAGGTGAATGGTCCAAAGAAAACTCTCCCCCAAGAAGCTAGAAAGATTTGGATGCCTAGGCTAGGTCATGACCAAGGGAGATTGATACATTTTCCTAAGGAGCCATAAAGGACTTTTTCCAACCCTGGATACATTAGGAGTTACATTTCCCACTCTAGGATGGAGTTATTTTATAGACATGCATAAACATGGTAAACTCATGAATTTTTTTAAGGAGAAATTTCAGCAAGGGAATTCTATTGCAGAGAATACCTCCCTCACTAAGAGCGAGCATTTCTTTTTTGTAAGATAATATAAAAATACCTTTATGGAATCATTACTGGAAAATAACATCAAGGAAAACATGGAATAATACTCCCAAATTAACAATTTGACAAGAGAGATATGGTCAAACAAAAAATGATACATCATATACCCACATTCCCAATATAAAAAGGGAAATTTTGACCACAAAGGCCATTTTACACCCCATTTGGAGACAAAACTTGAAAAACCTTGTTTTTCCAAATCTATTTTTCAGATCTCGGGAGCTACAGGGCACGAAATCAGATTCCACCACCACCAGGTTAGTCTTCATTCCCTCGCCTTTCATTTGATGTTAATTTTATGCATTTTTTTCCTGAAATTTCAGTTGTGGGGACCCCCTTAACAAATTCAAGTGCGATCAATGCTCTTTCATAAGTAAATGTTGAAAAAGAAGGCTAGCAATGCACTTGAAACACTAGGTGCAGAGCGTTGCTTTCACTAGAGTTCGATAGTAACACTAAGAAAGAGCATTGAAGGGAAAAATATTCAAATTTAAGGTAGGGGGAGGCCGAGGTTGATCCAATTTTTTGCATGCAAGTAAATACTGATCACATCTCTAATGGGTTTTTAGGATTTTCACAATTATTGAGTGGAGAGAATGAGAGCATAGTGTCGATTATCGCTACAACAAAACCATATGATTAGCATCCCTTTTTGCTTCCTTTTTTGTGTCTAGAGCCCATTTTTGGTGCTATTTGTGTCCATTTAACAAATATGGTGCAAAACTTGATGCAATTTGCACTGAGTTTTGCACCAAGTCTTACACGAACTTTAGCACTAGGTATTGTAATAGGTTTTGCATCAGATTTTACACCAGGTTTTACGCGAGGTTTTATGCCATCCTTTGCACCATGAATTGCATCAAGTTTGGCCTTTAATTTTGTTTCACCAAATTTTTCATCCTCTATTGCATTCACTTTTTGTGCCTACACTTGCATCAACTTTTACATAATCTCTTGCATCCTCTTTTGCATCATTTTTTTAAATTATTTTTTTCATCAATTTTTGCATCCCCTTTGCGCCAATTTTTGCATCGAGGTTTGTGTCTAGTTTTGCATCTAATTTTGCATATAATTTTGTTGCATACACCTTTGCATCTTGTTTTTCATCTATATTTACATCCTCTTTTTCATATGTTATTGTGTCCACTATTGCATCATATTTTCTTGTGCCATAATTTGCACCTAGTTTGGCACCTCCCTTTGCACTGATTTTTGCTTCTAAATTTGCATCCACAATTGCATCCTCATATACATATAGGTTTTCCTCAACTTTTAAATCTATTTTTCATTCCTTTTTGTATCCACTTTTGCGTTTGCATCATGTTTTCTGTCTCATATTTCATCTACTTTTGCATCCTATTTTGCATCCATTGTTGCACCCATGTTTACGTCCACTTTTGCATCTTATTTTGAATCTTCATTTGCTTATTTTTTGCATATATCATTACATCCACTTTTGTTGTGACGCAATTTGTGCCATGTTTGTACTTACTATTATACACATGTTTGCATGAATCCAATTTTACATCCATCTTCGCATCCTCTTTTGTATCAAATATTGCATTTATTTTTGCATCCAATTTTGTGTTGGGTTTTGCGTCTCATTTTGTTTCTTCTTTTGCATCTACTTCCATTGCATCCATATTTTTCATCCAATTTTGTTTCTCCTATTGCACCCATGTTTGCATCCACTTTTACATCCCTTATTGCATCTTGCCTTGCATCTAAGTTTGCATCTTTTTTTTTTTTGTGTCTGTTATTACATCCACTTTTATTGTGCCATATCTTGTGCCTATCATTGAAACCCACATTTATTCCACTTTTGCATCCACATTTGCGTCTAAGTTTGCATCAAATATTGTTTATGTTTTTTGCATCCCATTTTGCATCTACTTTTACATCCACTTTTGATGTGTCCAATTTTACATCTAATTTTGTGTGCACTATTGCACCCATGTTTGGTCCATGTTTACATCCTTTTTGCATCCAATTTTGCCTCATTTTTGCATCAAATTTTGTGTCCTTTTTTGCATTCGCTGTTGTACCCACATTTGTTTCACCACAATTCATGCTAATTTTTATGCCTACTATTGCACCCATGTTTTCTTCCACTTTTTTATCCATGTTTGCATCCTATTTTGTGTCCAAGTTTGCATCAACTATTGCATCTATTTTTTCATCCACTTTTGTGTCAATTTTTCTGTATTGTTTTGCATCTACTTATGTTGTGTCCACTCTTCATCCAATTTTACGTCTACTGTTGCCCCCATTTTTTTTTTCTCACTTTTGCATCTCTTTTCCAACACTCATCATATTTTTTCCATTGATGATATTTCTTATGAGATTGATAATTATGAACAACTCATGACACTGTCAATAATTATGACGATGATGATAATGAAGATGATGACGATGACATGAGTTGTGATTATTATGATAATGACAATGATGATAAAGACGATGGCGGTTACAATTACAATGATGATAATCACAATGATGATGACGATGCTAATGACCTTGGCCAATATTCACAATTTTTAAATGTTGTCATGGTCATAATCATAATCATTATTTTTGGCGTCATCTTGCAAGTAATCATCATTATCATTATTTTCAGCTTGGTTATCATCAACCACAATAATGGCATGAATGATTATTATTATGTTCATGGCGAAGATCACAATAGTGATGATAGAAATTACATTAATTATGATGATGGGGATGATGAAAATTATAATGACTATGATAATGGTAGTGATGATGATGATCATCGATCATCTCTCAAAAATAAAGTTGTTATTTCTCTTGCATATATCATGTGTCCTAACAACCCTTTTCGAGCACTTGTAACATTTTTTGGGTTCATGATCCTTCTTATGACACGTATAATTATGAACAATTGATGAAAATGTCCATAATCATGATGATGATGACATGAATGGTGATTATGAAGATAATGAAATGATGAAAATGATGGTTGTGATGATGACGATAATGAAGATGATGACAGTCCCTCTAAACTAGGGAGGTACTCATAATGAGACAAAAAAGTATTAACAAATTGAAATATTCATATAAGAAGGGATCTAGATTGATAAGCATCAATGATGATTTACATCATCATGGCCAACATTGTCAAAATAACAAGGCCTTTACTAACAAGTTCTATCTCTCCATTAGACCAAAGCACAATGTTGGGAGGCGTAAATTTGGACACCACTGCCTCTCTAGGCACTTACCCCACCAGGATGTTCACTAGGTATGTCCTCACATGGTCATTTCCTAATCCACTGTCATAATATTTTGACACTAGGGAATGTTGATCCTCATGACTATTCTTATCTTGGATTAATGCACTTGACTTATGGTGGTTAGTCCTAGTCAAATTACAAATTATCAAAGAATATTGGTCCCATATGTTTATCCAATCCACCATTCTCCCTACTGGTGTCTTAACTAGGCTTGCGACTATTAGTCCTGGCCATAGTTGTTGAAAATGGCAACAGGAAATGCTAAAAATAGAAGTGCTAAAAATAGCACTGCTATAAATTCAGGTGCTAGTGTTGGATATAGCAACAAGGAATGAAAAATGGAAGTGCTAAAAATAGCATTGCTATAAATAGCATTTCGGGATAGATTCCAATTTTATTTAGTCCCTGAACTAAAATTGCGAAGTAAAATTCGAATTTGATCTTAGTAACTGTTTGAAAAATAATTAATTAATTCATCTTGAGTTAATTAGTTGGAGAAAATCAAACATGAAGTCTATGTGAGGACATGCAATAGTTATCCCATCGACTGAGGAATTTATCCCTTAGTTAAAGAGATAAGGATGAGTTGTAATTAGTTGGCTTAGTTAACTGAGTCAAATCCAGTTAGATTAATTCAAACAGTTTGTTGAATTAATTGTGAGTTCAGTTAGTTAATGCTTGCATGCATGTAACTGCTGCACTTTAGATAACTGAATATTCTCTCATAAATAATTCATGCATGTCATTTTAGTCAGAGACCCAATTGAGATCAGAGGATGACAATGTACTATCAATTGGAGGATTTTTCCTATATAGGAAACTCATCCATGTAGAAGGAATTATCTCCTTTAGGATTGCGCAGTTAGATCAGAGGTTAGTGAGTGTGTGAAGAGGCCAATTCACACAGGTGGCAGCAAGAGACGGCAAGGAAAACTGCACAAGGAAATAGGGGGCTTGGAGGGCAGAGGAGAAGGTTTGTGAGAAGCATTTGACTGTCTATGAGCAACAATTTGATTGAAGAGAGAGCAGGATAGCTTGTGAGCTGATTCTTTTTGTAACTTGAAGATATTTCCACTTGTATGATAATACAAAGATTGGGGTTTTAGGCTGAGGCTTTCCCTGGGTTATTCTTTTGTGTTCATGTGTGTTTGAATTCTCTTCATCTATTATATGTGTTCTATTTGATCTTGCTCAATTCGATTAAGCTTCCGCAAAGTTTGTTGTAGAAGTAGATCTTGTATTTTGCTTTAGTATATTGCATAATCTGTTGATCTACAGTGGGAATTTCTACATGGTATCAGAGTGAGGTTTTGTAGAAAAAGTTCTACATGGTATCAGAGCAAAGGTGATCAAGGCGAAGAACAATATACAAGAAGGAGGAGTTCGAACTTTGTGGTTCCTAAATATAGAAATCGAGTTCTTATCACATCTCAATTTCACCAATGGTGTTCAACGGTTTAAGACTCGAGTATGCCCTTGGTGGTAGCTCGAATTATATAGCCTGGAAGGATCGCATGGAGGCAGTATTAGAGGATAAAGGTCTAAAGGACTTCATTGATCAAGAAGTCCCCAAGCCGATTGATGCTACTCAACTGGAGGAATGGAAGAAATGTGTGGCTAGAGCAAGGAGAATCCAGGCTCCTGGAGGGAGTTTGAGACAACATTGTCTCGAGCCTCCATGGGAACGAGACACCATTTTCGATGTGGAAAACATTGAAAGATTTATATCAGAACAACAACGATCAGAGGAAGCTGGCACTGAAAGACACGCTTCGTAAGATCAAGTGTGAAAAGGGCGACACGATCTATACATATCTGAACAAGCTCATCACTTGTAGGGATGAGCTTGGAAGTGTAGGGATCACGACCACTGATGATGACATGGTGAGTCTTACACTCCTTGGTCTTCCTAAGAGCTGGCATAGCTACCAAGACTCGGTTAATGGAAGAGAAAAACTGCCTGATTGGGAACGAATTTGGTTGGATCTGATGCAAGAGGAGATACAGAGAAGCACCAGAGATGGATCTTCTTCATCCAAGGAAGATGAAGAAAATTGCGCCTTAGCAAGTAAGGAAAAGAAAGGGAAGGAGAAGGATTCTAATCCCAAATCTAGTTCTTTCCATGGTGGGAAGAAGTTTGACAAATCGAAAGTGCGATGCTTTCGTTGTCATGAGGTGGGCCATTTTGCTACAAATTGTCCACTGAAGAAATCCAAGATGGGATCCAAGGAAGGATATGAAGGTGAGGCATTGGCCTCACAGTTCGAGTTGGATTTCACCCTCTTCACATGCATGGTTTCATCCATTGTGGGATGTGGTTGGTTTCTTGACAGTGGAGCTTCTTTCCACGTGACCGACGACAAGTGTTTGTTCAGTACCTTGGAGGAGAAATATCTCTAGATACTCATAGCGATGGGTAATGATGAAAAGTATAGTGTCTTAGGTGCAGGCACAATTGTTTTTTAGAGGGAGCATGGAGCTTGCGTTACCTTGACCAATGTCAAGTATGTACTAGGACTGAAGAAAAATTTGGTGTTGATCGCCATGCTGGAAGACAAGGGCTATGATGTCGTCTTCAGTAAGGGAAAGGTTTTCCTTCGACACATCACCACGAGACAGGTAAAGCAAATCGGTTCACGAGTCAAGAACCTGTATGCTCTTGAGGTTCAAGATGTATGCAAAGCCTTGAGGAGCATGGCAATTGATGGAGACTTGGTGGTTGAGAGGGAGAGTACATTACCTCTTAGTATGCAGCCACAAGAGAAGTCTCAGACGATTGTGGAGGAACCACGATTGGTGAAGCAGCTTCAGGAGATTGTGGAGCAGCCACAACTAGAGAAGCCGAGAGGAGAATGAGTGGAGGCATCCACTCATGCAGAGACCTCCAGTAGGGGGAAATTTCGAGCCAAGTGGGCCGAGGGATCACATGCATCCATACCTCCAGGGTGAAGGTGGGGCGATGTGGAGTGACAGTCCCAAGAAGGCTAGAATAGGGGCAGGATCATTGAGGTACCCAACCTCTTTGATTAGAACTTGCTATGGGAGCCCCAATGAGGAGTAGCAGGACTAGATGAGTGGGTAGAGACGGATGCGTATGGAGAAAAAGAGAGAGATACAGTGTAGGAATCCCAAGACAGTGCAGAGCTAGCAGGCTGCAACAATGCAAGAGGCATAGGAGTGTTGCACCAGTGCATGATGGCACAGAGAGGTGTGCAATGGTGCGATATGCATGGAGTGTTGTAGCAGCTCAGAGTTCAGAGAGGGAGCACTTGTCAGCAGTAAATGGAGCGTCAACATCAGAGGATGTTTCTAGCCCAACATGGAGGTCAGTTGGGAGATTTTTTTTGTTTCTAGAGTTGCTAGAGCAACAACACTTGGGAGAAGTGTTACATGCAGAACATTCCAAAGGTTCAGGATCAGGTTCGAGTTGAATTCCTTTCTTGTTGAGAGGGAGTATTGAAAATGGCAACAAGAAATGCTAAAAATAGAAGCACTGCTATAAATAACAGTTCGGGTACCAGTGTTGGATATAGCAACAAGGAATGAAAAATGGAAGTGCTAAAAATAACATTGCTATAAATAGCATTTCGGGATGGATTCCAATTTTAGTTAGTCCCTGAACTAAAATTTGAATTTGATCTTAGCAATTGTTTGAAAAATAATTAATTAATTCATCTTGAGTTAATTAGTTGGAGAAACTCAAACATGAGGTCTATATGAGGACATGCAACAATTATCCCATTGATTGAGGAATTTATCCCTTAGTTAAAGAGATAAGGATGAGTTGTAATATTGAGTTGTAATTAATTGGCTCAGATAACTGAGTCAAGTCCAGTTAGATTAATTCAAACAGTTTTTTGAATTAATTATGAGTTCAGTTAGTTAATGCTTGCATGCATGTAATTGCTGCACTTCAGATAACTGAATATTCTCTCATAAATAACTCATGCATGTCAGTTCAGTCAGAGACCTAATTGAGATTAGAGGATGGGACAATGTATTATCAGTTGGAGGATTTTTCCTATATAGGAAACTCATCCATGCAGAAGGAATTATCTCCTTCAGGATTGCACAGTTAGATCAGAGGTTAGTGAGTGTGTGAAGAGGTCAATTCACACAGGTGGCAACACTGGACCCCAAGGAAAATTGTGCAAGGAAATAGGAGGCTTGAAGGGCAGAGGAGAAGGTTTGTGAGAAGCCTTTGACTGTCTATGAGCAGCAGTTTGATTGCAGAGAGAGCATGATAGCTTGTGAGCTGATGCTTTTTGTAGCTTGAACATATTTCCACTTGTATGATAATACAAAGATTGGGGTTTTAGGCTGAGGCTTTCCCTGGGTTATTCTTCTATGTTCATGTGTTTTTGAATTCTCTTCATCTGTTATATGTGTTCTATTTGATCTTGCTTAATTCGATTAATCTTATGCAAAGTTTATTGTAGAAGTAGATCTTGAACTTTGCTTTAGTATATTGCATAATCTATTTATCTACAGTGGGAATTTATATAATAGTACATGACACATGGATAACATGGTGTCCACCCTCACTCCCTCTCAACAGGGGAGGAGACATCCACAAGCATAAGATTTTCTCAAGAATACCCGCCATTTTCATAGAGAATAACATCATTAATTTATTTTCATCACATGACGCCTTTATAATTAAGCATTCATAGATTTGTGGCAAAATACTTCCCCTTTATTCATTTGTGATGAAAGAAAATCAAAAGGTGAAAGCCAAAATCATTAAAGATACACTATAATGATGTATATAAGTCTAAACTCTAAGGTTGTAGTGAAAATTCATGTAAATGTTACATCTATGAGTTGTGCCAAACATATGAAAACATTATTCCCTAAGTCCTATATATAAAAAAAAGCAAAAGAAAGAAAAATAAGGCCCAATGAATGGTAACTCATGTATTCACTCCCTCTTTGGAAAACATATGAATATATACACTCCTAGTCACACTTGATCACATGTTTGTGATGGTTAAATCATGAAGTCGTCTTTTCCCCTTGCAATTTAACTTCATCATTTAAGCACCTAATTGAGGATCTAGGGAACGTTTGTTACCTAAGGGTTTCATGTCTACTCTTGGTTTACTTATGTCACACTACCGTCAATTTATGTGATAGAGTGAAATACTTAAGTTTGTGGAGTTGTTAGAACAATGTTCTAAGTTAGTCACCACACACATATGTATTACATATAATTGATCCACATGTGTGGGTTGGAGGCTCGTTGCCTGAGAACTTTAATGGAGACTGCTTTAGGGCTTTGATGGCATAACTTACAAAATCTCTTGGTAAACATTGTGATTTATCCTTTATTTTCCTCGAGACACTTGATAATATTGAAGTCACTCTGAATAATCCCTGGAGATGGGGAGTATAAAATACTTGTGCTGGAAATAGAATTCAGAAATAGAGGTTTTCCATTTGCGATATTGGATTCATAGACATTGGATACATGGTAGTAGTCCTCGATGTCAATGAACTAAAATTGTATTGTCATAATGTGAAAATAGGTAAAAATATTGGTAACCTTGATGTCCTGATCATTCCAATAATAGCTATTCCACCCAAGTATCTCTAAGCATCAATCACTACTACTTGGCAATTCCTCCCCCATTTGCTAATTATATGAGGTAGAAACTCACTTAATATTTTTGTTTCTTATATCAACATTATTGATGGGTGCTTTGCATACCATTTTTCTTTTAGGAGTCTTCGTTTTATTTTACTATTGAGGCTCCTCATCTTCCATGAGACTATTTTCATGGAGAATTTACACAAAAAGGAAGTATAATGTGAATTAAAAAAACATGTTTCAAGATTTAAGTGCTTGGACAATGCCACTTCATGACTCCTATATTTCCTTAACCTGGGACCGAATGGTGAACTTGATGGCATTAAGGGAAATTAACCAATGAAAATCTCAAAAAGAGGTGATTTTTGACTTTATCACATACAAGTTAATATACTAAAAAAAATATCCATAACAATTTCATCAATCAATGAATCATTAAAAAAAAATATCCAAAATAATTTCATCAAGCAATGAATCACTAAGTTATAAAATACAATCTATAAACCTTTTGGGAACCATATTTAATATTAATATTTAACAATAATATGGACAATAACACATTTTCATAAATTAAATAACATGTTATCAAGCCTAAGAAATGTCACTAACAGAAAACTAAAAAGCATGAAACTAATGGGAGTGACCACTCAAGGCCACCATAAGACAATTAATCTATTAAGACCAAGATTAATGGGGACAAAGATCTACAAAGGAAAAAGGGAAACCTATTTTAAATTTATCGTTTTATTAGGTGCAAGTTGAACATCTCAAGATATAATGAAGAGCATAATTAATTTTATTGCATTAAAAAAACCCAAGCACATTATATAACTTAACAAGGAAGAGATGTATAATACCCATCTCAGCGACAAAACACATGGCAGTAAGTTACATTTTTATATATAATTTAAACTTTTATCATAAAATCACAAATTTATCATGAATGGAATGCTTAAAATCCATTTTTATAAAAACAAAATATAATTTTTGTCATAAAAAAAATACGAAAAACTAAATATATTTTTTTAGAAAATAAAAAATACTAAAAATAAATATATATTAAAATAAAAATAAAACATAAGAATATATATATATATATATATATATATATAATTTAAAATAATTTTTATAAATTTTTTAAACATTTCCCTCCATTCTAAGAAGCAAAAATAATAATAGAAATAAGGACAGACCAAAAATCTTCCTTTCCTTCGTAAGTGTTTCCCACCATTCATTCCACTCGCTCGAGTTATTTCATAAAACAAAGATAAGTGTTATTTGACACTCTTTTGGCAAAGCCTATTGAGCTTTGCCTGTGATATATCTATTCCGTGATGGAGTCCTTGATATATTGATCAAGTTTTGATTGCTTGGAGATTAATTAGAGCAAAGAAAACATGAGTACTCATAATTCCAAGTTCAATGCCTCTGATGGTGGACATGAGGCAAGGGAGGGGTTTCTATCATTGTCATAACTCCAAGTTCATTGTCTCTAATGGTGGACAAGGCAAGTGAGGGGGTGGCGGTCGTGGTCGTGGTCGTGGAGTTTTCTATTTTACATTATATTTATGGAGTTCAAAGCAATTTGAATGGAATCATGGTCATCACTAGGTATAATGCATTAAGTGTGATAATGGATAAAATGAAGTAATTATTTGTGAGCATTTGTTCTTGAACGAACATTAGGATCCATTTTATCATAGATAAAAGTACATGCATTAGAAACAAATCAATATTTCATGTGACATTCATATTGTACGCGACTTATTTTTCATTAAAAACAATTTACTTTTTCATGTGACATTCTTTTTTTGTTAAAATTTCTTTTATTACTAATTGAATTACAAATGTAATTTTAAATAAATATTCTAGTAACTCTTAATTTCCCAATCGTGCATGGACATCATAAGAAACATTCACAATATAATATGAAGAACAAATGGGTACCTACTTCATATGCATTAAAAAATTCTTCTACTACTTAATGTGAATTACAAGTGTAATCTTAGTTGGATCTCCAATATATCTTAAACCATATTTTCATTTTATTTTCTAGTACTATTAAATGCTATTATGTCCTACCTCATTTTATGGTTAGCATTGTAATAAAAATATGCATTGTGCTATAGAATTAGTACTAACATGTAATATTGATTTTTTTCCAGAACGCTACATGTAATGACCATGAAGATGATGATACAAACTATGTTTAGATTACATCATATATCAGAGACAATGATGATGAGGATGGTGATGGCATTGGTGATGATTATGTGGATGATATTATCAGGATGGTGAGGATGATGATCATGAGGATGATCTTGATTATGATTTTCGTGGTGATAGCTAGCCATGCGTTATTTTTTACCTTTAGTTGGGATGTCTTAATATGGTAATCTTACATTTGAATTTTAGTTGATTCGAATAATGATGATGATACTATCAGTACTATCATTTTACCTTACGAATGTGTTGAAAATTGTTTACATTTTTTTATGAATAATTATTGTGTATGATGAGATTCCTATTTTTGTCTGAATGTTGTGAATTTAACTTAGAATAATGATATCCATGCAACGTTTTTATTTGGTAATCATACATTGACTTTTAGTTGATTTGATTAAATATGATGATGATATTATCATTATTATCTTGTTATTTTATGTATATATTGAAAATTATCAACATTACTTTGATGATTATTATGTATGATGGTATTACTATCTTTTGATGGATGTTGTGAATTTACCTTAGAATAGTGGTGTTCACGAAATATTTTGATCTGATAATCACAAATTTGAATCTTAGTTTATTTGATTAAAGATGATGAGGATATTATTAGTATTATCTTGTTACTTTATATATGTGTTGAAAACTGCCACTTTTTTTTTATTATGGAGAACCATTATGTATGATGATATTACTATTTTTGGATGTAATATTGTGAATTTACCTTGGAATAATGATATCTACGATAAGTGCTGATTTAGTAGTCATATATGTATATTAAAATTTGTTAATGATTTTTTGATAAAGAATTGTTATATATGAGGATATTGCTATCTTTTTGATGAATTTTGTCAATTACCCTTAAATTTGTTTACATATATTAAGTTATCAATTTGAATTGTGATATCTTCTTAAATGTGTTATACATGAAAATACTTCCTCATCATCATGGAGGAGAATACTATGTTGTTGGTTGAAATACCCCTTTCTCCTAGACTATATAAGAGTATAATACAAGTTATGTACCATGAGGAACATGTTATCCTAGTCTATAACATGTTGTCCCCTTCATCTAACTTTTGTTACCGAAATTCTCACTCAGTCACGAGGAAAAAAGCTCGAGTTAACTAGAATTTGACACTCTTTTTCACTTTCGAAAACTCATATGGTGGAATGTGATATATTTATTCTCATCTTTAGCTTTTTCCTAAAAAGGAAAAGCATACAAAAGTGGGAAAGAGCCATAAAACATGGGGAAGCTTTTCCTAAGCACAAAAGCATCTAAAAAGTGGAAAAGGCCATTTTTATACGAGGAAACATTATTCACCCAAAAGCTTTTTCCCAAATTGAACTAATGAGGAATTTTGGAAATCTTCATAGCCTTCACTTTCCTATATATTGAGGCTTGGAAATTGAGAAAAGGATGGGAATTATTGTATTGTCATGCTACTGGGATCTATCTTGAGAGGGAGAGTTTTGGAACTAGGAGTTGGGGGAGGTGTTACTGCAACTGCATTTTGTTATCACTCCAAAATTTATCTAGAGTTTTTATGAAAGAAATGATAGAGGTAAACACAAACCTACTTTGGAGATTTGGATCTAGCCTTCCTAATGCTCAGAGAGGGCTCTCTCTTTATGATTTAACTTTCTCTTGTTAATTGATTTTAGGCTAGTTATTTAAGCTTTGTTTGGGTTTTGATTTTGGTTTGGTGGTGGAATCACTGACTTAGATGGATAGAGGGATGTCTTTTACCATTGGGCTATGGGGTCAAATGTGAGACAACAAGACTTGATCAAGTTCTAAAGATAATGTTTACAAGGCAAGGTAGCTGAGTAAATTTAGATCTTTTAGGTTGGATGGTGAAGTGGTTTTCAATCGAGGTCAAGGAGCAATTAAGGGTTCCTCAAACCGGATAATGAAGGAAATGGTAGGGGTCAATCAAAACTAGGGAGAAATGAAGGATTCCCTACTTTGGATATCAGAAGAAAACATTAAAATGATTAACTGTTCAAGACAGAGTGTACTTAAACAAATTCTGTAATAATTTTCCAGTTATTTCATTCAATTTAGATAACATGCAAGTTTGTGAAACACTTAAGAAAATAACAATTTGACAAAAAGAAAATACTTCACTGAAGTGGCCCAACACATGAATCCTGTAATGCAATTTCTTTATTACTCAGTCCAGTCTGCTGACTTGAAAAATTGGTACAATGAACCCTCAGGTTACAAATCAATACAACTATAGAAATGTTTAGCAATCCACCCTCTATACTTCGAATTATGAAGTATTTTTACAAAAAATTATTACAAAATATCCCAAACCGTCTTGGGAATTATTCTAGGAAAACGAAATATCTTCATGCAAGAAGATAGAGACATATATTCAACTGCTGCAATATGTCCCTGTTTATTTGGCTATGCTATCTTATGCTTTGACCTTTTGCTGTTTTTTCTCCTTTACTGTTGGTCTTCCACGTTCACTGTTCTTTTACTTTGTCTTTTAACTGATACTGTTTCATCTTATACTCTTTGATCTGAGTTGGCGTTCTACTTTTCTTTCACTGCTCTGTTTTCATTTTTACCTTGCAATTTTAGAGTAAGTCATTTAATTTCTCCCAAGTCTCTACATCTGGTCATTTAATACTTACCATTCTTTTGTAGATTTCATCTGCTTCTGTGTACTTTGCAAAGGTGGGCTTGTTCACAAAAAGATGTTTTACCTCATGCTAGAGGTAAAATAGGTTCTCAAAAGTTTGGTATAGAACCTTTCCTATAGGCATCCCTTTCATAGAAGAATTATTGGCTTGATCTCTTGCCACCTCTCTGATTTTGTTGTTATAGTTTTCTTGTGGCATTAGTATGTCATTTATTACCAAGGGATTTGGTAGACCTTTTTGCCTTAAAGCATCAAACTTAACCATGAACTTGCCTATAGCCAGCTCCATGGTTTGGCATTTGTCCTCAAGATTCATCATTAAGTTCCTTTTGGTGAGCACTTTCTTCACCTCTAGTATGGTGCCAATCCTGTTAGCTATGTCAATTTCTTTCAATTCATACTTAATTTTAGAGTTAAGGAATTGGATTATCCTTGAGGCTTCTTTTGGCATGTCTCCAAGTTCGGCCTTAACTCTCTGAATTGCCTCAATAGCCTCTTTGACTAAATCATTTTGTTCAAAGATGACTTGTATAGATGGCCAAATATCATTAACAGAGTCAATGATATTGGCCCATAACTGTTCTTTAGCTTGGGCAAGTGGCTCCTTCAATGTTAACTCTTTCTCCAAATTCTTCATCCTCTCAGTCAACCTGTTTGACTTCTGTACTTCATTTTTGTGCATAATTTGGGCCAGTTTCTTCTCATCCTCCAGAATTGTTATCTGTTCCTTGAGTTTATTTATTTCTGTGGTCTGAATGAACATGTCCTCCATAGCCTTGACCAGTTTGCTTACCTCATCACTTGGTTGAGTTGTTGCTGTTGTTGAACTTGTTGCTGATATAGATGCTATTGTTGCTGGAAGTGCAGTTTCTAGTGGAGCTGTTGGGGCCAATGAAGCTGCCAAATTTGATGGAATTGCTATTGTAACTGTAGGAATGGCAACGACAGTAGCTGTCTCAAGGCTGGCCTATTTCAATTGTATTAAACTGTCTAATTCCTTCTCCATTTCTTTCAATTGATCATTTAGTTGGAGAATGAGGTCCATCATCTCCTCTTGCTGGGTTTGGTTGTCTAAGATCTCCTTGGTCTGTGGATGTTCTGAATGAGGTAGCTTCAGTTGCTTCTTCAAAGTAGAAATATCCTCATTTTTCTTTTTCATCAGTTTTTCTGCAGCTTTGACATCATTGGGATTACACCCAAGCTCAATTGCCAAGTCTTCCAGTGACTTGATTCTGTTATCCTTGGCCTGTGAGGATGCCTTCTCCAGCTTAAGCTATGCTGTGATGTTATCTAGTGAGCTTTGAAGTTTGTGCACAATCATTGCTTTATTTGTCATGGTGGAATAAATCATTTCACCGGCCTGTTTATGGAACTCAATTTGGTCAATAGGATGAACATCCCTAGCTAATACTTCAAAATCTATTTTCCTGTAGTGCGTTGATGATCTGGGCTATTGGACTGTAGGCTGCATGAATGTCATTTGCATTTTACCAGTCTTTATGTCAAAGGTTGACATTAATCTATTTTGATTGGCAGGTGTTTGCTTGAAGTACTGGGCATAAGTTTCAGCCTTCAATGCCTCATTCCTCAACTTAATTTCCTTGTACTTCTCTTTTATATCTTTCTCTTTATACACAAGCTTTGCTAGATGAAGAGACTTCAATGCTAAGTTGTTTTTCAATAAGTTGAGTGTTTGAAGTAGAAAGATGGTGAGTTTCCTCTGAAACTGCTGAGCCTTTACTCCTTCCAACCATTGTCTCAGTGTCAGTGATTTCCACTGTCTCAATGGCATCTTCTTGCTCAGTTACAGGATTAAGCTTGGGCCTATTCCTGTAACTGATCTCAAACTTGTCATATGTAGTGTCCATCCCAGAGCTAGAAACTTCTTCCTTGGTTCTTTTCACATTTTTGTCCTCATTGGTTGGAGTCTGTAGGATGGGAGTAATAGTCATATGTTCTTGTAGGGATGGAACCTGCAGAAAGGAAGTTGTATCAATATGCTGTTGGCATTATGTTTCTGGTATAGCTATATGTTACAGATGTTGTACTTGATGGCAACTCCCGTGGCAAGGCTCTCAATTTGTTGAAAATTAAGAAGGACACAGGAAAGCAGTTCAGAAGGTGCGTACCCGCAGGTACACCATGCAGGGACTGCGTCCAGGTACGCAGGGCAGCCGTTCAGGAGGTGCGTCCCCCCAGTGCACACATTTCAAGGCAGAGAAAAGCACACATGGGGTTTCTTATGTTTTACTCTTGGTATTTAGCCGACGGTATTGAGTTATTATGGTGTCGGCTCGTGGTATTGTTCCATGATTTTAGGAGGAGCTTGCCTATATAAAGCAAAGGAGATCATTTGGCTTGAGCATGGTTTTTGGTTGAATATCTTATGAGGGCTAGATCTGGTCTAGATCTAAACAAGGCGAATCTACTGATGGACCGAGATCTCTTCGGCGCATGTTCAGATCTGTAGATCTGACTGTCTGGGTTACTTCTGAAGTCTTGAAATCATCTATGCCCGGAGGTACGCAGGAGCAGTAAGGGTTCAGGTGCGCCGGGACGCAGGCGCAGAAGGGTTCAGGTGCGCCGGGACGCAGGCGCAGAAGGGTTCAGGTGTGCCGGGACGCAGGCGCAGAAGGGTTCAGGTGCACCGGGACGCATGCAGTTCAATAGACTCAGAGCGAGGTACGCAGGCTAGCAGTTGAGTAGGGTGCGTCTGGGACGCAGGCTAGCAGTTGAGCAGGGTGCGTCCGGGAAGCAGGCAAGCAGTGGAGCAGGGTGCTTACTTCTCTTAAAATCTTTGTTTATCATTGTTGTGTTCTGGGTTTGGTCCTATTACTGTTGATCTGGTTACTACAGTTGATTGGGTGATTCTCTTATACTTAATGATCAATTGATGCTTATGGATCCAGTTTGAAAATTTATGAAAAGTGGTCCTTGTAAGAAAAGAAGTAGGGGGTTGTAGCTCCCTTCCAGGAGAGACTGGAAAACGAGAGAGAGTTGTAGCTCTCTGCAGGTTGCAGCCTGCGTACTGGTAAAGGACTGCACCAGTACAAAACCATTGTAAAAGGAGTTTCTAATTTGAAAGAAGATAGAGACATATTGCAGCAGGTGGTTTTCACCCACATTGGGTTTCCACCTTACATCTTGTGTTCTTTGGTGTGACTATCTTTTTTCTTTTGTTCATGCTCATTATTTTATGGTACTGACATGCAAAGATAATTCAAAGAACAAATAAAGAAGATTTATTAAAAGAATTATATAATACTGATTCACCCCCCTCTCAGTATTATTTCCAACATATGCTTTTCCATGTCTATTAAAGTACTCTCCACGTCTATCAAAGTGTTTTCCAACCATTCTGACTGGTTGGAAAATCTCTCAATGTCTGGCACAGGCCCATGTATGAAAGGGCTTAATTTAAACTTGAGCCTTAACTTTTTTATGACTCCATTAGGGTCATACTACCACATAAAACTGCTCTTGAAGTTCATATGCTGTAAGATTTTTTTTGCCTCTGGTCTAGCTTCTCTATTATTACAAATAAAAGGGCGAAATTGGTTTTTCATTTTAAACTGAGACTTCTTCTTGGCTGACAGGAAATTAACTTCATCAGAGTTTATGATTTGCCTAAAATACTGTAATGCAAATATCCTCATGGGGAGGTATTTGGGAAGCTTGTAGGGAGTAAGTTGGAATCCATATATTCTAATTTCTGTGTGGTCCTGGTATAGATACGAATCTCCCACTCTACTGTTCTTAGCCAACTGTAAAACTATCTTAATCTCCTCACTGATTCTAGGTTGATAGCTACTAGTTAGCATGTTTATAACTGGATGAACAAATGAATCAATGAACTCTTTATATATAAAAACAGTGGAATATCTTTGGATCAATGGTGTCCAATAGATGACAGATCTTGGATGGCCCTTAGTGTCTAACTTTTGGATGCTGATTGGAAATTTATCTGACTGAAAGTATAAGAACATGTGAAACAATACTGATGATATTTGAAGACTCTCTCATTTGGCAATCTGATAAACTGTTCATGGATTCTGTTTGCTATGAACTGAGCAAAGTTGTAAAATGTAGCTAGAGGCTTGCCTGGGAAAAATATAGAAAGGAAAGCAAGAAAAAGCTCATCCACATGCTCATCAGTGGTGTATCCTAGAATGCAAGAGAGCATGGTTATAATTTGTCTGCCTCTTTCAGAGAAAATGGCGGCAACATATGGAGGACTATCTGTTGGAGTATGATATTCTTCAATGATGAAAGTCTGAAAGATCTGAGCTTTCTTGGGAAGATCTAGCTTGGTGTAGAGTTCAAGTAAGCCTTCAATGGACAGTGAGGTCTCATTTGGGCCTGGCTAGATCCGCAACATTTGATTTATTGATTCTACAGTAATGGTGAACAAAACCTGTTGGTTAAGGGTGACTATGGCTCTTTGACTGGGGACATAGCAAACTTGGTAGAAGTGGATGATTTATGGGAATAGGTGTACCTATGGGAACAAGTACTTGGGAAAATTTGACTCCCATAGGTGAATGTCATCATTCTTGTTCAAAAACTTGTCTTTACTCCAGTAGTGGAGTTTCAATAGGTGACTAAGGGAAGTAGTATCATTAATTTGAAATTCTCTGTTGACTAATGGGAGGTGGTCAATATCCAGGTGAGGGGTTTGCAGGTGTCTTGCATCCAGAGAGGTTTGGGAAGCCATAATTTGGTTTACTGAACTGAATTTCTTTTGATATGGCTTTAGGAGTAAGGTTAGATGTTTGGAATCAGTAAGGAGGGTAATTGCAATCTGTAAAAAAGGGGTTTGGATGCACAGTGGGTTTTTTCTTCAGTTTAGGAAGGATTTTTAATTAATTTCATTAATTAGCCTTTGATAATTACTGTGTATAACTTAATTTACAGGGTTGTTCTGGTTCTGTCAAGAATACCTCGAAATTTGACGGTTTGGTGCGCAGACGGGGTTATGTTTTGGCAGCAGAGGCTTTTGGGCTTTAATTGTCAATTTGCTACTTCAATTTGGTGTTTGTAGCATCTTTGGGTGGAAAAAGGTGGTTAAATTGCTCACACAGAGGTTCAGGGTGTCAGAATTGGTTAACAGAGGTTTGCAGCAAACATGAGCGAAAAGAGTAAAATGGGGCTTTTTCGGCCTTTTAACCAATAACAGTTACATTTTGGCATGAGTATTGGCGAATGAATAGTGGGCAATTTTCATTTAGGCGGGGAGGTGGTATTGTGCGATATCGCACCGCTTTTGGGTGGAGGGCGGTATTTTTTTTGCGAGCACGTGATATAAATTGGTGCCGCCACGTAGCCAAACAGTGCTCGGCCAAAAACCGTGAATCTCATGTGCTCTCAGATCGCTAACTGTCAGACGATGAATCTGCATGATATGGCTATGCGCCATTGGATTTGGAGGTGGGAGAATGGAGGGATATCACACAGTGAATTTGCACGGACGAAGTTGGGATGTGATTGGCGGGTCCCGGGGTTTAATTACAAAGAATTGTAATTAATTAACAAAATAATGACAGTATTTAAATATAATCAGCGGGTTAATAAGAGGTGGGGACCATGGGTTACATGGCAGAGTTTTTAACTATACACCAAGGTTTGGTGAGTTAAAAGGGGGTCAAGGAATCATGACGTGCGGGACTTTAAATTTATAAAGCAGGGTTATAGTAAATAACTTAGGATAAAGGGTTTTAGTGGGTTTTTAAGGGGAAAAGCGAAATTAATAAGAGGGAAATGTATCATTTGTGATGGGAATGTGTTTCACACTAGGGAAAGGGATTTTGGGAAGGGGGAATGATTTTTTGAGGGTAATGTCTAGGGAAATGTGTGAAACCAAGGGATAAAAGGTCAAAATGAGGGGAAAGGGTTTTTATAAGTGATGAAGGGATAATGAGGGGAAATTAACAAACTAATTATGTGTGGGGTCTAGTGAGATGAGGGAAATTAGTAAATAAGATTTAGTGAATGTCCTTTCTCTTTGACAATTCCTCCTACACATGAAACATAGGATTAAGCATGATGAATGTGCTTTTTGACTTAGCAACCTTGTGCACTTGCAAAACTTCTTCTACCTACCCTTTATTTTCCCTAGAATTTTCTCTTCATTCATTGGGCGCAGTTGAGCTTGCTGACCCTTCATTTATTTTTCTTTGATAAGGAAACTATCTAATTCTAACCTTATAACTTCCAATGGCTTAGATTAAACTGATGAGCTCATTATTATTCTCTACCTAACTACTGATCTGCCAAGATTAAACAGTTTGACTAGATCTTTATTCTCTATCTATCAACATGGAATTTAAAGCATGAATGGGTCAAGATTGAACTATTTGACCATCATGGATTGTGGCATTTGTGACAAGCTGCACACAATATTATTTTAGAAAGTAAATTAAAAGGAGTGGCATTTGAATTTGCACACTTTTATGATCTATTTTCATGTCTTTTTGGGGTTCATATTTTTTACTTTTTTTGATCTTTCTTTCTTTCTTTTTGTCCTTTGATTATTCTTTTAGGACATACCCTCGTTAAATTTTTTAATTTAATATGGGAAAACATTTTGTAGAAAGCAAAAGTATGTACAATATTACTAGACTAACCATAGCCAATTCAAAATTATGAATCCTATTATTATAGGACCCTAACAGTGGCTCCACATGGGGATGACATTTCCTAGTGAAATGTCAAGAACTTTAAGATCAGTAGCATTTGAAATTTTGACTGTGGTTGCCTTGTAACTGCTCCTCTGTGATATGCTTTATTCATACATATGATGGCACACCTTTTTAAATCTCAAGGCCTTCTCTTCGGGTTTCTACCTCAAAAAATTACCATCCAATCCAATCTAAACTTTTCAATGTTATATACAATGAGCAAAGTAAAATGAACTACTGTTAATCTATGGATAAGTAATGCTTCAACATTCTACCATTTAGTGGTCCTCTTGGTAGATCTGTTCCATCTATCTGTCTCAAGAAAAAAGCATTGTTACTCTGTAACCATAATTGATATAGGGTCCTTGTCATAGTAAATCAAATTTACCATGTTTACCCTTCTCTTCTCTGCTAGAATCCCATTTGAGTACTTTATCACCAATGTAAAAATCATCGGCTTTGGTCTTCTTGTCAAAAATCTTTTTGATTTTATCTTGTATTACTTGTGATTTGACATAGAATTCTTCTCTGTTTGTGTTAGAGCCTAAATCTACCTCAGGCTGAGAAAGGTAGGATCTAGGACAACATCAAACCACGCTTAACCTGGTAGCTAGCCCTACCAGGTCGGGAGAGGGCTCTCTCTTGGTCAATCTCAGCAAAATATGATCGATGAGGGCTTGAGATGACTAATATAAATACTGATCTTAGGTTAGGTATGTGTGCGAAATAATTTGATTGAGAATTAAGATGTTTTTTTGGCTCAAATGGAAAGGCAAATTTTGGGTGTGGGGAATGAGGCTCAGTTTTACAGAGATCTCAATGGGGCAAGGTAGGCAACTGATTTGGCACTTCAAATTGAATGAGATGGTGAGATTAGATAGGTGAGGAGTTGAAGAGGGCAAGAAAACTCAATGATCCTCTTCAAACAACTGAAAACATCAAAATCTAAAAGCAAACCCTAGGTAGAGCACTGCAATTTCAATGGATTCTACCCTTTCCCTTGTTTGATTTAGTTAAGAAGAAACAAGATAGATAATGACATACATAACACATAAGAAAATTCACAATTACAGAAGAAAGCACTATACCAAAACAAAATGCCACATGAATTCCAAAGAGCGCTACAAACCCTGGTCTCAATTCCTTAGCCAAAACTGCTGATATGAGTATACAATGAAGCTCCTTCCTTTCTCAGATGTCCAACCATGATATTGACTGAAAGATCACATGATATAGACAAACCATAACTCATCCTAGCCTCTAGGTGTTGAGCTCATAATTTTAGGAGTTGTTCCAACAAATTCTAAACTGAGAACTAAAAAGTAGGTAGTGGAACAACTTGCCTCTAAAAACTAGGGAACTGATTCATTCAGTTGCAAACTACCTTTTCATGGATGAATCTACCTCTATGAGTGAAAATTTAGCATAATTACATCAAAATCCATCAAATTACATTAAACTACATCATGAGTTTGACATTTAGAAAGAGAAAAGTCAAACTGTCAAGAAGCTAGGCGAAAAACAGAGTATTTTTGGTCAAACTGAGCAAAATTTCCCCAATGCACTGCACTGATTTCCCTATGCGTGGCGCCTATTTGCAGCTGCTTTTGGAGGCCTTCCTAGTGTCCAAATTTGCTCCAAATGGGCTTGTTGGAAATTTCTGCCTATCTACTTTCCAGAACAAGTGGAATTTTTGAATTTTACCGCCATTTTCCCCTCCAAAACTGAGTTCTCCCAACACTGCTTCCTGTGTGTCAAAACAGGGGTAGTAAGGTCATTTTTTGAGTGTTTTTGACCTTTTTGAGGGCTCAAAACCTGTCAAAATTTCTTGGCCATTGGTAGGCAAGCATATTATTTCATGCCAAATCCAAAAATTCTGAGGTTTTTTCATTTGGAGGCTCCCATCAAAAGCGAGCGCTAGGTGGCGCGGCGCATAGGGCGGAAAATTCTTTTTTTTTGTGCCAAAAATTCAAAAAATGCAAAAAATGTCCCAAATTTTTTGAAATTTGGGCTGAGTATTCTCCATCAAGTGCCGTGTTTGTCCAAGGAAGCCTCAGCCAATATTTGAAGTCTATTTTTCTGCTTTTGCCTCCTGGATGCCTTCTTCAACTTTGCTTTCAAGCCCTTGATTCTTGCCTTGCAAACTTTGTTTCTCGCAATGTAATGATAAGCCATATTCCTCAATAGTGTCTTGTCCCTATTGGCCTTCTCTAAAAACCTCTCTAAGTGGATATTATCTCTTTCAAGCCAAGATTCCCGATCGGCATTGATTTCTTGCTCAAGTGATGTGAGCTTCACCTTCCTCCTTTTGACAGTTTGGTGATTTTCTCATATGTTTTGCAATTCCATAAATTCTTGCTGATCCTCAAGCTGCTTGTTTATTTGCTCCCGGTAATTTATTATCCACTTAGTTCTTTCTAAGTTGAGGGACAAAGCATTGATGTTCACCTATTTCTCTTGGATGACCTCTTTGAGTTTTGAGCTTTGTGGGCCCAAATCAGTATCATCACCCTCAATGAGAATGAAATCAGTCTCTGCTCACCTGAAGGCCCCTCATCCTGTAATGGCCTCTTGCCCTTGTCCTGAACCTATTGTGCCGATGAAGGAAGTGAGACCCCTTCCACCCCGGGTGGAGATAATACTCGCTTTGCTGCTGCGAACAACCGTCTAGTGCCCTTTTGATAGGTGACAAACACCGGCATACTAGCGGTTCATGTCTCATGACCCTCTTGCTGATGTGAAGGTCCACCTGTCTCATGAGAAGCCTTTGAAGGTCCTTGAGGAGCTGTGAAGAACTCACGAGAAATGAAATCCTCCCATGTGATGCCCTGCAAACCAAGACCACAATCTTAATGAGAGCAAAATGATATATACTGTTGAATTGCTGCTGAGGAGTCTTTTGTTGTACTAAGGTGGTAATCTTCTCGATGTTTCAGCACATGAAGTAGGGAAGATTCATCATTCTCACCCTGGTAAAGTGCATCAACAACTTGATATGATAGGCATATAAGTGTGAAAACCGGACCTCACAGCTGAAATACTTCATTATCAGTTTCATTAAAGGAGCATATGAATTCTTTAGGTACCGAAAGGGAAAAAATCTGCTGAGTTGTCTCAAATAGCCAGGTTTGATGTATGGTTCATAATGTTCCATGTCAATTTGCTGCCTCTTATTCCATTGCTCTCCAATATTAGGAATGCCGGTTGCTAGAGAAATAGATTCTGGTGTTAAAGTGAATGTTACACCAGCTAGAGTGGTTTGACCATTATGTAAATGAAGCATAAACAACCGGGCCAACTCATGATGATATTGGACTCTAGCAACCATCTCACAGAACTCATAGCAGGACTAGTGTTGGAAGCATGTGATGGCGAGAGGGTATGCCTATAGCTTAGCAAGGGTAGTAGGTTCCTCTCGTATATGTTTGCCACCCTTATGAGGCCTCCTTGGTGCATGTACCTCTGTAGGAGAGTCACTGTGTGTCTCTTCATCACGGTCAAATGAAGGATCGGTCTCCATTTTTGCTAGTGAGTGTGTTATCTTGATGAGTAGTAGGAGGTTTATGGTGTTTTTTTAATTTTCTGCCACCAAGGGAAAAGTATATGAGGGACTGTGGAGGGAGAGAATATGAGGGATTTTGGGACTGTTAGGACAGGGTTTTGTTAGGGAAACAGGGGATTAGGGAGTGATATGTAAGCTTTAGGGACAACAATTAGCGTTTGGGGATTTATATTTAGGATTTGGGAAAATGGGATTTGGGGATAGGGGTAGATGATTTTTGAGAATATCGGAGTTAGGGAATGGGGGAATAAGCTGGGAAAATAAATGAAGGAGTGAAAAAGTGAGGGAATGGCAGAATGAAATTGGCAGCCAAAATAACCAATGCAAACCATAGGCAATAGTTTCTTGAGAAATGGAAAGAAAGTAGGGTTTTATTTTTATTTTAGATAACCACCATAAATTGTATGAAAAACTCCTTTACTAGCAATGAAGAGGGCTTAACTTACTTGCACAATGGAAGTGTTGAGTAATTTTGGAAATTTGAGGGAGTTTTGGAGAGAGTCGGGCTTGGAAGCTCTATGCGCCGTGTCTCAAACCCAACGTGCCGCGCCTCCTATGTGCGCCGTGCCAGAACATGTTTACACTGAAAATCACGGCCCTATGCGCTGCGCCTCTTGTATGCGCCACGCCACTCACATAGTGCGCCGCGCCCATGAATTTGGACAGTTTTTCTCCAAGCTCTCTTCCTTTGCTCAAACACGGCCTTCACTTTGCTCAATCTTGTTCTTTGAATGAAAATGAGCTTTTGAATTGAGAAAATGATTTATACCCAAGAGATTTTAATTTTTGTTTCATAAAAACCCACTTTTATAATATTTGCAATATGACTTTCTTTTCCCCTCTGTTTTTTGATCTTTTCACTTTATTTGAGCTTTTTGATGAACTACATGACTTGAATTTTCGTGATTTTTGTTTGCTTTGCAAGGAATGGAGCTACTGAGACTTGGGAAGGAGACCAGGGTTGCCACTGAAGTGATTTAAATACAAGAGAACTAAAAATACATGAATCAATACAATAAAACCTAAAATACTCTGTTTTCCCTCAAAATAGAGTTTTGAGGAAAAATACATTTCTGAGCAATTGATTATGAAATTTATTGGTACTGGAACCTCCTCATGTGCCTGCTGACTGTTATTGAACATTTTGAAATCCTTTTTGATGAAACCCTAGACCTAATGAAAGTGAAACCCTAGAAATGACTCTTGCAAATTTAAAGACAAAAGGTGACTGTAGAGGATTTTGATAAATGAAAATGGGCCAACAGGTAAAGGACATGAGGGAAAATGTACAACAAGCCACTACCATCAGATGATCCATGCTCCTAATGGAATGTAGCTAACTGAGCAAGACACCTAATATGCAATGCAACAAGAGGATTTGATCTCTGACGGAGGGATGAAGATACCGACACTAACAGTTTGGTAGAAGTGTATTGTCTGATTTATCCTCCTTTGGATATCATTCGGTTCTACTTGCAACTCTTGAATCATTTTCATCACTGGTACTCCTAAAGAGGATGGAAAAACAACACCCATTCCATATACTAGCTGATAAGGAGATGTACGAATGGACTTTTTGGTAGTTAGTCTGTCTGCCCATAAGGCATTAACCAACTTTTTGTTCCAGGTCTTCTTGTCGTCTTCTAGCAGTTTCTTAATAACATTAAAAAGGCTTTTGTTTGAGGATTCTACAAGTCCGTTACCTTAAGGGTAATAGGCAGTGGAATGGCCAAGGGTAATGCGATATCTATTACAAAAGTCTACAATTTTCTTGAATTTGAAAGCAGCTGCATTATCAGTAATGAGCTTTTCGAGGCATCCAAATCTAGAAAGGATGTTGTTCTCAAGGAATGAAATGACGACAGAGTCTATGGCTTGTCCAGAAGGGATGGCTTCTATCCATTTAGTAAAGTAGTCGGTGACTGTCAAAATCCATTTATGCTGGGCTGAGGAGGATGGGTGAATTTCCCTAATGAAATCTAAACCCCATTGTTGAAAAGGAATTTATATGGAGATGGGTTTGAGAGATAATGGTAAGAGCTTCCTTTTGCCTTCAAATATTTGGCACTTGTGACAGGAGGTCACATATTTCTTGACATCTGCAAAAAGGGTGGGCCAGTAAAAACTTGCCCTTAAAATCTTATCAGCAATGGTTTTCCAGTATAGGTGTCCTCCACAATATCTTGCATGAAATTGTTGCATAAATTTGTCAGCTTTATCTTTTAATAAACAATTTAATAAAATGCCACCATTATCTTTCCAAAATAAAGCATTGTCTATGATACACTATTTCATTGATTTCATTTTCAAAAATCTACTTTTAGTTATAGATAAACCAGGAGGAGCTTGTAGGTTTAGTAAAAAAAATATGATATCTACATACCAAGGTGAATCTATGAAAGCTTCATTGATCCGTGGAGTCGCCATCTCTTCCTGATCATCTAGGGCACCAATGAAATTTATATCTAAGGTCTGACGGTTCGATTCAACCATGAGTTTAGCTAAACCTAGGCCCTTAATAAGTTTTGTAGGATTTATTTCTATGTCATATTCCAAGATAGTGGCAATCCATTTGCCTCTCTTTCCTTCAGGTCCATTTTGTGTCAAAATGTCCTTTACTACTGAATTTGGAACATAAGCAATGATGTGTGAGTCCAAGATGTACACTCTGAAGTCTTTAATAGCTTTCACTAAAGCAAGTGCTTGTTTTTCCATTATGTTGTACTTTAGTGTAGCATCTCTCAAAGATTTTATGAAAAATGCAATAGGTTGGTCATAGCCTTGATCATTCTTTTGCAACAAGACTGCTGCAATAATATGTTTTGAAGCAAAAGAAAAAATTACAAAATCTTTTTGAAATCAGGAATTATGAGGACTGGTGTTTTTAGTAAGGGATTCTTTGATTGCCTCAAAAGATTGTTTAGC
The DNA here is from genome assembly GCA_031772625.1 of Pinus tabuliformis. Lineage (NCBI taxonomy): Eukaryota > Viridiplantae > Streptophyta > Pinopsida > Pinales > Pinaceae > Pinus > Pinus tabuliformis. The sequence goes on from CM062811.1 coordinate 192,528,587, forward strand.
CTCTATTGTGTTGAGAATGCAAAAAGATGATGGAGCTTAGTGGAAAGAAGTCGCCTTCACTAAGTGGGCCCGCAGGCTATTTTTGGCGCAAAGTCAATTTGACTATGTCTATTTTTAGACATATGGATCATGGTCTATGAGTTGCAGGATGCTGTTTATGGATGATTGGTCATGTTGGGAAAAATAGATGGAATTCTATTTCTGGTTCACAGCGGAGTGATCAGAGTCTATTTTTAGACTGCCAGGCTAAAAATAGAAAAGTCAAATATTATTGTCTCATAATAATACTTAGACTATAAACTTTATCTTATCCTCTTGGAGCACTTTAGTTTGAGCTACAAATGTGGCACATGCAACTTTCAGAAGGAAATACGCTTTCTTTGTGGGTCATTTGAGCTATTGCATGCAGGACTTCAGTTAGAACTCAAGCAGTTGAGTTTGGTGGAGTTGGATGTGGAGTTGATGGAATTGTGTTCAGTTTGACTTGGTTGAACTAGTTGTAATTAGTCTAACTGTAAATAGAATAATGATGAGTTGTGTGAATTAATTGTTAAACTAATTCACTAATTATTAACTCATAAAGCAACAGAAGAATACATCAGTTAACTCAGTTGCATGTATAGTTCAGTGGAGACAGGTGTTATAGGTTGAGATTGCTATCAGTTGTGACTATAGTTGTGCATGAGATCTTGCACAATAAATGGGATTGAGTTATGCCAATGAGGACTGTGCAGTGTGGGCCAATACCAAGGAAATTGTAGCCTTTTCTCACGTGATTTTCACCTAGTATTGTGCAGTGGAGGCAGGCAAAGTAGCAGAGAAGATTTGAACCTGTGACTTGTTCGGATCTGAGCTAGTTTTGTGTGTAACAGGTGGAGATAGTGCTAGATACTTGTGAGGAGTATTGTACTATGTATTATTACATGTTCTCAATAATTATAATATACAGATAGTGTGGGGTTTTCAGCTATATGCTTTCCCCGGGTTACATACTGTGTTAATGTGTGCATGCGATTGATGTTTCATTGTTTTTGATGCTGCTAAATTGATGATCAACGTAGAGGAGATTATGTATTGTGCATGTATTCCGCAATAGTGTATAATCGGGATAATCTCTGTGAATAAGTTTTTATTATTCAAATTTCTACATGGTATCAGAGCTGTTGATCATCAGATCTATTACTCAGTAAGTGTTTACATTCTATTTCTTCAGGCAGAGTCTATAATCGGGCCAGGTAACCTTTGTATTCATCCTTCCTTTGGAAGGTGAGATATCTGGTAAAATCCCATACAGTCAATCTCTGTATGAGAAATAATTAGTTCTCACAAATTCTAAATCAGAGGCGGTTGAGTTTGGAGCTGATGGAATTTGAATTTGCAACAGTGTTTTCTTGGTGTCAAAGTGGCAATGTCTTTCAACGGATTGTGATTGGACTATGCTCTTGAGGGCAGCTCGAACTATATTGCATGGAAGGACAGGATGGAGGTAGTTTTAGATGATAATGAGTTGAAGGAGTTCATAGAGGCTGATGTCCCAAAGCCTACTGATACTGTGCAGGTTGATGCTTGGAAAAAGAAGACAAAAAAGTGTCGAAGGATTCTGTTGGAGGGCGTGAAGGATCACATTGTGTCCAGCCTGCATGGTAAGGCTTCTCCATATTTGATGTGGAAAGTGTTGACAGATCTATTCAAAAGCAAGAGCGATCAGAGGAAGCTGGCGCTCAAGGATAAACTCAGAAACATCAAATGTGAGAAGGGAGACAGTATGCCCAAGTATCTCACGAAGTTCACTCAGTGCAGAGATGAACTGGGAAGTGTGGGGGTGACTGAAGATGATGAGGACTTGGTGAGATTGGATTTACTTGGTCTTCCAAAGAGTTGGCATTCCTATCAGGACTCTGTCAATGGTCGGGAGAAACTGCCAAGATGGGAGAGACTTTGGTCAGATCTTGTTCAGGAGGAGATCAGGCGGAATATCAGGGACGGATCTTCATCAAAGGGAACTGATGAAGAAAATTGTGCTTTGGCTGCCAAAGCAAAGAAGGGGAAGAACAAGAAAGCTTCTCAGTCCGATGCGAAAGGCAAGAAGAAGGACATGTCCAAGGTGAAGTGTTTTCACTGTCACCAGCACAGACATTATGCCACTAAGTGTCCGCAGAAGAAGAAGAACAAGCAAGCTGCTGGATCTGCAGCAGGAGAGGCTATAGCCTCGCAGTTTGAGCTTGATTTTTCATTGATCGCATGCTTGGTTTCAAGTGTGATGGGATCAGTGTGGTTCTTGGACAGTGGTGCGTCTTTTCACATGACAGGAAATCGAGATTTGTTTTCTGATCTAGAGGAGAAAGATCTTGGAGTGAACATCGAGATGGGCGATGATGGTAGATACAGTGCAACTGGTATCGGTACCATTTCCTTTGAGAAGGAGTCTGGTAAACCCTTCATATTGAAGGAAGTGATGCATGTTCCAATATTGAAGAAGAATCTTATCTCTGTGGCGATGTTAGAAGACAAGGGGTATGATATTGTTTTCAACAAGGGAAAGGCTTTCGTGCACAACAAGACAGCTGGAGAAACCCAGAAGATAGGGATTCGAGTGAGGAACCTTTATCAGTTGCATGTAGATGGCTGTGCAACAATGGGATGCAAGGCTGAAGGATTGGTGAGCCGGGATGATGGCAAGCTGTGGCATAGGAGATTGGGTCACCTTCACCATGGAGCCTTGAAGATACTGCAGCAAATCACTACTGGGCTTCCTAAAGGCACTCTTGCACAGTCAGATCATTGTAAGGGGTGTACTTTGGGAAAGTTTGTGAAAGTCACCTTTCACAAGAAGGATAGTCGCGCCACGACGATCAATGAGAGAATTCACATAGACGTGTGTGGACCTTTCTCAGTAGCTTCGACAGCAAAACACAGGTATTATGTGATATTTGTTGATGATTTCTCTCGTAAGTGCTGGATCTTCTTCATGCAGAAGAAGAGCGAGACATACTCAAAGTTCTATGAGTTCAAAGCATTGGTCGAGAAGGAGTCGGGGAAGAAGGTGAAGGTTTTTAGGAGCGATAATGGTGGTGAATACATCGCTGGCGAGTTCAAGGATTTCTGCAGTGCAGAAGGGATTCGAAGAGAGCTCATAGCTCCCCATAACCCACAGCAGAACGGGGTTGCTAAGCAGAAGAACAGAACGATCGTGGGTGCTGCATGGGCAATGTTGCATGATCAGGACCTACCCCTTCACTTGTGGGCGAAAGCATACAATACAACAGTTTATGTGCAGAACCATTGTCCTCACAGGATACTTGGTATGAGTACACCCGAGGAGGCTTATTCTGGTAAGAAGACTGATCTTTCTCATTTGAGGATTTTTGGTGCTAACATTTACATGCATGTGATGAAGGATGCCAGGAAGAAGTTGGAGCTAACCACAGAGGTTGGGATATTTTTGGGGTACATTAATATGACCCACAACTATTGTGTGTATTTGCCAGACAGTGGTAAGACTGTTGTGCGACGGGATATAAAATTTCAGGAGGAGTAAGCCATGAAGTGTTCGCTTGAGAGGGAGCCACACTTGCATGTAGATGAGGAGCTATTAGTTCCTAAGGATGAGCTTCAGGACATGGATCAGCCACAGGACAAATTTCATGGAGTGGAAGAGACCACTCATGCAGCGCCAACCATCAGAGGGCGAAAGCGCTTGATAGAAGCTGAGCGACTGGCTCAAGATGCAGAGAAAGTTGTAGGACCACCTACAACCCAACGGAGGCAGAGACAGTCACCTGATCGGTACACTGGATACATGGCTCTTGTGAGCAAATGTGTTGTGACTGAGCCATCCTATTTCGAGGAAGTTGTGGAGGATCCCGCATGGGTAGACGCCATGGTGGAAGAGTACGATTTGATTGTCAGAAACAGTGCATGGGAGATTGTTCCAAGACCGGAAGGGAAATCACTGGTGGGTTCGAGATGGATCTACAAAGTTAAGCAGGCAGCTGACGGGAGTGTGGAGAAGTACAAGGCAAGATTTGTTGCCCGAGGCTTTTCACAGATAGAGGGGATCGATTATGAGGAGACCTTTGCACCTGTCGCAAGGTATTCTTCCATACGGACGATTCTTGCTCTCTCAGCACAGATGGGATGGCACATTCATCAGATGGATGTGAAGACTGTGTTCCTCAACGGAGTCATTGATGAGGAGGTGTACATTGAGCAGCCCGAAGGTTTTGAGATCTTCAACAGCGAGTCGCATGTGTGCAGGCTTAAGAGAGCGCTGTATGGGTTGAAACAAGAACCACATGCTTGGTACAGACTGATAGACAACTATTTCACTAGACTTGGATTCTCCAAGAGTGAGGTGGATCCAAACCTATACTAGATTGTAGTGGAGGGTAAGTTGCTTATCATTGTAGTTTATGTAGATGATTTGATTCTATCAGGTGATGATCTGTTGATACTTTCATGCAAGGATGATCTTGCTAAGGAGTTTGAGATAAAGGACTTGGGCCTCCTTCATTATTTCATGGGATTGGAAATTTGGCAGCGCAGTGATGGACTATTTGTTTCTCAGGGTAAGTATGCTCGGGAGATACTGGAGAAGTTCAACATGCATGGCTGCAAGCCTATTAATACTCCTCTTCCTGGAGGTTGGAGGAAGGAGGATGCCACTTCAACAGAAGAAGTGGATGCTACTGTTTATCGACAGTTGGTGGGGTCGCTTATGTATCTGGTCAATACACGACCCGATATATGCTATGCTGTTAACCAGCTTTCACAAACTATGGTTAAGCTAGCCAAGCTCTTCTGGAAGGTAGGCAAACATATATTGCATTATTTGAGAGGCACATCGAGATATGGTTTGTGGTACAAACATGAGGATGAGGTGAAGCTATGTGGCTTCACGGATGTAGATTGGGCAGGGAGCCCAACAGACAGAAAGAGCACATCAGGAGGGGTCTTCAGTATCGAGTTGACAGTAGTTTCTTGGTACAGTAGGAAGCAGAGATTCGTGGCACTCAGTTTAGCAGAGGCCGAGTATATGGCAGCAAGTTTGGCTACATGTAAGGCTATATGGATGAGGAAGATTCTGGTCAGGTTGTTCGGTTCTTACTTGGAGCCTACTGTGATTTACTGTGATAACCAAAGTTGCATTAAACTCTCGGCTAATCCTGTATTTCATGATAGATCTAAGCACATTGACATCAGGTACCATCATATCAGAGATTGTGTGCAGCGGAGAATCATGTTACTTTCATACATTCCAACAGAGGATCAGGATGCTGATATCTTGACGAAGGCGCTCACCAGGAGAAAATTTGAATACCACCGAGGCAGGATAGGGGTTGCTGATAATCCATATCTTTTTGAGAGGGAGTGTTGAGAATGCAACAAGATGATGGAGCTTAGTTGAAAGAAGTCGCCTTCACTAAGTGCGCCCGCAGGCTATTTTTGGTGCAAAGTCTATTTTTAGACTATGTCTATTTTTAGACATATGGATCATGGTCTATGAGTTGTAGGATGCTGTTTATGGATGATTGGTCATGTTGGGAAAAATAGATGGACTTCTATTTCTGGTTCACAGCGGAGTGATCAATGTCTATTTTTAGACTACCAGGCTACAAATAGAAAAGTCAAATATTACTGTCTCATAATAATATTTAGACTATAAACTTTATCTTATTCTCTTGGAGCACTTTAGTTTGAGCTACAGATGTGGCACATGCAGCTATCAGAAGGAAATATTCTTTCTTTGTGGGTCAGTTGAGCTATTGCATGGAGGACTTCAGTTAGAACTCAAGCAGTTAAGTTTGGTGGAGTTGGATGTGGAGTTGATGGAATTGTGTTCAGTTTGACTTGGTTGAACTAGTTGTAATTAGTCTAACTACAAATAGACTAATGATGAGTTGTGTGAATCAATTGTTAAACTAATTCACTAATTATTAACTCATAAAGCAACTGAAGAATACATCAGTTAACTCAGTTGCATGCCAGTGCATGTACAGTTCAGTGGAGACAGGTGTTATAGGTTGAGATTGCTATCAGTTGTGACTATAGTTGTGCATGAGATCTTGCACAATAAATGGGATTGAGTTATGCCAATGAGGACTGCGCAGTGTGGGCCAATACCAAGGAAATTGTAGCCTTTTCTCACGTGATTTTCACCTAGTATTGTGCAGTGGAGGCAAGCAAAGCAACAGAGAAGATTTGAACCTGTGACTTGTTCGGATCTGAGCTAGTTTTGTGTGTAACAGGTGGAGATAGTGCTAGATACTTGTGAGGAGTATTGTACTATGTATTATTACATGTTCTCAATCATTATAATATACAGATAGTGTGGGGTTTTTAGCTGTATGCTTTCCCCGGGTTACATACTGTGTTAATGTGTGCATGCCATTGATGTTTCATTGTTTTTGATGGTGCTAAATTGATGATCAACGTAGAGGAGATTATGTATTGTGCATGTATTCCGCAATAGTGTATAATCGGGATAATCTCTGTGAATAAGTGTTTATTATTCAAATTTCTACATGGTATCAGAGCTGTTGATCATCAGATCTATTACTCAGTAAGTGTTTACATTCTATTTCTTCAGGCAGAGTCTGTAATCGGGCCAGGTAGCCTTTGTATTCATCCTTGCTTTGGAAGGTGAGATATCTAGTAAAAGCCCATATAGTCAATCTCTGTATGAGAAATACTTAGTTCTCACGAATTCTAGATCAGAGGCGGTTGAGTTTGGAGCTGGTGGAATTCGAATTTGCAACAGTGTTTTCTTGGTGTCAAAGTGGCAATGTCTTTCAACGGATTGCGATTGGACTATGCTCTTGAGGGAAACTTGAACTATATTGCATGGAAGGACAGGATGGAGGTTGTGTTAGATGATAATGGGCTGAAGGAATTCATAGAGGCTGATGTCCAAAGCCTACTGATACTGCGCAGGTTGATGCTTGGCAAAAGAAGACAACAAAGTGTCGAAGGATTTTGTTGGAGGGCGTGAAGGATCACATTGTGTCCAACCTGCATGGTAAGGATTCTCCATATTTGATGTGGAAAGCATTGATAGATCTATTCCAAAGCAAGAGCGATCAGAGGAAGTTGGCGCTCAAGGATAAACTTAGAAACATCAAATGTGATAAGGGAGACAGTATTCCCAAGTATCTCACGAAGTTCACTCAGTGCAGAGATGAACTGGGAAGTGTGGGGTTGACTGTCGATGATGAGGACTTGGTGAGCTTGGCTCTACTTGGTCTTCCGAAGAGTTGGAATTCCTATTAGGACTCTGTCAATGGTCGAGAGAAACTGCCAGGATGGGAGATACTTTGGTCAGATCTTGTGTAGGAGGAGATCAGGCGGACTACTAGGGACGGATCTTCATCAAAGGGAACTGATGAAGAAAATTGTGCTTTGGCTGCCAAAGCAAAGAAGGGGTAGAACAAGAAATCTTCTCAGTCCGGTGCGAAAGGCAAGAAGCAGGACATGTCCAAGGTGAAGTGTTTTCACTGTCACCAACACAGACACTATGCCACTAATTGTCCGCAAAAGAAGAAGAACAAGCAAACTGCTGGATCTGCAGGAGGAGAGGCTCTAGCCTCGTAGTTTGAGCTTGATTTTTCATTGATCGCATGCTTGGTTTCAAGTGTGATGGGATCGGTGTGGTTCTTGGACAATGGTGTGTCTTTTCACATGATAGGAGATTGAGATTTGTTTTTTGATTTGGAGGAGAAAGAACTTGGAGTGCACATCGAGATGGGCGATGATGGTAGATACAGTGCGACCGGTATCATTACCATTTCCTTTGAGAGGGAGTCTGGTAAACCCTTCGTATTGAAGGAAGTGATGCATGTTCCAGGATTGAAGAAGAATCTTATATCTGTGGCAATGTTAGAAGACAAGGGATATGATGTTGTTTTCAGTGAGGGAAAGGCTTTCTTGCGCAGCAAGACAACTGGAGAAACCCGGAAGATAGGGGTTTGAGTGAGGAACCTTCATCAGTTGCATGTAGATGGATGCACAACAATGGCATGCAAGGCTGAAGGATTGGTGAGCTGGGATGATGGTGAGTTGTGGCACAGAAGATTGGGACACCTTCACCATGGAGCCTTGAAGATACTGCAACAGATCACTACTGGGCTTCCTAAAGGCACTCTTGCACAGTCAGATCAGTGCAAGGGGTGTACTTTGGGAAAGTTTATGAAAGCCACCTTTCACGAGAAGGATAGTCGCGCCACGATGATCATTGAGAGAATTCACACAAATGTTTGTGGACCTTTCTCAGTAGCTTCGACAACAAAACACAGGTATTATGTGATCTTTGTTGATGATTTCTCTCGTAAGTGCTGGATCTTCTTCATGCAAAAGAAGAGCGAGACATACTCAAAGTTTTGTGAGTTCAAAGCACTGGTTGAGAAGGAGTCGGGGAAGAAGGTGAAGGCTTTTAAGAGCGATAATGGTGGTGAATACATCTCTGGCGAGTTCAAGGATTTCTGCAGTGCAGAAGGGATTCGAAGAGAGCTCATAGCTCCCCATAACCCATAACAGAACGGGGTTGCTGAGCGGAAAAACAGAACGATCGTGGGTGCTGCACGGGCGATGTTGCATGATCAGGGCCTACCCCTTCACTTGTAGGTATAAGCATGCAATACAACAGTTTATGTGCAGAACCGTTGTCCTCACAGGATACTTGGCATGAGTACACCCGAGGAGGCTTATTCTGGTAAGAAGATTGATCTTTCTCATTTGAGGATTTTTGGTGCTAACATTTATATGCATGTGACGAAGGATGCCAGGAAGAAGTTGGAGCCGTCCGTAGAGGTTGGGATATTTGTGGGGTACACTGATACGCCCCACAACTATTGTGTGTATTTTCCAGACAATGGTAAGACTGTTGTGCAACGAGATATAAAATTTCAGGAGGAGAAAGCCATGAAGTGTTTGCTTGAGAGGGAGCCACACTTGCATGCAGATGAGAAGCTATTAGTTCCTAAGGATGAGCTTCAGGATGTGGATCAGCCACAAGGTGAAGTTCATGGAGTGGAAGAGACCACTCATGCAGGACCAACCATCAGAGGGCGGAAGCACTTGACAGAAGCTGAGCGACTGGCTCAAGATGCAGAGAAAGTTGTAGGACCACCTACAACCCAACGCAGGCAGAGACAATCACCTGATCAGTACACTAGATACATGTCTCTTGTGAGCAAATGTGTTGTGACTGAGCCATCCTCTTTCGAGGACGCTGTGGAGGATCCCGCATGGGTAGACGCCATGGTGGAAGAGTATGATTCGATTGTCAGAAACAGTGCATGGGAGATTGTTCCAAGACCGGAAGGGAAATCAGTGGTGGGTTCGAGATGGATCTACAGAGTTAAGTAGGCAGTTGACGGGAGTGTGGAGAAGTACAAGGCAAGATTTGTTGCCTGAGGCTTTTCATAGATAGATGGGATAGATTATGAGGAGACCTTTGCACCTGTCGCAAGGTATTCTTCCATACGGACGATTCTTGCTCTCTCAGCACAGATGGGATGGCACATTCAGTAGATGGATGTGAAGACTGCATTCCTTAATGGAGTCATTGAGGAGGAGGTGTACATTGAGTAGCCCAAAGGTTTTGAGATCTTCAACAGCGAGTCGCATGTGTGCAGGCTCAAGGGAGCGCTGTATGGGTTGAAACAAGCACCACGTGCTTGGTACACATGGATAGACAACTATTTCACCGAACTTGGATTCTCCAAGAGTGAGGCGGATCCAAACCTATACCAGATCGTGGTGGAGGGTAAGTTGCTTATCATTGTACTTTATGTAGATGATTTGATTCTAACAGGTGATGAGCTTTTGATACTTTCATGCAAGGATGATCTTGCTAAGGAGTTTGAGATGAAGGACTTGGGCCTCCTTCATTATTTCATGGGATTGGAAATTTGGCAGCACAGTGATGGACTATTTGTTTCTCAGGGTAAGTATGCTCGGGAGATACTGGAGAAGTTCAACATGCATGGCTGCAAGCCTGTTGATACTCCTCTTCCTGGAGGTTGGAGGAAGGAGGATGCCACTTCAACAGAAGAAGTGGATGCCACTGTTTATCGACAGTTGGTGGGGTCGCTTATATATCTGGTCAATACATGACCCGATATATGATATGTTATTAACCAGCTTTCAAAAGCTATGGTTAAGCCAACCAAGCTCTTCTGGAAGGTAGGCAAGCATGTATTGCGTTATTTGAGAGGCACATCAGGATATGGTTTGTGGTACAGACAGGAGGATGAGGTGAAGCTATGTGGCTTCACGGATGCAGATTGGGCAGGGAGCACAATAGACAGAAAGAGCACATCAGGAGGGGTCTTCAGTATCAGGTCGATAGCAGTTTCTTGGTACAACAGGAAGCAGAGATCCGTGGCACTTAGTTCAACAGAGGCCGAGTATATGGCAGCAAGTTTGGCTGCATGTGAGGCTATATGGATGAGGAAGACTCTGTTCGGGTTATTCGGTTCTTACTTGGAGCCTACTGTGATTTACTGTGGTAACCAGAGTTGCATTAAACTCTTGACTAATCTTGTATTTCATGATATATATAAGCACATTGACATCAGGTACCATCATATCAGAGATTGTGTGTAGCGGAGAATCATGTTACTTTCATACATTCCAACGGAGGATCAGGATGCTGGTATCTTGACGAAGGCGCTCACCAAGAGCAAATTCGAATACCACCGAGGCAGGATAGGGGTTGCTGATAATCCATATCTTGTTGAGAGGGAGTGTTGAGAATGCAACAAGATGATGGAGCTTAGTGGAAAGAATTCGCCTTCACTAAGTGGGCCCGCATGCTATTTTTGGCGCAAATTCTATTTTTAGACTATGTCTATTTTTAGACATATGGATCATGGTCTATGAGTTGCAGGATGTTGTTTATGGATGATTGGTCATGTTGGGAAAAATAGATGGACTTCTATTTCTGGTTCACAGCGGAGTGATCAGAGTCTATTTTTAGACTGCCAGGCTAAAAATAGAAAAGTCAAATATTATTGTCTCATAATAATATTTAGACTATAAACTTTATCTTATCCTCTTGGAGCACTTCAGTTTGAGCTATAGATGTGGCACATGCAGCTGTCAGAAGGAAATATGCTTTCTTTGTGGGTCAGTTGAGCTATTGCATGCAGGACTTCAGTTAGAACTCAAGCAGTTGAGTTTGGTGGTGTTGGACGTGGAGTTGATGGAGTTGTGTTCAGTTTGACTTGGTTGAACTAGTTGTAATTAGTCTAACTGCAAATAGACTAATGATGAGTTGTGTGTATTAATTGTTAAACTAATTCACTAATTATTAACTCATAAAGCAACTGAAGAATACATTAGTTAACTCAGTTGCATGTCAGTGCATGTACAGTTTAGTGGGGACATGTGTTAGAGGTTGAGATTGCTATCAGTTGTGACTATAGTTGTGCATGCGATCTTGCACAACCAATGGGATTGAGTTATGCCAATGAGGACTACATAGTGTGGGCGAATACCATGGAAATTGTATCCTGCGCTCACGTGATTTTCACCTAGTATTGTGCAGTGGAGGTAGGCAAAGCAGCGGATAAGATTTGAACCTGTGACTTGTTCGGATCTAAGCTAGTTTTGTGTGTCACAGGTGGAGATAGTGCTGGATACTTGTGAGGAGTATTGTACTATGTATTGTTACACGTTCTCAATCATTATAGTATACAAATAGTGTGGGGTTTTCAGCTGTATGCTTTCCCCGGGTTACATACTGTGTTAATGTGTGCATGTGATTGATGTTTCATTGTTTTTGATGCTGCTAAATTGATGATCAACGTAGAGGAGATTATGTATTGTGCATGTATTCCGCAATAGTGTATAATCGGGATAATCTCTGTGAATAAGTGTTTATTATTCAATTTTCTACATACTGTCCATTTAAGTGCTGAATATTTCTTTAACATGTTATTTAATTCTCTGATTAATTTTGCTAAGTTAGAAATGAATCTTCTAAGAAAATTTATTTTTCCTAAAAATGACTGTAATTCTTTGATGTTTCTAGGATGAGTGATGTTTAGGATGGCCTCTATTCTAGCTGGATCTATTCTAATTCCATCTTTTGATATTATGTGTCCGAAGCGTTTACCTTCTTCCAAATCAAAGAGTGCCTTTTTTGGATTCAAGGAAATGCCAAATTTTCTACATTTAATAAAAAATCTCCTTAAGTGATCTAGATGTTCATTATCTGATTTGGAAAATACTGTGATGTCATCTTGGTAAACCACTAGAAAGTCATGGAATTCTTTTGCAAAGGCTATGCCCATTGCTATTTGGAATGTTGATCCAGCATTCATCAATCCAAAAGGAATCTTCAAATACATGAAAGTACCCCAGGGAGTGGTAAATGCAGTCTTTGCTTGATCCTCTGGTTGAACTAATATTTGGTTGTATCCAGAGAATCCATCAAGCAATGAAATTCTGGATGACCCTACTACCCTCTGGAGAATGTGGTCCATTTTAGGGAGGGGATAGTTATCTTTTAATGACACTTTTTTCAAGTTTTTTAAATCAACACAGAGTCTAATTTCTCCTGTTTTTTTTCTAGTAGTGGCTAAATTAGATACGCAATCTGAATATCTAATTGGTGCTATTGTTTGTGAATCATACATCCTTTTTACTTCTTTTTCAATTAATGGCATAAGAACTGGATTAATTCTCCTAAGATTTTGTTTAAAGGGTTTCTAATCTTCTTTGATGGGTATCTTATGTTGAATAATGCTGGTATCATAAGACTTAAGGTCTTCATAACTCCAGGCAAAGATATCTTGAAACTCTTTGAACAGACTTATGTATTTCAGCTTTTCATCTGGAGGTAATTCATTGGATATTTTGATAAGCTTGGGTTTTTCTTTTGTTCCTATGTTACATTCTTCTATGTCTGCTCTTAAAGGCTCCATTTTTGGTTTTCTAGCTACATCATTTGAATCAAAAAAATCTTCTAATGGGACTAATCCCTTAGGCAAAAAGTTATTTTTAAGGTTTAAAATCTCAGAATCATCATTGATTATTTCTTCTATTTCTACTTTTTTCTAAATTATCTATTTCTACTTTAGTGAATTTAGTGGGTTTATCTACATCTAAAGCATATATATCTATCTCATCATTTAAAATGTTATCTACTGTACAATCAATATCTATGTTACAGTTTTGAAACTCTCCCTCAGCATTCATGAAATCATAGATTTGAGAATCTTGTGAAAATATCTGCCAATATTTCAAATTATCAGGTATAACAGGTCTGTGTCTTACTTCAGCAGTGTACTGGTGGTTGGGCTGAAAAGGTAATCTGCAAGTGCTAGTAAAAATAACCAAACTATGAGCTTGCATGTTCAGTTTCCTAGGAATAGCAGCAAAATCAGTTTCAAGAAGTTCCTTAATCAGATCTAGAACAATTTATTTGTGTTGGCTAAGTCTGGGATTATTCACAGAGTATTCTCCTTTAATTTGTTTTATAATCAATTCCAAGTCTCCCATGATAGAAACTCTTTTGGCTCCAAGTTTTCTTACAATTTTCCATGTTATGAATCCAAACTGCTGCACCTGCTCCTAATCTATTCATAGAGCCATCAAAATATAAATTCCATAGAGACCCATGAAGTATGTTTTCACTATTAGGTGCTTGATACTTTTCTTCTACAGCTGTGATTTCATTTTTGTCATTGTATGAATTATACAAGATAAATGAGTCCATATCAGATTGCATGGAGTATATACGGAAATTCTGTGGTTTTATGCACTACTTACCATGCATTTCATTAATGTTTCTCTGTAAAGATTTCTTTGCAGACTGAATACAGAGATGGTAGCATATGACATGTCTAACTATAGAGATCCCTGCAATTTTTCTCCCCATGAGCGAGATAATAACATTCCATACTTGGGTGGGATATCAGAAACTACTATGTCCATAACAATACTCTTTGCTGGGCACCGAACTAGAGTTACACACAAATATTTAATCAGGCCAAAGCATTTGACTTGGCTAGAATCAAAGGAAAATAGGTCCTTGTATGGTCTGGTGATATCTAAGTTTAATCTCTCCATGATTGCTTTAGGCATTAGGTTATGGGATGCCCCTGAATCTAGCATAGCATTATGTAAGATTTTATCATGAACATTTAAGCTAATGTAGAATGGAGGGATACTCCCTTGTTGATGGGTTCCATTTACTTCTGGACCAAATAATAACCTAGGTTGATCATCATTAATGTTTACAGGATCTTCTCCTTCACCTATGTTTAGTGTTTCAGCGATTTGTGCTTTGTATGATTCATTTTTTACTAACTCTATCAAAGGAACTAATATTTTCAATTTGGTTATCTCAATCTTAATGTTGAATTGCAATTGAGTTTTGCCTAATTGTAGGAGATTTTAATTAGCAATTGTGGTCTGTGTACTTTTATCTTCTTTATTAGAACTTGGAAATTCAGTTTGTGTACCAACAATTTTTTTTTGAATTTTCTTATCTGGAATAGTTTGATTAATAGTTGAAGTTTGCGTTTCAACTGAAGTTATATCTACAATTTTTGGGATGGAAGTCTCCTGAGTTCCTCTAGGGAGAACTTGTAGAACTTTGGTCACAGGAGCTTCTGTTATTTTTTTAGTTTGGGTTTGGACTAGTTTCTTAGTGGGAACTTCTGTATTCTTTTTTCTTCTAAGGCTATACTTTTTGTGAAATTCATAAATAGCAGATTCATAACCTTGTTTGTAGTCAAAGGATTCATCATATTCCAATTGTAATTGTTGTAACATTTACAATTCCTGTTCTTCCTGAGTAAGAATAACAACATCTTCGTTTTTAATTCCTGATAGATTTATCTAGGTGTCCTCTTCTTCATGATTTTGTTAACCTTCAACATAATTTTCCTGGAAAGGAGGTATAATTTGTTGATCAAGTATAGCATCTCTTGTTTTTCCAGTATTAATATTTTTCCTAAAATCGGGGTTTCTTAATGGGGGTGCTTGTTGATTTTCCCACTGAGATTTTCTTTCCATATTTTATAATCTATCAATTATCCTTTCTACACTTTTAGCTAAACTATTTATTTTACCATCTGAAGTGGATGGTTCCTCTTTAATGGTAACTCTTTTCTCAATTATCATCCTAGCTTTCTTAGCTAATAAATTTGCTTCTACACTAACAATATTACTTTGCATCTTTTCCAATGTTTAAGGGTTTCTTTCTCTTAATTGGTAAGACATATTAGTGTCAAAACCATCATGAAATTTGATTAATGCTAAGTCTGGTGGAGGTTTTATATTGGAAGGGATTGCATTATAGATACTGTTGAACCTAGTACAATAGTCTTGAACAGATTCATTAGGATCTCTTCTAATGTTTTCATTGTTGAAATATGGCAACAAGAATATTCCAATTTAATTTGTCCTTGAATTAAATTGTGAATTAAAATCGAATTTAGTCTTGACAACTACTTGGAAATAATTAATTAATTTATTTTAAATTAATTAGTTGGATAATTCAAGTTAGAAGTCTTTCTGAAGTCATGCAAGAGTTATCCCTTAAATTAAGGAGATAAGATTGAGTTATATTTGAGTTGTAATTAGTTAACTCAGTTTACTGAGCTAAGTCCAGTTAAATTAGTTCCAAACTGTTTGAGGAACTAATAGTGAGTTAACAGTCAGTTGATGCATTAATGCACTCAACTAGTGCTACTCCAGTTAACTTAAGATTCCCTCATCAGAAACTCATGCATGTCTATTATGAGAAATACCCAGTTGGGATTAATGTTCAAGGAAAGTGTACTATCAGTTGCATGTGTTTTCTCATGGAGAAAACTCATGCATGCAGTCAAGGATTCATCCTTGAGGATTGCGCAATTTTGAAGGCTTGATCATCCACAAGGAACAACACAAGGAAATAGGAGCTTGGAGGGAAGATAGGAAGGCTGGAGAGAAGCCAAGATTACTTGTGAGCATCTGTGAGGATTGTACTGAGAGCTGGCTAGCTGTGAGAGCTAAGGATTTGTATAATTACTATGTATTTCCACCATGTATGATAATACAATAGTGTGGGGTTTTTATCTGAGACTTTCCCCAAAGTATTTTCGGGTGTATTGTGCCATTGATTCTTCTTCCTCTGGTTATATTGTTCATCTCGATATTTAAGCTTCCACAAATTGATAGTAGAAGTAGGTTATAGTATTGTGCTTTGATTTATATTGTATTATCGGGTTAACCTATCACATATTTTCTACATGGTATCAGAGCTGTGAACAATATATTGAGAAGATAATTCAAAGTTTGAAGTTGGGGTTGCAAGTGCACATCAAATTCATATCATACTTCAAGGTTGACCAATTCCGTTCTATGGCTTGAGACTCAAGTATGCCTTGGAAGGTAGCTTGAATTACATAGCATGGAAAGATAGAATGGAGGCTATATTATAAGACAATGGCTTGAAGGAATTCATTGATCAAGAAATCCCAAATCCAGCTTCAACTAATGCACAAAAGTTGGTTGAGTGGAAGAATTGTGTGGCGAAGGTGAGACAGATCATCCTTGAGGGAGTTCGAGATCATATTGTCTCGAGTCTCCATGGGAAGGATACTCCATTTTCAACATGGAAGACATTGAAGGACCTCTACTAGAATAGTAGCGACCAGAGGAAATTGGCGCTCAAGGATAAGCTTCGAAGAATCAAGATGGAGAAGGGTGATACTATTTCCACATATTTGAACAAGCTCACCACCTACAGAGATGAGCTTGGCAATGTGGGAACAACTACTACCTATGATGATATGGTGAGCCTCGCTCTCCTTGGCCTTCCAAAGAGTTGGACTAGCTACCAGGACTCTGTGAATGGAAGGGAGAAACTGCCAGATTGGGAACGACTGTGGTCAGATCTTATGCAGGAGGAGATCAGGAGGAGCACACGAGATAGTTCTTCATCCAAGAATGATGATGAAGAAAATCTGGCCTTAGCAAGTAAGGCAAGAAAAGGGAAGGGGAAGGCTTCCCATTTCAAATCGAATTCTTCTCATAGAGGGAAGAAGGGTGATATGTCTAAAGTAAGATGCTTTAATTGTCACAAGATGGGACATTATGCGACTAATTTCCCATCGACGAAGTCCAAGAAGGGACCATTGGATGGATTGGAAGGTGAGGCATTAGCCTCTTAGTTCGAAATGGACTTTACCCTCATCGCATGCATGGTGTCATCGATGATGGGTTGTGTCTAGTATCTTGACAGTGGAGCCTCATTCCACATGACCGGTGATAAAAAATTATTTAATGCCTTGGAGGAGAAAGACCTCAAGATGCACATAGAGATGGGTGATGATGGAAGGTATAGTGTTTCAGGAGTGGGCACCGTTGCTTTTCAGAGGGAGCATGGAGCTCCTCTTTCCTTGACAGATGTGATGTATGTGCCTGGACTGAAGAAGAACTTGGTATCGGTTACGATGTTGGAGGACAAAGGCTACGATGTTGTCTTCAATAAAGGAAAGGCGTTCCTAAGACACATAGCCATGGGTCAGACCAAGAGGATAGGGATTCGGGTGAAGAATCTCTATAAACTAGAGGTAGATGATTGTGCAACATTGAGTACGAAAGCATAATTGGTGCAAAGAAAAGACAATGGTGAGTTGTGGCATAAGCGGTTGGGCCATTTGCATCATGGGGCTTTGAAGATAATGCAACAGATATCTACAAGACTTCCCAAAGGTAAACTTGAGCAAGTTGACACATGCAAAGGTTGTACCTTTGGAAAGTACACCAAGTCTTCCTTTCATGATCGAGACAGTCGAGCAGAGACTATCTTAGAGCGATTTCATATTAATTTGTGTGGACCATTCTCGATGGCATCCACAAAGAAGCAAAGGTATAATGTGATTTTCATTGATGACTATTCTCGTAAATGCTGGATTTATTTCATGTAGAAGAAGGACCAAACTTTCACAAAGTTTTGTGAGTTCAAAGCTTTGGTAGAGAAAGAGTCAGGGAAGAAG
This sequence comes from Pinus tabuliformis, assembly GCA_031772625.1. Taxonomy (NCBI): domain Eukaryota; kingdom Viridiplantae; phylum Streptophyta; class Pinopsida; order Pinales; family Pinaceae; genus Pinus; species Pinus tabuliformis. Next base: position 192,546,586 of record CM062811.1, read on the forward strand.
ATCAAGGCCTTGAGAAGCAAAAATGGTGGAGAATATGTCTCTCAAGAGTTTAAGGACTTCTGTGTAGTGGAAGGAATTAAACGAGAGTTGACGACACCTCATAACCCATAGCAGAATGAGGTAGCCGAGAGGAAGAACAGAAGTAGGGCAGCACGGGAAACGTTGCATGACTAATGCCTACCACTTCACTTGTGGGTTGAGGCATGCAACACAACGGTCTATTTGCAGAATAGAAGCCCACATCACATACTTGGGATGAAGACCCCAAAGGAACATTTCTCTGGTAAGAGACCAGATGTGGGTCACTTCAGGATCTTTGGCTCATCGGTATATTCCATGTGACAAAGGATGCATGAAAGAAGCTTGAGCTGACAATATAGTTGGGGATATTTGTGGGGTACACTGATACACCTGACAACTATCGGGTGTACTTGTCTACTAGTCGGAGGACAATGGTTCACAAAGATCTCAATTTTGATGAGCAGAAGGCCATGTGAGTTTCCCTTGAGAGGGAGCTCCAACTATAGGCTGTGGAGGAACTGTTGGTTCCTAAGGAGGAGGAGCCTTAGACTAATACAGAGCAGCTGCATGTAGAGGTTCCAGGAGTGGAGACATCCACTCAAGAGAGTCTTCCAGAGATGGACGAAAGCGCATAAGAGAAGTTGACAGATTGTTGGAGGATGTGAGAGAGAATGTGGGAGCACCATATTCTCAGTGCAGACAGAGGAGGTCACCTGAGGGGTACACTGGATACATGGCCCTTGCTGGGGAATATGTTGAGACTGAGCCATCTTCCTTTGAGGAGGTAGTGTAGTAGCCGATTTGGGTTGATGCTATGGTGGAGGAGTATGACTCCATAGTTCGTAACAGTGTTTGGGACATGGTTTTGAGACAGGAGAACAAGTCAGTTGTGAGTTCCCGTTGGCTTTACAAGGTAAAGAAAGCTATTGATGGTAGTGTGGAGAAGCATAAGGCAAGATTTATTTCCCGTGGCTTTTCACAGGTTGAGGAGGATCATGTTGCTGTAGTATATTTCGATAGAGGAGCAAGATGCTAACATTTTGACAAAGGCATTGTCAAAGTGTAAATTCAAGTTCCATAGAGACAGGATTGGGGTGGCAGATAATCCCTTTCTTGTTGAGAGGGAGTGTTGAAATATGGAACAAGATATTCCAGTTTAATTTTTCCTTTAATTAAATTGTGAATTAAAATCGAATTTAGTATTAACAGCTACTTGTAAATAATTAATTAATTAACTTTAAATTAATTAGTTGGAGAAATTCAAGTTAGAAGTCTTTTTGAAGTCACGCAAGAGTTATCCCTTAAATTAAGGAGATACGATTGACTTATATTTGAGTTGTAATTATTTAACTTAGTTTACTGAGTTAAGTCCAGTTAAATCAGTTCCAACTATTTGAGGAACTAATAGTGAGTTGACAGTCAGTTGATTCATTAATGCACTCAACTAGTGCTACTCCAGTTAACTGAAGATTCCCTCACCAGAAACTCATGCATGTCTATTCTAAGAAAGACCCAGTTGAGATTAATATTCAAGGACAATGTAATATCAACTGCATGTGATTTCTCATGGAGAAAACTCATGCACGAAGTCAAGGATTCATCTTTGGGGATTGCACAGTTTTGAAGGCTTGATTTTCCACTTGGTAATAGGCTAATCATCCAAAAGGAACAACACAAGGAAATAGGAGCTTGGAGGGCAGAGAGGAAGGCTGGATAGAAGCCAAGATTGCCTATGAGCATCTATGAGGATTGTACTGAGAGCTGGCTAGCTGTGAGAGCTAAGGATTTGTATAATTCTTATGTATTTCCACCAAGTATGATAATACAATAGTGCGAGGTTTTTATCTGAGACTTCCCCAAAGTATTTTCATGTGTATTGTGCCATTGATTCTTCTTCTTCTGGTTATATTGTTCCGCTTGATCTCTACGCTTCTGCAAATTGATAGTAGAGGTAGGTTATAGTATTCTGCTTTGATTTATATTGTATTATCGGGTTAACCTATCACAGATTTTCTATAGTCATATTCAGACAATATCTGTAAAGGGTTTTTCTTTCTTTCCCATCTATCAATAAAAAATATATGAAAATCAGCTAAATAAGCAATATGATTAGCAGGTAAACCTTTGAACCATTTTTTAACATCCCTTGTCAGTGTTTGGGCAAATAATCTCATTTTCACATCAGACTCATCAATCTCATGTAATTCAAAGTAGTCAGTCATTTTAGTCACATGCTGTTGGGCAGTATACTGACCAATAGCATCAAATAAAATGATTTTACTTTGATAGTATTGGGGCATGGTATGTAGTTGAGCTGGTAAGACCAAAAGTGCATATCTGTTTGCCATGGTTGAGATTTTGGTTTGACTGGGTGACAAAGTAGTGGTGCTTGAAGAAGGACTTGAGATGGCTGTAGCTGAACTAGATGAACTTGAGAAGTTTGGTTGGAGAGGAAGCTGAGGTATGAATGGTTTAGGGGAATGAACTATGGTGGATATTATAGGTGAAGTGGTAGTAAATGAAGTTGTATTTACAATTTTTAAAGACTCTGTAGAAACTTCATGGGTAGCAGCAGTGAGGGCAGCTAATTCAACTGATTGTTGAAGATAGGCTTCATATATATGGCTTATCAAAGTATAGGTTAAAGCTTCTAGTTTATCAAAAGTGTCCAAAACATGTTGATCTAAATCTGGATGTATAGGAACCTTCTTTGACTCAATGAATTGAATAAAATTAGGGTCTATTACAGTATCATGAATTGAATTTTCTGATTTGGTTCTAAATAAAGAAAGCTCAAATGATAAATCAAATTTAATATCCTCTAAACTTGATAATTCTTTGGGGAGTGAATTTGCTTTAATTAACTGACTACTACTTCCTTGAGTTTCTACCTTTTTTGGTTTTCTTGAAATTCTGTCAGGATCATCAACTATTGTAACAGGGTTTGGATTTGGATTTGCCCTGGTATAGTGTGTTATTTTGGAAGCCAGAATTTTAATTTTTTAAGCGAAACATTTTAACAAATCTAAAATGACCTTAAGGTGCAAAAGATGATATTTAAGATTTCCTTAAAGTTTTATTAAACTGAGGACTAGTCCCTAGTATGGTCGCCAATATGTTATCACTCCAAAATTTCTTTAGAGTTGTTATGAAAGAAATGATAGAGGTAACCAAAAACCTACTTTGGAGATTAGGATCTAGCCTTCCTAATGCTCAGAGAGGGCTCTCTCATTATGATTTAACTTTGTCTTGTTAATTGATTTTAGGCTAGTTATTTAAGCTTTGATTGGGTTTTGATTTTGGTTTGGAGGTGGAATCACTGACTTAGATGGATAGAGGGATGTCTTTTACCATTGGGCTATGGAGTCAAATGTCAAACAACAAGACTGGATCAAGTTCTAAAGATAGTGTTTACAGGGCAAGGTAGCTGAGTAAGTTCAGATCTTTTAGGCTAGATGGTGTAGTGGTTTTCAATCGGGGTCAAGGAGCAATTAAGGATTCCTCAAACTGGATAATGAAGGAAATGGTAGGGGTCAATTGAAACTAGGGAGAAATGAAGGATTCCCTAGTCTGGATATCAGAAGAAAACATTAAAATGATTAACTGTTCAAGACAGAGTGTACTTAAAAAAATTCTGTAATAATTTTCCAGTTATTTCATTCAATTTAGATAACATGTAAGTTTGTGAAACACTTAAGAAAATAACAATTTGAAAAAAATAAAATACTTCACTGAAGTGGCCCAACAAATGAATCCTGTAATGTAATTTCTTTATTACTCAGTCCAGTCTGTTGACTTGAAACATTGGTACAATGAACCCTCAGGTTACAGATCAATACAACTATAGAAATGTTTAGCAATCCACCCTCTATACTTCAAATTATAAATTATTTATACAAAAAATTATTACAAAATGTCCTAAACTGTCTTGGGAATTATTCTAGGAAAAAGAAATGTCTTCATGCAAGAAGATAGAGACAGATATTCAACTATCGCAATCTGTCCCCGTTTATTTGGCTGTGTCTTATGCTTTGATCTTTTGCTGTTTTTTCTCCTTTACTGTTGGTATTCCACGTTGACTGTTCTTTTACTTTGTCTTTTAACTGATACTCTTTGACCTGAGCTAGCCTTCTGCTTTTCTTTTACTTCTCCGTTTTCACTTTTACCTTGCATTTTTAGAGTAAGTCATTTATTTCTCCCAAGTCTCTGCATCTGGTAATTTAGTATTTACCATTCTTCTGTAGACTTGATCTGCTTCTGTGTACTTTGCAAAGGTGTGCTTGTTCACAAAAAGATGTTTTACCTCATGTTGGAGGTAAAATAGGTTCTGAAAAGTTTGGTACAGAACATTTCCTATTGGCATCCCTTTCATAGAAGAATTATTGGCTTGATCTCTTGCCACCTCTCTGATCTTCCTGTTATAGTCTTCTTGTGGCATTAGTCTATCATTTATTATGAAGGGATTCAGCAGATCTTAAAGCATCAAACTTAACCATGAACTTGCCTATAGCTAGCTCCATGGTTTGGAATTTGTCCTCAAGGTTCATCATTAAGTTCCTCTTGGTGAGCACTTTCTTCACCTCTAGTATGGTGCCAGTCCTGTCAGCTATGTCCAATTCCTGCAATTCATACTTAATTTTAGAGTTAAGGAATTAGATTATCCTTGAGGCTTCTTTTGGCATGTCTCCAAGTTCGGCCTTAACTCTCTGAATTTCTTCAGTAGCCTCTTTGACTAAATCATTTTGTTCAAAGAGGACTTGTATAGATGGCCAAATATCATTGATAGAGTCAATTATATTGGTCCATAGTTTTTCTTTAGCTTGGGCAAGTGGCTCCTTCAATGTTAACTCTTTCTTCAAATTCTTCATCCTCTCAGTCAACCTGTTTGACTTATGTACTTCATTTTTTTGCATAATTTGGGCCAGTTTCTTCTCATCCTCGAGACTTGTTATCTGTTCCTTGAGTTTATTTATTTCTGTGGTCCGAATGGACATGTCCTCCATGGCCTTCACTAGTTTGCTTGCCTCATCACTTGGTTGAGTTACTACTATTGTTGAACCTGTTGCTAATGTAGATGTTGTTGCTGCTGGAAGTGCAGTTTCTAGTGGAGCTGTTGGGGCCAATGAAGCTGCCAAAGTTGATGGAATTGCTATTGTAATTGTAGGAATGCCAGTGGAAGTCGCTGTCTCAAGGCTGGCCTCTTTCAATTGTATTAAACTGTCCAATTCCTTCTCCATTTCTTTCAATTGATCATTTAGTTGGAGAATGAGGTCCATCATATCCTCTTACTGGGTTTGGGTTTCTAAGACCTGCTTGGTCTGTGGATGTTCTGAATGAGGCAGCTTTAGTTGCTTCTTCAAAGCAATAATATCCTCATTTTTCTTTTTTAGAAGTTTTTCTGCGGCTTTGACATCATTGGGATTATACTCAAGCTCAATCACCAAGTCTTCCAGTGACTTGATTCTGTTATCCTTGGCCTGTGAGGATGCCTTCTCCAGCTTAAGCTGTGCTGTGATGTTATCCAGTGAACTTTGAAGTTTGTGCACAATCATTTCTTTATTTGTCATGGTGGAATAAATCATTTCACCAACCTATTTATGGAACTCAATTTGGTCAATAGGATGAACATCTCTAGCCAATACTTGAAAATCTATTTTCCTGTAGATAGCTGATGATCTTGGCTGTTGGACTATAGGATGCATGAATGCCATTTGCATTTTACCAGTCTTAATGTCAAAGGCTGACACTAATCTATTTTGATTGGCAGGTGTTTGCTTGAAGTACTGGGCATAAGTTTCAGCCTTCAATGCATCATTCCTCAACTTAATTTCGTTGTACTTCTCTTTTATATCTTTCTCTCTATCCACAGGCTTGCTCGATGAAGAGACTTCAATGCTAAGTTGTTTTTCAATATGTTGAGTGCTTGAAGTATAAGGCTGGTGAGTTTCCTCTGAAACTGTTGCACCTTTACTCCTTCCAACCATTGTCTCAGTGTCAATGATTTCCACTATCTCAATGGTGTATTCTTGCTCAGTTACAGGATTAAGCTTGGGCCTCAAACCTGTCATCTGTAGTGTCCACACCAGAGCTAGAACCTTCTTCCCTGGCTCTTTTCACATTTATGTCCTCATTGGTTGGAGTCTGTAGGATGGGAGTAATAGTCATCTGTTTTTGTAGGGATGGAACATGTAGAAAGGAACTAGTATCAATCTTCTTTTCCACGTCTATTAAAGTATTCTCCACATCTATGAAAGTGTTTTCCAACCATTCTTACTGGTCGGCGAATCTCTCAATGTCTGGCCTGGGCTCATGTATGAAAGGGCTTAATTTAAACTTGAGCCTTAACTTGTTTATGACTCCATTAGGGTCATACTGCCACATAAAACTGCGCTTGAAGTTCATCTGCTATAAGATTTTGTCTGCCTCTGGTCCAGCTTCCTTATTATTACAAGTAAAAGGGCCCAATTGGCTTTTCATTTTAAACTGAGTCTTCTTCCTGGCTAATAGGAAATTAACTTCATTAGAGTTTATGATTTGACTAAAATACTCTAATGCAAATATCCTCATGGAGAGGTATTTGGGAAACTTGTAGGGAGTAATTTGGCATCCATATATTCTAATTTCTGTGTGGTCCTGGTATAGATACCAGTCTCCGACTCTACTGTTCTTAGCCAACTGTAAAACTCTCTTAATCTCCTCACTAATTCTAGGTTGATAGCTACTAGTTAGCATGTTTATAACTGGATGAACAAATGAATCAATGAAATATTTATAGCTAAAAACAATGGAATATATTTGGATCAATGGTGTCCAATAGGTGATAGATCTTGGATGGCCCTTGGTGTCTAACTTTTGGATGCTGACTGGAAATTTATCTGACTGAAAGTATAAGAACATGTGAAACAATACTGATGAATATTTGAAGACTCTGTCATTTGGCATTATGATAAACTGTTCATGGATTCTGTCTGCTATGAACTGAGCAAAGTTGTAAACTGTAGCTGGAGGCTTTCCTGTGTAAAAGATAGAAAGGAAAGCAAGAACAACCTCATCCACATGCTCATCAGTGGTGTATCCTAGAATGCAAGATAGCATGGTTATAATTTGTTTGTCTCTTTAAGAGAAAATGGTGGCAGCATATGGAGGACTATGTGTTGGTGTATGAGACTCTTCAATGATGAAAGTATGAAAGATCTGAGCTTTCTTGGGAAGATCTAGCTTGGTGTAGAGTTCAAGTAAGCCTTCAATGGAAAATGGGGTCTCATTTGGGTTTGGCTGGATCTGCAACATTTTATTTATTGATTATGCAGTAATGGTGAACAAAACCTGTTGGTCGGGGGTGACTATGGCTCTTTGACTGGGGACATAGCAAGCTTGGCTGAAGTGGATGATTTCTAGGAATAGGTGTAACTGTGGGAAAAAGTACTTCAACAAATTTGACTCCCATAGGTGAATGCCATCATTCTGGTTCAAAAACCTATCTTTACTCCATCAGTGGAGTTTCAGTAGGTGACTAGGGGAAGCAGTATCCTTAATTTGAAATTCTCTGTCAGCTAATGGGAGGTGGTCCATATCTAGGTGAGGGGTTTGCAGGGTTCTTACATCTAGAGAGGTTTGGGAAGCCATAATTTGGTTTACTAAACTGAATTTCTTTTTTGTGGCTTTAGGAGTAAGGTTAGAAGGTATGGAATCAGTAAGGAGGGTAATTGCAATCTGTAAAAAAGGGGTTTGGATGCCAAGTAGGTGTTTTCTTCAGTTTAGGAAGTATTTTTAATTAATTTAATTAATTAACCTTTGATAATTACTGTGTATAACTTAAATTTATAGGGCCGTTCTGGTTCTGTTAAGAATACCTAGAAATTTGAAGGTTTGGTGCACAGACAGGGTTCTGTGGTGGCAACAGAGGCTCCTGAAGCTTTAATTATCAATTTTCTACTTCAATTTGGTGTCTGCAACATCTTCGGGTGGCAAAAGGTGGTTAAATTGGTTGCGTGGAGGTTCAGTGTGTCAGAATTTGTTAACAAAGGTTTGCAACGAAAATGAGCGAAAAGAGTAAAATGGGGCTTTTTCGGCCTTTTAACCAATAACGGTTACATTTTGGCACGAGTAATGGCGAATGAACAGTGGGCAGTTTTCGTTTAGGCGAGGAGGTGGTTTTGTGTGATATCGCACAACTTTTGGGTGGAGGGCAGTATTTTTCACGAGCATGCAATATAACCTGGTGCTGCCACGTAGCCAAACAATGCTTGGCCAAAAACCATGAATATTTCATGCTCTCGGATCGTTAACTGTCGGATGATGAATTTGCGCAATATGGCTATGCGTCGTTAGATATGGAGGTGGGATATCAGAGGGATGTCACGCGGTGAAGTTGCACGGATGGAGTTGGGATGTGATTGGTAGGGTCGGGGGTTTAATTACAAAGAATTGTAATTACTTAACAAAATAGTGACATGATTTAAATATAAGCAGTGGGTTAATAAGAGGTCGGGACCATGGGTTATATGGCAGAGTTTTTAACTATAGACCAAGGTTTGGTGAGTTAAAAGGGGGTCAGGGAATTATGATGTGGGGGACTTTAAATGTATAAAGCGGGGAGTATAGTAAATAACTTAGGATAAAGGGTTTTAGTCGGTCTTTAAGGGGAAAAGGGAAATTAATAAGGGGGGAATGTATCATTTGTGATGGGAATGTGTTTCACACTAGGAAAAGGGATTTTGGGAAGGGAGAATGATTTTTTGAGGGTAATGTCTAGGGAAATGTGTGAAACCAAGGGATAAGAGGTCAAAATGAGGGGAAAGGGTTTTTACAAGTAATTAAGGGATAGTGAGGGGAAATTAATAAACTAAGTATGTGGGGGGTCTAGTGAGATGAGGGGAAATTAGTAAATAAACTTTAGTGAATGTCCTTTCTCTTTGACAATTCCTCCTACACATGAAACATAGGATTAAGCACGATGAATGTGCTTTTTGACTTAGCAACCTTGTGGACTTGCAAAACTTCTTCTACATACCCTTTATTTACCCTAGCATTTTCTCTTCATTCATTGGGTGCATTTGAGCTTTTTGACCCTTCATTTCTTTTTCCCTGATAAGGAAACTATCTAATTCTAACCTTATAACTTCCAATGGCTCAGATTAAACTGATGAGCTCATTATTACTCTCTACCTAACCTCTGATCTACCAAGATTAAACAGTTTGGCTAGATCTTTATTCTCTATCTATCAACATGAAATTTAAAGCATGAACGAGTCAAGATTAAACTATTTGACCATCATGGATTGTGGAATTTTTGACAAGTTGCACAAAATATTATTTTACAAAGTAAAGTAAAAGGAGTGGCATTTGAATTTGCACACTTTCATGATCTATTTTCATCTCTCTTTGGGGTTCATATTTTTTACTTTTTTTGATCTTTTTTTCGTTCTTTTTGTCCTTTGATTATTCTTTTAGGACATACCATCTTTACATCTTTTAATTTAATATGGGAAAACATTTTGCAGAAAGCAAAAGTATGTACAATATTACAAGACTAACCATAACCAATTCAAAATTATGAATCCTATTATTATAGGACACTAACACATTTGATGGTTGTAACTTTCCTCCAACTCCTTTATTAATATAGATCGGTTTTTCATCCTTCCATATGCTGCTATTCATTCTTTACTTATTATATTTAATTAATGAATGTATAGAATTTTGGTTTATATTTATTTATTCAATAATATTTATATGTTTCTGATAGTTTTGATTATCAAGATATTATGATGTGAAGGTTTCTTTGTTATCTCTCTTATGTGTAGGACCAAGATTTGGAGCTAGCTAGGAGCGCTTCCCAGCTACACTAAAAACCCCAAAAAGTCCTCCATGCAAGGACTCACAGGAATTCCTTCTCTTTTTCTTAATCTATACTCTACATCTTGATCTATTAAAAATATTGAGCCTTAGAACAACCTTTCTCTTAATTGGTTTGTCTTAGCTTTCAGGGATAAACTGAGAGGGTTTTATGTTCATCTAATCGTGCATTAAATCCTACAGCGAAATGATATTGAGAAACTGTAATATATTTCACTATGTAATTGAAATTAGTAAAATGAACCCATAAAGGGGGTCATAAATGGGAATAAAAGTAAAACTCCAAACAAGAAGCCAAAAGTGGATGCAACTATAGATGAAAAATTGGGAGTAGAATTTGATGTTAAACTAGCCATCAAAACAAGATGCAAACAATGACACAAAAAGGGTTTTAAAGTAGAATTAAAAAAGGGTGCAACACTAGACACCAAGAAGGGAAAAAAATAGGGCATACAAAAGGATACCAAATTGGATGCAAACAAGGATGCAAAAATGGACACCAAAATGAGGATGCAAAGAATGGTGTAAAATTAGGATGCAAAGTTGGGTGCAAAAAGGACGTAAGAAAAGACACCAAATACATGCAAAATGGGACTAAAAAAGGGTGAAACCAAGGATACCAAAAATGATGCATAACTAGATGAAAATTCTAGCTAAAATCTAGGTACAAAATGAGATGCAAATATGGACACAAAATGTGGCAGAAAAAATGATGCAAATTTGGATGCCAAAAAGGATGCAAAATTAGACACCAAAGAGGATGCAATATTGGACATAAAAATGGTACAAAATTGGACACAAAAGTTGAAAAAATGGTGCAAAAATAGGCATAAAAATGGCTCAAAATTGGATGCAAATTGAGATGCAACATTGGATGCAAAATGAGGTGCAACAAATGATTCAAAACTTGGTGCAAAAAAAATGCAAAAGAAGACAAAAAAAAAGGCTCAAAATTGAATGTAACATTAGACAAAAAATGGGATGCAAAGGTGAATGCAACACATGGTTCAACATAGGATGCAAATTTAAATGCTAAAAAAGATGCAAATATGGTGCAAAATAGGATGCAAAAAAGGGAGGCAAATAAAACGAAAAATGGATGCAAAAAATGGTGCAAAATGGATGAAAAATTTGGCACTAAATCAGATTCAAAATATGGTGCAAAATTGGGTGCAAAAAATGGTGTTAAAAAAGGGAGAAAAATTGGCACAAAAATAAATGTAAAAATAAGTAGAAAATTAGAAGCAAAACATGGCATAAGGCTAGATGCAAAAACTGGGACAAACTGGGACAAACTGGATGCAAGAAAAGGCACTAAATCAGATGCAAAAGATGGTGTAAAACTAGATGCAAATTACGACATAAAACTAGAAGCAAAGAATGGCACAGAATAGGTAGAAAAAAATGATGCAAAATTAGATGCAAAAAATGGCACAAAACTAGAAGCAAAACCTGTTGTAAAATCAAATGGAAATATTGGTGCAAAATATGATGGAAAAAATGATGCAAAATTTGGCGCAAAAAAGGACGCTTTAAAAATTGTACAATAGAGCCAGATTTAGCACCAGGCTACTCATCCCAATTGACAAAAAAATGCACTAAAATCTGGTGCTAAATCTGGCGCAAATTGCCTGTTTTGTTGTAGTGTATATGAAGCAGCACTATTGGATGTAGAGGTTATGACAAGACTTCGAAACTATGGACTCTTGAAGTTTTTCAATACCTGGTATATGAGAGGGCAACCTATGCTTCTGGAAAGGATTATCTAATGGTGGGATACTTAGGATCAATGCTTCGAGATATAGGGACAAGGGCTGACCATTGAGGTAGAGGAAATATACTTCCTCACAGGCTTATCGAGGCAAGGAACCCTGGTAAGAGTGTTTAGAGGAAGGTTGGTTGGGGAGATATCCATGGAGGAGTGGATGGAAATGTATTGCTCTCCCACTGCTCGAAAAGTAGGTGGGAAGATCCTTAGAAAAGAAGTAACAAACCTTCCCTTACATAGCATTATCTTCACTTTGACCTGTGTGGCCGACACAACGAGTCCCAATCTGGCTTCCAAAAGTCAGGTGGACATAACAATACAATTTTTGAATCCTAAAATGTTCAATTGGTGCAAGGGGTTACTCATCAACTTGAAGGATCAATTAACTAAATGCAGAACAAGGTAGCAGAGCATGTTTAGACATGGAAGTATCATAGTATTATTTTTATTTGAGAGGGTATCGAAACTTTGAACACATGTTCTACCAAAGACGACAAAGAGATTAGCCCTATGGATGGAAAGGTGGACTAAATTGTTATTGAGATTAGGGGATGGAACAATCATTCAAGCATACAATGAGGATTACTTCGTATGGTTGGACATGCAGTGTATATGGATTTATGATTATACATATGCAAGAGTAGACTTCCGCCATGATCCTGACCTAATGTTTCCCCATGGAGAGCAGTGGTGTCTCTTGGGTAAGTGAAAAGTGTTTTTTTTTTATAAAGATTTTAAAGATTTTTTTATTTATTTTTCATGTTTTTGATGGCATAGAGTGATAATCATTAACACTCACGAGTGACACAGCTTTTACACCACAAATATCCGAGGGTGGATCTCCTTATGACCAATGAGGAGCAACAAGAACGATTACAATCTTCTCAAGAGGAGACAAATGAGGAAGAATACTTAGATCACAACGTGCTAAGGTAAGTGCAAGAAAATTTTGAGGGGTTGACAATGGGAGTACCATTGACCCGAATAGATGAGGTTATGAAACACATGAAACGCCACACCATTGGCGTGTCTAGAAGGATGGGACGAATGCTTCGTTGGGTGGCTAGGATAAAAGTGTGTTACCAGGCACACCGCGACTCTAATGATGAGTAGTGTGAGAATTCCATTATGTACTCCCCATGGGGAATTTTGTATGTGGACATGAGTGATGATGTAGGTGGATTATGAGCTTGGAAATATGAGTGCAAATTTTGACACTATACGAATTTTTTAGATTATGATGATGTATGCAAACTATCTTCTACATATATACATATGAGTTTTAGTCTTTTGCTTACGGATGTGTAAATGATATACAATGGGTCCCATGTTTTATGTACATGAATGTTTAATTATCTTGATTATAAATGTGACAGATACCATTCCAACACATAATTAGCCAATGAATAAGCCAATGTATTAGAATTCCTAGGGACATTATGATAAATGTTGTAATCAAATGAACTTTCAAGCAGACGTACCCTTAAGAAATGACGAAATAAGATAGGATGTCGAACATGATAGACAAGATTCAACAATGATACAACATGTTGAGAATCCATATTAACCACAAACTGACGTGTTAGTCCTTACAATCTCCTAGGCTGAAAAGGAAATCGACAAGGGTAACCTCAAACCACTTCAACTCAGTAGCTAGCTCTACCGAGCATGAGAGGGATCTCTCTAAGTCTCTTATTAGTGATATGACTTTAAAGAAATTGAATTTTAGGCTAGATGTGTGTATTTATTTGTAAAAATTTGGTTTTTTAAGGATTTGTTGAACTTAGGGTTTGAAGCCACAAGTAGGTCTAGGCTGTGGGAATACAGGAGCAAACATAAGAAGCAGCTAGATGTCAGATGCCATGGTGTAATTGGAGTATTTTTCAGTGTAGTATAAAGGATATAGTGTGGAAGAAACTAATGAGAATAAATAAACATGATTTCATTAGCTTAGGAAGACAAAACACATAACCATGAAAACCATATAACAGAGCTTGAAAAACAATAATTTTGAGTATTTTATCACAAGGAATTCATAGAAAGAAGAGATATAATGTAGATAAAGATGTTAGCCCATGAGAAAACAAAAAGAATGAAGTACAAGCACCATGAACTCACTGGGCTAGAGTTCCCTGAAAATAGTTGCAACCTGTATTTGTATTAGCTGAAAGATGATTACAATGCAAGCCTCCTTCACAAAAAGTTCCACCTTCTTCTCCTGAAGTGAAATAGTATTTATAGACTCTCCTAGACCACTTTCCCACCTTCAGGAGTTGAATTCCTTGATGGAGGAACTGACTCCAAGATTCTCTCAACCAACAGGTGAGAGTGAGAAGGTGCAACTCAAACACCCATAAAGAGTTTGTTTAGGAGTTTTCTTCTTTTATGAGGCATAATAAACATAAAAAACAACCTATCATATACATTTATTCATTCCTACCTCACTTAGCCTGGTAACTTGTGCCATTACATAGAGAATCTTGACTTTGACCAAGTCAGACTAGAAACTAGAAATTTTACACAGTGAAATTTTGCAAATAAAAACACAGAAAGTGCAGAAGCACATTGCCGAGTTTGAGCTAATTTTGAGCTGCCTTCCAGGGGTCAAAATGAAAATATGAGAGAATGGTCAACTATCCCTTCAATTCTAGTTTCCAGAACAGTTTGAATTTATGAATTTGGAGCATGGGAAGACCTTAAAAAATCCATTCTCCCAAGGTCTCTCTCAGAAGCGCAACACCTGTAAAAAAATGGTCCAGAATGCTAGTTTTTGGCCACTTTTTTGCAATTTTCTCCAAAACTATGCCACCTCTGCAAAATATAGGCAAATTTTTTTTTAGAGGATTTCAAGACCTTTCCAAAAATGTAGACCTTTCCTTAAACGGAGGCATGCTGGAAAGGCTAAACTTCTAAATTTAGACCAAAATTCGCCAAAAAACTCAATATGCTCAAAATTGGAGGGAAGGTGTAAAAATGAGTTTGTTATAGCTTCATGGATGCTTCAAAAAGAATCACCAAGTTTCCCTCATCCTTTTGATCATTTTTTGTCTCCTTGAGCTTATTTTCAAGTTGTTTTACCTTGACATTGGTGAACATGTTTTGAGCTTGATAGTGATTCGCTATGTGTCTGAGCAATTGATTGTGTCTGATTGCATTCTCAAGGAGCTTCTCCAAGTGTTCATTCACCCCATTAAGCCAATATTCTTTATCTTGATGAACCTCTAGGGCAATCCTTTCTTCTAGGTCAAGGTCTTCATTAAGCAAAATTTGTTCTTGTTCCTCTTGCAAAGCTTTCTTAAGGCCTCTTGTCATTGGTCTTTTCCTTTTTCCTCTCACCTTTGATGTTTCAGGCTCGCTTGATGTCACGATCTCCTTACCTTTGCAAATTTGCTGCATTAACTTAGTTTTTTCATTTTCTAGGATCAACTCCTTTGCTTTGAGTTGACTGTTTTCCTGTTCAAGGAATGATATAACATACTTTGCCATTTCGAGATTTATTGCCAGCTCCTTGATTTAGTATTCTTTGTCCCTGATAGTCTATCTCATGATGGAAGTATGATCTTCCACCTCTAAATCAATAAGCTCAAACTCGTGATCAACTCTCTCTTTATCCTTTGCTATCGATTCCTGTTTTGTCGATGAAGAAGGCTTGGTCCCTTTCTCTTTGTGAGAAGAAAACACAAGCATCTGCCCTTTGTTATACACTTTGGTCACCTCCAGCTTAGGTAACTGAGTCTTCTTTTCTGTTTTTCTAGATGACCCCATCTCTGTTTGTCGTTTTGGTGCACTTTGGGACTGAGATGCTGCATTTACCTCATGCCATTTTAAAGTTGCTTCTAAGAAGGCTTCCCAAGCCATACCTCTCTCTGCCAGCTAATGGAGGACAATGGTTTTGATAATATTGTGATGAAACAAGCTTGGAGAATGTTCTTTGTCCTTTAATTGTATACTTTCTGACATTTTTGAAATGCTCCTGAACAGGTAATTGCACATGTTGAGTGGTTTTTGAGATGTGAAGTGCATCAAGAGGCGAATATGATAGGCATACAAGCTGGAGAATCTACCTTCACAGGAAAAGAACCTCATGATATTTTTCATTAAAGGGCCATACTTCTCAAGAAAATATCTGAAAGGCATGACGTGAGTATGTGTATCTCCGTATGGAGTCTTTAAGAAGGGCATGTAGTTTTCAAGATCTAGACTCATTCCCTTAAACCAATATTCGCCATTGTCTGGTAAACCAGTTGCTAGTGAGATGGAGGCCACTGAAAAGCTAAACTCAATATCAACAATGAAAAAATTCTCTCCTTTTAGTTGTATAGCTACCCAATATGTCAGCTACTCATAAAACCCTGCTTCACTTACCCTTTTACAAAATTCCAAGCAATGAACATCCTCAAAGAATTGTTTGATGAAAGGATAGGAGTTGATTTGGTTGCAATCTGATGGTTCATATTTGAGAATCCTCCCTCCTTTGTGTTGTATCTTTCTTTCTGGTGAAGATTCAACCTCCATGGTGACACAAAGTCCTAGCACCAGGAAGTGAAAATAGATGTGAGGTGAGAATGGAAATGAAGTGATATGTGAGAGATTTTGACAAAATGATGGAGGGGTTTTATGAAAGATGAGATGAATTTGAAAACTGATGGAAATGAGTGAGGAAAATAGTGAAAAAGATGTGGCTTCTTGTAGGTGAGACCAAGAAGGTTTATGATGAGATTTTCCCAAAATAACTCTAGGAATGAGATAGGGTTTTGTTTTTTTTAGTGTTTAGACTTTGTTTGGAGGTGGATGAACTGGTTAAAATGACTCATCAGACATGCGTGTAGGTGTATAATATAAATTTACATGTTTTGGAGATGAAAAGTTATGATGACCATTTCTACCCTAGCATTTCCCATGGAAATTTTGCTACAAACCCTAGCTTGAGAAATTATTGACATCGAATGAAATTGGGAAAGAAAATATAGAGGGAGATGATTTACTTACTTGTTCCTTAGCTTTAGAAAGAAAATTGACCAAGCTTGTAGGCAGAAATTTTGAATTTGGGAAAATTTGTGTGAGTTTCGGGTACTCTGTCCTGCGCGCAACGCAGTTCTCCTACGCGCAGCACCAAAGCACAACGTAGTTCACAGAAGTGCAGTGCCTACCTCCTAAGCGCAGCGTAGTGTATCTACACACAACGACTCCAATTGCTTGCCATTTTCTCCTAGGGAAACAAGTTTTTTCTTTTTTGGGCGAGTGAGCTTGATGATGAGGAGTGAATGGGATATGAATGAAAAGATTATGAGTCTTTTTGAGTTTAAATAGGGATAATTTCCTCAATTTTCAAAAAAAGAAAAGAAACCAACACTCCTTTGTGAACTGATTTCACTTTGTGAAGACATATTTTACCTTTACCATTACCAATGTGCTTTTGCTTTCTTGGGTGATAGAGCTTCCTTCTTCTGAAACCTTTGATGCCATGAAAACATGATAAGTGTGTGAATAAATCATGATCTATTCTTCAACAGTTGCTTTGTCATGTTTGACTTATTTTTGGTCTTTTTTATGGAAATGGTGGACCTTGGGGACCCTTGTGACCTAATGAATGACCTAAGACTTAATGAAATGATGATGATGTCTTGACCCATTTTCATGGTGAAACCTTCATAAAGTATGATAAGAAACTAGGATGAGTGAAATTTCAAACAATGACTCCATCTTTGGACTGACCATACAATGACCAAATTTGTTGTGTAGACCTAGTAACAGAAAAATTTGATGATGAAAGCCTGAAAAGGACATGGTAGGTGAGAGACTAACAAGACTGACACTAACATTGGCTCCAACTGGGGATGGAAGCTCCTTGGAGGTGTCAAGAACACCGTAGATCAAGTAGCCTTATTCATTGGGCAATGGAGTCAACATGCATAAAAAATGATTTTTTTTTTTTAAACTTGAGACTGATTGACTTGTTGACATGACAAAAGAACTAAGTAAAAAAAATGAAAAAAAATACTAACTCAAAGAGCCTTAGGGCCTTCACTCTGGGCTTCAAACTCTGATGACAACTATCTAAAATGCTAGAAGTAAAATACACACCGGTATGTACAATGATGATGACTTTTCAGGATTTTAGACACAGTAGTGCTTGAGAAGCCTACCATTGGTCGCCCCTCCTGAATAATCTTTTCCATCCATATCTTCTAGCAAGAAGGCATTCTTTTCTCTGAAAGTAGAAATTTTATATGGTCCCTTCCATAAATTCTCAAACTTACCATGTTTTCCTTTGTCTTCATTTCTAGCATATTGCCGAAGGACTACATCTCCCAAAATGAAATTGTCTTCCTTGGTTTTGCGGTCATAAATATTTTTGATTTTCTCTTGGAGTTTGGATGTGTTCTGAAAAACTTCTTCTCTTGTTTACTGTAAATGAATCATCTGATTTATTCTCCTTTGTATTTCATTAGTTTCACTATCCAATTCCTGTAGGATTTTCATTACTGGGACAACAAGAGATGAAGGAAATATTGTGTCAACTCCATATACCAGCTGGAAAGGAGACATACCTATTGACTTTTTGGTGCTGACCCTATCCGCCCACAAGGCATTGATGAGTTTTGTATGCCAATTCTTCTTGTTCACCTCCAGGAGCTTTTTGATGATGTTAACCAAAGATTTCTTGGAAGATTCAGCTAGGCTGTTCCCTTGTGGATGATAAGCAGTAGAATGTCCTAGCACAATATGATATTTGGCGCACAAATACACCATTATTTTTGATTTAAAAGCAACACCATTGTCTATTATTATTTTCTGTGGGTAGCCAAATTTAGACAAGATATTAGACTCTAGAAATTGAATGATGATGGAATCAATAGCTTTCCTGTTTGGGATAGCTTCAATCCACTTTGTAAAGTAGTCGGTGGCTGTTAATATCCATTTGTGTTGTGCTGAAGATGAAGGATAGATTTCACCAATGAAATCAAGATCCCACTGCAGGAAAGGAGCTGAAATCAAAATTGGTTGTAGTGGTAATGGGAAAAGTTTCCCCTTTCCTTGAAAAATTTGACATTTGTGGTAGCTCATGACTGTTTTGTATGTATCAGAAAAGAGGGTGGGCCAATAGAAACTGGCTCTTAAGATCTTGTTTGTTGTAGTTTTCCAAAAATGATGACTGCCACAATCTCCCCTATGAAAATCCTTCATTATATCTTTAGCTTCATTTTCTATTAAACAATTCAGCAGCACACCTCCAGGATCTTTCCAAAATAAAACACCATCCAGAATACAATATTTTGAAGCTTTGAGTTTCAGTGATCTAACTTTACCTTTGGGGAATTTCGGAGGAGGATTAAAGTGCTACAAGACATAGACAATTTTGGAGTACCAAGGTGAAGACATGAACATATCAGACACTTGCAAGAAAGGGTCCTTTTCTTCTGATTCTTCTGATAGTGTAGCCATCAAATTAATATCCAGTGCATGTAGATTTGATTTCGCCATAAGCTTGGCTAACCCTTGTCCTTTGATGAGCTTTGTAGGTTTGATCTCCAAGTCATATTCTCACATTGCTGCAATCCATTTTCCTCTTCTGCCTTCTGGATCTGTTTGTACAAGAATTTCCTTTACCGCTGTTGTAGGGACATAAGCAATATTATGTGAATGTAGAATATAAACTCGGAAATATTTGAGGGCTTTTACCAATGGCAATGCCTGTTTCTCAATGACATTATATTTCAATGTTGCATCTCTTATAGTGCGACTGAAGAATGCTATAGGTTGTTCATTTTTATGATTTTTTTCTGCATTAGGATTGCTGCTAATGTGTGCTCAGAAGCAAAAGAAAAAATGATGAAATCTAAGGTATAATCTAGGCTAATCAAAATAGGAGCAGTAGATAATGCAAACTTTACTGCATGAAATGTTTTCTTAGCCTCCAAATACCACTTTACCTTGCTGTCCTTCTTCAATATATTTGTCATTTCTTTCAAGTTCTCAGCTAGATTAGGAATAAATCTCCTCAAAAAATTAATTTTCCCATTGAACGATTGAATCTCTTTCTTGTTCCTAGGGAAGTCTAATTGCTGAATAGCCTCCACTCTGGCAGGATCAATGTGGATTCCATCTTTAGAGATGATGTGTCCTAGTAGCTTACCTTCTTCCATGGCGAACAAGCTCTTCTTTGGGTTAAGTGAGATGCCAAAATTTCTGCATTTCTGAAAAACAATCCTTAAGTGATGCAAGTGATCTTCATCAGATTTTGAAAATACTGTTAGATCATCAAGAAAGATAACCATAAATATATCTTTTTCATTTGCAAATGCTATGTCCATAGCCCGTTGAAAGGTAGCTCCTACATTCTTTAGCCCAAAAGGCATCTTGGCATACATGAATGTACCCCATGGTGTTGTGAAGGCTGTCTTGAGTTGATCGTCTTTGTGTACCAGAATTTGATTGTACCCAGAGTATCCATCAAGCAGTGACATCCTAGAGGATCCAACCACCTTCTGAAGTATGTGATCCATCTTAGGCAGAGGATAGTTGTCTTTTAGGGACACCCTATTGAGATTTCTGAAATCAATACATAGATGAATTTCCTCGGTCTTTTTCCTCACAGGTACTAGATTAGACATCCATTCAGAAAAACGAATGGGAACAAATATTCCAAAATTATAAAGTCTATTTACCTCTTTTTCGATTGATGACAACAACTTGGGATTGATTCTCTCAATTTCTGGCGAAATGGATTCTGATCTAGCTTTATAGGAATGATGTGCTGAATGATACTCTTATAATAAACTTTTAGATCAGATTAATCCCAAGCAAATGCATCAGAAAATTCCTTCATTAAAGACATGTACTTACCCTTTTTTGAAGGATATAGAGACTTTGAAGTTTGACCAATTTAGGATTTTCAGCTGTACCAATGTTGACATATTCTACTCCATTTTTAGTAGGAACCTGTAGAAATTTTGAATAATTTAACACATATTCACAGAGATTATCATGATCATACAATTATAAGCGGAACATGTATAATACATAATCTCCTCTACGTTGATCATCAATTTACAGAAGCAGAAACATTCACAGGCGCACATAGAAGCATCAATCAAACTCATAAACACAGTATGTATCCCGGGGAAAGCATCTCGCTAAAAACCCCACACTATCTGTATATTATATTGATTGAATCATGTAACAATACAAAGCATAATACTTCTCACAAGTATCTCCACCTGTTACACACAATACAGCTCAGATTTGATCTCCAAATCTCCCCCGCTGCTTGCCTGCCTCCACTGCTCAATACCTGCTCAAGAACTGATGAGAATAGCTTCCCAAACTCGTTTTTCACCTGCAAAATAGTCACTCACTCTTTGTGGACGTGAGAAAAGGCTAAAATGTGGGCCAAATATGTGAGCAAACTCATTGGCATACTCAATCCCTTGATTGTGCAAGATCTGATGCACAACTATAGTCACAACTGATAGCAATCTGATTCTCTACCACTTGTCCCTGTTGAACTGAACATGCAATGACATGCAACTGAGTTAACTGATGTATTCTTTAGTTGTATTATGAGTTAATAATTAGTTTAACAACTCATCATTAGTCTATCTGCAGTTAGACTAACTACAACTAGTTTAACTAAGTCAAACTGAACACAACTCCATCAACTGTACCTCCAGTCCACTAAACTCAACTCACTTGAGTTCTAACTGAAGTCATGCATGCAACAATTCAACTGACTCATAAGAAAAGCGTATTTCCTTCTGACAGCTGCATGTGCCACCTCTGTAGCTCAAACTGAAGTGATCCAAGAGAATAAGATCAAGTTTATAGTCCAAATATTATTGTGAGATAATAATATTCGACTTTTCTATTTTTGACAGCCAGTCTAAAAATAGACTTTGATCACTCACACTGTGATCACTCACACTTTCATAAAAAATAGAAGTCCATCTATTTTTCCCAACTTGATCAATCATCCATAAACATAGACATGATCCATATGTCTAAAAATAGACATAGTCTAAAAATAGACTTGCGCCAAAAATAGCCTGCGGGCCCACTTAGTGAAGGCGACTCTTTTCACTAAGCTCCATCATCTTATTGCAATCTCAACAAGAATTTCTTGTTGCACACTTTTCAACACTCCCTCTCAACAAGAAAGGCTTCCTCTCAAACCCGATCCTGTAACTCTGGAATGTTCTCCATGCAACACATCTGGCCGGTCCACTTGCTCTGTCATCAAAGTCTCTGACTGCTATTGCCTCTGTCGACTGAAACTCTGCATCTCTGTGCTCTTCAGTATCTGACTGCTCTAGCCTCTGTCACTTTGATCTCTGACTGCATCCGTGCTGCTGCTGGTTCTATCTCCCAGCATTTCATCCGCACTGCACCTCCCAACTGACCTCCCTGTTGGGATAGGAACATCCTCTGATGCTGAAGCTCTACCTGCTGCTGACAAGTGCTCCCTCTCTGACATCTGCGCTACTGCAACATCTCCATGCATCTCGCACCATTGCACACCTCTCTGTGCCACCTAGCACTGTGCAAAACACTTGTGCCTCTCGCATTGCTACAGCCTGCTAGCTATGCGCTGTCCTGGGATTCCCTGCACTGTCACTCTCTCTGCCGCTCCATCCGCATCTGTCTCTACCCAATCAGTCAGTTCCTGCTACTACACATCGGGGCTCCCGTAGCAAGGTCTCATCCAAGAGGTTGGGTACCTCAAGGATCCTGCCCCTCCTCCTTGGGATGATCAATCCACATCACCCCACCTCCTACCTGGAGGTATGGATGCATGCGATCCCTCAGCCCACCTGGCTTGAAGTTTCCCCCTACTGGAGGTCTCTGGATGAGTAGATGTCTCTACTCTATCTCCTCTCAGCTTCCCCTATTGTGGCTCCTCCACAACCTCCTGAAGATGCTGCACCAATCGTGGCTCATCCACAATCGTCTGAGACTTCTTCTAGCTCTGCATGTTGAGAGGTAATATACGCTCCCTCTCAACCACCAAGTCTCCATCAGTTGCCTCGCTCCTCAAGGCTTCGCATGCATCTTGAACCTCAAGAGCATACAGGTTCTTGACCCGTGAACCAATCTGCTTCACCTGTCTAGTGATGATGTGTCTAAGGAAAACCTTTCCCTTACTAAAGACCACATCATAGCCTCTGTCTTCCAACATCGCGATCGACACCAAGTTTCTCTTCAGTCTTGGTACATACTTGACATCGGTCAAGGTAAGGCGAGCTCCATGCTCCCTCTGAAAAATAACCGTGCCTACACCTGAGACACTATACTTCTCATCATTACCCATCACTATGAGTATCTGGAGATCTTTCTCCTCCAAAGTACTGAACAAACTTTTGTCACCGGTCATGTGGAAAGAAGCTCCACTGTCAAGAAACCAACCACTTCCCACCATGGATGAAACCATCCATGCGAAGAGTGTGAAGTCCAACTCAAACTGTGAAGCAAGTGAGGCTGCCTCACCTTCAGATCCTTCCCCGGATCCCTTCTTGGACTTCTTCTTTGGGCAATTAGTAGCATAATGACCCAACTCATGACAAAGAAAGCATCTCACCTTCGCCTTGTCAACCTTCTTCCCATCATTGGAAGAACAAGATTCGAAAAGAGAAACCTTCTCCTTCCCCTTCTTCGCCTTACTCGCTAAGGCACAGTTCTCCTCATCCTGCATGGATGAAGAACCGTCTCTGGTGCTCCGTCTAATCTCCTCCTGCATCAAATCCGACCATGGTCGTTCCCAATTTGGCAGTTTCTCCCTTCCATTCACCGAGTCCTGGTAGCTATGCCAACTCTTAGGAAGGTCAAGGAGTCCTAGACTCACCATCCTCATCATCAACAGTAACCCCCACACTTCCCAGCTCATCTCGACACTGAGTGAACCTCGTGAGATACTGGGGCATACTATCTCCATTCTCGAACTGAATGTTTCTAAGTTTTATCTCTTGCTTTGGAATTAAATTCGAATTCCACCAGCACAAAACTCAACTGCTTCCGATCTAGAATTCGTGAGAACAAAGTATTTCTTGTACATAGATCGACTGTATGGGCATTCACCGGATATCTCACCTTCCAAAGGAAGGATGAATCCAGAGGCTACCTGGCCCGATTACAAACTCTGCCTGAAGAAATAGAATGTAAACACTTCCTGAATAGTAGATCTGATGATCAATCCTCTCTTGATGTCCTGTAAAAATCTCTTCTACAAATCAAGCAGCTCCGATACCATGTAGAAACTTTTTCTACAATTATCTAGCTCTGATACCATGTAGAAATTTTGAATAGTTTAACACATATTCACAGAGATTATCATGATCATAGAATTATAAGCTGAACATGTATAATACATAATCTCCTCTACGTTGATCATCAATTTACAGAAGTAGAAACATTCACAGGCGCACATAGAAGCATCAATCAAACTCATAAACACAGTATGTATCCCGGGGAAAGCATCTCGCTAAAAACCCCACAATATCTGTATATTATATTGATTGAATCATGTAACAATACAAAGCATAATACTTCTCACAAGTATCTCCACCTGTTACACACAATACAGCTCAGATTTGATCTCCAAATCTCCCCCGCTGCTTGCTTGCCTCCACTGCTCAATACCTGCTCAAGAACTGATGAGAATAGCTTCCCAAACTCGTTTTTCACCTGCAAAATAGTCACTCACTCTTTGTGGACGTGAGCAAAGGCTAAAATGTGGGCCAAATACGTGAGCAAACTCATTGGCATACTCAATCCCTTGATTGTGCAAGATCTGATGCACAACTATAGTCACAACTGATAGCAATCTGATTCTCTACCACTTGTCCCTGTTGAACTGAACATGCACTGACATGCAACTGAGTTAACTGATGTATTCTTTAGTTGTATTATGAGTTAATAATTAGTTTAACAACTCATCATTAGTCTATCTGCAGTTAGACTAACTACAACTAGTTTAACTAAGTCAAACTGAACACAACTCCATCAACTGTACCTCCAGTCCACTAAACTCAACTCACTTGAGTTCTAACTGAAGTCATGCATGCAACAACTCAAATGACTCATAAGAAAAGCATATTTCCTTCTGACATCTGCATGTGCCACCTCTGTAGCTCAAACTGAAGTGCTCCAAGAGAATAAGATCAAGTTTATAGTCCAAATATTATTGTGAGATAATAATATTCGACTTTTCTATTTTTGACAGCCAGTCTAAAAATAGACTTTGATCACTCACACTTTCATCAAAAATAGAAGTCCATCTATTTTTCCCAACTTGATCAATCATCCATAAACATAGACATGATCCATATGTCTAAAAATAGACATAGTCTAAAAATAGACTTGCGCCAAAAATAGCCTGCGGGCCCACTTAGTGAAGGCGACTCTTTTCACTAAGCTCCATCATCTTGTTGCAATCTCAACAAGAATTTCTTGTTGCACACTTTTTAACAGAACCATGGTGGGCTTCTTGGCGATATCATCCTTGTCAAATAACTCTTCCAAAGGCACCAAGCCTCTTGGAATGTTGTTTTCCTTGAGCTAAAATACTTCAGTGTCAGCTGAATGGATGTGGGAATCATCAAAATGGTATGCATCATCAATGTGAGAATTCTGAAATTCTCCTTCCAACTGCAGAAAACCATTTATCTGCTTATCATCACCAAACATTTGCCAAAAACTCATGTTATTAGGGATAATTAGGTGATGCTTAACATGGTTGGAGTACTTATGATTAGGATGTATAGGAATATTGACCATATTGGCTGCAGTGGCGAGTGAATCAGCTATGACATTCTGAGTTCTAGGAATAAGAGATAATGTATATTCTGAAAAAGTTTTGAGAATATCAAGTACAACATTGCGATAAGCTCTCATTCTTGGGTGTTTGGCCTGGTATTCTCCTTTGAATTGCTTGATCACTAATTCAGAGTCGCCATAAACATAAATCTTTTTTTTGCTCCCAACTTTTTCAGAATTTTGAGGCTAGCAATCAATGCCTCATACTCCGCCTCATTGTTTGAACATTCAAAAGCTAGCTTGTAAGAGATCATTCTCACATTCCAAGGGATTTTGTTTGACTGATGTAATGGCCCATGTATCCAAACACCAATTCCTACTCCTTCTCTTCCTAATGCACCATCAAATCCCATGGTCCAAAGACCATTTTCTTCTTCTAGAAAAGGAATTTATGAAGACTGAATTTCTTGATTTTTAGGATTTTGAATGGCTAGCTCAGAACTTTCTGTTTTCTGCACTATTCTTTGAATCTCCTCAATAGTATTTGCAGGTTGTCTACATTCCTCACCAACCTCTTTACTTTCTGCTGTGATAGTTTCATGTATGCTTCCCATTAGGTTGGGAACTTCTGAAATTTCTACTAACTGACTTTCATCATCAACAGAATCCATATCACTAAACAGAATGAAAGAGTCAAGATCAATATGAACAACATGTATAGGATGATTGACTGGCTTTTCCTTACTGTTGATCATAAATTTCATCTTCTTTTCTCTATAAAGTTTCCAGAGCTGTCCAAAAATAGGGATAGTGGCGTATGAAAAGTCAAGCTGCAGAGTGCCCTTTAATTTTTCTCCCCAAGATCTTGAAAGCAACATGCCAAACCTAGGAGGAATATCAGCCACTACAACATCCATAAGTACATTTTTGGCTGGGATTTGGTTTAAGGACACTACCAAGTCTTTAATAAGTCCAAGGCATTTCACTCTTCCAGAATCAAAAGAATAAAGATCATATTTTCCGGAGTCATCGCATTCATGATTTTATTGTATCGATGTTTCGAAATTTCGATACAATAAAATCATGAATGCGATGACTCCGAAAAATAAGACTACACAAAATGAAGATTGCAGAAGCCTCAAATCTACAATTTTCAACCTATACGGAAAGGAGAAATCACATGAAATTTGTGCATTGGAATGTTCCAGGGTACAAATTGCAATGAAGAAGTCAGACCTTACCTTTCTCAAACACTGCAGAGATGCCTTTGTTACATTATCTTCCCTACCATATCCTCTATTTATTGGTCCATTATTCACTGAATTTTTCACACATCTGATCCTGATGATGAACCACAGAGGTTGGTTCGAAACGTCGATACAATAAAATCATGAATGCGATGACTCTAGAAAATAAGACTACAGAAAATGAAGATCGCAGAAGCCTCAAATCTACAATTTTCAACCTATACGGAAGGGAAAAATCACATGAAATTTGTGCATTGGAACGTTCTAGGGTACAAATTGCAATGAAGAAGTCAGACCTTACCGTTCTCAAATGCTGCAGAGATGCCTCCATTACATTATCTTACCTACCTTATCCTCTATTTATTGGTCCATTATTCACTGATTTTTTCACACATCTGATCCTGATGATGA
The DNA here is from genome assembly GCA_031772625.1 of Pinus tabuliformis. Classification (NCBI taxonomy): domain Eukaryota; kingdom Viridiplantae; phylum Streptophyta; class Pinopsida; order Pinales; family Pinaceae; genus Pinus; species Pinus tabuliformis. The sequence goes on from CM062811.1 coordinate 192,573,640, forward strand.
ACCACAGAGGTTGGTTCGAAACGTCAATACAAAAAAATCATGAATGCGATGACTCTGGAAATAAGACTACACAAAATGAAGATCGCAGAAGCCTCAAATCTACAATTTCCAACCTATACAGAAGGGATAAATCACATGAAATTCGTGCATTGGAACGTTCCAGGGTACAAATTGCAATGAAGAAGTCAGACCTTACCTTTCTCAAATGCTGTAGAGATGCCTCTGTTACATTATCTTCCCTACCATATCCTCTATTTATTGGTCCATTATTCACTGATTTTTTCACACATCTGATCCTGATGATGAACCAAAAAGGTTGGTTCGAAACGTAGATACAATAAAATCATGAATGTGATGACTACGGAAAATAATACTACACAAAATGAAGATCGCAGAAGCCTCAAATCTACAATTTTCAACCTATACGGAAGGGAGAAATGACATGAAATTCGTGCATTGGAACATTCCAGGGTACAAATTGCAATGAAGAAGTCATACCTTACCTTTCTCAAACGCTGCAGAGATGCCTCCGTTACATTATCTTCCCTACCCTATCCTCTATTTATTGGTCCATTATTCACTGACTTTTTCACACATCTGATCCTGATGATGAATCATAGAGGTTGGTTCGAAACATTGATGCAATAAAATCATGAATGAAATGACTCCGGAAAATAAGACTACACAAAATGAAGATTGCAGAAGCCTCAAATCTATAATAAATATCATAGCAAGGTTTGGTGATGCTCAGTCCTAGTTTATCCATGATGGCTTTAGGCATAAAATTATGGGAGGTGCCAGAATATAGCATAGCATTATGAAGGATAAAGTCATAAGTTTAAGACTCAGATAAAAAGGAAGAATTTCACTATCTTCAGGAGCTCCTTCTAAGGCTGAACCAAAAAGATGGTTGGCTCATCATCAACTACATTGACTGTATCAGAAATTTGATCAACCCTAAGCATTTTTGCAATCTGAAATTTGTATTTGTCATTCCTTAAAAATTCAGTGACGGGAATGGCTATCTTCAATTTAGAAATTTCATTTTCCAAACTAAAAGATTAGATTGCTTTTCTACCTCTTTTAAAGCGATGTCCTTCCTTTCTGTTTGGCCTTTAGCTTGAGGTTCCTTCCTTTGGCTTTTAGTTTGCAATTATTTGTCCTTCCTCACATTGCTAGTGGAAGCTTCATTGGTTCTATCCTGATTCTCTGTGACAATACCTTTGTCTTTATTTTGGCCTGCAGGAGTGGTTTCTTTGCTTGGTGCATCCTTTTGCAAATTTTGTCTTTTCTGAGTTAGAGTAACGGACACATTTCTGTTCCTTAAATTGTACTGCTTTTGGAGACGACTAAGGGCATTATGATATCCTCTTTGGTACTCTTTAGTCCTATCAACCCATAGTTTTTCTTTTGCAAGCACAAATTACTGATCATTTGGTATTAAAGAGTCTTCAGAAAACTGATCTTCCTCTGTTAGAAAAGTAGGCAGTTCATCTTCTTGAAATAAGTGATTTGCTTCTACAATTTCTCCTTCATCTTCTTCCTGACCTTCAATGTAGTTTTGCTGAAATGGAGCTTTTACTTGAATTTGAGGATCTTGATTTCACTGCTCTTTTTGTTGATTTTTAAACTACTGTTGCTGCTGTCCGTGAAAGTTAGGATTCCTCACCGATGGTTCAGCTAGTCGATCAATTATGGATATTTTATCCATAATCCTCTCCATAGTTTTTATAAGACTATCAAGCTTTGCATCAGAAGATGATGTAGGTTCTTCTTTGTAAATGACTCTCTTCTCCGCCCTCTCTGGCTTTGATTTTGACTTCTTAATGAGAAAATTGGCTTCAACACTGATTGCATTCCGCTGCATCTCTTCAAGAGTAGTTGGGTCTCTTTCTCTGAGCTGGTAGGCCATATCTGGATCGAAAGCACCAGGATAATGAGGAAGAGGCAAACCAGGAGGAGGTTTCATATCATCAGGTATAGAATTGTACACTGTATTAAATCTTGATGTGAATTCTTGAACTGTTTCATTGGGGTTCCTTTTCATTGAATTATATTCAGCCAATATCTGTAATGGATTTTTCTTCTCTTGCCAACGAGCTAGAAATAATTCAATCAATATTTGATAATTGTTAATGGAATTTGCAGCCAGACTTCGAAACCATTTCTTAACATATCCTGAGAAACTCTGAGCGATAATCCTCATTTTGGCATTCTCCTCATCAATTTCTTCTAAATCAATGAAGTCTATTAAGTTGTCAACATGCTGCTGAGATGTAATTTATGCACTTCCATCAAACAAAGGAAGTCTTTGACCATAGTTTTGAGGCAAAGAAGTAAGTTAAGAAAGCAGTAAAAGAGGTGCAAATCTTGCCATGACTGCTAGAGAAAGTGAAGGTGTTACAATGGATTGTGTAAGTACAGGTGGTGATGCTGTTGAGGATGATGGAACTACTAAAATGGGTTATAGAGGCAAGGATGGAACGAATAGGGGAGGCAGGGAAGATGCTAAAAATGAAGCTTTAGGAGATGTGGTAGATGAGCTTGGAGGTGAAAAATAGGATGAAGCTGTGGCTAGGTATTCAAGTTGGTATTGAACAAAAGCTTTTTCGGTTGTGATCTAGAGTTGGTTAGTAAAGATTTGAAGCTTATCAAAGTTTAACCACAGTTCATGACCAGTCTTAGCAGACAAAGATGTTGAAAATGTAACAAGATGATGGAGCTTAGTGAAAAGAAGTTGCCTTCCCTAAGTGGGCCCGCAGGCTATTTTTGGCGCAAAGTCTATTTTTAGACATATGGATCATGGTCTATGAGTTGCAGGATGCTATTTATGGATGATTGGTCATGTTGGTGAAAATAGATGGACCTCTATTTTTAGGCATATGGGTGAAGTCTATTTTTAGACTGCCAATCAAAAAATAGAACAATCGAATATTATTAGCTCTTAATAATATTTGGACTATAAACATTATCTTATCCTCTTGCAACACTTCAGTTCGAGCTACGGATGTGGCACATGCAACTGCCAGAAGGAAATATGCTTTTCCTATGGGTTAGTTGAGCTATTGCATGATGGACTTCAGTTAGAACTCAAGTGATTGAGTTTGGTGGAGTTGATTGAGGAGTTGATGGAGTTGTGTTCAGTTTGACTTAGTTGAACTAGTTGTATTTAGTCTAACTACCAAATACACTAGTGATGAGTGATGTGAATTAATTATTAATTAATTCACTAATTATTAACTCATAAATCAACTAAAGAATACATCAGTTAACTCAGTGCATGGATAGTTCAGTGGAGACAAGTGTTAGAGGTGGGTGAAAGGGTGAGACTACTATCAGTTGTGACTATAGCTGTGCATGAGATTTGCGAAATCATTGATTGAGATTTCTAATGAGGATTGCGCAGTAAAAGCCAAAGGGAATTCGAACTTGGATCTGATCTATTCTCAACTTGGATTGCACAATAGAGGCAGGAAAATAGTGGAGGAGATTTGAACTCGTGACTTGTTCAGATCTGAGCTAGTTTGTGTGTAGCATGTGGAGATAGTACTGAGTACTTGTGAGGAGTATTGTACTATGTATTGTTACATGTTCTCTATCATTATAATATACAGATAGTTGGGGGTTTTCAGTTGTATTCTTTCCCCATTACATACTGTGTTGATATGTGTGATTGATGTTTCAATGTGCGCATGCGATTGTTTTTTTAATTCTGCAAATTGATGATCAATGGTAGAGGAGGTTATGTATTATGCATGCATTCCACAAATAGTGTATAATCAAGATAATCTCTGTGAATAAGTGTTATATTATTCAAATTTCTACATGGTATAGGAGCGAAGTTGATCATCAGATCTATTATTCAGAAAGTGATTACATTTTATTTCTTTAGACAGAGTCTGTAATCGGTCCAGGTAGCCTCTGGATTCATCCTTCTTTTGGAAGGTGAGATATCTGGTAAATTCCCATACAATCAATCTATGTACGAGAAATACTTTGTTCTCACGAATTTTAGATCAGAAGCGGTTGAGTTTTGAGCTGGTGGAATTCGAATTTGCAGCAGTGTTTTCTTGGTGTCGAAGTTGAAATGTCTTTCAACGGATTGCGATTGGAGTATGCCCTTGAAGGCAGCTTGAATTATATTGCATGGAAAGACAGGATGGAGGTGGTGTTAGATGAAAATGGGTTGAAGGAGTTCATAGATGCTGAGGTCCCAAAGCCTACTGATGCTGCTCAAGTTGAGGCTTGGCAAAAGAAGACAACAAAGTGTCGAAGGATTCTGTTGGAGGGTGTGAAATATCACATTGTATCCAGCCTGCATGGAAAGGCTTCTCCATACTTGATGTGGAAAGCATTGACAGATTTATTCCAAAGTAAGAGTGACCAAAGGAAGTTGGTGCTCAAGGATAAACTCAAAAACATTAAGTGTGAGAAAGGAGACAATATGCCCAAGTATCTCACAAAGTTCACCCAATGCCGGGATGAGCTGGGAAGTGTGGGGGTGACTGTCGATGATGAGGATTTGGTGAGCTTGGCTCTCCTTGGTCTTTCGAAGAGTTGGCATTCCTATTAGGACTCTGTCAATGGTTATGAGAAATTCCCAGGATGGGAGAGACTTTGGCCTGATCTTGTGCAAGAGGAGATCATGCGGAATACTAGGGACAGATCTTCATCAAAGGCATCTGATGAAGAAAATTGCACTTTGGCTGCCAAAGCAAAGAAGGGAAAGAACAAGAAATCTTCTCATTCCGGTGTGAAAGGCAAGAAGCAAGACATGTCCAAGGTGAAGTGCTTTCACTGTCACCAGCACAGACATTATGCCACAAATTGTTCGCAGAAGAAGAAAAATAAGAAAGTTGCTGGATCTGCAACGGGAGAGGCCTTAGCCTCGCAGTTTGAGCTGGATTTTTCAATGATCGCATGCTTGGTATCAAGTGTGATGGGATCGGTATGGTTCTTGGACAGTGGTGCGTCTTTTCACATGATAGGAGATCGAGATTTGTTTTCTGATATGGATGAGAAAGATCTTGGAGTGAAATCAAGATGGGCGATGATGGTAGATACAATGCAACTGGTATCAATACCATTTCCTTTGAGAGGGAGTCTGATAAACCCTTCGTATTGAAGGAAGTGATGCATGTTCCAGGATTGAAGAAGAATCGTATCTCTGTGGCGATGTTAGAAGACAAGGGATATGATGTTGTCTTCAGTGAGGGAAAGGCTTTCCTGCGCAGTAAGACAACTGGAGAAACCCGGAAGATAGGGGTTCGAGTCAAGAACCTTTATCAATTGCATGTAGATGGCTGCGCAGCAATGGCATGCAAGGTAGAAGGATTGGTGAGCAGGGATGATGGTGAGTTGTGGCACCGGAGATTGGGCCACCTTCACCATGGAGCCTTGAAGATACTGCAGCAGATTTCTATTGGGCTTCCTAAAGGCACTCTTGTGCAGTCAGATCAGTGCAAGGGGTGTACTTTGGGAAAATTTGTGAAAGCCACCTTTCATTAGAAGGATAGTCATGCCACAACGATCCCTGAGAGAATTCACACAGACATGTGTGGACCTTTCTCAGTAGCTTGGACAGCAAAGCACAAGTACTATGTGATCTTTGTTGATGATTTCTCTCGAAAGTGCTGGATCTTCTTCATAAAGAAGAGGAGTGAGACATACTCAAAGTTCTGTGATTTCAAAGCACTAGTCGAGAAGGAATCAGGGAAGAATGTGAAGGCTCTTAGGAGTGAAAATGGTGGTGAATTCATCTTTGGCGAGTTCAAGGACTTTTGCAGCGCAGAAGGGATTCAAAGAGAGCTCATAGCTCCCCATAACCCACAACAAAACGAGGTTGGTGAGCAGAAGAACAAAACGATCATGGGTGCTGCACGAGCGATGTTGCATGATCAGGGCCTACTCCTTCACTTGTGGGCGGAGGCATGCAATACTGCAGTATATGTGCAGAACCGTTGCCCTTAGAAGATACTTGGCATGAGTACACCCGAGGAGGCTTATTCTGGTAAGAGGTTTGATATTTCCCATTTGAGGATTTTTGGTTCTCCTGTTTACCTGCATGTGATGAAGGATGCCAGGAAGAAGTTGGAGCCGACCGCAGAGGTTGGGATATTTGTGGGGTACACTGATATGCCCCACAACTATCGTGTGTATTTGCCAGATAGTCGCAAGACTGTTGTGCAATGGGATATCAAATTTCAGGAGGAGAAAGCCATGAAGTGTTTGCTTGAGAGTGAGCCACACTTGCATGCAGATGAGGAGCTATTAGTTCCTAAGGATGAGCTTCAGGATGTGGATCAGCAACAAGATGAAGTTCATGGAGTGGAAGAGACCACTCATGCAGCGCCAACCATCAGAGGGCGAAAGCGCACTACAGAAGCTGAGTGACTAGCTCAAGATGCAGAGAAGGTTGTAGGACCACCTATAGCACAGCGCAGACAGAGACAGTCACCTGATCGGTACACTAGATACATGGCTCTTGTGAGCAAATGTGTCATGACTGAGCCATCCTATTTCGAGGAAGCTGTGGAGGATCCCGCATGGGTAGATGCCATGGTGGAAGAGTATGATTCCATTGTCAGAAACAATGCATGGGAGATTGTCCCAAGACCAGAGGGGAAATCAGTGGTAGATTCGAGATGGATCTACAAAGTGAAGCAGGTAGCTGACGGGAGTGTGGAGAAGTACAAGGCAAAATTTGTTTCCCGAGGCTTCTCACAGATAGAGGGGATCGATTATGAGGAGACCTTTGCACCTGTCGCAAGGTATTCTTCCATATGGATGGTTCTTTCTCTCTCAGCGCAGATGGGGTGGCACATCCATCATATGGATGTGAAGACTGCGTTCCTCAATGGAGTCATTGAGGAGGAGGTGTACATAGAGCAGCCCGAAGGTTTCGAGATCTTCAGCAGCGAGTCGCATGTGTGCAGGCTCAAGAGAGCACTGTATGGGTTGAAACAAGCACCTCGTGCTTGGTACACATGGATAGACAGTTATTTCACCAGACTTGGATTCTCCAAGAGTGAGGCGGATCCTAACCTATACTAGATTGTGGTGGAGGGTAAGTTGCTGATCATTGTAATTTATGTAGATGATTTGATTTTGACGGGAGGTGAGCTGTTGATACTTTCATGCAAGGAGGATCTTGCTAGAGAGTTTGAGATGAAGGACTTGGGCCTCCTTCATTATTTCCTGGGATTGGAAATTTGGCAGCGTAGTGATGGACTATTTGTTTCTCAGGGTAAGTATGCCCGGGAGATACTGGAGAAGTTCAACATGCATGGCTGCAAGCCTGTTGATAATCCTCTTCCTGGAGGTTGGAGGAAGGAGGATGCTACTTCAGCGGAGGTAGTGGATGCCACTGTTTATCGACAGTTGGTGGGGTAGCTTATGTATCTGGTCAATACATGACCCGGTATATGCTATGCTGTTAACCAGCTTTCACAAGCCATGGTTAAGCCAACCAAGCTCTTCTGGAAGGCAGGCAAGCATGTATTACATTATATCCGAGGCACATCGGTATATGGATTTTGGTAAAGACAAGAGGATGAGGTGAAGCTATGTCTCTTCATGGATGCAGATTGGGCAGGGAGCCCAATGGACAGAAAGAGCACATCTGGAGGGATCTTCAGTATCGGGTCGACAACAGTTTCTTGGTACAATAGGAAGCAGAGATCCATGGTACTCTGTTCAGCAGAGGCCGAGTATATGGCAGCAAGTTTGGCTACATGCGAGGCTATATGGATGAGGAAGATCCTGGTCAGGTTGTTCGGGTCACACTTGGAGCCTACTGTGATTTATTGTGATAACCAGAGTTTCATTAAACTCTTGACTAATCTAGTATTTCATGATAGATCCAAGCACATCAATATCAGGTACCATCATATCATATATTGTGTGCAGCGGAGAATCACGTTACTTTCATACATTCCCATGGAGGATTAGGATGCTGATATCTTGACGAAGGCGCTCACCAGGAGAAAATTCGAATACCACAGAGGCAGGATAGGGGTTGTAGATAATCCATATATTTTTGAGAGAGAGTGTTGAAAATGCAAAAAGATGATGGAGTTTAGTGAAAATAAGGCACCTTCACTAAGTGGGCCCGCAGGCTATTTTTGGTGCAAAGTCTATTTTTAGACATATGGATCATGGTCTATGAGTTGCAGGATGCTATTTATGGATGATTGGTCATGTTGGTAAAAATAGATGGACCTCTATTTTTAGACATATGGGCGGAGTCTATTTTTAGACTGCCAGTCAAAAAATAGAATAGTCGAATATTATTAGCTCTTAATAATATTTGGACTATAAACATTATCTTATCCTCTTGCAGCACTTCAGTTTGAGCTACGTATGTGGCACATGCAACTGCCAGAAGGAAATACGATTTTCCTATGGGTTAGTTGAGCTATTGCATGATGGACTTTAGTTAGAACTCAAGTGATTGAGTTTGGTGGAGTTGATTGAGGAGTTGATGGAGTTGTGTTCAATTTGACTTAGTTGAACTAGTTGTATTTAGTCTAACTACCAAATACACTAGTGATGAGTGATGTAAATTAATTATTAATTAATTCATTAATTATTAACTCATAAATCAACTAAATAATAGATCAATTAACTCAGTGCATGGATAGTTCAGTGGAGACAAGTGTTAGAGGTGGTTGAAAGGGTGAGACTACTATCAGTTGTGACTATAGCTGTGCATGAGATTTGCACAATCATTGATTGAGATTTCCAATGAGGATTGCGCAGTACAAGCCAAAGGGAATTTGAACTTGGATATGATCTATTCTCAACTTGGATTGCGCAATAGAGGCAGGAAAACAGTGGAGGAGATTTGAACCTGTTATCACTGACAAAATTTCAATGCCAAATGTCTTACATTTGTTTGATGGTAAAACACCTAAATCCTTTTCAGCAGTTTCGCAGCTCATAGATCCCTTTAGCAGTTTTGCAGCGCAACATCTTTTAGGTGATTTCGTAGCGCATAATTCATATTTTGTACTGGCTGCGCTACGAAATTGGGGATTTTCTCGAATCCATAGCAGACCTTACCCAGCGGTCATGTTTATCAAAATCCATTTGGTTTGCATCAACAGTTGTCAACTTATAAGGTTTTTAGTACCCCAACAGATGGTGTTTCATTGGATTTATCTGGAGCACTCTTTCCTTGGAAAAAAGCCTCCTGGGGTAATCAGTGGAAGTCTGTCTGCCTTTAATATATGCTGCACTTCAAGATACTGAAAAAGATCTATTTCATAAAGGTTGTCTATTAAAGGTTTCCTGCAAAGATGCATGTGAAGAAAGCCTGCTCAGTGATATCAACTCTAAAAATGTCCTTGACAGGCTCCAAGGTGCATTATTGTATCGTTTGACAAGAGCTCGGCCTCAAGCCTTGGGAGTTCAATTGTTTTATTTTCAAGACTAGGCAAATTTGAGGTCGGCATATTCTGTTACACTGGTTCATGTTAGAAACAGGCTTTTTCATTCAAGGATCATGTCATGCTTGCAGGAGCATCTGCTAGTCATATTGACTTTGGAACGCAGATCGAAATCATTAGCTGTGCTAATGCAAGTTCTGCATAGCCTCGTTTTTATTTCTTACTTTGCATCCAGTACTTATCCGATTACCTAAAAGAAAATAAAGGGTTTCCTAGTGATCAAACTCCCATACAAGAGGGTGGAAAGTCAAGTTTCTGCAGTGATGATTGAACGACAGCAACGTGCACACATGGCATGCATCAGAGCAGGGTAATGAACACATGGCACTTTAAATTGAGGATGCCCGACGGTGATATCGACGGATCCAGCTCTCAACAGGTATATCTTATTGAATGAAGGCCATTAATGAGAGAATCGTTCTGAAGTTGACAAACATTTACAACCAGTTTTGGGGAAAGGGCAACACCATAGCTGCTCGTTTGCCATACTGTAAGGGAAATTTCCTTCCAGATAAGATGGAGGAATTTATAATGAAGATGGAAGAAGAGAACTGGAATTGCAGAAGAGGAACGTGTTTGACTGTTTCTCAGAAGGATAATCTTGTAATAAAGCAGCTTAAGATGCTCATCGAGGGGATTCAACGACATCATATGTCGATTAATTTGCATCTTCGTTGTTCTCAATGTTTCCATACCTTGGTGAATTCCAAATACTGGGTCTGCAAGATATGCTTGCGGGATTTCTAGATTTGTAATGAATGTTATGAGAAGGATAGAAGATGTGATTTATATCAGATAAAACAGAGGATGGGAAGCTACGGGTGAATGATAAGCCAACCCATACTTATCCTATACTAAAGCATTGCAAGGTTGGAGCAACTAGGAAAGCTGTGGCAGTAGCTATGTTGATTGCAAACTTCACAAAGCCTACGGCAGATAATCTTGTAGTTCTGCGATTTGCAGAAGTGGTTACATATTTTCAACATTTTGTCCATGTGGTACATCATATTTGCAACCATGTATCATTAGCAAATTTTCGGGGATCAGAGTGGAAACTGATTTTGTTGAACTTTCCAGCCAGTTGCTAGAGAATTTGTGTCATGAAAGTGTAATCCTAAAAATGATGAGCGGATTCTATAAGGATATCCATAAACCAGTTCCAGATGAAGTTTGCAGGGCTTTAAAGAAGAAACGAAAATCTTGTGATTTCGTAGCGCATAATTCATATTTTGTACTGGCTGCGCTACGAAATTGGGGATTTTCTCGAATCCATAGCAGACCTTACCCAGCGGTCATGTTTATCAAAATCCATTTGGTTTGCATCAACAGTTGTCAACTTATAAGGTTTTTAGTACCCCAACAGATGGTGTTTCATTGGATTTATCTGGAGCACTCTTTCCTTGGAAAAAAGCCTCCTGGGGTAATCAGTGGAAGTCTGTCTGCCTTTAATATATGCTGCACTTCAAGATACTGAAAAAGATCTATTTCATAAAGGTTGTCTATTAAAGGTTTCCTGCAAAGATGCATGTGAAGAAAGCCTGCTCAGTGATATCAACTCTAAAAATGTCCTTGACAGGCTCCAAGGTGCATTATTGTATCGTTTGACAAGAGCTCGGCCTCAAGCCTTGGGAGTTCAATTGTTTTATTTTCAAGACTAGGCAAATTTGAGGTCGGCATATTCTGTTACACTGGTTCATGTTAGAAACAGGCTTTTTCATTCAAGGATCATGTCATGCTTGCAGGAGCATCTGCTAGTCATATTGACTTTGGAATGCAGATCGAAATCATTAGCTGTGCTAATGCAAGTTCTGCATAGCCTCGTTTTTATTTCTTACTTTGCATCCAGTACTTATCTGATTACCTAAAAGAAAATAAAGGGTTTCCTAGTGATCAAACTCCCATACAAGAGGGTGGAAAGTCAAGTTTCTGCAGTGATGATTGAACGACAGCAACGTGCACACATGGCATGCATCAGAGCAGGGTAATGAACACATGGCACTTTAAATTGAGGATGCCCGACGGTGATATCGACGGATCCAGCTCTCAACATGTATATCTTATTGAATGAAGGCCATTAATGAGAGAATCGTTCTGAAGTTGACAAACATTTACAACCAGTTTTTGGGAAAGAGCAACACCATAGCTGCTCGTTTGCCATACTGTAAGGGAAATTTCCTTCCAGATAAGATGGAGGAATTTATAATGAAGATGGAAGAAGAGAACTGGAATTGCAGAAGAGGAACGTGTTTGACTGTTTCTCAGAAGGATAATCTTGTAATAAAGCAGCTTAAGATGCTCATCGAGGGGATTCAACGACATCATATGTCGATTAATTTGCATCTTCGTTGTTCTCAATGTTTCCATGCCTTGGTGAATTCCAAATACTGGGTCTGCAAGATATGCTTGCGGGATTTCCAGATTTGTAATGAATGTTATGAGAAGGATAGAAGATGTGATTTATATCAGATAAAACAGAGGATGGGAAGCTACGGGTGAATGATAAGCCAACCCATACTTATCCTATACTAAAGCATTGCAAGGTTGGAGCAACTAGGAAAGCTGTGGCAGTAGCTACGTTGATTGCAAACTTCACAAAGCCTACGGCAGATAATCCTGCAGTTCTGCGATTTGCAGAAGTGGTTACATATTTTCAACATTTTGTCCATGTGGTACATCATATTTGCAACCATGTATCATTAGCAAATTTTCGGGGATCAGAGTGGAAACTGATTTTGTTGAACTTTCCAGCCAGTTGCTAGAGAATTTGTGTCATGAAAGTGTAATCCTAAAAATGATGAGCGGATTCTATAAGGATATCCATAAACCAGTTCCAGATGAAGTTTGCAGGGCTTTAAAGAAGAAACGAAAATCTTTCTCTGGGCTGAAAACTAAACAAAAGATAGTCTTATGCCTTTTGATCAGATTATTCATACCAATGAAGTGGTGGATACAAAGGCACTTCTTCGAGATCTTTATCCAAAGGATAGCCCTTACAGTGTTGACAATTTGGTTTCACAGGTTTTGTAAAAGTTGTTTTGAGCCTGCTTTCCGAAGATATCCACTGGAGGAAACCAGGGCAAAGGATACTTTAGAACAGTTGAAAGAATTTTTCTAAAGAGGGTGGAAAGGATTGTTCTAAAAATAGAGGGCACATCATGTTATTGAACACATGTTTTTCACCTGTTAGATCTCCAGCAAAAGACATGAAAGAGATCAAAGGAGGCTGCTACAGCCATTCAAAATATGCCAGGTGTACTTTTAACAAAAGGTGAAATATTTTAACCTAAGTTTAAATTTTTGGTTATAAAGCCACTTTATTCTCGGTGATTAGGGTTTTAAGGGAGCTGCATATGAGAAGTTTTGGTTGGCACACCTGCCCATCAAAGAAGCTTCCAGCATATTAGAAACATGGTGATGCCCTTTATTCTTGGGCTATTAAAGACTTAAAGTTCATGCTGCTGCATATTCGAAATGATGGGGGACCAGAACCGAAAATTTAGGGATGTTCTCAGCCAACACGGAGCAGATCAAAGCCTTCAGTATCCAAAGCCAACATGGGACATTAATTGCTCATCTCAGTCATCTCGGCCAAGCTAAAAGGAAACCATGTGTCAAAGCTGCAAGGAGGAATCTTCTACGAGGAGGAAAGAATTAGAGTTATAGTTAAATTAGGACTCTTTAAAACTTTAGTCTAGCACTTATTGTATTTAATGAGTCAGTTCAATAGCAGATAGGGGTCATTAGTGACAGTCATCGAGCTCCCCTCATGCTGGAGGAGGAAGCTCTAAGTAGTTAGAAGGATGTGTCTATATATAGCTGAAAGATCTATGTAATTGGGGTTGGATGTTTTGGAGAAGACTGTTTTTGGTTTATGTATAAACAAATTTCAGTAATGCAAATGACTGTGTTTTCTTCTCAGGATTCACAATGGATCTTCTTGTTCAAATGTGTGATGGTATTCTTTCTTTAAGGTTCTTTTACAGTTTTGTTAATGCATAATCACTCAGAACTCATGAATCATGCTCTGACTTCCTGTATGCCTTGGCAAACTGTGGTTTCAAAGTTATGTTTGAACATATAGATGTAAAGTGCCCTGATTTCTATGAAAAGATAGTGTTTTTGTTTGCTGAGATATGAGAGACTCCATAAGCCCAATGGGAATCAATTCAATGTTGTCCAGCCAGCTTATTTTTCATGTGTCTTATAAGAGTTAGCCATCTTTTCTTGTCATTAGTCAATATTCATAATCTGTGAGAGAGCCCTCTCAGACTAAGGAGGCTAAGCCTTAGTCCAAAGCCTGGTTTGAAATAGTTACACAGAATCTTGCTGATTGGCAGCCTTCAGTGCTTGATTTTGTGATAACAGAACCCGTGACTTGTTCAGATCTGAGCTAGTTTGTGTGTAGCATGTGGAGATAGTACTGAGTACTTGTGAGGAGTATTGTACTATGTATTGTTACATGTTCTCTATCATTATAATATACAGATAGTTGGGGGTTTTCAGCTATATGCTTTCCCCATTACATACTGTGTTGATATGTGTGATTGATGTTTCAATGTGCGCATGCGATTGTTTTTTAATTCCGCAAATTGATGATCAATGGTAGAGGAGGTTATGTATTATGCATGCATTCCATTAATAGTGTATAATTAGGATAATCTCTGTGAATAAGTGTTATATTATTCAAATTTCTACAAAAGATTCTGAAGAAAAAGAGTAAGTTTCAACCTTTAAAGGTTCTAGTGTTGTATCAAAGATGCAGGAGTCAGACTTGGACCTTGTAAGTGATAATTCTATTTGCTCTTCAAATGGAATTTTCTCAAAGGCGAATAGGTTTTTAGGTAGAGAAGTTGTTCTTTTAATTTTACGAACTGCACTTTTATTGGTAGTCTAATATTTTTGAGCAGTCTTTCAGGGTCTTCAACAATGAAGGGTGGATTTGGGTCATGATTTGACCTGGTATGCCTTTTGGAAGCCAGAATGTGTACACCCTCAACTGATGATATTTATGAATTTAGCCTATCTTCGGATACTAGAAACTGAGAGGTACAAGACCAGTTCTTTGAAAGCTCTTAGATTTTTCCCAGGAATAATTTAGCAGTCGTTTCCCCAGCAACGACACCAAAAATGTTAGTCCTCACAATCTCCTAGGTTGAAAAGGAAATCGACAAGGGTAACCTCAAACCACTTTAGCTCAGTAGCTAGCCCTACTGAGCATGAGAGGGATTTCTCTAAGTCTCTTATCAGTGATATGACTTTAAAGCAATTGAATTTTAGGCTAGATATGTGTATTTGTTTGTGAAAATTTGGTTTTTTAAGGATTTGTTGAACTTAGGGTTTGAAGCCACAAGTAGGTCTAGGTTGTGGGAATACAGGAGCAAACATAAGAAGCAACTAGATGCTAGAAGCCATGGTGTAATTTGAGTATTTGTTAGTGTAGTATAGAGGATATAGTGTGGAAGAAACTAATGAGCATAAATAAACATGATTTCATTAGCTTAGTAAGACAAAACACATAACCATGAAAACCAGATAACAGAGCTTGAAAAACAATAATTCTGAGTATTTTATCACAAGGCATTCATAGAAAGAAGAGATATAATGTAGATAAAGATGTTTAGACCATAAGAAAACAAAAAGAATGAAGTACAAGCACCATGAACTCCCTGGGCTAGAGTTCCTTGAAAATAGCTGCAACTTGTATCTGTATTAGCTGAAAGATGATTACAATGCAAGCCTCCTTCACAAAAAATTCCACCTTCTTCTCCTAAAGTGAAATAGTATTTATAAACTCTCCTAGACCACGTTCCCACCTTCAAGAGTCGAATTCCTTGGTGGAGGAACTGACTACAAGATTCTCTCAACCAACAAGTGAGAGTGAGAAGGTGCAACTCAAACACCTCATGAAGAGTTTGTTTAGGAGTTTGCTTCTTTTATGAGGCCTAATAAACATAAAAAAAAACCTATGATATACATTTATTCATGCCTACATCACCTAGCCTCGTAACTTGTGCCATTATATAAAGAATCTTGACTTTGACCAAGTCAGACTAGAAACTAGAAATTTTACACAGTGAAATTTTGCAAATAAAAACACAGAAAGTGCAGAAGCACAACGTCGACTTTGAGCTGATTTTGAGGTGCGTTCCAGGGGTCAAAATGAAAATATGAGAGAAATGCCAACTATCCCTTCAATTCTAGTTTCCAGAACAGTTTGAATTTATGAATTTGGAGCATGGGAAGATGTTAAAAAATCCAAGGTCACTCTCAGAAGCGCGACGCTTGTCAAAAAATGGTCCAGAATGCTAGATTTTTGTCACTGTTTTGCATTTTTCTCCAAAACTATGCCACCTCTGCAAAATTTAGGAAAATGGATTTTTAGAGGATGTCAAGACCTTTCCAAAAATGTAGACCTTTCCTCAAATGGAGGCTTGAGGAAAAAGCGTAGCGCCTTCTAGAAAGGTTAAATTTATGAATTTAGACCAAAATTCGCCAAAAAACTCAAAATTCTCAGAATTGGCTCAAAATTGGAGGAAAGGTGTAAAAATGAGTTTGTTATAGCTTCATGGATGCTTCAACAATCATCTCCAAGTTTCCCTCATCCTTTTGATCTTTTTTGGCCTCCTTGAGCTTATTTTCAAGTTGTTTTACCTTGACATTGGCGATCATGTTTTGAGCTTGATAGTGATTGGCCATGTGTCTGAGCAATTGATTGTCTCTGTTTTCCTTCTCAAGGAGCTTCTCCAAGTGTCCATTCACCCTATTAAGCCAATATTCTTTATGTTGATGAACCTCTAGGGCAATCCTTTCTTTTAGGTCAAGGTCTTCATTAAGCAATATTTGTTCTTGTTCCTCTTGCAAAGCTTTCTTAAGGCCTCTTGTCCTTGGTCTTTTCCTTTTTCCTCTCACCTATGATGCTTCAGGCTCACTTGATGTCACGATGTCCTTACCTTTGCTAGTTTGCTACATTAACTTAGTTTTTTCCTTTTCTAGGATCAACTCCTTTGCTTTGAGTTGACTGTTTTCCTGTTCAAGGAATGATATAACTTACTTTTCCCTTTCTAGATTTATTGCCAGCTCCTTGATTTGGTAGTCTTTGTCCCTGGTAGTCTGTCTCATGATTAAAGTATGATCTTTCGCCTCTAAATCAATAAGCTCAAACTCGTGCTCAATTGTCTCTTTATCCTTTGCTGTCGATCCTTGTTTTATCGATGAAGAAGGATTGGCCCCTTTCTCTTTGTGAGAAGAAAACACAAGCCTCTGCCCTTTCTTATACACTTTGGTCACCTTCGGCTTAGGTAGCTGAGTCTTCTCTGCTGTTTTGATAGATGAACCCATCTTTGTTTGTTATTTTGGTGCACTTGGGGACTGAGATGCTGCATTTACCTCATGCCATTTTAAAGCTACTTCTAAGAAGGCTTCCCAAGCCATACCTCTCTCTGCCAGCTGATGGAGGACAATGGTTTTGATAATATTGTGATGAAAAAAGCTTGGAGAATGCTCTTTGTCCTTTAATTGCATCTTTTCAAACATATTTGAAATGCTCTTGAACAGGTAATTGCACATGTTGAGTGGCTTTTGAGATGTGAAGTGCATCAAGAGGTGAATATGGTAGGCATACAACCTGGAGAATCTACCTTCACAGGTAAATAACTTCATGATAGTTTTCATTAAAGGGGCATACTTCTCAAGCAAATATCTGAAAGGCATGAGGTGAGTATGTGTATCTCTGTATGGAGTCTTTAAGAAGGGCTTGTAGTTTTCAAGATCTAGACTCATTCCCTTAAACAAATGTTCTCCATTGTCTGGTAAACTAGTTGCTAGTGAGATGGAGGCCACTGAAAAGGTAAACTCAATACCAACAATGATAACAGTCTCTCCTTTCAGTTGTGTAGCTACCCAATCTGTTAGCTGCTCATAAAACCCTGCTTCAATATCCTTTTACAAAATTCCAAGTAGTGAACATCCTCAAAGCATTGTTTGATGAAAGGATTGGAGTTGATTTGGTTGCAATCTGATGGTTCATATATGAGAATCCCCCCTCCTCTATGTTGTATCTTTCTTTCTGGTGAAGATTCAACCTCCATGATGACACAAAGTCCTAGCAGCAAGAAGTGAAAATAGATGTGAGGTGAGAATGAAAATGAAGTGATATGTGAGAGATTTTGACAAAATGATTGGAGGGGTTTTATGAAAGATGATATGACTTTGAAAAATGATGGAAATGAGTGAGGAAAATAGTGAAAAAGATGTGGCTTCTTGCAGGTGAGACCAAGAAGGTTTATGATAAGATTTGCCCAAAATAACTCTAGGAATGAGCTAGAGTTTTATTCTTTTTAGTGTTTAAACTTTGTTTGGAGGTGGATGAACTGGTCAAAATGACTCATCAAACATGTGTGCAAGTTTAGAATATCAATTTACATGTTTTGGAGGTGAAAAGTTATGATGACCATTTCTACCCTAGCATTTCCCATGGAAATTTTGCTACAAACCCTAGCTTGAGAAATTATTAACATGGAATGAAATTGGGAAAGCAAATATAGAGGAGATGATTTACTTACTTGTTCCTTAGCTTTAGGAAGCAATTTGACCAAGCTTGTATGCAAAAATTTGGAATTTGGGAAAATTTGGGTGAGTTTCGAGTACTCTGTCCTTCGCGCAGCACTAAAGGGCAACGAAGTTCACAGAAGCGCAACACCTGCCTCCTAAATGCAGCGCAGTGTATCTACACACAACGCCTCCAATTTTTTGCCATTTTCTCCTAGGGAAACAAGTTTTTTGCTTTTTTGGGCAAGTGAGCTCGATGATGAGGAGTGAATGGGATATGAATGAAAATGTTATGATTCTTTTTGAGTTTAAATAGGGATAATTTCCTCACTTTTTCAAAAAAAGAAAAGAAGTCAACCCTCCTTTGTGAACTGATTTCACTTTGTGAAGACAGATTTTACCTTTACCATTGCTAATGTGCTTTTGCTTTCCTGAGTGCTGGAGCTTCCTTCTTCTGAAACCTTTGATGTCATGAAAACATGATAAGTGTGTGAATAAATCATGATCAATTCTTCAATAGTTGCTTTGTCATGTTTGACTTATTTCTAGTTTTTTTTATGGAAATGGTGGACCTTGGGGACCCTTGTGACCTAATGAATGACCTAAGACCTAATGGAATGATGATGATGCCTTGACCCATTTTCATGGTGAAACCTTCATAAAGTATGATAAGCAACCAGCATGAGTGAAATTTCAAACAATGACTCCATCTTTAGATTGACCATACAATGACCAAATTTGCTGTGTAGACCTAGTAATAGAAAAATTTGATGATGAAAGCTTGAAAAGAACATAGTAAAAGCATTTTTTGATCCAGGTGACAGGCTAACAAGACTGACACTAACATGACAGACACCTAGAGATATGGCCTTAGTTAAGAATTCAATGGTGACATTTTATTCCACAACGTTGTTGGTGGAAGGGCCGAGAAATATGCCCCTTGAAATCACAAGTTTGTCAGTGGGTGAAAATAGCACCTAAGTGTCAGAATAAATGTTCCTGGAACTACGAATGGCACCATCGACATAAATGACATAGATCAAAGAGGATATATGCATATGCAACTCAAGTACTAAACATGATAATCAATGGATTAAAACGTGGCACATGTTGCACACTTTTTGTCAAAGTTCCAAGGAAGCAAATATGTTTTTTTTTTAAGGATTTAATCATCAATCATCAGTTTATACAAGTCATTGTGAACCCATTCTGCAAATTTGTAATCAAAAATATGCTAGTAATACCATGTATGTATGTAACAACCTAGGTAAGCCTATTATTTTGCCCAAAATTTCTTCCTAGGAAGTTTTTCGTCTCACTAATTTATTTGTGTTTCTAAACACATATGGTCGACGAAGTTTTTCCCTCCAGCCTCACCCAAAATCTAGGGTGAAATCCTTTGTCAAAGTCTTAGGTGAGTCGTAACGTTCTAGTCAAGTCTTATGCAAAAGTGATTTGGAAATAATTTGAGCTAATTGGCTAAATTATTTTGTTACAAATCATTTGGTTTACTAGATCATATTGTGTCATAGAATTGGGTATGTAATTTGAGGGTCTATACCGAATGGGTGTTCCCCTTCTGAGGGTTGAAAATGTAATTATATTATGTAAAAAATATTCTAGTGCATGGTCCCTCATACTTAGACACCATGGATAAAATATTAGAGGGTGGAAAAAATATTTAATCCCCTCAAGTGTCAAATACTTTTTTTTTTTGGAAAAACAATAGACTAATCCTAAGCCAAAAAATTAATTAATTAGAGTCAAAATTAAAGTCTTAGAGAAATTAAATTCTCCAAGTGGAAAAATTTGTGGGTATCAAAGAAATCAATTTTTGGAGGGCCCCCACCAAGGGAATATTGGAAATTTCAAGAAAAATTAGACCCTTGGACCTTGGTGGTTAAGTCAAAGTTGATTTTTTGAGGAAATTTGCTCAAAATAATTAATTTTGAGCCAATAAAAAATGAGTTAAATGAGAAATTCGAGAATTCCTCAAAAATATTATTTTTCAATAGTGGAGATTAAAAGATGATCAACTATTTTTTCGACGACTGAGATTATTTTGATAGGGATCAAGCCAACTAGCTGTTATTTTTCCACTTGGAGGATTTATCTATAAATGGAAAGTCATTTGTGTCTCAAGCCATCTAGTTTTGGATTATGTAGCTCCGAAAAGATGATGTAAATTACTGTCTCGCTAGGAATGTTGGAATAATCATAATAAAGACTTTGGGGTGTAGTTCCCGGTGTCTCTTATCTGATGATTTGTGGTACGCGTTAGGTACATGCATTCCTATATTGTGCTTTATAAAAATTTTAATTATTATTTCATTGTAGGTGATAGGAACATTTTATTGGTAAGCTGAGGGCTTATCTTAGGTGATCTGATTCACTAGGTGTTTCTAACAATTTATTCTTCAAAAATATATAGTGTTTGCAGGTTCCCTAACCCTTGGACTCCAAATTCACAAACTTTTGATAAAGGCTGACTATGTTTGGACTCTAAATATTTTTATGGTGTTCTAACTTCGCTAAGGCTGTGATTTATTATTTATCGTTTGAAATACATTTAGCCACTACTAAATAATTATAAAATTCGATTTTTTTTCAAGCATTTTACATGTATATTCTGTAAATATAATTTGTAAAATACATTTGTAAAATATTTGATTTTCTAGTCTTGGTTTTGCATCGGGGGTTTTTGGGGTTTTGAAATTATTTTGAGTTTCTGTATATCTATTGGAGTTTTGGGTATTTTTACTTTAATTTTTGGAGGTGATATCAAGTGACAAGATCTGGATTAGAACTAGATCTAGGTCCTTGAGGGTAAGATCTAGCCTCTAATTTTTTTTGCAGGGCCAACTACTGAAGATTTTGAAGTGAAATTGAAGATCTGAAGAAAATAATATTTTGGAGCAACGGTTCCAAGTTTTAGGGGTATCATTCCCAGATCTGCCCTCTATAGGCCCAATGTCAACCTCTTTCCCTCCAATGTCAGCCTTTGAGTTCATGTGTCATGTTTTTCGGCCCTCCTAAGGTTGGCTGTGGCCTCTAGGCCACTCAACCTCCTCTCTTCTCCTAGCTACAGGCCTCTTGAGGCAGTTCTGCCTCTTGTTGAGGGCTTCTAGCCCTTCCTTGGCCTTTGACTCTTATCCTCTTCCTCTCTGCCCTCCTTATCCCTCCTCTGCTAGCCTCCTCCTCCTCACTCGAACCTCCGTCCTCCCTCCTCGACACTTTCTCCCCTCCTTGACCCTTTCTCCCCTCCTCTCCCTTTATTTCCTTATGCTGCAACCCTAAAGGGACTGCGTCTGCCTTTTAGAGGCTTCCCTTAGGGTGCCGCATGCCTTAGGGCCTTAGAACCTTAGGCCACAACACTTAGGGGCCTATTGACCATCCCTCTAGCTAATCGATAACCCATTAGGGCTTGTTTTAGGTCTTCTTAGGCCTCTCCCTTGAGCCACTATGCCTACTAGGCCTCTTGACCTTAGCCGCAGGCCTATTTGGACCTAAAGTTTGCTCACTAAACCCTTACTTTGTGAATGTTTTGCTACAAATCTCTCTTAATCATTCATAACAGTGGTAAAATTCATGTTTAAATTCCCTAAAAGTCATTTATAAATAGTCTAAACACATTAATAATTACATTGTAAAAATTTAGTAGTGTTTTGGCTACTTGGGCATTAAGTTTTGAGCTGAGATCTACTTGTCAGCTTGCTAGAATATCTCTACATAAGTAGATAGATTAGATCTGATATTTTTTGAATAACACATATTAAGTGGGCTAAAATCTCATAAATTTACATTGGCAAGTCATTGGGCTACTCATTGGTCATTTCCAATTTCATATGCTTGATAATTTCCTTGTTTAAAGTGGTACTCTTGCCGCTGTCCTATCTGTCACATAAGTGGCTTTTTCATGATCAAATTGGTTCATTGTGGTTTATGCTATTAAATTCTAACATTTACTTGTCTTGTGTTAGATCAAAAAAATTGTTAATTTGACACTAAAATCACTCAAACATTTAAGCTCCAAATCTTCTAATCTCATTGATGGTTTAAGTTATTTGAGCATTAAGATCTAATTGGCACCTTTGGCTTAAGCATCTGATTGAACATTCACAAGGAATAATTGAAAATTGCTAAATACATTGCGTTTTCTATCTTAAGCAGTTGGCACCTTAAGATTTATTCTTGAGCATCTTTCAACATTGGCATTGTCTAAAGAGCATAATATTGGCATTATTGTTGATTGTTGAAAATAATCATTGGAATATCTTAAGTAATTGGTATCTTGTGGATTTGATATCAACACTAAATAAATTTCCATTTTCTTGGTCATAATATTGTTGCATACTTTATTATTAAGTACTCTTTTCATAAAGAATAATCATAACTTAAGTACTTAAACAATTAAAAAATCTTAATCCAAGACTCACTCACCTATCTTGCATAAGCGTTCTAGGCCTAGCTTGCATTAATAATTTACCTCCAAGCATAAGATTGGTTGATAGGCTTCTAGGGCCACCATTTCTCACCTAGCTTGAGGGATTCAACACCTTTTTAGTGGTCAACACAGTGACCTTGCAGTCGTCAGAGCCACAGTCTCTGTAAGTTCGAAGGATCTGTGTGGTTGTAACACAAGGGGAGGTATCGTTAATTAAGCCTCTGCTTGCTTCCCATTGGATTCCATCCCACAACCTACTCTAAAGACTGGTCTTAAAACAATTAAGAGGAAGGTTCCATTTAGACTAGGCATTTAACTTAAAGGTAATCAAGATCTTTGCATTACACTTAAATATTAGGACTTGCATCTTATATAGCTTAGTGAAGCATCTAAGAAATGGTTGTCCATCTGGTTACTTGGTCTTAAATTATAAAAAGTAAGAATTTTGACTCCATAAGGCAATGGTATCATATCTAAATCTAATCTAATCTTTGAGTCATGCTAAATTTAACCAAGCATCTAGGCCACTCAACAGTGTCTCTCGGACTTGTTGGTTACCAACTTGTCTTTCACCTTCACTTTTCCATAGGGACTACCCCTCATAGCTTGCTACTGGGAGACAAGTAGAACAAAGTGGGCAGGGAGCAGAGTGAAAACCCCTGCCCTGATCTATTGTCACGGTGCCTATACTATCTGAGTGACAATATTAATATTTTTTTGGCACCGTTGCCGAGGATAAATTTATTTTTTTCTCGGTGCTTCAACGACATTATTTCTAATCTTTTCCACCATTCATTAGCCCGTCAAGTGGAACAACATTTTTTGGCACTGTTGCAGGGGACCATTTTATTAAATCTTGGTATTGATGACACTCTCATTAATCTTCCTAATCTTCTAATATTCAATCATTATTCATCTTCTCATCACATTATTCTTTCTCCTCTCACTAATCCTTTCATCTTGTTCATTCACACTTTTAGTACCTGGACATTTAGGTTGGTTTCCTGTATGGGTGGCAAATCCACTTGTTCAACCATTCACAAGAGCTTACTCTATAAGGAATCTTGGTAGCTTAGTTAACCTTGCTCCCGATCCTGAAAAGGTTCTAAGAGCCCAGTTAAAGAAATTACATTCTAGAAAGAAATTAAATTTTCTCGGACATGAATCTCTCCTTGATCTCCACTTTCTTTTCATTAATCCCACCAATCAAGACATCGTGGGTGATTATTACTAGCCTTTCAACTTCACAAATATCCAAGGGTATCCTCACAACCTTCTAGATGAATCTGTTAGTGTCGGTATCTTCATCCCTCCATCAGTGATCAAATTCTCTTTTTGCATGCATTTTAGGTGTCCCATCCAATCAGTTGCATTCCATTAGGTCATGGATCAACTGATGGAAGTGGTTCATTATCAAATTTCCCTCATGGTCTTTACCTACTGGCCTATTTTCACAAGTTCAGGTCATTTACAGTCATTTTTTGTCATTTACATTTGCAGAAGTCATTTTAGGATTTTCAAGTCTCATTAGGTCTAGGGTTTGCCACCATGGTCTTCAAAAGCTCAATAAGAGGTTAGTAGGCACATGAGGATGTCTAATAAGTTCATAAAATCACAAATTTCACTGATGATTTACTTCATAAAGGGTTTTTACCTCCTTCATAAAGGGTTTTTACCTCAAAACTCTGTTTTGAGGTGAAAACAAAGTTTTTCTATTTTCATGTACAAATTTATGTAATTTTAATGTTTTCATATGTAATAAAGCTTCAGCTACAACCCTTGGTCACCTTTCCAAACTCCAGCACTCCAGCTAGTGCAAAAGAAATAAAAACATCCAAGCATCATGTTCATCAAATGACAAAAAGAGCCAAAACTGCAAAAAACAGGGTTTTTAAAGCAAAGTGAATTCAACTTTAAGAAAGTGGGTTTTTTCTAAATGAAAAATTAAAGTCAAAATGTATATAAAGTGATCCTTTGTGTTAGAAGACCTCATTTGTGCTAAAGAGAGAGAGAAAGAGGAAAAATCACATTTGAGGAGAAACAAGTGAAAGTTGCAGCAAAAAACTCCAGTTTTCACTGGCACGACGCACTTGGGCACTGGTGCGATGCACCTGTCAGGTGCTACACACTGGGCACAAGATTTGCAAAGGAATTTCAACGCACGCTATGCATAGGAAGTGCGCTACACACCTGGGCATTGGCGCGGCGCATCTGTCAGCCAAGCTCAAAAACTCATTCCATCGATTTTCCAAGCCTCCAAATTTGCAAACAACCTCTCTACAAGTAAGTACATCCTCCCATTTGCCCTAGCAAGAGATTTTTTCATCCATGATGGTGATGTGAGTGCTTAAAAAATGAAACCCTAATTGCCTCAAAGTTGTTTTGTCAAAACTACCTAGGGTTTTTGTTATTCTTGCTGTTTTCACTCCCTTGTATGATTTTCCCACATCCCATCCCCCTGCACTAAATTTCCCTAATTCCCTTCCCCTTTCCCTCTCCCATTGACACTCACCTTACCCTCTATTCCCCAAACCCTAATTCCCTTTTCCTAAACCCCATCATTCCCTAAAAACCCTACTGCTATCATCAAACCCTCCTTTGCACTTATACTATCAGTCAACCCTTTTAATCCCAAAAAAGAAAACAACAGTCACCTATACTTAAGAAAATCTCTTCATACTCATCATTCTACATTCTACATTTGCAAATATGGAAACAGATTCAGCTTATGAAAGGGATGAGGAAACTGTGAGTGATTCCTCCCAAGAGATTCATGCACCAAGAAAACCACATAAGGGAGGAAAACACATCCAAGAGGAGCCCATCACACTCACAGAGTTACTAGCTTGCCCTCTTGTAGTAACATGTTTTAAACATTAGTCTTGCTACCAGTTTTGTGAGATGGTGGAGAGGGTGAAATACCACCATGAACTTGCCGGGCTATTTTTCCTTCATCTTCACCATGGCCAGGTGAACTTAGTAGGTGTTTCCTTCACTTTGACACCTGAAACCATAGTTGCAGCAATAGGTATTCCAAATGTGGGTGAACAGTGGAACAAAGGACAGCTTGTGGGAAAAGAGCATTATGAGCCTTATGTCAAGGCTAGTTATCAAAAGCAAATCAGTAGGGTCTTTCCTTTCAGATACCTACAGGACACTTATGCTCTGCTCATGAAGCTCATTATCAAATATTTCACCTGTGAAGGGAGGTTTTCTCGCTTGTACACTTACCATGTTAGATTATTGATGCATTTCACTAGAGTGAGGATGATGAACCTCCCCTATTTCATATGTAGAAATATTGAGAAGATGGCTACATTGGTGCAAAGGAAACCTCTTCCTCAACAGTTCAGTAGCCTTTATCATTTTTCATTGATCAAGATTGTTGTTTTGCATCAGCTGAGCTTGTTGAGTATTTCATGGGATACTTTCATTTCACATGAGGTTTTCAAAAGCCCTCAGGTGACCCCATCAGTGTTTCAAGAGGAAGGAGGGCCTTCAAATCAGCCAGAGGTTCATGAGACTCAAACTACAAGTGTGCCAATATTTGTCACTTATGAAAAGGGCACAAGGAGACTATTTGCAGCTGCCAAACGAGTATTATCTCCACCTGGGGTGGAAGGGGTCTTGTTTCCTTCACCAGACAACAGGCAAATGCTATCTTCACCCGAGGTGAAAGGGGCTTTGCCTTCTTCTTCAGCAGAGCAGGTACAGGACAGAGGAAAGAAACCATTGCATGATGAAGGGCCTTCTGAAGGCCAAGACAGGGATTTCATTTTGATTGAGGAAGAGGACACTGATTTGGGCTCACTCAAGGATGAGATCATCAAGGAGCAGGAAGCTGAGATCCAAAGCCTATCACTTAACATTGAGAGGGCTAAATGGATCATTAATTACCTTGAGCAATAGAACAAGCAACTGGAGGACAAACAAACAATCATGGAGCTGCAAAACATAAGGGAAAACTGACAATTGGCAAAAAGAAGGAAGGTCAAGCTAACTTCACTAGAGTAAGAAATTGAGGCTGACCGGGAATCATGGTTAGAGAGGGAAAACATGCATTTGGAAAAGTTGCTGGACAAGGCCAACAAGGAGAAGAAAATGTTGCGCCACATGGCTTATCACTATTTGGCCCGAAACAAAATTTGCAAGACAAGGATAAGGAGCCTAAAAGCCAAGTTAAAGAGAGCTTTGAGGAGAAAAAAAGAGCAAGATAAGCTCAAGATCTTGGCTGAAGCATCATTGGCCCAACATAGCACTTAACATAGATCACTCATGCCAAATTTCAATAAACTTGGTGAACTTTTTGACATTTTTGAATTTTTTTAGGGAAAAAACAGGTTTTCCCAGCAGGTGCGTAGCGCCACCGGCGCTCACTTTTGATAGGGACCTCCATTTGAAGAAAAATTGGAATTTTGGATTCCTTATGAAAAATATGCATGCTCAGAAATTAATAGGAAATTTTGACAAGTTTTGGACCTCCAAAAGGGCCAAAAACACCCAAAAAATACCCTCTTTGTCACTTTTTGGCCACACAGGAAGCAGTCTTGGGAGATTGAAATTTTGGAGGGGCAAATGGACTCCAAATCAAAAAATTCAAAATGTTCCAGAAAGTAGACTCACAGGGCTTTCCAATGAGCTATCCTGTATCTGATTTGGACCTTGGGAAGCCCTCCAAAAGCAGCTTGGAAAAAGCACTACGCATAGGAAAAATGGCACTACGCACAGGATGAAAAAGTGCCAATTTTGCTCAAAAACTCCATTTTTCGCCTAGTTTTCTTCTAGTTTGATTTTTTTTCTCTCTTATGGTCAAATTAATGATGTGAAATGATGTAAATTGATGTACTATGATGTAAAAATGATAAAAATTGACTTGATAAGGTAAATACATCAGTTGTAGGTGGTTTAGAGTTGAATTTATCAGTTTCCTAGGTTTTAGAGGCAAGCTGTTCCACTGCCTATTTTTGTGTTCCTAGTTTAGATATGGTTGAAACCACCCCTATTCTCATGGATTCGACCCCTGATGGATAGCACAGGTGGTTTGGAGGTCTATATCATGTGTTTTTTCAGTCATTTGTAAAGGTTGGACTCTTGTGGATGCATTGAGCTCTATTGTACATCACTTCTGCAGTTTGGCAAGGAAATAAACCAGGGTTTTGCAGCATTTTGTGGGATTCTTGTGGTAATGTGATTTAGCATTGTTTTCCTCTCAGTTATTCAGTGATCTTATGTTTATGTGTGCCATCATCTCTTTTATTCTTCATAGCTAAATGAATCAAGTGTAAAAGGTAGAATTCATTGATGTTTCAGTGCTCTGCCTTGGGGTTTATTTAGTTTTACATGTTTTCTATTGCTTGAAGAGGACTCATGACTTTTGCATGCCCTCTCCAGCTTCTCACTAGTCTTTAAACTCACCATTACACTCATTTCAAAGTGCTAAAACACTTGCCTACCTCGCCCCACAGAAACCTCTGCAAATCTATGCTCATTATTCGGACCCAAAAGCTGCTTTCCCATTTGATCCAAAAACCAATCATTTAAATCAATCAAATTCTTCCAAGAAAACATACCTAGCCTAAAATTAGTTGTTATATCAATCATCTCAAGCTTCCTTGATAAATTTTCATTGAGATTGACAAGGAGAGAGCTCTCTCCCGACCTGGTAGGGCTAGCTACCAGGTTAAGCGTGGTTTAATATTACCCTAGACCTGCCTTTCTCAGCCTGAGGTTGATCTAGGACCTAACAGAATCTACCATGAGAAAGCTATCGAACTTTCAAGGAAACAATGACATCAATGTTGAAGCTCATATTAAAAAGTTCAACACATTGTACAAAGATTTGCTCATTCCACTGCCTACAACCATGAAGATGCCATGAGGAAATTATTTGTTTTGTCATTGGAAGATAATGCACTTGACTGGTTTCATGATAAAGCAGATAATTCCTTTGACTCTTTGAGAGCCCTCATTGATGCATTCAAAGATAAATATGGGGACAAGAGGGAAGGAAAGTACTTATTCAAAGAAATGAATACTATAAAGACAAGAGAAAATGAAACAATCAAAGAATTCAACCAAAAGTTTACTGGTCTTCTAAGGGACATGACTCAAGATTACAAGCCTCCCGAAAAAATAGTTTGGGAGCAATATCTCGAAGCTTTTAATGGTGACACTCAGTATGAGATTAGACGTGCCAAGCTTGCCACTTTAGCGGTTGGCCAGGGTACAACTGAAGAATTGAAAAAGGATAGGAAATCTTCAGGTAAGTCAGAGGTCTCAGGTTTTGATAGAGGTCTAGTTAAATATAAGGAAAAGGAAATTAAAGAAGAGGAACCATAATCAATTAAAGAATTGCCTTGATTAATAAGAGAAATGAAAATAAAAAATGCCAAACAAATAAGTGATATGCAGAATCAATTTATCTAGATGGAGAGAAGCCGAATGAAAAATATGCCTCCTCAGAATAACAATAATAATGGAGGCAACAACAATCCTTGGCCAAGAAGGAATCCCCCTAGAGATCAAAGGCCACATACACTGCTTGAGTATGCTAATATGGTTGATGAGCCTATTCCTTTCTGTAGATCTTGTGAAAGCTTCCATGAGGAAAGTAGATGTGCCTTTGCTAGAAAAGTTTTAGAGGAAGGAACAAATCAACAAGTAAATAATGTAGGAAAAGATGCCCCTAAAGAAAGTCGGTGTGATGATATGATTTCTTTATCATTTTCCATAAATAATTTCAATGAAGAAAAGGACGCCATCACTCAAGCATACGGTAAAAAACCATCTCAAGAGAAAACTCTAGATATTGCTAGAAGTAAGGGATACACCTATCAGAGGAAAAGTAAAGATCAGAATCAGAACAAACAAGTTGCTTTTGAAAGGTACAAGTTGAGATTGAAAGTGGAATGGGCCACATGGATTAATAGCATTACATTGTCTGTCCCAGTGCTTGAACTTCTAAAATTCCAACTCAGAGGGCATCTTTATTTAAGGCTTTGGGTATGGTTCAATAGCGTAATGTTGATAACAATCCCAAGGATGAGAAAATTAAATTGAAAGATTTAAACTGCTACATGACAAATGAATATCATCAACCCTTCTTTCTAACTTTGGACATAAATGACTGATTTCTTCACAAATGCATGCTTGATTCCGGTGCATCTACAAATGTGATGAGTAAGAAAGTTATGGAACAATTGAACTTAAGAATATCTAAACCTTACAATAAAATTTTCTCAATGGATTCCAAAAAGGTTGAAGTCCTTGGTGTGGTTAAAGATCTATAAGTATACTTGGCTGATTACCCATACGGGATCATCACCAAGACATAACAATAATTGATGCACCATATGTATGGGGAATGCTTCTCTCCAGAAATTTTGTAGCTGATTTAGGTGGTTCTATTCAGATGGATTTATGTTACACCACTATTCCCACAACAACTAGTGGCATGGCTAGATTATATAGAGAAGTGGAAAGAAGATATCATGTGGGAGTTCCAAAGAGATTGGAAAATGTTGAAGAAGTTGAGCCATAGGGTCATCCTCCATATTTTGAATAAGAATTTGTCGAGCCAATATGTCATTTTTCTTCATCGCACCTTCCATCCTACTTTCCAAGTAGAAATAGAAAAATAGTCTAGTATGCCAGCGACATGCAACACAATGTTCATATTCTTCATCAACCGAAGAGGGTAAAAATTTCGACAAGGGACATATGATAAGCAACCTATTGATCTACTAGTCAACAAGGAAATTTATGAGATTTTGCCACATTGATGACATCTGATGCCATGGGGCATCGCTTGTATAGTATCTCTAACCCTGTTTTTTTTTTACTTCATATCATTAGTTATTTTTATTTCATGCATTTATGTTTTAATGTTATTTTCCAATGTGTTAGAGTAGATTTTTTTCTTTCTATTCCAACAATTTTTTTATATATGCATGATGATTTCAATTTTGAATGGATATCTATTTGATGGGCTTCTATTTTCTTGGATGTAGGATTTTGGGGTTCTCATGCTACTTCATGTTGAGAAATATAGGGCATATCATTTAAGTGATTTCTCTTCTATTAGTAACTGCTTGTGAGCACTTTTTACTTCTTTAGATTAAAATATTATTTTACTTAGGCTATTAGTGTTTTTCTTCATCAAATATCTACCAATGCATAAACCATAAATATATAAGAGACACAGAATATAGGCTATCAACCAGGGAAAAAACCTCTCCCACTTGAGAGGAAAACCTGAACATATTCTTCTTCTTATAGAGTCTTCAATTGACGAATACCAAGACCAAGACCCTTGACCTATTTTCCACTCCAAGATCAAGACACAAAGCCCTTTTCCTCTTCCTTGAGTCAAATATAGTCAAACCATTTTTTTCTTCTTCTTCTTCTTCTCGAATTTCCTTCACAATTTCAACCCCTTGATTTCGGTCTACAACTTTTGGTTCCAAACCAGAAACCCTAGTTTGTATAGATGATCAACTTACCTTAAATAGCCTCTCTTTAGGAAGAGACTCCTTCCTTTTAATTCAACTTCCCTTTGATTTTCCCTCCACCCAAATTTGTTACTTTAGATGAATGTAACCTTATTGGCCTCGTTGCTGCAGTAGATAGGTCTATAATTTCGCACGTGTGGAGATTACTCATCCCAAAATAGTCCAAAAAAAATTCTAAAACACTTCGCTCTTTCTTCCTCTTTCCTCATTGGTTATAAGGCTTCTTCTCTATCACCTTCACACTACTTAACTTTAGACTTGCTTCACAGAAAATATGTGCTCTGAAATGAGTTTGAGTGGCCTATTTATAGTTGTTTTCCATCATAATAAGCTGAATTGTCTTCCAACTAGGCCAACATGTCATTTGGAGAGATGTTAATATTCATTTTGAAGCTGAATTGAAGGGATATAATTGTGCTTGTCTTGGAGGGCTATTTATACTTATCTAATGACTCATACAAAATGTAACATACCCAATAAGGGTCCTTCATACATGACAATCACTCAATTTGACTTTTATGACTAGATGAAAAAACCTAAAGGCTCACAATGTGAGCCATTACTAAAAATAAAATTCCTTGCTCATGAAACCCATGAGACAAGCAATACAATAATAATTTTATTTTTCTTCTTTTCATCAATTACATAAAATCACAATTACACATGTCATTATGAAGACCGAACCTAGTTACACTTTTCAACACTCCCTCTAACTAGGGAGGTATTCATAATGGTACTTGGTCATTCTCAATCTGAAGAAGTTTTCATAAGAAGAGTTGGATTAGTAACCCATTTTTTTAGCATCATAATTTAACCAACATTGTCACATAACAAGGCCTTGACTAGAAACTCTATCTCTCCATGAGATATGAACACAATGCTAGCGAGACCAATGATGTATAGACTGTTATGAAACCAGCTCACAAAAATATATAAAAGATAGATCAACGCCTTAGAAATAAGCCTCTTAGAGGGGGCAATCTCCTTTACATTACACAAATGAACAATTCTTAGATGATACAAATGAAAATACCTCCTTTCTATATATAGGAGTCTAAGGGGTCATAATATAATCAGAGCCAACATAACAATAATAATGTAAGGGCATAATAATAACAATAGTGGGCTTCTATGGGGCACACTAGTAACAATATCGGGACTACATGGTTACAAAAATATAATAAGGGGGTTGTACTAATAACAATAAGGCGTTACACTAGTAGTATATGGGCCTAACATAGACACCCTCATCATTGTCTCTCTCGGAACATACCCCACCTAGGTTCGCAGGGTGTGTTCCACCAAGACTATTCTTATCTTGGATTCCCAGTCCTCAAAGAATATCGGTCCTCTATGACTACTCTTATATTAGATATCCTAGCCCGTCCTTAAAGAGTATCAGATGCTAGATGTTTACCCAATCCTCCATTTTGTATTCCCAAGTGAAGACAAGAATGATGTGTCTATCTCTCCCTCTTAATTAGGGGGGAGATGTCTATTCCAATAAAGGAATGTACTCATTCCTATGGAAGGAATGTACCTAAGTACCCTCTTGGCTTAGGAATTTCCAAGTTTCTTCTAAGTAAGAAACTTCTTTCCAAACTCCCTCCTAATTAGGGACCTACACCAATTCCTCAAGGGGAGATGATGGGACAACCAACTACTTGACGAAATCCTCTTCATGATGTCATGACCTTCTTTTCGTTATCTCAGAGTCTTCATGTTTAGGACTTCTACATAGGTCATCAACCATCCATCACTTTCATCCATGAGTCAACCATGTCATCATCGGAAAGTGATCCATCAATCCATATCTGACCTTCCTTCATGGCATGTTGCTTTCTTCATGCCATGTTTACTTAAGGATCTTTCATCCTACTTGATGTGCATTGGTGGTTGAAGACATCCATAGATCTTCCCTTGGAAACCTTGCATAAACCCATCCAGATATTTGTTCAAAAATAAAGGAATGAACATTAAAATCAACATTACATTTGTGATGGTATTTCATCATGACATCTTCTAGTTTGCATCAACATCCTGCATACATATCGACACATCTCCCAAAGATATGTATTGTCAAAGGTCTGTTTCTTTTTCAGGCTCCATCATAGTCTTCATATCTTCCATGGAGATATCTTAGTCAAATCTTCTTGGTCTTTCGTATGTTGATTTCATTTACCATGGTTGCATATTCCACGATCTCTTCCTTCCTTTCTTCACACATTTCATTCCCATGAGCTTCCAATTAGAGTTCTTCAATTGTAGTCAACCACCTCATACTTCATATGAGGGCATATTATGTTGATTTCATCTAGTGAATGTGAGAACCATGCATTCTTGCATCCCTTTGACGGAGGAGATCCTTTCTTTTGATCATGCTCTTAAGATAGAGCATTGGTTCATGTTATCTGAAACCATATGACATGACTTCCACAATATCAAATGTAAGCATGCATACCTCATTTTTCCTTTGGGTCATCCAAAATTCTTGCAATAACTTCCTTTATTGAAAGAGCTTTGATCCCTTAATCTGCTTCATTTTTATGTCATCATACCATCATCCCATGAATTCCACAAGTTTTGAATTCTTGATGAAATAATTACTTCCCCTCATGATTGGTGAACCTTTAAATGAAGGTTCCATCAGAGAATATTGAGGATCTAAAGTATCCCCATCAACAGCTGTTTCCTTTTTACAAATGTATGACGAACCTTGTACTAGATGACCTTGACACTTGTGTTTTCAATGAGATTCCCAAGAGATATACCCTTGACTTCCATATATTCTAACCATATTTCATGCTTCTCTATGATGATATCTCGAGCTATTGCTTTCAATGCTTTTATGATGCCTTGATGCATCCCATTATTTTACTTAGCGAATCATGATAGCCATATCTTACAATATAAGACTTAGGAACTTGAAAAGAACTTATGTGAGGAAGACAATCTCAATAGTGGAGATCTATTATTTCCTCCTTGGATTTCTTATTTTCAACTTCCTCCACTTCCTCGGTGATGTGGGCTTCTTCTCTTCCTATTTTGTTATTGTCCTTCTTGAGCTTAGGACAATCTCTCCTATAGTTCCCATATTCTTGACACCCATAGCATTGTTTTTAAGCCATGTTCTTCTTGTTTTTCTAAGGACCAAACTTTCCAAACTTTCCCTTTCTTTTTGTCATTGTAGCATATGCTTGATTTTGCTCATCTGCTCCCACATCTGATTTGGCCTTTAGTCTAGATTCTTCAATATTTCACAATGACCATAGATCTATGAATGGATTAGATTATTTATTCCCATAAATACTTGAAGTAAAGTTACTCCACTCTTGTGGTAGTGAATTTAATACCACTGTAGTCATTTCTCTATCAGACATGACTTCTTCCAGATCATGTAGTTGATCCCAGATTTCAGATATCCTTATAAAGTATAAGGTTATTCCATCTTCCCTTGACATATTAAGCTTGTAGATTTCTTCCCTTAATGAGATGACTTCTCCGACAGTGCTTACAGAACACAAATCTATTAGTTTTTCATAAATTTCTTTTGAATTTTTGAGTTTAGATACATATGGGATGAGGGGATCCTTGATGGATTCTATGAGAAACCTTTGAGCCCTAACTTCCCATTCCATATACTTCACAAGAGCTTGAGAATATTCCTTTCTTGGTTTAGTGATAGATCTTTTGACATGTTTCATAACCTCATTTTCAATGAGATTTATATATGTCGTTTTAGTTTGAAGCCCCAACTAATTTGTTGCTTTCCTTGCAAAAAGAAATTTTGACATATTCAAATATGGACATAAATATACTTACTTGATAGGATTATCTTTCTACTTGATACTTCCTTTATGTTTATTATGATATAGAGAATATAAAACTTCTCTTTGGTGAATATAGTTTTCTTCAATAATGATTCTTGATCTTCTCAGAGAGGGAGATCCCTTTTGATGGTGAAGTCTTGCTGATGAAGATTAATGATGACTTCCTGATCATGTTGAATTCAAGGTGATATTTTCTTTGATTAATTTCTTGATATTTGATCCTTGAGTGTCCCTTGATAAGATTCCCTTCCTTGACTTGGTCACCTTAGCTTTGATACCATGTTGAGAAATCTAGGGCATAAAAATTAAGTGATTTCTCTTCTATTAGTAACTGCTTGTGAGTGTTTTTACTTCTATAGATTAGGATCTTCTTTTAATTAGGTTATTAGTGTTCTTATTCATCAAACAACTACCAATGCATAAACCATGAAGAGACAAGAGACATAGAATATAGGCTATTAGCTAGGGCCAAAAACTCTCCCACTTGAGAGGAAAACACGAAAAAATTCTTCTTCTTGTAGAGTCTTCAATTGAAGAATACCAAGACCAAGGCCCTTGAACTATTTGCCACTCCAAGACCAAGACACAAATCCATTTTCATCTTCCTTGAGTCAAAGATAGTCAAACCCTTTTCTTCTTATTCTTCTCGGCTTTCCTTCAGAATTTTGACCCCTTGATTTCGGTCTACAACTTTTGGCTCCAAATTAGAAACCCTAGTTTGTATATATGACCAACTCTAAACCTTAGCTAGCCTCTCTTTAGGAGGAGACTCCTTACTTTTAATTCAACTTCCATTTTATTTTTCCTTCACCAAACTTGGTTAACTTTAGATGATTGTAACAATCTCGACCTCCTTTTTGCAATAGACAGGTCTGCAACTTCGCACATGTGGAGATTAATTAGCCCAAAACAATCCCAAAACAGTGCTGAAACACTTCGCTCTTTCTTCCTCTTTCCTCGCTGGTTATAGGGATTCTTATTTATCACCTCCGAACTACTTAACTTCAATCTTTCTTCACCAAAAAAATGTGCTCTCAAATCAGGCCGAGTGGCCTATTTATAGTTGTTTTCCATCATAATAAGCCGACTTGTCATCGAGCTAGGCCGATGTGTCATTTGGAGATATGTTGTTTTTCCTTTTAAAGTCGACTTGAATGGAGATTCTTGTGCTTGTCTTGGAGGGATATTTATACTTATCTAATGAATCATACAAACTGTTACAT
Organism: Pinus tabuliformis; assembly: GCA_031772625.1. NCBI lineage: Eukaryota > Viridiplantae > Streptophyta > Pinopsida > Pinales > Pinaceae > Pinus > Pinus tabuliformis. Next base: position 192,609,643 of record CM062811.1, read on the forward strand.
ACCCAAGAAGGGTCCTTCATACATGACATTGACTCAATTTGACTTTTATGACTAGATGACAAAACCTAAAGGCTCACAATGGGAGCCATTACTAAAAATAAAATTCCTTGCTCATGAAATCCATAAGACAAGCATTACAATAATAATTGTATTTTTCTTCTTTCCATCAATTACATAAATCACAATTACACATGTCATTATGAAGACTGGACTTAGTTACATTTTTCAACACTTTATACAAGCAATGTGTGCCCATATGTAACTAGATGTTGCACACTTTTTGTCAAAGTTCTAAGGAAGCAAATATGCCAATTTTTGTCAAAGGATCGGATCTTCAATCATTAGTTTATTGAGTCATTGTAAACCAATTCTACAAATTTGTTATGTAAATGATGTTATTAAGACCATGCATGTATGTAAAAACCTAGGTAAACCTATATTTTTGTTGAAAATTTCATCCTAGGAGGTTTTTCGTCTCACTAATTCACTTGTGTTTCTAAACATGGATGATTGACAGAGTTTTTCCCTCCAACCTCAACCCAAAGCTAGGGTGGAATCCTTCGTCAAAGTATTAGGCGATTCCTAGCATTCTAGTCGAGTCTTATGTAAAAGTGATTTAGGAATAATTTGAGATAATTGGATAAATTATTTTATTATAATTCACTTGGTCTACTAGATCATATTGTGTTGCAGAATTGGGTATTTAATTTGAGGGTCTATACCGAATGGGTGTTCCTGCTTTGAACGTTGAAAATATAATTATCTTATGTAAAAAGTATTGTAGTGCATTTTCCCTCATAATTAAACACCAAGGCTAAAATATTACAGAGTGGAAAAAATATTTAATCCCCTAAAGTGTCAATTAATTAATTTTTCTGGCAAAATTTAGATTAATCCTGTTATCACTCAAGAAAAAATAGTTTAAATTCTGAACATCAATTTTTTAAATTTGTCAAAGGGTTGGTGTCAGTTTTGGGCCTAGTCTTTTCATCTTGTTTTAGAGTCTTGTTAAGAGTCTTGCTAGTGTGTCAAATGGGGTCAATTCTCTGTTTTAGTCCATCAATGGTCTCACACCACACCTAAGCTCCATATGTCAATCCTATTTCAAAGTTCACAGCGCAGAAACCTCCGTCTAGGTGATTTCGTAGCGCAAAACATCGATTTTGCACTAACTGCGCTATGAAATCGGGAATTCCTGCTGATCCCTAACAAATCTCACCCCAGCTGTCATATTTTCTGCAAGAAGTTTACGGGGATAGCATGTGCAAGGTATTACATGTCGGTCTTGACGCGTGTTCTGTAACCTTCAAATTTGATTCTTGCCTGTACCATTCAAATCAGGACTTCCATCCAAAACCAAATCTGAAAATTCTCTATTAAGACCGAAACTTCTGATTCTGGTTTCGATTTGTGATCAATCTGGCAGTATCACTTCTGAGAAGAACGGGATCTTGCCACCTTCCTTTGTTTCTAATTTGCAAAATGTCTTGAAGAACAGAAAGATATTTTCTATTCAGTTAAAATTCGACGCTCCTAACTGGTGGTATCTAAGACCAGATTATGCAACCAGTGATTATAAACCCGGTAACCCCGGGGTCTCGGGCTTTTATCATTTGGTCACGACACTGATGCTTTATGGGTACCTGATCCCTATTTCGCTTTCAATTGAAGTTGTAAAGATTCTGCAAGCATCGTTCATCAACCAAGACATCCATATGTATGATGAAGAGACAGGTACCCTTGCTCAAGCTCGGACTTCAAACTTGAATGAGGAGCTAGGACAGGTAGATACCATTCTCTTGGATAAAACAGGGACCCTAACTTGCAATTAGATGGATTTCATTAAGTGCTCAATTGCAGGTACTTCGTATGGTGTTGTTGCAAGCGAAGTTGAGATTGCAGCAGCAAAGCGGATAGCAAAGGATCTTAATGATCAGAGTTTGAATCCACTAGATATCCAAAACTTTGATATTAAAAGCCAAGGTTTGAATGCATCAGAAAACAGTTTCAACAGCCCACGTTTTCAGGAGCCAGATATTGAACTGCGGATTGAGGGACCAGAGTCAACTGAAATGACTGAAAGACCTGTCATCAAGGGATTTAACTTCAAGGATGACCGGCTTATGAATGGGAACTGGTTGAAAGAACCGCATGCAGATATGCTTTTATTATTCTTCCGCATATTAGCAATCTGCCATACAGCCATTCCAGAACAAGATGAAGAGATTGGTACCAATGCAAATGAGTTTGCGTTAAATAAAGAAAACACACCATGGAGGAGGAACGAAACCATAGGCGATTACTTGGGCAAGGGAATAGAGCTAATATTGGTGGTGGAAATGGTGATGCTGGTCAAGGTATTGTTGGTGCAGGGAAATTGATAAGGAGAAATGTTGAGAATGTAGCTGCCCGTTTGGAAATCCAGGCTGCACGTCTTGAAGCACATGTCGAACAAATTTTTGATGGTGTTGATGATGCAGATGACGCAGAAGACGTGCCGTTTGATGAACTTGTTGGGATGCAAGGGCCTGTATTTCATTTGGTTGAAGATGCCATTACGGTTTTGGCCAGCAATGCAATTTTTCTCGGTGTCGTGATTTTCCTTCTTTTCACCTTAGGGCGGATAGTCCTTTTCATACTCTCTCGACTTGTGGTAACAAATACTAGTACAATACTTACAGCAGGCATTTCTCCCTTGGACTCAGCATTGGCTTTAGCTAATATGACGGTGCAGAATACATTGAACTCTGTTGCAAATTTATCAACAGAAACTCGAACAGACTTCGTATTCAGTCAGGCCGGAGAGGCACGTGCAGAGCATCTAATACCAAATGTGACCCATTCAGATGCGGCTTCAAATATTCTTACAAATGAAAGTCCTATAGATCTGTTAACAGTAGCAGGGGTTGCTGCCTTGCAGCTTTCTGATATGGCTACTCTTGCTGTAGGTTACATGGTTATATTTGGTCTGGTTTTTTGTTATTTTGGACTTATAGTTATGATCCGCTATAACAGGGGAGAACCTTTGGCTGAGGGTCGGATCTATGGAGTTGTCTCTATAGCAGAGGCTATTCCTTCTCTTGCCAGACAGTTTTTGTCTGGTGTAAACTATTTCATGACAATGGTGAAGGTTGCTTTCCTTTTAGTGATTGAGCTGGGGGTTTTCCCTTTATTGTGTGGATGGTGGTTGGATGTTTGTACTATCAGTATGCTTGGAACGACAATTGCTCAGCGGGTGGCTTTCTTCTGGTCTTCACCACTAACAAGCTCTTTGTTACATTGGCTTGTGGGGATTGTATACATGTTACAGATAAGCATCTTTGTTAGCCTTTTATGAGGGGTTCTTAGACCTGGAGAGAATGATATTGATATCAGAATGTCATGGAAGAAAGTATTACATGGAGGAATGGGCTATTCCTTTGTGGAGATCCCAGAGGGAACTATATTAGCACATCCCCTTGCACCTGAAGAGAAGATGCCTATACAATTTGGACGTGAGGTATTAACCAGATTCATACAGTTATATTTGGAACAGTCAATGGTGTTATTGGTGTCATTGCATCTCTTCCTCAGGAGCAATAGCTGTTTCTTGAAAAGTTGTAAGCAAATCTTATCAAAGTGATCAAGGGAGTAGGGTGCTTAAGCCATGAACAGTGGCGATCATTTAGCTATGAAAGGAAGACTGTGTTTTTGAAATTACACAGCAGTTTCGTAGCGCGCTACGAAACTGCTGTAGCTGCATGTTACAATTCAGTTGATCAATTATGATTAACAAAGCAGCAAATCTTTTTGAAAGGTTTTGTCATCACACAGGTACATGGGAAAGGCTTACAGCACATCAAGGACGTGGCAGTCTGCTCCATTTTGCGTAATTAAAGGATAAAGAACATGGCTAATTACTTCCGAATATCTTTGAGGAAAACAAAGGCATAAAAACAGGGACAGTTTCCTGTTTCTCAGCAGAGGTAAAAGGATACGACATTAAAGGCCAACGAGCAGCTACAGATACCTATCACAGCTAAACTAAAAGAGACCACTTGTCAGGGAATAAATCTTGATTGTAATAAATGCTATGTTCAGCATGATGTAGAATTAGAATCCTAATTGTTTTAGGTTTCTAAAGCTGTCAATTAGTAGTCAGTTGTATTTATTAGTTAGTTAAAGGGTTAATAGGTGTCATTAGAAGTAGACTTTGACTTCCCCTCATGCTTGAGGAGGAATCCCAGTCAGGTAGAAGAAGGCTATATATAGAAGAAAATGAAATGTAATGAGGGTTGGAAAACTTTATAACAGAGGATAGTATTTGGCTTATGTAAAGACTCACTTTCAGTAATATAATTTTGATTTTACTTCTCAGGATTCATGAAGGATTTTTCATATTCAGAATGTGTGATGTTGTCTTCTTCTTAGTTTTGTTTACAGTGGTATGGATGTATAATCACTCAAAATTCACTGAATGTGCTCTGATTTCCTGTATGCATCTATAAACTGTGTGGTTCCATATGAGTGTATGTTCTGAATATTCAAATGCTGAATGCCCTGACTTCCATGTAAGGTCAAGATCTTTGTTGTATTGAAGTGTTGTTGACTCCATAGGCCCAATGGATACTTGTTTAATGTATTTCCAGCATTCATATTTGTCACAGTTGTTCTACAAGAGTTAGCCATCCTATTTTTAATCAAAATCATTATTATATCCAGAGAGCCTTCTCAGGTTGAGGAGGCTAAGCCTCAGCCTAAAGTAGGTTTGAAATAGTTACTTAGAGTCAACCTGACCAGCAGCCTATCAGGGTCTGATTTTGAGATAACATTTTGGTGCGTCTGCCGGGAGCCTGAAGATTATTCATTCCCGAAATCATGAAGCTGAACTTCTGAAGGTAGCAGGAGCTCAGAAATCTTTTTGAGGCTGCAAATCTACCTTGGCGACTCCATTGTTGAAGAATTCGAAATTCATAGATTCATGGCGATTCCACTGGAGTTATGAAGGACCCAGATGCTACCATTCTTATTTCAAGGTATGCATGCATAAATTTTTCAGGAATTCATGGTTTCCCAAATCATTTTCCAAAGGATGCATATTTTCTCAGGAATGGTCCAAAATTCAATGGAGAAGATTTGAGTTTAACTTTGAAGCATATATCAGATTTTTGTGATTTTACAGAGCTTCTTAGAGTTAAACATGAGGATGTTTGCATTATGTTGTTCTATGATTCATTTCAAGGGAAATGTAAACGGTGGATTGAAAGCTTTCCTGCCAAATCCATCAAGTCATTTGAAGAATTTTGGTTTATGTTTTTGGAGGAATGGATAGATAGATCAGAGGTGGTGGCAAATTCTCCTTCAGTTCAAGGTTTCAAACAATGGAATAATGATCATAGTAATGGAGAAACAAATGAAAATTTTTCTTTGTCCTTGTCCTCGTATCTAAAATCATTTGAGTGTAACGCAGAGGATAAGATGAAATTTTTGGATGAAGTTGCTGAGGACATTGAGAAAGACATTGAAGGTTTAGAAGGTCAAATTCAGGCATATAGTTTTCATAATCATGATCATTATTTTCAGAAGCTTTCTATGGCAGAACACAAGGAGAGAGTGTTGCTTCCTTTCTCTTTCACGATTGAGGAACTGTACACTGTTGTTGAAGATCAGTTTGCACAACCAGAAAGTTACGAGAACCATCAAGCTGATCATGTATTCTGGGATCCTATAGCTGACTACATGGAAGAGTTTTACTCTCCAGTGTTTCAGTTTTTCTATGAAGATCAGAGGCAATTTCAATGGCAGCGGTCATCACAATATCATACTGGCTCTGAACTCCAACGCAGTCAAAAAACTCAAATATCAAATAAGACAAATGATTGGCTACATTGGAAATTTCACATTGATTGAGCTGAAAAAAGTTTGAAATTGGTAGGGTAGGTAGGTAGGAAAATGCAAATAAGCTCAAGGTTGACTGAGCATTTTTCAGTAGATGTAGATTCTTTCTCCTACAGTCATCATCAAGCTTAAGCCCGAGGTGAAGGCCCAAGAAGCTTGAAGGAGACGCTTGACAAGCAAATCTATATTTGTTATAAAGAAGACAAAGCACTGGACCTGCATGTTCTTAGTGTACCACAGGGGCACACTATCCCAAGTGGAGCCACCTGTTATCACTCAAGAAAAAATAGTTTAAATTCTGAATATCAATTTTTTAAATTTGTCAAAGGGTTGGTGTCAGTTTTGGGCCTAGTCTTTTCATCTTGTTTTAGAGTCTTGTTAAGAGTCTTGCTAGTGTGTCAAATGGGGTCAATTCTCTGTTTTAGTCCATCAATGGTCTCACACCACACCTAAGCTCCATATGTCAATCCTATTTCAAAGTTCATAGCGCAGAAACCTCCGTCTAGGTGATTTCGTAGCGCAAAACACCGATTTTGCACTAACTGCGCTATGAAATCGGGAATTCGTGCTGATCCCTAGCAAATCTCACCCCAGCTGTCATATTTTCTGCAAGAAGTTTACGGGGATAACATGTGCAAGGTATTACATGTCGGTCTTGACGCGTGTTCTATAACCTTCAAATTTGATTCTTGCCTGTACCATTCAAATCAGGACTTCCATCAAAAACCAAATCTGAAAATTCTCTATTAAGACCGAAACTTCTGATTCTGGTTTCGATTTGTGATCAATCTGGCAGTATCACTTCTGAGAAGAATGGGCTCTTGCCACCTTCCTTTGTTTCTAATTTGCAAAATGTCTTGAAGAACAGAAAGATATTTGCTATTCAGTTAAAATTCGACGCTCCTAACTGGTGGTATCTAAGACCAAATTATGCAACCAGTGATTATAAACCCGGTAACCCCGGGGTCTCAGGCTTTTATCATTTGGTCACGACACTGATGCTTTATGGGTACCTGATCCCTATTTCGCTTTATGTTTCAATTGAAGTTGTAAAGATTCTGCAAGCATCGTTCATCAACCAAGACATCCATATGTATGATGAAGAGACGGGTACCCTTGCTCAAGCTCGGACTTCAAACTTCAATGAGGAGCTAGGACAGGTAGATACCATTCTCTCGGATAAAACAGGGACCCTAACTTGCAATCAGATGGATTTCATTAAGTTCTCAATTGTAGGTACTTCGTATGGTGTTGTTGCAAGCGAAGTTGAGATTGCAGCAGCAAAGCGGATAGCAAAGGATCTTAATGATCAGAGTTTGAATCCACTAGATATCCAAAACTTTGATATTAAAAGCCAAGGTTTGAATGCATCAGAAAACAGTTTCAACAGCCCACGTTTTCAGGAGCCAGATATTGAACTGCGGATTGAGGGACCAGAGTCAACTGAAATGACTGAAAGACCTTTCATCAAGGGATTTAACTTCAAGGATGACCAGCTTATGAATGGGAACTGGTTGAAAGAACCGCATGCAGATATGCTTTTATTATTCTTCCGCATATTAGCAATCTGCCATACAGCCATTCCAGAACAAGATGAAGAGATTGGTACCAATGCAAATGAGTTTGCGTTAAATAAAGAAAACACACCATGGAGGAGGAACGAAACCATAGGCGATTACCTGGGCAAGGGAATAGAGCTAATATTGGTGGTGGAAATGGTGATGCTGGTCAAGGTATTGTTGGTGCAGGGCAATTGATAAGGAGAAATGCTGAGAATGTAGCTGCCCGTTTGGAAATCCAGGCTGCACGTCTTGAAGCACATGTCGAACAAAGTTTTGATGGTGTTGATGATGCAGATGGCGCAGAAGACATGCCGTTTGATGAACTTGTTGGGATGCAAGGGCCTGTATTTCATTTGGTTGAAGATGCCATTACGGTTTTGGCCAGCAATGCAATTTTTCTCGGTGTCGTGATTTTCCTTCTTTTCACCTTAGGGCAGATAGTTCTTTTCATACTCTCTCGACTTGTGGTAACAAATACTAGTACAATACTTACATCAGGCATTTCTCCCTTGGACTCAGCATTGGCTTTAGCTAATATGACGGTGCAGAATACATTGAACTCTGTTGCAAATTTATCAACAGAAACTTGAACAGACTTCGTATTCAGTCAGGCCGAAGAGGCACGTGCAGAGAATCTATACCAAATGTGACCCATTCAGATGCGGCTTCAAATATTCTTACAAATGAAAGTCCTATAGATCTGTTAATAGTAGCAGGGGTTGCTGCCTTGCAGCTTTCTGATATGGCTACTCTTGCTGTAGATTACATGGTTATATTTGGTCTGGTTTTTTGTTATTTTGGACTTATAGTTTTGATCCGCAATAACAGGGGAGAACCTTTGGCTGAGGGTCGGATCTATGGAGTTGTCTCTATAGCAGAGGCTATTCCTTCTCTTGCCAGACAGTTTTTGTTTGGTGTAAACTATTTCATGACAATGGTGAAGGTTGCTTTCCTTTTAGTGATTGAGCTGGGGGTTTTCCCTTTATTGTGTGGATGCTAGCTGGATGTTTGTACTATCAGTATGCTTGGAATGACAATTTCTCAGCGGGTGGCTTTCTTCTGGTCTTCACCACTAACAAGCTCTTTGTTACATTGGCTTGTGGGGATTGTATACATGTTACAGATAAGCATCTTTGTTAGCCTTTTACGAGGGGTTCTTAGACCTGGAGAGAATGATATTGATATCAGAATGTCATGGAAGAAAGTATTACATGGAGGAATGGGCTATTTCTTTGTGGAGATCCCAGAGGGAACTATATTAGCACATCCCCTTGCACCTGAAGAGAAGATGCCTATACAATTTGGACATGAGGTATTAACCAGATTCATACAGTTATATTTGGAACAGTCAATGGTGTTATTGGTGTCATTGCATCTCTTCCTCAGGAGCAATAGCTGTTTCTTGAAAAGTTGTAAGCAAATCTTATCAAAGTGATCAAGGGAGTAGGGTGCTTAAGCCATGAACAGTGGCGATCATTTAGCTATGAAAGGAAGACTGTGTTTTTGAAATTACACAGCAGTTTCGTAGCGCGCTACGAAACTGCTGTAGCTGCATGTTACAATTCAGTTGATCAATTATGATTAACAAAGCGGAAAATCTTTTTGAAAGGTTTTGTCATCACACAGGTACATGGGAAAGGCTTACAACACATCAAGGACGTGGCAGTCTGCTCCATTTTGGGTAATTAAAGGATAAAGAACATGGCTAATTACTTCCGAATATCTTTGAGGAAAACAAAGGCATAAAAACAGGGACAGTTTCCTGTTTCTCAGCAGAGGTAAAAGGATACGACATTAAAGGCCAGAAAGAAGCTACAGATACCTATCACAGCTAAACTAAAAGAGACCACTTGTCAGGGAATAAATCTTGATTGTAATAAATGCTATGTTCAGCATGATGTAGAATTAGAATCCTAATTGTTTTAGGTTTCTAAAGCTGTCAATTAGTAGTCAGTTGTATTTATTAGTTAGTTAAAGGGTTAATAGGTGTCATTAGAAGTAGACTTCGACTTCCCCTCATGCTTGAGGAGGAATCTCAGTCAGGTAGAAGAAGGCTATATATAGAAGAAAATGAAATGTAATGAGGGTTGGAAAACTTTATAACAGAGCATAGTATTTGGCTTATGTAAAGACTCACTTTCAGTAATATAATTTTGATTTTACTTCTCAGGATTCATGAAGGATTTTTCATATTCAGAATGTGTGATGTTGTCTTCTTCTTAGTTTTGTTTACAGTGGTATGGATGTATAATCACTCAGAATTCACTGAATGTGCTCTGATTTCCTGTATGCATCTATAAACTGTGTGGTTCCATATGAGTGTATGTTCTGAATATTCAAATGCTGAATGCCCTGACTTCCATGCAAGGTCAAGATCTTTGTTGTATTGAAGTGTTGTTGACTCCATAGGCCCAATGGATACTTGTTTAATGTATTTCCAGCATTCATATTTGTCACAGTTGTTCTACAAGAGTTAGCCATCTTATTTTTAATCAAAATCATTATTATATCCAGAGAGAGCCCTCTCAGGTTGAGGAGGCTAAGCCTCAGCCTAAAGTAGGTTTGAAATAGTTACTTAGAGTCAACCTGACCAGCAGCCTATCAGGGTCTGATTTTGAGATAACAAATCCTAAGCCAAAAAATTAATCAATTAGAGCCAAAATTAAAGTCTTAGAGAAATTAAATTCTCCATGTGGAAAAATTCATGGGTATCAAAGAAATCATTTTTTGGAGGTCCCCACCAAGGGGATATTGGAAATTTCAAGAAAAATTGGACCCTTGGACCTTGGTGGTTAAGTCAAAGTCAATTTTTTGAGGAAATTAGCTCAAAATATTTATTTTTGAGCTAATAAAATGGGTTAAATGAGAAATTTGAAGATTCCTCAAAAATAAATATTTTCAACGATGGGTATTAAAAGATGATCAAATATTTTTCGATGGACAAGATTATTTTGACAGGGATCAAGCCAACTAGCCGTTATTTTTCCACTTGGAAGATTTATCTAAAAATTTAAAGTCATTTGTGTCTCAAGCCATCTAGTTTTGGATTATGTAGATTTGAAAAGATGATAAATTATTGTCCCATAGGGAACATTTGAATAATCATAATAAAGACTTTGGGGTGCAGTTAATAGTGTCTCTTATGTGGTGATTTGGCGTACATGTTAGGTACATGCATTTCTATATTGTGCTTTATAAATATTTTAATTGTTATTTCAATGTAGGTGGTAGGAACATTCTATTGGTAAGATGAGGGCTTATCTTAGGTGATCCAATTCACTGGGTGTTTCTAATGATTTATTCTTCAGAAATATATAATGTTTGCAGGTTCCCCTGCCCTTGGACTCCAAGTTCACAAACTTTGGATATAGGTTGACTATGTTTGGACTCTAATTATTTTTATGGCATTCTAACTTCGCTAAGGCTATGTTTATTATTTATATTTCAAAATACCTTTAGCCACTACTAAATACTTATAAAATTCCAATTTTTTTTCAAGCATTTTTCAAGTATACTTTGTAAATATAATTTGTAAAATACACTTGTAAATTATTTTATTTTCTAATCTTGGTTTTGCAGTTGGGGTTTTAAAATTATTTTTAATATATATATATATATATATATATATATATATATATATATATATATATATATATATATATATATATATATATATTGGAGTCTTGGGTAATTTTGCTTTCATTTGTGCAGGTGAGATCAAGTGATAAGAACTGGATTAGATATAGTTCTAGGCCCTTAAGGGTAAGATCTAGCCTTTAAATTTTTTTGCATGGCCAACCACTAAAGAATTTGCATTGAAATTGAAGATTCAAAGAAAATAATTTTTTGGATAAAGGGTTTCAAGTTTAAGGGCTCCTCCCAGGCCCAAATCTGCCCTCTCTAGGCCCATTGTCAGCCTCTTTCCTTCCAACATTAGCCTTTGAGGGCCTGATTCATATTTTTTCATCCCTCCTAGGGTTGGCTTTGGGCCACTCTACCTCCTCTCTTCCCCTTGTTGCATACATCTTGAGGCAATTCCTCCTCTTGCTAATGAATTCTAGCCCTTCCTTGGCCTTCATTCCTCCTCCTCTTCCTTTTGAACCTCCTTATCCCTCTGTTGTGCTGTACAACAACCCCCCATTTCATAAAATTTTTCTTTAAAAATCATAATATGAAATGGGTCCCTTTTAAACATAGATGTGTGAATAAATTGGTATTAACTATTATTAGAAAAACCCTCATCAAAAGGTCCAACAGAAATATAATATCCCTTTTAAACAATGATAAAAGAGGTATTTTAAACAAATCATAAAGCTTTTTATTATTACTACGATAAAGCGATCGCAAGATCGCATATCACAATAATAAGAGAAACATAAATAAAGGCCCATTGAATTACTCCGATCCGAAAAGGGAAATCGCTATCAGATATCGGGGAAAGGTAAAGCACATCGTATATAAGGCACCCCCCATCCCTCCGATGCGATAAAAGGTATCGCTATCGGCAATCGGCTGTGGTAATCAAAGCATTAACTGTGACACCTTCAAATCCCCCAATGCGATAAGGTGTATCGCCATCAACGATCGGCAATTTCGCAATAGCGTAGGTAAAGTGACCCGAGCCCTATCCTGATTGTGATACATTAAATCAAGGCACGTGTTTCTAAGCATATTAAAGATTGACATGCATTATATCACCTTTGGTGATTGAACGATATTTTGGACTATCATTAAAATCCTCCCTTTCGCATCGCCAATCATCAAATGCGATTAGCCGCCAAAAATCTAAGCCATGCTTGATCAATAATACGTTATGATGGATATCTAAAAGCTCCCTTATCATCATTGACAGGTGAAGCGGCTAATTAATGAAGCAGTTATGCCGAGATTTTCCACTTAGATTCTATCTGCGGCAATTTCACTATGATCTTTTTTTACTCGCTAACAGATATAACTCTTTCATAGTGGCTCAAGTTATCTATTTCTCTGTATCACACTGGTTTCCTTCCTTGTGCAGAATTCCGTTGAAGTATCAAGTTTTAAGCAAATGGGAAAGAAATCCAAGAGATCTGCTGCAGTAGCGGCCCCTACAGTAATAGTCCAGCCCACCAGTGACCCAGGACCCAGCAAAAAGGGCCTAATTTCAGACACTACATGTCTTGGCCTTAGAAATACAAGCTGACAAAGCATCTATAATTTAATTGAGGCAGAAGAACCAGAGGAAGTGTCGGAAGAAGCTACTACAGGCTCAACTAATAAATCAGACGCCTCCCTGAAAGATTTGGCCGACTCATTTTTACACAGGATAGCAGCTCGGGAGAAAATTCTTCCTTACACTGATGTGGTTAGATGGGTGGTCGAACAAATTCCTGTTTCTAATAGGCGCTTTTCAAAGTTGATGGAAGAGTTTTTGGTTCATTCCAACCTGACGACTTGAGGAAAATGTACCATTTGCCCAAACCTGAAAAGAAATACAACAAAGCTTTTCTGGAGAAATTTGCAGAGGAGAATGAGATGGAATCAGCCCCGATTAGACAGTGGAGACAAAATCCCACAAAGCATAAACATGAATCATCGGGTAAGTACTTTGTGGATTCCTTGGCATCTCCTTACTGTTATGCTGGGGCAATGATGTGTAGGATATGGGGAATGCATGATTCAACAAAATTTACTATCGAAATGGTTCCTTTAATGGAAGCGGCTATTAGTAGTTATGTCATGGATTGGGCGAATGTATTTTCTGATAAATTAGCCTATGCAATTCTTGATTTTAGATTCAATTCACACAAAACCACCAGGACTATTCCCCCCTTCTATTACAGTGCTTATGTTATGGATATGCTTTGCTTTAATTCTGAATACCCGATACTTGGGTGGAGGTGGACGCCACAGGACCCTAAGCCAATCTACATCTATCATTAGATGTTATGGAAGGCACATTATAAAGACCACTTGTATCAAATCTGTAATGGTTTCATGTTTCCTATCTATTATGCCATTTTTGAGAAGCCTGCCCCAAGGATTTCCGAGGAGGCAGAAATTGACTTGACTGCTGTGGGGAATTGGTTCGGGGAAGATAAGTTCACATATATAAGGGTGTTTGGTAGCACCACAAGACCCCATGTCCTCCCATTGTATGTACCTGATAAATTGTTGGCACGAGAGTTAGCTTACCAAATCACAACCGCTGGAACATCCAAAACCCTGAGGACTTCTAAAAAGCAGCTATGGCCCATATTCCCTTTGAGATGCGGTGTTTATACCATACTTGATTGGAAACATGCTGAGAAGGACATGAAAAATAAATATGCTCAATCTTGCGACCATCCCTAATAGGCAATTCGATCCCCGGAAGGTTTCCTATAATGTGCTTGAACAGGCCAAACTTACTAAGTTTGACCATGAAAAAGATGAATTTGATGATCTATTTTCTTCAGCAGAATCATTGTCTCAGGTTAAAACATTGGCCAGGATGAAATATAATGATGAAGGACTAGTAGAATTCAATAGGCTCAGAGAACAGAGGTTGCAAACTCTGCCTCTGGATTTATTGGCTACTACACCAACAACTAAGTCAAGCGAGCCTGAACAGAAAAGTATTGACGAGCCTCCTGCTACAGAGAAAATTCCCGAAAAGGGAAAAGAGTCAGAAAAAGGAAAAGAGAAGGAAACAGAGCAGGAAAAGGAAAAGAAGAAAGACAACGAAGTTATTGATTTAGAGACTCAAATTGATCCCAAACTCCTCAAAGAGTGGCAAAAATTTGACTCTATTATAAACAATCCAGAGACTTCTCGAGGATTCGACACACCCCAAGTGACAGTCAGTCAAGAAACAACCACAAATACGGTTCCAAGTGAAGGCACCAACGGCCTACCCAGTAGCAGAGATGCAAAAATAATTCCCAAAGATCCATATGATCATATTGGTTTACAGATAGAAGACATACCACCATTAGATGTCTTTTACAGTCCTAAACATAGGGCTGTGGTGAAAAGGCAGAGGAAAAGGAGGAGACTTGATCAATCTTCCCTTTTTCCAGATCAAACAGAGATGGCTAATGTGGTGTGGAAGGAGGAATTGAACCCTTCTGATGACCTTACGAAACTCTCCCAGTATGCCGGAGCATGTTCGGTAGCCACCATGGATAAAGCCTCGGAAGTGATCAGTATCCTTAAGGAAAAAGATCAAATGATTGGTTCATTGCAGTCGCAGGTGTTTGAAGCACAGCGGAAAATAGAACAATTGGAACAACAACTATCAACACAGGGGCAGACAAACAACCAATTAAATGAGAAATTGCTCAAAGAGAAACAGAGGATAGATTCGAGTGCAGTGCAGAAACAAAAGGAATTTTCTGAAGCATTGGCCAGATTAAAGGCGATGAATGAACAAATGAGCAAGACTAAGGATGAGCGAATTGATCAGCTGTCACAAAAAATAGAAAAGTTCAGGAGCCTTCCTCAAGTAGCAGAGTTCAGAAAAAAAGCTCTACAAATCAATAAGGCATTGATTACACTGCTAAAACTGCTATGTCGGAACATTTCTCTGGCCGAACCTCTGTGTGAGATTACTGCATCAATAGTTGATAAATCAGTTGAAGCTAGGTAGGATTTAGAACAGGCCGATGAGACTTTAACCAGTTTTCTTACTTGTCAAGACTCCAGTGAAGGACAGGTTTCAGATCTGCCCAAAATTCTAGAGTCACACAAAGACATCCTATTCCTAGAATGGAAGTCACAACTAATGAAGGCGGAAAGAGAAACCTCAAGATGTCGATTATCTACTAGCAATTTAATTGAATTTTTTAGTGACACTCTTTATCTGTCTAATATGATTTCACAGTGTAATCCAGGTAAATTGACATCGGCCAAAGCCTTGGAACAAACATGCAAGCAGGAATTGGAAAAGAATGGAAGACTAATCACTGGCATCCAAAGTTTAACTTGGGATGCCTTTTGGTTTTTCTTAATCAAGCGATATAGTCAGAGGGCCGCACTCAAATGTTTAACTGATGCTATCAGTTGCATGATCCCCGAGATCCAAGATGCCACATATTTAGCTCAACTAAATTCTCACCTAAGTCGCCCTCCAGAGTTGCAACTAATGCTAGATATCTGCCAGCTCAAGCCGAAGGGAGATCATCCGAAACAATGAATCATGCTGCCGACTGAGGACTAGCCGATTTTGAGGAGATATTCATAGCATAGTTGTACCAATTAAATAACACTTTTATTTTGTAATTAGTTAGCTTAATTAGTATTTATAGGCCCTTTCATGCATTTGGAAAGGGTCCTCAGTTTTTGTATAAACTCAAATCAGTATGTCACACTATTGTGCTTCTGATCTATTTTTCATGAAGACTGGGCCAATATTCTGAATTTTGTTGAAGAAAGCTTTGATGACATGTGCACTATTGCCTTTTGTGGAAATGTTTCTAAGTTAAAAGAAGGAATTTGAATGTGGTTGATATCAAGAGTGATTCAAATAACATATGGTACTATTATCTATGCTCTTGTGTCATTCTTTTATGTGAATATATATTCATTTAAATTTTGCTTTAATTGTGAATATATGTCCTTTAACAACAATCCTTGTACTTTTCACTATCAAGGATAATTTTAGGGGCGAATGTTCGTCCTTTGGCGAAATTAAGAGGTTTTAAATTTTTAGTGGGCGAATATTTTGTATCATAGTAAATTTTTACAAATCACGTCAAATAGCCCACCTTATTTTAAGGGAGAGGGTAAAAAAGGTAAATTTAGCCCTTGAAATTAGGACTTACAACCTTCCATTCGCCCATTTTCAAGAATAGGTTTTATTTAAGTGAATCCATTCGCCCATTTTCAAGAATAGATTTTATTTAAGTGAATCCTATGGGCCAAATACCATATTTATAAAAGAGGTATGGTAAATTAATAAAAATATAAATAAATGAGAGGTATGGTAAATAAATAAAACATTTTTTATATTTACTCCATAAGTCACCTTATATACATGTAAGGGTGTAAACAAATAAAAATATAAGTAAAGTGGAGGTATGGTAAATAAATAAAACGTATTTTTATACTTACTCAAAAGGTATGGTAAATAAATAAAAATATAAATAAACTAGACGTATCGTAAATAAATAAAACATCTTTTTGTATTTAGTCCATAACCCTCGTTCTATTTATGAAGGCTCAAGAAAGAGGTTTTATTTAAGTGAATCCTATGGGCCAAATAACATATTTGTAAAAGAGGTATGGTAAATTAATAAAAATATAAATAAACAAGAGGTATGGTAAACAAATAAAACATTTTTTTATATTTACTCCATAAGTCACCTTATATTTACGAACACTCAAAAAATGGGCTATATTTAGGTGAAACCTATGGCCAAAATACTATGGGACAAATACCATGGACTAGATTGTTATTAGACTAGATTGTTATTAATACCATGCAAAATACCATTATTAACCCTAATATTAGAATTAATAAAAATAAAAATGGCACATGGTATTGACCCATGGTATTCACCAAAGTGGCACATGGTATTGACCCATGGTATTCACCAAAATGGCACATGGTATTGACCCATGGTATTCACCTGGAATGTAGCCTATTTAAATGGGGGAATTAAACCAGCATGAAGCCTATGCCAAGATTCACTAGGACTTTACAAAGTTTTATTATTTAGTGAAAGACTCGCCAAGATCTTACAAGATTTTATAATTGAGTAAAATATTCGCCATGCCTGGTGAGAGATTCGCCAAAAAATTATATATACATATTATATTATTGATAAAATCGCCCTCCATTTTTCCTATATACCATGGAGATTCGCCCATTTATTATATTTATAAATTTAGGGGGGGTTCTTAAAATTTTCCTTGTTCACTATTGAATATCTAAGTACTGTTATTCTTTCAATCATATCTATGTCGATGATATATATGAGGAATAGTGTAATAATGTTTGCTTGATTGCTTGGTTCAACTATTTGGGCTTAGTAATTATCATATGAATAAATATCTTTGTTTACCAACAAGAGTCATCTATATGCCTGTTTGTGGATGAAGACCATCAAAAGTTACGCTAAAAGCAGCAATTTCCCGGGATAGGATAGTTGTTTATACTTTTATTTTTAGATTAAATCCTTCACCCATTATCATTAGTTATTAGAGAATCAATCATTTATCCATCCTATATACCAATCATTGGGAAACTGGTCCCATTATATCCAGTGGGAGCCACCACACCAAATGGAAAAGGAGCTGCCTTTAAGGTCTGGACCGGGTGGTTATCCCCGATGTTGATGCAGCGATTTTCAAGGCATCAACATTTTTGGCGCTAGAAGGAGGGCATGAACTGTGAATGGTGAGCAAACCCAAACCTATAACCCATTCTGAGAGTAAATCTCCCTCCACCTCACCTCGTACCTCCCGTTTGCATGCTGGAACTCCAGAATTCAAGCGAGAAGAAGAGGAATCAACTACCACTGCTAAAACCCACCATACTTCAGAATGATTAAGTCCTGAGTCCCCTGAAGTTCAATCTCTCATCCATAAACTTCAAGGCTTTTCAATATCACCACAGAAATTTGAGGTATCTCAAGGCAATGAGACTTCGCAATTCAATCTACCTCACCCTCTCACTAGACTTCAGAGTAGAAAGCTCGGTATCGAACCTACTGAGTTGCCTTTACCTAAAAGGAAAAGGGAAAAAAAGAATACTGAAGGATCTGACAGTGAACTTTCTCATCATCATCTTCTATCTCATCTTCTCGAGCGCGAAGTAAGCCATCCACTCCTTCATTACATATTTTTGTTCAACAAGGATCAGGAACTTCAACATCCCAACCTATTCAATCCTCAATATCAACTCCTTCCCAAACATCTGGAATATCATTAGCAATATCATCCACTACTGGTTTTTCAATGGCTCAGAATCCATGGAATAGTCCTGGTGCAGTCACCATGCTTGCACCATTACACCCATTGCCTGATTTTCCTGAAAAATGGTTACCAAACTTTAATCCAGATGCTGGAACACAAGCCGAAGAACATATTAATAACTTCATGTTATCAGTTAATTTGAAAGGAGTGACAGAGGAAGATGTTGTCGTTAGGCTTTTCCATTATACTTTGCAAGGATCAACTGCGTCTTGGTATTTTTCCCTACCCTCAGGATCCATTACCAGTTGGAACATTTTCCAAGAACAGTTTCTTACTAAGTATGGCGATGACAGATCTTTAGCCACCTTAATCAATGATATCTCCAATCTTAGGATAGAGCCCAAAGAACCTATTAAGGAATTCAACTCATGATTTAATAAACTCTTGAATAAGATTCAAACCACCTCCAAACCAAGTGAGAAAATCAGAAGCGAATGGTATATAACTACCCTACCCTCAAGTATAGCTATTTTTGTAGACAGGGCTGCAAAACCAAATTTAGCTAAAAACATGAAAGAGGCGCTTGCTGTAGAGAAATGTATTAATGCTTTAGAAAAGAAAGCTGCTCTTGAAGATAGAAAATCCAAAAAAGTTTCTTTCAAGGATGATTCAAAGAAGAAAACCCCTAAAGATCCATATGATATGGAAGGTTTACAAAAAGTCCTCAAGACTATGTCAAATGAAATGGTCGAAATCAAGAAGCAAGTAGCTGAAACCTCAACAAAAAGGCCATTTAGAAATTTTAAGAAACCTGAATCAAAACCACCAAATGTTATATCCAACGCTGATTCGGATCCTAAAGAAGAAGAAGAAGATGAAACAGTTTTGCCATCTGAGGAACCCGAAGAAGAAGAGACTGTCGAATGCCATGGGATGTGGGATTTCATTTTACCCACCTCCGATATGGAAAATGAACAAGAAGCTTTCCTTGTGACTACCAGGAGTAAAGGTACTCCTGAACCTATCCAGACAACTTTGAAGAAAAGGAATGCAGGTTCCACTACTACCAAAGAAAAGATTCCTACAAAGAAAGCTTCAGTGATACCATCCCAAAATCAACCATCATCTTCAAATCTACCTTCAACATCCAAGACATTGGTAGTATCAGATTCTATGGACTACAATATTATCGAAGATATGAAGAAGACTAAGGTGAATATTACTATGTTTGAACTTCGAAAACTCAAACATCAGCATAAATTACTTCTTAAGGAGTTAAATTCCGTTCCTTCTTCACCTCTTCCTAATGCTGTATTGTCCAAAGCTGCTAATGATTCAGGCCAACCACCTCTGATAGAGAGGAGGCTACTGATGCGGTCTTAATTGGGGATAGATCAAATTCTCATACTCCTCCTTTCCTCTTAACTTACAAAATCTATAATAGAAACCTACACAAATGTTTGATTGACTTAGGGGCTTCCTCTAATATAATGCCAGCTTCAGTTTGTTCGAAACTAAACATTAAACCCCAAAAGTCTGCAATTCATATTGTACAGTTGGATAGAACTAAGGTCTAGGTTTTAGGGGAAATCAACTCAGTAACTATTAGGTTATCAGCTGATCCTATAGTGGTTCAAAGAATTAATATTTTGATCGCCAATATACCTGAATTCTATGGGTTGATTTTAAGTAGATATTGGTCTGAAAAACTCCATGGTTATATTTCTACCGATTGGTCCCATATGTGGTTACCTTATAAAGGAAAACCAAATCAGATCAAGATTGACCAGGAGAAACACATGACCTATACAATTACCGAATTTGAACAAGAAAATCAACCAATAGCATTCAATAATAATATTTTGGGGAATTATTCATCTCAATCATTCTTCGACAATTTCACTGTCCAACCATCTCCTTTCCCAGTTAATAATTTCACATCTCAGATCGAAAATTTTTCACAAACAGATAACTCAAGATGTGTTAATGTTGCTGAGGAAACTGTAAAGAAAATTGTTGATAATTCTTTATTTTGGTCACTATATTTTGACGAGTTTAAGTCTAGTGAAGGTTCAGGAGCAGGATGTATTTTAGTTAGTCCTCAAGGAGAAAAAACTATGTTATCATGCAGATTGGAATTTGAATGCATAAACAACACAACTGAATATGAGGCCCTAGTTCAAGGACTCTACAAAGCAATTGGCCTTAAGGTTCAGTATCTGAAAGTGTTTGGTGATTCAGAAATTGTTATTAAACAGGTTAGAAATTCAATTCAATGTGTTTCTAGTCATCTCAAACACTATTAGTCTCTGGTACAGGAACTCATCTCTCAATTTTTAGCATTCAATATTTCTCCCATCCTTAGGTCCCAGAATGCAGCAATAGACCTGCTAGCTAATGTTTCTTCTAGACTCCTACCATCCAAAGATTACAACCCAGATAGATTTTCATTAGAGTTAATTTTAGACCATCAATTCCTGATAATGTCACCAATTGGAGAGTGTTCAATCATGATGAAGAAATTTTAAACTTCTTGACTTCTGACAAGTCCTACGATGACAAAATCATTGATGAAAGGGATCATGACCTTCAGATGAAAGAAAAGCAAGAAGAAGAGTCAATACCAAAACCAGTGGTCAAGCTTGAAGATCTTTATGATATTAAAGACAGGTTTAAACGGGTGACCAATTCAAAACTCCAGAGTTCCACTTTAAGATTTGAATTGATAAACCTAGGTATTGAGGAGAACCCTAAAAACATCAATTTGGGACTAGGACTTTCTTTGGAAGAAAGAACAACATCCATTAGGCTGTTAACAAAAAACAAATATTTCTTCGCTTGGAAATATGATGATTTGAAAACATACGATGCATCAATCATTCAACATACCATTCCAATGATTTCTGAACAAAAACCAATGCAACAGAAGTTAAGAAAGATTCATCCTAACCTAGAGAGTAAAATAAAGGTTGAATTAAATAAACTCTTGAAGGCTAAGATAATTTTTCCTGTGAGACATTCAAACTGGGTTTTCAATATGGTGCCTGTTAGTAAGAAAAATGGCGATATCAGGATTTGCATTGATTTCAGAAATCTTAATAAGGCAAGCCAAAAGGATAACTTCCCTTTACCTACTATGGAGCAGACATTACATTTGGTAGCTGGTTCACAACTAATGTCCTTTTTAGACGGTTTTTCAGGATATAACCAAATTCTGGTTCATCTTGATGACAGGCTTAAAACTACCTTCAGAACTAAGTGGGGAACTTATGCCTACCAAAAAATGCCTTTTGGACTCATTAATGCAGGAGCTACATTTCAGAGAGCCATGGACATAGCGTTCAAAGGATTGCTCAATAAATCAGTAGTTGTCTATTTAGATGATATTACTGTATTTTCCAAGAAAAGGTCTAATCATTAAAATGATTTAAAACAAATCTTTGAATGTTGTAGAAAGTATGGTATCTCTCTTAATCCAAAGAAGTCCTTTTTTGCTCTTAATAAAGGAAAACTTTTAGGCTTCATTGTTTCAAAAGATGGTATCTTTATTGATCCAGACAGAATTAAAGAGATTTTTGAAATTCCATTTCCTCATAATAAAAAATCCATGCAATCATTTTTGGGTCAAATTAACTTGGTTAAAAGGTTTGTTCCAGATTTTTCCCAGATTATTTTACCATTGCAAATGATGATTAAGAAAAATTCGGTGTTTAAATGGGGATCTACAGAAAAGGAGGCATTTGATTCCATTAAACAATCAATAATTAATTCCCCTGCTTTAAGCACTCCCAATTTTTCTAATCATTTCATACTATATACTCTCGCATCCGCTTCATCATATGCAGCAGTATTGACTCAAATTAATGATCAAAACTTGGAAGCACCAATTTCGTTTTACGGCTCAAATCTTCAAGGTGCTGAACTACATTATTTGGAAGTTGAAAAACAAGCCTTTGTTGTGTACAAAGACATAAAACACTACAGGCCCTTCCTCTTAAAAGCTCATACAAAAGTCATAGTTCCTTTTTCAGCAGTAAGACAATTACTAGTTCAAAGGGAATTAGGGGAAAAGAGAGCAAATTGGGTCACAACATTACAAGAATATGACTTGGAAATCAAGCCAGCAAAGATTGTCAAAGGCCAAGGTTTTTGCAGGTTGTTAGTAGGAGCATCCAACATTCAAGAACCTGAAAGTACAAAGGATACTGAAGGAATCAATCAGATAAGTACCACAGGTCCTGAATCACAATATACAGATATGATTTTCTATTTAAAAAATGGGTACGCTCCTTCCAATCTCTCCTATAAAAACAAACGTGCCATTAGATTGAAAGCAAAAAACTTCACAATTGTAGATGATGTATTGTTTAGGTGAAATTATGATTCAATTTTATTAAGATGCTTAGAAAAGCCTGAAGCTAAAAAAGTTTTGCAGGAACTTCATGATGGACCAGAGGAGGACATTTTGGAGCTGACACCAAAGCTCACAAAATCATTCATGATGGGTATTATTGGCCCACCTTGTTCAGAGATGCTCATGAATATGTAAGGAAATGCCAAAGTTGTCAAACATCCAGTGGAAGACAAAGAAAGCCAGCTTTTCCTTTGCAACCAGTCAACGTTGAACAACCATTTGAGCAATGGGGATTGGACATCATTGGAGAAATCACTCCACATTCATCCAAACAGCATAAGTATATCCTTATTGCCACTGATTACTTTACTAAGTGGGTTGAAGCAATTCCTTTAAAGACAACGAACTCTAAGGCAATTATGGAATTCATTGACCAATTCATTATTACCAGTTTTGGTGTCCCGAATGATCTTGTGTTTGATAATGCATCTTATTTCTCTGGAAATTCTATGTTTGAGTTCGCTATCAAAAGGGAATTTAAATTGAGGTATTTTGCAAATTACTACCCTCAGGGCAATGGTTTGGAAAAGTCTACTAATGAAAACCTTATTAGAATTATTAAGCGAACTATTGAACAGAATCATAAAAACTGGCATAAATCTTTGATATTTCCACTATGGGCTGATAGAATAACTCAAAAAGCCTCTATAGGCACTTCTCCATTCAATCTAGTGTATGGAAAGGAAGCTGTCATACCAGCTAACTTAGTGCTCCCATCCTTAGCTTTAGTGTAGTTTATTGAAGAAAGTCCCTCATCTTTTATTCAATTAAGACACGATCAAATTTTGAAACTAGAAGAAGAAAGGGAAAAAGCCAGAATTATACATGCAAAACATCAACAAATTATCAAGTCATCTTTTGATACAACTTCAACCAGTTCAAAACAATTACAAGTTGGTGATCTAGTTTTGAAATGGGATAAAGCCCATGAAGATAAAGGAAAACACACAAAATTACAGAAAATGTGGCTCAGAACATTTCAAATCAATGAGAAGATAGGCCCTTCTACTTTCATATTGCAAGATCTATCAGGAAAGAGAGATTCTCTTCCTGTTAACGGTCTTATCTTGAAAAAATTCTTCAATTGAGGAGGTAACCGCTTCTCCCTTTGTAAATATTCAATTTTTAGTTAAATTTTTGTACATAGCTTAGATTGTTAGGATTATAAAAAAATAAAGTTAGCCTTCCATTGGTCGTTACTATATTGAAATTTTTTTCTCAAAAGAAACAATTATGATATTTGCTTTTAAAATGGAAGCCTTAAACGAAAGGAAGATTTCTAGGAAATTAGGTATATTTATATTCTGAAACCCCATTTTATTTTTGTGAACTCTTCTCAAGGATTAGAAGTATTGTAAACCATTTTAATGTTTTTAAATAGCCTGAAAACGGTTATCAATAACAAACAGATACTAATTCAATCTTAGCATCTTCAACTCTTATCCTGCCATCCATCTTCTCTTAAGGAGAAAATTGTTCATCCCATTCATCAAGGGTTATAATTACTTAGATTGTAATTCTAAAATATATTTGAGGTAAAAGATAAGAGGTCTTATTACAAGCTTGCTTACCATGATCATAGGGAAATAATTCAACTGACATTACCAATACTACATATCAAAACAGGGTAATGGCTTATAATTATAAGACAAGGGGTCTCATCACGAGCCAACTTGTTCAGTTAAATTACAATCAGTGAGTGGCATTGTCTAATAGCTGGCTACCAAACTAGGAGAATGGATTTTTATCTTACAAAATTAAATAAAAAGAAAAAATGATACAAAAATATGAAAACATATTTTTGGATTCATTCTTTTTAATTATACTCTGAAATGGATGGGATAATGAACGATCAAATGGTTAAAAGGTATCCCTGTCGAGACTATAGACATTTTTTGGCAGCAGAGGCTCTACCTATGACAAAGGAGTCATTATAAAGCTAAGTTGGAAAATTTTTTGTTTTATCATTAGCAACCAATTAAGGCTAATTTGAAACATAGAATGTATTTAATTGTAATATGAGAAGAGGATAGCAGAAATAGTTATCATTACATTCAGAATTTATGTTTACCTAGTTATATTAGAATTTTTCGCTCGGATAAGATTTTCAGATTTAAAAAGTTTAATTATTTTAACTTTTCCCAGAGATAACTGTTTCTCCCAGTGAATCGCCAATTGTTGTGCTGTACAACAACCCCCCATTTCATAAAATTTTTCTTTAAAAATCATAATATGAAATGGGTCCCTTTTAAACATAGATGTGTGAATAAATTGGTATTAACTTATTATTAGAAAAACCCTCATCAAAAGGTCCAACTGAAATATAATATCCCTTTTAAACAATGATAAAAGAGGTCTTTTAAACAAATCATAAAGCTTTTTATTATTACTACGATAAAGCGATCGCAAGATTGCATATCGCAATAATAAGAGAAACATAAATAAAGGCCCATTGAATTACTCTGATCCGAAAAGGGAAATCACTATCGGATATCGGGGAAAGGTAAAGCACATCGTATATAAGGCACCCCCCATCCCTCCGATGCGATAAAAGGTATCGCTATTGGCAATCGACTGTGGTAATCAATGCATTAACTGTGACACCTTCAAATCCCCCGATGCGATAAGGCGTATCGCCATCGACGATTGACGATTTCGCAATAACGTAAGTAAAGTGACCCGAGCCCTGTCCCTATTGCGATACATTAAATCAAGGTGTGTGTTTCTAAGCATATTAAATATTGGCATGCATTATATCACCTTTGGTGATTGAACGATATTTTGGACTACCATTAAAATCCTCCCTTTCGCGTCGCCAATCATCAAATGCGATTAGCCGCCAAAAATCTAAGCCACGCTTGAATCAATAAGACGTTATGATGGATATTTTAAAGCTCCCTTATCATGATTGACAGGTGAAGCGACCAATTAATGAAGCAGTTATGCCGAGATTTTCCACTTAGATTCTATCTGCGGAAATTTCACTATGATCTTTGTTTACTCGCTAATAGATATAACTCTTTCATAGTGGCTCAAGTTATCTATTTCTCTGTATCACGCTAGTTTCCTTGTGCAGAATTCCGTTGAAGTATCAAGTTTTAAGCAAATGGGAAAGAAATCCAAGAGATCCACTGCAGCAGCGGCCCCTGTAGTAACAGTCCAGCCCACCAGTGACCTAGGACCCAGCAAAAAGGGCCTAATTTCAGACACTACATGTCTCGGCCTTGGAAATTCAAGCTGGCAAAGCATCTATAATTTAATTTAGGCAGAAGAACCAGAGGAAGTGTCGGAAGAAGCTACTGCAGGCTCAACTAATAAATCAGACGCTTCCCTGAAAGATTTGGCTGACTCATTTTTACACAGGATAGCAGCTCGGGAGAAAATTCTTCCTTACGCTGATGTGGTCAGATGGGTGGTCGAAAAAATTCCTGTTTCTAATAGGAAGTTTTGCACAGTTGATGGAAGATTTTTCGGTTCATTCCAGCCTGACGACTTGAGGAAAATGTACCATTTGCCCGAACCTGAAAAGAAATACAACAAATCTTTTCTATAGAAATTCACAGAGGAGAATGAGACAGAATCAACCCCGATTAGACAGTGGAGACATAATCCTGCAAAGCACAAACATGAATCATCGAGTAAGTACTCCGTGGATTCCTTGGAATCTCCTTAATGTTACGCTGGGGCAATGATGTGTAAGATTTGGCGAATGCATGATTCAGCAAAATTTACTATCGAAATGGTTCCTTTAATGGAAGCGGCTGTTAGTAGTTATGTAATGGATTGGGCGAATATATTGTCTGATAAAATAGCCTCTGCAATTCTTGATTTTAGATTCAATTCACGCAAAACCACCAGGACTATTCCCCCCTTCTATTACAATGCCTATGTTATGGATATGCTTTGCTTTAATTCCGAATACCCGATACTTGGGTGGAGGTGGACGCCACAGGACCCTAAGCCAATCCACATCTATCATCAGATGTTATGGAAGGCACATTATAAAGACCACTTGTATCAAATCTATAATGGTTTCATGTTGCCTATCTATTATGCCATTTTTGATAAGCCTGCCCCAAGGATTTCCGAGGAGGCAAAAATTGACTTGACTGCTGTGGGGAATTGGTTTGGAGAATATAAGTTCACATATATAAGGGTGTTTGGTAGTGCCACAAGACCCCATATCCTCCCATTGTATGTACCTGATAAATTGTTGGCACGAGAGTTAGCTTACCAAATCACAACTGCTGGAACATCCAAAACCCTGAGGACTTCTAAAAAGATGCTATGGCCCATATTCCCTTTGAGATGCGGTGTTTATACCATACTTGATTGGAAACATGCTGAGAAGGAGACAAGAAAAATAAATATGCTCAATCTTGCGACCATCCCTAATAGGCAATTCGATCCCCAGAAGGTTGCCTATAATGTGCTTGAACATGCCAAACTTACTAAGTTTGACCATGAAAAAGATGAATTTGATGATCTATTTTCTCTAGCAGAATCATTGTCTCAGGTTAAAACATTGGCTAGGATGAAATATAATGATGAAGGACTAGCAGAATTCAATAGGCTCAGAGAACAGAGGTTGCAAACTCCGCCTCTGGACTTATTGGCTACTACACCAACAACTAAGTCAAGTGAGCCTGAATAGAAAAGTACTGACGAGCCTCCTGCTACAGAGAAAATTCCCGAAAAGGGAAAAGAGTCAGAAAAAGGAAAAGAGAAGGAAACAGAGTAGGAGAAGGAAAAGAAGCAGGACAACGAAGTTATTGGTTTAGAGACTCAATTTGATCCCAAACTCCTCAAAGAGTGGCAACAATTTGACTCTATTATGAATAATCCAGAGACTTCTCGAGGATTTGGCACACCCCAAGTGACAGTCAATCAAGAAAAAACCACGACTACAGTTCCAAGTGAAGGGACCAGCAGCCTACCCAGTAGAAGAGATGCGTAAATAATTCCCAAAGATCCATCTGATGAGATTGTTTTATAGATAGAAGACATACCACCATTAGATGTCTTTTACAGTCCTAAACACAGGGCTGTGGTGAAAAGGCAGAGGAAAAGGAGGAGACTTGAGGCCTACCCAGTAGCAGAGATGCGTAAATAATTCCCAAAGATCCATCTGATCAGATTGTTTTATAGATAGAAGAAATACCACCATTAGATGTCTTTTACAGTCCTAAACACAGGGCTATGGTGAAAAGGCAAAGGAAAAGGAGGAGACTTGATCAATCTTCCCTTTTGCCAGATCAAACAGAGATGGCTAATGTGGTGTGGAAGGAGGAATTTAACCTTTCCGATGACCTTACGAAACTCTCCCAGTATGCCGAAGCATATTCAGCAGCCACCATGGATAAAGCCTCGGAAGTGAGAAATCTCCTTAAGGAAAAAGATCAAATGATTGGTTCATTGCAATCGCAGGTGTTTGAAGCACAACAAAAAATAGAACAATTGGAACAACAACTATCAACACAGCGACAGGCAAACAACCAATTAAATGAGCAATTGCTCAAAGAGAAATAGAGGATAGATTTGAGTGCAGTGCAGAAACAAAAGGAATTGTCCGAAGCATTGGCTAGATTAAAGGCAATGAATGAACAAATGAGCAAGACTGAGGATGAGCGAATCGCTCAACTGTCACAAGAAGTAGAAAAGTTCAGGAGCCTTCCTCAAGTAGCAGAGTTCAGAACAGAAGCTCTACAAATCAATAAGGCATTGATTACACAGCTAAAACTGCTATGTCGAAACATTTCTCTGGCTGAACCTCTGTGTGAGATTACTGCATCAGTAGTTGATAAATGAGTTGAAGCTAGGCAGGATTTAGAACAGGTCGATGAGACTTTAACCAGTTTTCTTGCCGGGCAAGAATCCAGTGAAGGACAGGTTTCAGATCTGCCCAAAATTCTAGAGTCACACAAAGACATCCTGTTCCTAGAATGGCAGTCGCAACTAATGAAGGCAGAAAGAGAAACCTCAAGATGTTGGTTATCTACTAGCAATTTAATTGAATTTGTCAATGACACTCTTTATATGTCTAATAGGATTTCATAGTTCAATCTAGGTAAATTGACATTGGCTAAAGCCTTGGAACAAACATGCCAACAGGAATTGGAAAAGAATGGAAGACTAATCGCTGGCGTCCAAATTTTAACTTGGGATGCCTTTTGGTTTTTCTTAATCAAGCCATACAGTCAGAGGGCCGCACTCAAATGTTTAACTAATGCTATCAGTTGCATGATCCTCGAGATCCAATATGCCACATATTCAGCTCAACTGAATTCTCGCCTAAGTCGCCCTCAAGAGTTGCAACCGATGCTAGATATCTACCAGCTCAAGCCGAAGGGAGATCATCCGAAACAATGAATCATGCTGCCGAATGAGGACTAGCCGATTTTGAGGAGATATTCATAGCATAGTTGTACCAATTAAATAGAACTTTTATTTTGTAATTAGTTAGCTTAATTAGTAGGCCCTTTCATGCATTTGGAAAGGGTCCTCAGTTTTTGTATAAACTCAAATCAGTAAGTCACACTATTGTGCTTCTGATCTATTTTTTATGAAGACTGGGCCAGTATTCTGAATTTTGATGAAGAAAGCTTTGATGACATGTGCACTATTGCCTTTTGTGGAAGTGTTTCTAAGTTAAAAGAAGGAATTTGAATGCGGTTGATATCGGGAGTGATTCAAATAACATATGGTACTATTATCTATGCTCTTGTGCCATTATTTTATGTGAATCGGTATTCGTTTAAATTTTGCTATCATTGAATATATGTATGTGCTTTAACAACAATCCTTGTACTTTTCACTATTGAATGTCTAAGGACAGTTATTCTTTCAATCATATCTATGTCGATGATATATATGAGGAATAGTGTAATAATGTTTGCTTGATTGCTTGGTTCAACTATTTGGGCTTAGTAATTATCATATGAATAAATATCTTTGTTTACCAACAAGATTCATCTATATGCCTGTTTGTGGAAGAAGACCATCAAAAGTTACGCTAAAAGCATCAATTTCCCAGGATAGGATAGTTGTTTATACTTTTATTTTTAGATTAAAATCCTTCACCCATTATCATTAGATATTAGAGAATCAATCATTTATCCATCCTATATACCAATCATTGGGAAACTGGTCCCATTATATCCAGTCGGAGCCACCACACCAAACAGAAAAGGAGCTGTCTTTAAGGTCCAGACCGGGTGGTTATCCCCGATGTTGATGCAGCGATTTTTGAGGCATCAACACCCTCCTCTGCTAGCCTCCTCCTCCTTGCTCGAACCTCCCTCCTCCCTCCTCACACCTTTATCACCTCCTCTCCCCTTCTTTCTTTAGGACGCAACCCTAAAGGGCTTGCAGTTGCCTCTTAGAGGATTCCCTTAGGGTATTGCAGGCCCTAGGGCCCTAAAACTTTATGTTGCAACCTTTAGGAGCCTCTCAACCCTCCCTCTAGCTAGTCGACAACCCTCTAGGGCTCGTCATAGGCCTTCTTAGGCCTTTCCTTTTTGCTGCTAGGACTATTAGGCTTCTTGACCTTAGCCGTAGACCTATTTAGGCCTTTTACCCTTCCTTTTGGGCTTTTCTTAGCCCTAGATTTCCCTATATCTACCTCTGAATTTTTTGGACTGAAAATTGGTGGGTTTTGTAGGGAGAAATTTGCTCAAAGTTGATGTTCTCAGGGGGCAAGTGCTTTGGAAATTTTTTGGCAACTTGGGAAAGTGTGCTTCAAGGCCTTAGGCATAGGGTTTTCTCTCTAAACCCTTACTTTTCCATTGTTTTTCTAAAACTCCCCCTTAATCATTCATAATAGTGGTAAAATCCATGTTTAAATTCCCTAAAAATGATATCTAAATAGTCTAAACTAGGGAAAATTTTAGGGGATAATATTCGCATGTGGGCTAATTTTCCATGCTCTTTCCAAAACAAGATTCGTGAATTTCCATTGCTTTCTAAAATGATTCACCTAAATTTTATAGCACATCATTATTTTACCTTAAAAATTGCCAAAATATTATATCGACTAATATAAAATCATTGGAAATCTAAATATTTCTACAAAATATCACCATTTTTTTTACAATTTTCATATTAGGGACTAGCAAGATTTGCCAAGGTTTCTAAACTTTAAGATAAACTTCCATCCTTAAAATTTTCCGTGGGACTCTAAACACATTAATAATTTCATGGTAAACATTTACTAGTGTTTTGGCTACTTGGGCATTAAGTTTTGAGCTCATATCTACTTGTTAGCTTGCTGGAATATCTTTGCATAACTAGATATATCAGATCTGATATTTTCTGAATAACACATCTTAAGTGGGCTAAAAACTCATAAATTTACATTGGAAAGTCATTAGGTTACTCATTGGTCATTTCCAATTTCATATGCTTGATAATTTTTTGGTTTAAAGTGATATTCTTACTGCTTCCTATGTGTCGCATAAGTGAGTTTTTCATGATCTAATTGGTTCATTGTGGTTTATGCTATTGAAATCTAACATTTACTTGTCTTGTGTTACATCAAAAGAATTGTTACCTTGGCACTAAAATCACTCAAACATTTAAGCTCCAAATCTTCTAATCTCATTGATGGTTTGAGTTATTTGATCATTAATATCTAATTGACATCTTTGGCTTAAGCATCTATTTGAAAATTCATAAAGAATCATTGATAATTGCTAAACACATTGTGTTGTCTATCTTAAGCAATTGGCACCTTAATTTTTATTCTTGAGCATATTCCAACATTGGCATTGTCTAAGGAGCATAATATTAGGCATTATTGTTGATTGTTGAAAATCATCATTGGAATATCTTAAGTAATTGACATCTTGTGGATTTGATATTGGCATTAAATAAATTGGCATTTTCTTGGTCATAAGATCGTTGCATACTTTATCATTTAGTAATCTTGTCATAAAGAATAACGATAACTTACGTACTTAAACAATTAAAAAATATTAATCCAAGACTCACTCACCTATCTTGCATAAGCGTTCTAGGCATATCTTGCATTAATAATTTACCTCCAAGCATAATCTTTGTTGATCGACTTCTAGGGCCACCATTCATCACCTAGCTAGAGGGATTCAACACCTTGTAGCCATCAGAGCCACAATCTCTATGGTGCCAAAGGAACTGGGTGGTTGGAACATAGGGGAACGTATTGTTAATCAAGCCTCTGCTTGCTTCCCGCCAGCTTCCATCCCACAACCTACTCTAAAGATTGGTCTCAAAATAGTTAAGAGGAAGCTGGTTCCATTTAGAGTAGGAATTTAACTTAAATGTAATCAAGATCCTTGAATTACACTTAGATCTAGGACTTACATATCATATAGGTTAATGAAGCATCTAAGAAATAGTTGTCGATCTTGTTACTTGGTATTAAATTATAACAAGAAATAATTTTGACTCCATAAGGCATTGGTCTCATATCTAAATCTAATCTAATATTTGAGTATTTCTAAATTTAACCAAGTAGCTAGGTAACTCAACTGTGTCTCTCAGACTTGTTGGTTATCAAGTTGTCTTTCACCTTCAAATTTCCATATTGACTACCCCCCACAGCATGTTTTTGGGAGACAACTAGAAGGAAGTGGGCGGGGACTAGAGTGACAACCCTCGCCCCGAGCCATTGTCGCAGTGCCTGTACAATCCGAGCGAAAACAACACACATGTAGAAAAAGGACAAAAGAAACATACTACATACATATGTACAAGGCACTATGCCCAAAAATATAGACATAGTACGACCTAGAAAGGAACCCAATGGGGGGTTCCATGCTAATGCACACATGAGCATCAAGAGTCTTTGGATAAGAATACAGTATAAATTCAACACAAATGCAATAAACAAAATTTTGTTTTATGATGGAAATGCTGTTGTGGACCTAGGTGGGGGATGCATAACACTAGATCCTATGAAGTGAATGTGCGAGAAGCTGCAAATGGATACCAAACATCACTTCATGTAAACATGGAAGAATGTCACAGATGATGGGATAAATAGAATTGTAAAGAGAAATCTCATCATGAGGGAAATTCACTCCAAGCGTATAATGATCCAGACCCCAATATTTTGAGGAATGTTGATGGGAATATCAGGAGAAAAGCTCACAAAATTCTGTTCAATGAGCACATCATGGGTGATATTAGGAGCTTGCACCTAGTAGACATCACACAGAGAATAAAAGGAGTACAAGTCACCATTCCATAACTTCAACCAAGGGGGGAGAATAAAGGATGAGATGGATCCTCCTAAGACAAATCAAAGATCATGATGTCTTCCTTGAGGTCAGGATAAAAGGCACAAAAAACAAGAATGAGTGAGATCCTGAGAGGGAAGAGAAAATGAATCAAGTACAACACCAAGGGGATACCTTGGGGGAATGATTGATGGGTGAGTGGGTTCATCATGGTTGGATAAACAAGGAGGAGAATTGAGTTTGACATCTTGGGAAGAAATCAACTCTAAGTCAGTCGATGTCAATTCACTGAACACTTCAAGGCCATTAAGAGAAGGATTGATCCAAGGGTTAGTGGAACCATTGGAATCATATTAAATGGATGGAGAAGCAAGTGAAACATCACAGGAAGAACTTGAGCCATGCTTGAAAGACACCATTTCATCAAATATGTCAAAATCTCCAAGAGAAAAATCAGACCAAGGATCAATAGACCCATTGAATTCATAAGAAACAAAGGTGATCATATTGTTGGCATTGGTTGACTCTAACATTTCAGGTGGAAGGATAGGGAATGCTCGCATCAAGGAGGAATATTTGAAAATTCCCACTCTAATACTCTTAGCAGGAGTGGTGGAATTGCCTACAAAGGGGATCAAAAAACTATCATGAAATCAAATATCATGATTGCAAAAGTCTAACTGGTCAATAGTGACTATTTTACCCTCATGGGGGTACATCACGACATAGAAGACTGAAGAAATGACAATGCTCATAGTGTAGAACCTCGATGACCTCGACCTCAAAAAAAATTGTTTTCCCCCTAGCTATTTAGGCAAACCTGAAAATACCCCTTGAGGCTGCAAGGTATGCCCATCAAAGGCCTTGAATGCTAATCTAGGTGTAAACAATGATGGGGATCCAAGATATTTCCAACACTTCAAGGAAATTGTGCAAGTCAATTCCCCCTCATCCAAAATTGTCCTATGAACACGTTGTAAGAAAAAATGGACCATTATCCAGAATGCCAGATGATGTGGAAGATAGGGTTTCCCAAAAAAAGGATCGAAGGTCATAATATTCAAATATGAGAGATCAACCTCACCGATACCATACAAAAGTGACTTGCATTGCATTGGGTAGATTTTCGAAACTTCTAATGCAAATATAACAATTGTAGCTTGGGCCAGATCCTCAAGAATATTATAGTTGTGAGAGACCTTAACATTGGGATTATGCATAATCTTTCAAAGGGAACCCTTAAGCGAGTGCGACACAATGTTCAGTGATGGATTAATGAAATGAAGTTGACCATGTGATGGACGTTTGGTCACGAGCTCTGAGGTAGAAGTTCCACCCTTAGGCACTACTACATATGCGAAAAAAATAAGATGCTTTACTCTGACAATACTGATGAAATCGATCGTACTATTGGATTTTATTTGGATTTTTTTTTTAAATCCCCAACTAGCGTTGGATATATGACGTTGTTCATAAATGTGTTATATATCTGGTATGTTCACTGGATATCTGACACATTCTTATAATTTTCAGATATTTGATGTGTATGCTACGTGCGTCAGATTTCGAACGTTTGGCTGCGTCAAACATAACAATGTCAGAATACTGACGGTGGAGGAGGTCTAATTTTTTGGCCATTACACAATGTATCTCCATAATCTTTGGATAGATAAAATCTGATGATTTTTTTTAATATATAGTGGAATTACAAATTATATCACAAATAATTAAGTTGTGATTGATTTTTGAAGATAATTAATATTGAAAGTTTGGTAAGGAAAAATGCATGATGGAAAATGTTATTTCCCTTGTACCAAATGCAGGGGCTACAACACAACGAGACGTTTAATTAAAACAAATAAACAACATTGCAGATAATTTGGACTCCTTGAAGGCATACATGAATATTGTCCCTTGGTAAGTTATTCATTATATGTATTTATATTACATATTTTTTTGTAAAGTAGGCGTTTATGGTTTAAGGGGTTTAAGGTTAGGGATCAAGGGGTTAAGTCGGCTTATGGGTTAATAATTTAGGGGCTTAGGGGTTATTGGTTATAAGGGTTTGGGGGCTAGGGATTAAGGGTTAGGGGATTCAAGGCTTAATTATAAGGAATGGGCATAAGGTGTTAAGGATTAGAAGGATAGGATCTAAGGGGTTATGGGTTAATAATTTAGAGGTTACCAGGGGGTAGGTTACTGATGTATGTGTGTGTGTGTGAGCTTTAAATATTTTTATTTGATTTTTAACTGATTTGTTGTCAACTTTATTTCTGGTCATATGCTATGATTTATATTTTGAGCGAAAAATGAAGGCAATATAAGAATAAGTTATCTTTTTTGGTTCTGATTATATATCTCACAAAGTGTTTATTTTTCTATATGCTAAGAAAAGTAATGTTTTTCCTAAAAAATTTCAACATATTCCATGAACATCTTGATAAATTGCACAAGCTTCATCATTGATTTGTTGTTTTTGTTTCTTGCTCTCACCTAAGCTGATTGCTCCATATAGACTACCAACTCCTAAGTACCCCTAACACTTGGATTTTTAATTTTTAAAATTTAATAAAAGTTACATTATAGTACACATTTTCTTAAATAATAATAAAATATTATTTTTAATAAAAAATAATATATATATATATATATATATATATATATATATATATATATATATATATATATATATATATATTTGGATCTTATTTTTCAAAGTTTATATATATGTCTGTGTGTGTTTTTTTTTTTTTTAATAATAAATATCAAATTTGAAGCAATATCAACAATTGTTTTATACCTAAAATGTATCATAAAATTACTTCTTTAAAAATCTTAAAATACTCAAATTATAAAAAAATCAACTTCAAATTATAAGTTAGGGTACTTAGTGGTTAATAGGTTAAGGGGTTAGCGGTTAATAGGTTATAGTCTAAGTTAGGTTTGGGGGTTTAGGGCCTAAGGGATTTAGAGGTTAATGGGGCTTAGGGGGTACATGGTTATTGGTTAAGGGTTTAGGGTTGAATGGTTTAGGTGTTAAGGCTTAAGGGCTTACATTAGAGAAATTTTGAGGTCTAAAATGGGTCTCCTAAGGAATATTATAAAATTATAGTGGAAATAATAGAATAAGATTAGATTACATGATCAAATTTTAGAGGGAAAAAGAAAAAATCTACTTTTTTCAACTTGTATTTTCAACTTATCTCCTTCCAGTTTTATTCAAATTTCGAGTGGGAGCACTGGTTGGAAGAAAAATTGAATTCCTCATCCAAGGAGTACCCATGTTACATACTTTGGGTTGACCCTGCTACATGAAAAATGAGAAATACATGAAAACAAGTAATTGCAAAAACAAATTTTCATTTATTTTTCATTTTTCGTGTAGTAGGGTCCATCAAAAGTATGCAACATGGGTACTCCTTGGATGAGGAATTAAATTTTGCATCGAATGAGTGCTCCCACTCTAAATTTTAGTAAAACCGTAGGCAGATAAGTTGAAAATGTAGGTTATTTATTTATTTATTTATGTTTTAATCTTTTTACTTTTTTACACAAAAAATGGTGAATCATCCCCCATGGTTGATATCATCATCTTGAATCATACTGGTTCTTATAGATTTGATTTTGGATGTACATTTTTGTTTTGAGGCCCATTTTTTACCTCAAAATTTCTCTAATGGAGGCTAGGGGTTTAAGGTCTTAATTAGGGGGAATTTGGTTAAGGTGTTAAGGATTAGGGGACAGGGTCTAAGGGGTTGGAGGTTAGGACATATTAAAGGGTTAGGGATGGTTAATGGTTTAAAGGTTAGCAGAGGTTAACAACTAGGGATTAGAGGGAAAGTTTCCATTGACTTAAAAGCCCGCATGACCACCAAGTGAACTCGAGGAAGAATATGGCATGATGATGAAGGCGAAATAAGAATATGTTATTTATGTTGGTTGTGACTATCTACCTCAAAAAATGTCTTTCTTTCTAATTGTACAGAAAAGTAACATTTTTCCTAAATGTTTTCAACATATTCCATAAATATCTTGATAAATTGCACAAGCTTCATCATTGATTTGTTGTTTTTGCTTATCACTCTCACCTAAGTTGATTGCTCCATATAGACTACCAACTCATAAGTACCCCTAACACTTGGATTCTAATAACCTCTTAACTCCTATTGTGTTAACCCTTAATCCCTCAGCTTTGAACCCCTTATAAATTAAACCATGGTCTCCAATTAGTTGGGTCAACGAAAGTTTCTATCGACACCAAACTTGCGGTCTCCAAATGAAATCAAGAAAGGATATGACACAATGCTGAAGGAAAAATAAGAATAGATTATTTTTTCTGGTTGTGCGTATATATCTAACAAAGTATATCTATTTCTAAATGTCAACAAAACTAACAATTTTCCTATATTTGTTCACATAAACACATTGATAAATTGCACAAGCTTCATCATTGATTTGTTGTCTTTGTTTCTCACTCTCAGCTAAACTATCTTTGTCATTGTATTTTTTTTCCTATATTATATTTTTAAAATTTTGTATCCTTTAAATATTTGTTATATACACTAGTATTACTTGATTGTTTTTCATTATAAAGAAAAAACACCCTAGGGCAATGGCCATGGATTAAGATGATGTGGCTGTTCTACAAGCGTCTTTTCAAGAACATGGAGCGAATATTGAAGATCAAGTTAGTGATCCTATGGAAGAAGATGATGTAAACACCCTACTTACCTCCATGGGATGTCCACTTATTAATCCATTTTTTCTATTATTATTAGAAAAAAGTGATAATTTATTTTTTCTTTTATTAATTTTCCTTTGAAATTGAATTTGTTTAATTAGGGTTTACAAATCTCTCATTTTTACATAGGAGCAATGTGATTCAGGTCTATGATTGTAGAAGGTTTTAACCTTCAACAATTAGATTGACACTTATGGAGAACATGTTAACAAAAAATACAAATTTATCTTACTTGAAACAATTGTAATAATCAACGGTCCACGATACTCGTGCTCTAGGTTAACAAATTGTGACGGATCAACATGCTTAGATGTTAACAAGGGTATGGGTGGCATAAAATAGTTGATCAAAAATGGCCATCACCAAATATATGGCAGGAATCAATTGTGACACCCCTCCATCGCTTTTTCCAGAACCACTGCAGGGGGTGTCACAAGGAAGTATCTAATTTCCAAAACCACATATAGGTTTGTTGACATGTGCATAACAACAAGTTGGGGCCCAAAACATACATGTATCCATGGAACCTATAATATTGTACCACATCACTCCACTCTAATGGTCCCTACCATAACCCAACTAAATCTGATGGTCATGGTTGATTGCAAATATCAACACATGATGAACTTGCTCATTGACTGCCACCGTTCCATCATGCCAACGCAAATCGTAATTCCATGTTGTACCAGACCCACATCATCATCCTTTACATGTTACAGAGTCCTCCACATTGTCCCAAACCTTATCATCCTGATGCTCCCTTCACATGATCCTCCTTTTAACTTCCGGGGTTGAGACCTCCAGGACACATCACCCTAGACGCTTCCCTTATGACACATTTTACTTGGGCACCATCTCTCTAGCCTCTTCTATGGTACAGACCCACCACGTCATCTAGGTCCTTTCCATCTTGGTGATTCTCCTCACACGCTCACCTTGATCTTCTACAAATGAGACTTTCAGGACACACAATCCTGATCCTTGCCATCCTGACATTTCCCCTTGACAACTCCCCATTAAATCTCGAGGAAGAAACCTCTGGGATATGTTGTATCAGTCTTTCCACCCTGACGATTCTCCTTGACTGCTCCTCTTTAAAACTCCAAGAAGAAACCTTCGGGACACATCATCTTGGTCCTTACCGCTTCAACGATTCTGCTCAAATTCTCCCCTTTAAACCTCTGGGACACATCATCCCGGTCCTTGCGGCGAATCTCCACATAGGATTTCGTGAAGGCCAATTGGTATGTATGGTGCCTCTATCACTGTTTACGAGAGTTAGGCCAAAGTCGCCATGACACTGTGTTCCGAAAACACTGCAACATATATATATATATATATATATATATATATATATATATACACACACACTCATAGGCCAAAGTCGCCATGACACTGTGTTCCGAAAACACTGCAACACTCATAGGCCAAAGTCGCCATGACACTGTGTTCCGAAAACACTGCAACATATATATATATATATATATATATATATATATATATATATATATACACACACACACTCATAAGCGAAGAAAACGATTATAAAAGGACTGGTTTGGCATAAATACACTTCAATAATGCATGCACTTGTTCTTCTTCCTGCACACAACCAAGAGTATAAAAATTTCCTGTAATTTACATTTATTATTATGAGGTCCATCCACCTCAGAACCTCTGTCATACTAACAAATTTAATTGGTGTTGGGAGGCTTATACGGGTTTCCCTCCACAAACCCACTATGTTTAAAATTTTCATTATTTTAACTCAACAGTTAATTTAAGTGTTTAATCAATAAACAAAGGTTATGATTCCTTCCCCAATGCTACTCACACTAACTGCATATCTATATACACTCAGTGCCTATGACACTAATATAAATATATAAAGGTTATGATTCCTTCCCAAATGCTTACTCACACTAACTGTATATCTATATACACTCAGTGCCCACGACACTAATATAAATATATGTCTCCCTGCATACAGGGCATTAAAGAAAAATCATAGTCACAATGACCAATTAACATGTTCTCATTATTTTCCATTTACTAGTTTAAACCATGCATTGTTCAAGAAATCAATGCAAATTTAATTTAACAGTCTGAGCATATACACATACATTCAGTAGCACGTGTTACATGTACATAGAATTATCTTGGATTGAAGACTGAAGTTTGGGTGATTGACTCTGGGACGAGGAATCTCCACCCAACCATAGATGGCTGCAACCAATCCTCACTTGTAGTTATCACCTTCGATCTAGATTCCAGAGACTAAGGGGCTTTCTCAAGGGATTTAAATACCGAATTCCATTTGGAACAAGAGCTCCAAAGGTTCATCCACATCCGTCCACTAACTATCAAAGTAGTCAGTGAAAATTCAGGGAATCCAGAGGCCCTCTGCCTCCACCCTTCAAATGCTCAACAACCAATAGTCTTAGGGAATCCAAAGAATTC
Organism: Pinus tabuliformis; assembly: GCA_031772625.1. Lineage (NCBI taxonomy): Eukaryota > Viridiplantae > Streptophyta > Pinopsida > Pinales > Pinaceae > Pinus > Pinus tabuliformis. The sequence goes on from CM062811.1 coordinate 192,649,792, forward strand.
CTCTTCACCCAGGAATTTTAAGGGATTCTAGAGAAACAAGTATCCACCCTTCAAACAACAATCCTGTGGTTCCACCCACCTTGGGGATGCTAGAATCCACCATAAAACCACACAAAAAGAAAGGCTTTAGAGATCCTACTTTCAGGAATCTAAGGAACAACCCTCCACCCCAGCCAGCAAGGGACTCTAGAGAAAGACCATACCCACCCTATACCCATTGTTCCTCACCTAGGAGCGATCTTCTTCGTACAAACCTTTCCAATCGCAGCTGATATCCCCGTTATTCCTCCTTTATCTCCAAGACTCCTCCACTCTCCATCCTATTTATCTTCTTCTCCTTTTTTGAATGAGGCTTCTCAAATGCCCTCTCCCTCTCCTCTCTCGTGGTCCTCTCCTGTGCAACAATTGACTTCCACTACGTTTTTCCCACAGTTGTTAGCATAGTCCCTTTTTCCATTAATTTATTTACTCTTCTTGCCTTGTAATGTTTTCTAGAGCAGCATCAGCCTGCATACTTCTTTTGCAACTTCATTAATCCTTAAAATATCATGCCATCAAATTTTCATCAACCAACCTTTAATGGCTGACATAAATAGTTTAGTTTTTCCCGCAGCAAGGAATTTATTTAAACATCCAAAGCAAGCAACATCCCCAGTCTCTGGTATCCGTGTCCCATTACTCGACCCACTTTTGTAAAAATATTTACATTGCATTTCATGAGAGAAAACATGGTTGGGGATGTCACATAGGATGATGTTAATAATACTGTTGAAGAAGAGGGGACAAATATATTGATCTATGAGAAATTTAATAATGTTGGACTAGATGATGATGGTGACAAAGTAGATGGTGTTTTTGATAGACCTCTAATTGAGAAGGCAACAAAACCTCTTTATGAAGGCTCCAAAACAAGTCTTCTCTATGCTATATTGCTACTAGTGAACTTAAAGTTTATGAATGGTTTGTCAAACACTTGTGTCACAAAACTCCTAAGGTATGTAATATATTTTGTGGCATTTAGTACTTGATGATAAAGGTTTTTTTTTTTTTTTTTCCCTCTATTTTTATTATTAGTTGATCATTTGTAAAATTTGGATGTAATAGGTACGATTAATATTCCTTATATTATGCAATGCTGATTTTTTAATTAGGTTGTAGATTGTTAGGTGGATTTACGTTACCATCATCAAATGTTTTACCTTTCACATACCTATATTTACATTCCATTATGAAAGATATTGGAATGGAGTATCAAGCTACTTATGCATGTCCTAATGATCATATTCTATATTACAGAGTACATTTGCTGAAAGAAGAATACCCAAAATGTCTAATCAGTAGATATCAAATTGATCAAGCAACAAAAAATGTGCATCACAAGGTTCTTTGTTATATTCCCACAATTCCACATTTGCAACGATTGTTCAAGTGCAAATGCATAACATAGTTTATGGATTACCATGTAAAGAACATAAGTAAAGATCATGTTCTTCGAATGCCTATAGTTGGATTTTCATTTAAGAATATAGAGGAAATATGGCCACATTTTAAAGATGAACCTCGTAATATTATGCTTTCATTGGAAATTGACAATGTCAATCCATTTAAAAAACTCAAATATACTTATTCGGTGTGGCATGTTTTGTTATCAACAATAACATTCCTCCATGGATGTGAATAAAGAGGGAGCACTATAATGTTGGAAATGATTGTTCTAGGTATTTGTTTAGAATTTTTTTTTCAATACGACAACATCTCATTTGTCTTGTTTGTTTCATAAATATGTCTTATATGTCTGAATTTTTTTTATTTACCGATATATGTGGTATTTATGTATGATATGTCCAATATGCAGATTTTTATTGTAGATTCAAACTACAGATTGTGATATGCTAAAACAATTGAATTGAATCTATTCTACTCATCAACGGAAACAAAAATTGATATATGAAATCACGAAGCAGAAAAGGAAGAATTTCAATCACACGTAACACAATATTTTTTTGGGAAAGCCTCAGCTAAAAACCCCTACTATCTATATATTTCATTAACCATAAGATCTGAGAAGAATATACAATGCTTGTTCAACCCGAACAATCTTTGCACAAGTACAATCTATCTCTATGCTTAACAAATCAACTCAAGCCAATACTTAGTCAAATATGTTGCTTGAAAAGATCCTACCTCCTTTCGTTGTTCCCTTGGGAATTAGCCCATATTTAATTGTGAAATTCCCCACTCATAACTTCACAATCCATCCATAGACCTTCATATGATTGCATGTACCATTGGTTTAATTTAGATGATTTTACAACTGATAGTACACTATCCCTGAACTCTAATCTCAATTGGGTCTTCCTCTGAACTGACATGCATGAGTTATTTATGAGTGAATTATCAATTATCTGATTAATCACTGCATGTGAATTAAATCCAATTTAATTCAATTGACCTCTCACTAGTTCCTCCATCAATTAAAACTAGTTTAACTGAATTTAGCTCAGTTAAACTGAATTAAATAATTACAACTCAATAAGAACTCAACCTAGGCCCCTAAAATTTAGGGATCACTCTACATGAATCTAGATAGACTTCCAAATTGAATTTACTGATCCAATTAAGTCAACTTAACTTAGTTAACTTTTACAAGTTTCTATGAGAATAGAATTACAATTTAATTCCTAATTTAATTAAGGACAAATTAAATTAGGATTTTCTGGATGTTATTTTTAACATTTCTTGTTGCTATTTTCAACACTCCCTCTCAACAAGAAAGGAATTCAACTCTATCCCGATCCAGTACCTTCAGAATGTTCTGCATGCAACACTTTTCACTATTTCTATTTCTACATCAACATCTGCAACAAAAAAACATCTAAACAAAATAAACTAAATCAATTGTGTCTGCAACTGTCTACTGGGAAAACTGTGTTGCTGCTAACTTTTCTACTAAGCCTCCTGTTCTGCCCTCAACACTTCTCTACACTCCTCAGTATCTGACTAACATTGATCCTCTTGCTACTGAGTACCATGGGCCCTTGTAGAAAGGTAAGGAGCTATGAGACAAAAACCACATCAATGGATCCTACCCAATTTCTGAACCCTTTGGACTATTGATTCACGTCACCCCATCTCTCACCTAAAGGTATGGCTACATGTAATCCATCTTCCTGTTGGGTGTAGAGCCTGATTATCTTTTGTATTCAAAGGTTTCAGCCAGATGTCTACCCCAGGAAGATTGTACACTCCTCCACGCGCGCGGGGGGGGGGGGGGGGGTGCGGGGGGGACTTGCCTTGTAAAAGTCTAGTAATTTCTAGTCAATTTGGGTCGTTCATTAGGCGGATGATCTGACGGTAGAAGTTATGTTTAATTTAGGGTTTTTTTGCCTAGAAGGCAACCCCTCACTATATATGAGGGAATTGTATTGCGTCTATGCATATCTGTATTCTGAGTGAGGAAGAGAGAGGAGATTGAGAGTGAAGAGGGAGTTACAATGGATCTTTTGTAGGTTGTATCTCTTTAGTTTGTTAGATAATATATAAAAAAATGAAGGACTAGCTATTTCTCCATGGATGTAGCCCAAACTGGGTGAACCACGTATATATGTGTCTCTCTTGTTTTATGCGTTTTTTGTGTTTATATTTTTGCAATATTTTATGTGTTCCATTGCTCTGTAATATATAATTTTCTAACAACTGGTATCAGAGCCAAAGGTCTATTTGGCTAATAAACTCGTAGGAGAGAAGGGTTCCTGGTTCGAGTGGGAGAAATGGCGGAAGATGGTAGGTTTAGGGTCGAAAAATTCAAAGGCCAAAACTGTTGGGTCCCTATAATACTAGTGATTACCCCATTACTATTGTAGTTATACCCCTTATTTATATTGTTGTGACCCTATTACCCCCATATTGTTATTTCTGTGCCCCATAGAATCCCTCTATTGTTATTTTTGTGGCTTTATATTATTATTGTTAGGTCGGCTGGATTATATTGTGACTCCTTAGACTCCTATATATAGAAAGGAGGTTTTGTCATTTGTATCATCAAAGAATTGTTCATTTATGTAATGTAAAGGAGGTTGCCCCCTCGAAGAGGCTGAATTCTAAGGCGTTGATCTATCTTTTCTATCTTTTCTTGAGCTGGTTTCATAACATTTGGTATCAGAGCTTTGGATTCTAGGGTTTCGCTGCTCCAAACAGGTCATCGTGGAATTTTCTCTATAACTTTTTTTCTATGATGTTTCAGAAGTCGAAAAAAAAACCCATTTTAGAAGAATTGGCGTTGAACCTTGGGTCCGAACTTCAGAGATTTTCGCCCAATATTTTCGGAGATATGATCTGAGGAAGTTGGCCTTTTTGCAGACTCCTGAATTACATTCAAAACAGGTGACCTGGGGAAAATCGTCATAACTCTCTCTCTGAGGATCGGATTGAAATTTCGTAAGAAGGTACAGAAAGAGGACAGACTTTAGTTTCTTGTATGTGTGTTTCAGATTCAAAGGTTGAAACAGTGACTCGTGGCACATCGTACAAGTTCGCTCTACTGAACCAGTCTAAAAGCAAGTCACTGTGGGAGATTTCACATAACGCTTACTTGGAGAATCAAATTTGGCTCAGACTTGTGGCATTGGAAAGAGGACGCAGAAGGCTACTACAGGTAGCAATTTCAGAACTGGATGATCCAAAATTACAGAGATACATCAGATTCAATATCAGGCTTCTATAAAGTGAAAAAAGGTGTGTAGTTTTTTTTTAATTTTTTATCTAAGCTTGGTTTAACGGAATTCAAAGGGCATAGTAAAGCATTATTATCGGTAAATGATACCCCGAGGAAAGAAAATGCAAACACCTAGTAAGGAACCTGAAAGCTCTAGCATGAATCATGAAGAAGAGGAAGAAATGCTACATGATATATCAAAATTACAAGAACAAGTGCAACAAATGTCACGCTCACAAAAGCTAACAGAAGCTAAGATAAGTGGCTTGGAATCTAAGATAAATGGTGTGGAATCTAAGATAAAGGGCATGGAAGCTAAGGTGGAGGATTCGATGGTGAATTTGAAGATAGATTTGAAGACAGACATGGAAGAATTGAAGAACTTGCTACAAGAAAGGGTCACTAATGGTGAAAAGGTAGTAAAGGAAACTCATGATGAGAACAAAAGAAATGTTAATCATGATTCCATAGACTCTAATGTTGGATTGAAGACTCATCATGTTCCAAAAATCGATATGAGGAAGTTTGATGGCGAGGATCCCGCCACATGGATATTACAGATGGAGCAGTTCTTTGATCTCAATAATGTGCAAAACACACAAAAGGTACGTATGGAAACTTTATATTTGGAACCAAATCAGTTTGTGTGGTATCAATGGCTTTGTTCTCGTAAACAATTTATCACTTGGGCAATTTTTACGGAATAATTGATAGCACATTATGAGGATACAAAAAGCAACACTTTTTTTAGCCAATTGATAAGTCTCAAACAAAAGGGTTCAATAATGGAGCACATTGAGGAGTTCCAAAAATTGAACATAAGGGTAAAAGATATTCCGGAGGAGCATAGGATTGATGTGTTCATAGGGTATTTAAAGGATAATATCCAACATGATGTGCGCCTTTGGGAACCTGATTCATTAGAGAAGGCATTCAGGTTAGCAAGAAAAATGGAAAGCAAAATTATGGCAACTAGGAAGCATACCATTCACAACTATAAAGATGGAAGTATTGTTGCCCATAGTCTTCCACAACCTACAAGGTTGACACCACAACAATTGGAAGAAAAAAGAGCAAAAGGGCTTTGTTACAATTGTGATAGCAAATACACAAAAGGTCATAAGTGTGCTGAGAAGAAATTATTCTACATAGATTGTGAAGAGGAAGAAGAAAAGGAGCAAGAAAGGTCAAAAGAAGAGGATATATTCCAGGAACAAAGCCTAGATGAAGAACAAATAAATCCGACCATATCTTGTAATGCATTGGCGGGAATTACCACTCCTCAAACCATCAAGATAGAAGGACAAATCAAGAAGAAAAAGGTAATAGTGTTGATTGATTCGGGAAGCACCCACAATTTTATTCATTGTAGGGTAGCAAAAGAATTGAATTGCTTCCTATATCCAGCACCAGAGTGTCAAGTGATGATTGCAAATGGAGGAACAATAAATTGCTCTGGAAAGTGCCATAATATCAAGCTATCCATGGGAGAATATGTATTGACTAGCCCAATTCTTTCCATTCCAATGGGAGGTGCGGATGTTGTACTAGGAGTCCAATGGCTACAATCCTTGGGTACAATAGCTTTTAATTTTCAAGAACTTTTCATCAAATTTTCTTCGGAAGGAAAGGAAGTTGAATTAAGGGGTATTGCAGGGAAACCAGGAAAGATAATCAGCTCTCATGGTATGACAAAGCTTCTAAGAAAGGAGCAAAGAGGTGTAATTGCACAATTATGCTCGCTAGATGTTTCCACATTGGAATCATCTATTTCTCCAGATCTCCAAAAAGTCTTGGACAATCATTCCAAGGTATTTGAGACTCCCAAGGGTCTCCCACCTATTCGTGATCATGATCATGCTATTCATCTGATTCCAGGAAGTGTTCCTCCAAACATCAGGCCGTACAGATATCCCTATGTCCAAAAAAGTGAAATTGAACGTATGGTTGCAGAAATGCTAGAGGCTGGTATAATTCAACCGAGTCAAAGTTCTTTCTCAGCTCCAGTAGTATTGGTGCACAAGAAGGATGGATCATGGCGCATGTGTCCAGATTATAGGGAGCTCAACAAGCTCACTATTAAAGATAAGTTCCCCATTCCTGTTATTGATGAATTACTGGATGAATTGCATAGATCAATTTACTTCACCAAGTGGGATCTTCGTTCGGGATATCATCAAATCAGAATGAAGATTGAAGACATTCCAAAAACGGCATTTAGAACTCATGAGGGTCATTATGAATTTTTGGTCATGCCTTTTGGCCTTACCAATGCACCTTCAACATTTCAAGGTTTGATGAATTCAATTTTCAAACCATTCCTTAGAAAATTTGTGTTAGTATTTTTTGATGATATACTAATCTACAACAAGTCTTGGAAGGATCATGTTGAACATGTTGACAGGGTGCTACAACTATTGGAGGAGAAACAATTATATGCAAAAAGATCCAAATGTTTCTTTGGAGTCTAGGAGGTGGAATATTTGGGTCATATTGTATCTCATGAAGGAGTTAAGGTAGACCCTAGAAAAATTAAAGCCATTAAGGAATGGAAAATCCCCACATCCATAAAGCATCTGCGAGGATTTCTTGGGTTGACAGGGTATTATCGCAAGTTTGTTAAGAATTATGGGAGAATAGCAGCACCTCTAACAACATTATTGAAGAAAGATTCATTTTCATGGACTTCGGAAGCAACAAAGGCCTTTGAACATCTTAAAGAGGCAATGTGCCAAGCACTGGTCTTAGCTACACCGGACTTCACAAAAACCTTTATTGTGGAATGTGATGCTTCAGGAAATGGAATTGGTGCTGTTCTAATGCAAGATGAAAGACCCATTGCTTTTGAAAGTCGTCCAATCAAGGGAAAGTTTTTAAGCAAAGCTATTTATGAGAAGGAAATGTTGGCAATACTCCATGCACTTAAGAAATGGCGACCCTACCTAATGGGAAGACACTTCAAGGTAAAAACGGATCATGATAGCCTTAAATACTTTTTAGAACAAAGATTATCCTCTGAAGAGCAACAAAAGTGGGTCACAAAGATGTTGGGTTATGACTTTGAAATCATCTACAAAAAAGGGAAGCAAAATGTGGTGGCAGATGCACTCTCAAGAAAGGATGAGGATGTGGAAGCATTGTTGTGTGCCATTTCTATTATCCAACCAGATTGGATAAGTGAAGCAAGGTAGGAATGGAAGAATGACGAAGAAGTGTGGGCACTTATTCGAAAGCTACAACAAGATTCCAGTACTTCTGATACATTTAGCTGGAAAAATGATTCGTTATGGTACAAAGATCGCTTATACCTCTGTAAGAATTCCCAGCTAAAACAAAAGATTCTTATGGAATTGCACACTTCTCCCTTAGGAGGGCACTCAGGATTTTTAAAAACTTACCACAGGGTTAAGAAGGAATTTTTTTGGGAAGGCCTTAAATCAGATATTCAAAAGTTTGTGGCAGAATGTTTGGTTTGCCAGCAAAATAAAGTTGAAACAATTAAGACATTGGGTCTATTACAACCTTTATCCATTCCAAGCCAACGTTGGGAGGAGGTTTCAATGGATTTTATCACATGTTTACCCAAGTTTGAGGGAAAGAGTGTCATCATGGTGGTAGTTGACAGACTTACCAAGTATGCACACTTTTGTGCATTATCACATCCATTTAAAGCCAGTACAGTTTCTACTGCATTTATGGAAACAATTCAAAAGCTACATGGAAACCCAAAGATTATTGTAAGTGACAGAGATCCCATTTTCACTGGAAATTTTTGGACAGAATTATTTTCTTGTCTTGGTACTCAGTTAGCTCATAGCTCATCTTATCATCCTCAATCTGATGGGCAAACTGAGATAGTAAACAAATGTTTGGAAGGATATCTTCGTTGCTTTGTATCTGATAAACAGACACAATGGGTCAAATGGTTGCCTCTGGCTGAATGGTGGTATAACACTTCCTTCCATACAACAACAAAATGACCCCATTTATGGCACTTTATGGGTATCAACCACCATCCATCACATCATATTTAAGAGAAAATTCTAAGGTTCAGGCAGTGGAACATCACATCGAACATCAACAACAAGTCCTCCAACTCTTAAAGGATAATCTCGTGTTGGCACAAAATAGAATGAAACAACAGGCAGATCAACATCGCAGTGAAAGAAGTTTTGATGTAGGTGATTGGGTATTCCTACGGCTACAACCATATAAGCAAATGTCCCTAAAGCAAGCTAAGAAGGATAATAAATTATCACCAAAGTATTATGGTCCGTACAAGGTGTTGCAAAAGATTGGTACTATGGCATACAAATTGGAGCTTCCTGCAGCTTCTCGATTGCACCCAGTCTTCCATGTTTCATGTTTAAAGCAGGTTATAGGTGACAAGCTCCCAATTCAAACAATATTGCCAGAACTTGATGAGGAAGGAAAAAATATATTGGAACCGGAAGAAGTCACAGAAACAAGAACTCGACAGCTACGAAATCGATCAATTTCAGAGTATCTTATCAAGTGGAAGAACTTATCCGCTGAAGATTCCACATGGGAGGATGAGAATTTTATGTAGAAGTATCCAGAACTACTCAAGCGTTGAGGACAACACTTTTTTGAAGGAGAGGGGCATGTTGGGTCTCTATAATACTAGTGATTACCCCATTACTATTGTAGTTATACCCCTTATTTATATTGTTGAGCCCCTATTACCCCCATATTGTTATTTCTGTGCCCCATAGAATCCCTCTATTGTTATTTTTGTGGCTTTATATTATTACTGTTAGGTCGGCTGGATTATATTGTGACTCCTTAGACTCCTATATATAGAAAGGAGGTTTTGTCATTTGTATCATCAAAGAATTGTTCATTTATGTAATGTAAAAGAGGTTGCCCCCTCGAAGAGGCTGAATTCTAAGGCGTTGATCTATCTTTTCTATCTTTTCTTGAGCTGGTTTCATAACAAAAACTACCAACTATGGAAGATGTAGATGGAAGATTATCTGTATCAGAGAGATCTGTACCTACCATTGAGCGGAAAGACAAAGAAGCTGACGAATATGATAGACACAAAATGGAATATTCTATGCAGATGGAAGATTATCTGTATCAGAGAGATCTGTACCTACCATTGATCGGAAAGACAAAGAAGCCGACGAGTATGACAGACACATAATGGAATATTCTTGACAGAAAGGCACTTGGAACAATACGGCTGTGCCTAGCAGCGTCGGTAGTGTTTAATATTTCAAAGAAAACGACGACAGAGGGTTTAATATTGACATTGGCCAAAATATATGAAAAACCCTTGGCCTCAAATAAGGTATTTCTTATGAAGCGTTTATTTAATATGAAGAAGTCATAAGGTGGATCTATTGCAGATCATTTAAATGATTTTAATACAACTACAAGTTAGTTAAGTTCTGTAGGGTAACTTTTGATGATGAAGTTAGGGCTCTGTTATTTCTGTGCTCATTGCCAGAAAGTTGGAATGGTTTAGTTATGGTCATTAGTAACTCTTTCTCTAGATCTAGTTGTTATAGAAATTTTTGGGCACTGCAACCCCAATCATAAATGTCCATAAACCAAGGGCTCTTAAGTCCTTAAAAGTGTTGTTCCAACCCCTAAAAGAACAAGGTCATCTAATTACATCATCTCCCAGAAGTTATCCATGAAAAACTACTCAGAACTTGTCAAAACTGGACCATCTCACCTGGTCCATGGTCAAAGTGTGCTGCATCCCACCTAAATGCACACGGGAGGTGCGATGCATACTAAAAAGCCCTTCTATGGGGTGCGATGGGTGAGAGTGGACAAATGGCAGGGTCAATCTGCAAGGTGGAGGATCATGGAATCTTCCCGAAACTTCTCCTGTGACACTTGCCTCTCTGCATTCGCCCAGGGATGAGTAAGAGATCATCAATCTCCAAGTGGAATCAAGAACTATCAGAGAGAGGACACTAATCAAATCTCAGAAGCTGACTCACCCCCCTTGCAAACATCTATATATGGATCCCTCATCCCAGAGATCCAGGGGGCTGGAATTTTGTATCTTGTAAGGAAGTGCTTCTGGTTACTTGGTGTAACATCATTGTGTTGGGTGATCTAAGCTTTTCATGAGGTGAAGAAGGGATTTCTTGCTGAGAGGATGACGTTGGGTCAGAACAATTGGTTGTAATCCTCTTTTCTATTCTTGATTATTAATAAAGTTATTCAAGTTTTCTTCCACATTCTCGTGTGATTGATGATATATGCATTGGTTTGGTCAATATATATCTGGTCCTATATTGTTTATGATAGTAGATCTCTGTTCTTGGATAGTGTTATGCTGCTTTGATTCCACAGGTGCTCTTTGAAGCTGGGTAGACAAGGAAGCGAGTGGCAAAGATCTATCAGAAGGGAGAGGAATCAAACAAGGAACCAAGCGCAAGACAGAGGTTGGTCTCCTTTGTTCCCCTCTTATCTACTTCTCATAAAGGAAAACGAAAGTGGTTTTAGTTTGTTTGTTTCTAAGGTAGCTACCAGCCTCAGTGGGACTAGCAGCTCTGCATAGACACTAGATTTCCCGATAACAAAATGGCGACTCCACTGGGGAGCGAATAGATTGTTTGTTTGTCTATATTTGTTTGCTTTATAAACTTACAGACGGAGCCTGAAGTCAAGCCAGCTAGCCTTTGAACTGCATTTTCTATGCAAGTGAAAAGTAGATCAATGCTGCTTCAGTTTATCTCCGGGTTTTGTTTATAAACTGAACAATCAATTTACAAGCTCTATAATTGCCCTTGTGGTGGCTCTAGTAACCTCCTTAGATCTACCCCTGTGATTTATTTACTGATTACCACTTGCTCGGCCTAAATCCCTAAACTGTGCTAAAAACTGTGATCAAGAACTAGATCAAAAGTCTCGCACTGTACCATCGCACCCTCTCTTCAAGGATATCAGTATGCATCGCACTTCCTGTGTGCTGTAGGTGGGATGCATACTGGAATCCCTGTGTAACAGGTGCGCTCATCAGAAAGGGCTATTTTTTCCTCCAGACTTTGGTTTTTTCACTCTTTTCAGCTCTATTAAGGAGTTTTGCTGTCTTTAGTCAGTATACCTCTGTTGGAAACCCCCTTCCCTACCATTATTCTGCCTCCATTGTGCAAAGAACTGCAAATTTTTTTATGTATTGTGAGCCATTTTCAGTTCTCTTTTACAAAGAAGTAGTGTAATTGAACTGTCGTTTCTTGATTTGGAAGTGTCGCAAGTGTCGTTTTCAGTCATAGAAGAGAATCTGATTGTTCTTGATAGTCAATTACACTGTTACTCTTGTATTTGATTTGAATTAATAGTTTTTCAAGTGTCGAAAGCAAGTTTTGAATTCCAAATTGCAAAGTGTCGTCATTGTCTTCATTTTGTCTTGAAAAGAAACTTGTTAGTAATGTCGCTTTGAAAAATAATTCAGATTTGTGCTTAGCTTTCTTTTTATCATTCACACATTAAGAAGGCTGAAAACAAATACATGCATGTGCATTTTCATTTAGACTGTTTTTTGGTTTGATTTAGGACAATGCATATAGTTTGTGCTCTCTGCTCTATGTTGAAAGAATATCGTCTCTCTTTCCTTAGTAGCCAGGATTTTCATTGCAAAAAGAAGATTAAACGATTGTTTATCATCTTAGATTGCATTTTAGGAATTGTATATCTACATCACGCAGTGAACCTGAAAGGAAAATTTCTTAAGCAAGATCAACTGTAAAATAAATTTAATGAATCTAAAAACACTTTGGAACCTAACGCACAACATTTAGAAGTCTAGGCTAGAGACGTATTTCGGCGTCGTAAAGCCTGGTAACTGTTGTTTTCATTGCTGGTTGGGTGATTCCTCCACTTTGAGACGATAAGTGCCAGTACGGAATTGTGCTCCCATGTACCGTGGAGTATATATTGGGAGACCACAATAGGCTTTATCCTTTATCCATAGGAAGCCGTGTATGCCGCCCTATCGATCGCAATGCACTGAACACAGCATTCGGGAAGATTGACTGTCGTACCGTAAAAAGTATTCTGCAGTTTTGCGATTGGTTTGGTAATCCCCCTGTCTAGATTTCCAGAGTAGTCTCTTTCGTTCCTTTTCAGACTCCTTAAAGGAAAAGGTCCATCTGAGCACTTGTCACATCAAGCTCATTAAAAATCGAAGGTGACTAGAGTCATCTTTTGTTTTTTCTCGACTCTTAAAAATTGAAAAACAAGTTGTGTCAAAGCGTCTAAAATTTATTTTAAATCGAAATAAACATCGCCTTTCCTATGTTGGTCTTAGGTTGAGAAAAATGGAGTCCAACAACCAAGGATTTCCCCTTGGAGGAAATCCTAGTCCTTTCTCCTCTTGGGGAGATGTTGGTGCACCCCATATGGCCACACTGTTGCTTCCAGGATTGAAAATCGGCTTGCCCGTATGGCTCTTCTCGACCTCTGTCGTTTAGAACACTGTGACTCCTGAACAATCGAGTCAGCAACTAAACGATACCAAAGTTACCCCCCAACCTTCTACTTTGTCCAGTTCTCCCTCTCCTCCTTCCTCTTCGCTTGATGAAGCTGGTAAAGCCAAAAATTAAGTAACTGATAAGAAGAAGGAAAAGAAGAAGAAAGAGAAGAAGAAGAAGGAGCCAAAGGCGAAAAGGGGCAACCAGGCATCGTCTAGAGAAAATCCACACACGGCACCATCCAGGCCTAAATCGCCATGTGTCATTTGCAAAGGAGACCACTATCATCGAGATTGTCCTTGCATCCCTTGGATCTTAAGGGACTGGTCTCCTCGTTTGCACAATCCGGTGTCATCAAACTCTCACGATCATGTTGAGAATACACCGTCAACTAGTGAAAGTGAAGCCCTTGGACAAAAAGGAAAATGTAAATTTCCTTGTAAACTGTGTGAAGGCGATCACGCCGTCCACCGTTGTCCCTTCTTAGATGAGGCTAAAAGAGTTTTGGACGACCGTCCGATTTCACCGTTACGGATTCCTCCTGGATATAAGAAACTATTACCGAGTCCGTCACTAGTTGAAAATCTGGCTGACACGCCATTGTGGTCGGCTGAAGCATCTATCATTGAAGATGAACCCTCTGAATCCACACCAGACGAAAGTCAAAAGGTCGAGGCGGCAGTTGACTCGGTCTTGCCTTCAGAAGGTCCATCTTCAAATGATACAGTCACCGGAAGAACAAAACCGTTCAAATTCTCTTCGTAAGCACAAACTCCGATGAACATGGGGGCAGTCTACCCGTTCCTTTACTGCAGGAAGGAAGTTCATCAAAGTCGTATCCAACCATCTATTTGGTCCCACCTCCAAGCAACCTAGTTGTTTCCTTCGATTGGAATCTACTAGGCAAACCCTGTTTATCGGCTAGTGTATCATTTCAAATCATTGCTCAAATATATAGAATGGTTATGGCCAGTACCATCATAGATGAAGGGGCTTCTATGAGTATCCTTTCCTCAACTACTTGGAAAGTGCTTGGTTCACCATCGCTTTTTCCTGAAATGAGAAATCTAACAGGCTTTGACAAAGGAACCAGTCGACCATTAGGGATCCTTCCCAATGTGCCGATAACATTGAGAAGGAAAACCGTTCATAGGAACGTAATGGTAGTCCAAGGACCCCTGGATTATAATCTACTCCTTGGACGTGACTATATTATTGCATGGGAGCCATTGTCTCCTCACTCTTTAGAGTAATGTGTTTTCCGCATGAAGGAAGAGTGGTCAAGCTCGTAGACCAACTTTCATTCCCCAGTTCACACATAGAAAATATTCAAATACCATCCCTGAATGGTCTTTTCACGCAAGGAATGTCTCATCAATCCCCAGTCCATCCACCTGATGAGCGCGAGTGATTCGAAGGACATGACTAAAACCCAGGGGGCATGCACCCTGGTCTGTTTCGACAGGAAAACCTTGGGTATAGGGTAGGTTTCCACGAAGGATATATGACTGGTCTATGAGATTAGACTGGAATAAGATTCTTTTGTCAAAATTATGTGAGTGGAGGTAGTTGCGCCGCTCACCTTTGTTTATTTCGGTAGACATCGCCGAGGAAGTGTTTTGTCCGCAGTGCGGATAGAACAATCTTTGGTAACTTGGAAATTTTTCGCTATATCCGGGGGCATGCAAACATTTTGGCGTGCAAGCAAAGAGCGACCATTTATTTTTTAAATTTGTAGGTTCTCTAACCCTTTAAACTCGTAGGATTGGTCGTTTCCTAACTTGCATAAAGAAAGGATGCGGGGCAAAGCTTTGAAAAAATGCCATTTTAAATGAGACATCCTTATTATACGATTGGGTCGAGTAGTTTTAATGTGGAATTCAAGCTCGTTAAAAAATAAACATAAGCAATGAGCAAACGTTCCCCCAGAGTTTAAGCTCATTAAAAAATGAACCAATTTCCGTTAAATAACCATCGTGAATGTATTATCATCAGCCTTTGATGCCTTGGTCGTGTTCTCATCATCACCACCACTCTGTACTGGTCGATCATTCACCTCCATTTGATTGTTTACTCTTTTTGAGGAACAACTGTGAAGAGTGATCTTGTTAGCCATCCTTATGACACTGCCGTGATTGGAAAATTCCAAACATTACCTGGAATTAGTTGCTACCCGAATTTATCACTCGTTCCTCGAAAAACGAGTCTCCTTTAAGCTCTTTTCATCTGACTTGTAAAATATGAAAAGATTGTCGAGCAATTGGCCTCTCCAGCTCATTAAAATGACTGGAAGTGCTATCCCTCCTTTAGATTTTAATCTTTTTGGACCTGAGGGATTATTATACAAAACGATCGAGCACTTGTTTTGTTCGGCTCGTTAAAATTACCGAAAATTCATCCCTTTTGTATTATTTTATACTTTTTTGGACTCAAGGGATTATATGACGAAAAAGGATTATTGGATTTTTCTTTACGTCCCTTTTTCAAACTCTCTAAAATTGAAAAGGTCCGAGTTATCTTTGTCGTTAAACTCATTAAAACC
The DNA here is from genome assembly GCA_031772625.1 of Pinus tabuliformis. Taxonomy (NCBI): domain Eukaryota; kingdom Viridiplantae; phylum Streptophyta; class Pinopsida; order Pinales; family Pinaceae; genus Pinus; species Pinus tabuliformis. Next base: position 192,665,507 of record CM062811.1, read on the forward strand.
GAATAGCGACAAACTTTTCCATACAGACAAGAACGAGTTTCATTATTGCTAGGCTCGTTGAAACATAGTGATGGGTTTTCCTGAAGGGAAAATTATAGAACAAGCATATGTTATCCTCCTCAAGCTTGACAAAAATAAAGAGGTACTGGTCAGCAATGACTGGGGAAAAATTGGGAAGAAAACTTGAAGAAACTTTATTGGTAGCAAGTCGCTCTTGAACATGACACTTTCACTCCGCATCCGAGTTAGGTTGGGTTGTTCCATTCACTGCTCATATCACCATTGGTCCATCACACCATCCATATTTGGGGTTAATGCTACCAATCCATCATGTCAGTGTCACTGGTATGTTCAAGAGAAGTCGCTTAGAGAATTCACCTGTGTCTCATCCACTGCAATACATTTACGCTCCATTCTTTCATGACCGCCACCTTGAACCTTATATCATCAGATCGTTTTCACCTCCATTAAAATCATTTGCTCCGTTCCGTGTCATTGATGTGGTATTCACTAAGGCCCTCCTATGATGGATCACTTCTTGTCGACATCAGCTCATTATCCAGGAAGTTGATCTAGGAACAACCCTTTCCGTACTTTGAAGCTTGCATGCCTCAATGGCAAGTTTCTCACTTCCGGCAACAAGTTTACATCAATGGCCTTCAACCGAAAGATTTTGCGTGGTGTTTGACGCCAAGTACCTTATTCACAACACGTAAATTGTACTGTAGTACCTTGAGGGTCATCATCATTATCGGTGATTCCTCTCACACCTGTTAACAGCTTACATCATTGGCTGGTAATCAGGCGATGTCTTTCCATGTTCGACTCCAGAACATCTCTCACATGGATCGAATTTTACTTTGAGTGAAGATCGAACGAGATTGAAGACCCCGGATCTAGTTTCATCCATCCAGGCTGTGATATATATTCAGGAAAATAAAGACATCAAATGTACATAATTTCTGCGAAGATAATCATCCAATCCAAGGGATGATGGCTCTACCAGAATCATCAGTCTGCACATAGACGATTGTCTGTCTTATGTACATGAACATGAATTTATAAAGCTGAGCATGGGAATGCCCGCCTAAGCTAGATCATGAAAATGTTATGAAGATAATGTGCTGTATTGTATCTTATTATAGGTCGCCTTCTAGCTCGAAAAAACTTCGGATCCTCATGATAAAGCATTTCACCCGACATCAAAAGATTAATGACCTCATGCTTTAGGGGGCAACTGTTATAGACATTTTTGGGCATTGAAACCCCAATCATAAATGTCCATAAACCAAGGGTTCTTAAGTCCTTAAAAGTGTTGTTCCAACCCCTAAAAGAACAAGGTCAGCTGATTACATCATCTCCCAGAAGTTCTCCATGAAAAACTACTCAGAACTGGTCAAAACTGGACTGTCTCACCTGCTCCATGGTTAAAGTGCGCTGCATCCCACCTAAATGCACATGGGAGGTGCGATGCATACTGAAAAGCCCTTCTATGGGGTGCGATGGGCGAGAGTGGACAAATGGCAGGGTCAATCTGCAAGGTGGAGGGTCATGGAATCTTCCAGAAACTTCTCCTGTGACACTTGCCTCTCTGCATTCGCCCAGGGATGAGTAAGAGATCATCAATATCCAAGTGGAATCAAGAACTATCAGAGAGAGGACACTAATCAAATCTCAGAAGCTGACTCACCCCCTTGCAAACATCTATATATGGATCCCTCATCCCAGAGATCCAGGGGGCTGGAATTTTGTATATTGTAAGGAAGTGCTGCTGGTTTCTTGGTGTAACATCATAGTGTTGGGTGATCTAAGCTTTTCATGAGGTGAAGAAGGGCTTTCTTGCTGAGAGGATGACGCTGGGTCAGAACAATTGGTTGTAATCCTCTTTGATATTCTTGATTATTAATAAAGCTATTCAAGTTTTCCTCCACATTCTCGTGTGATTGATGATATATGAATTTGTGTGGTCAATATATATCTGGTCCTATATTGTTTATGATAGTAGATCTCTGTTCTTGGATAGTGTTATGCTGCTTTGATTCCACAGGTGCTCTTGGAAGCTGGGTAGGCGAGGAAGCGACTGACAGAGATCTATCAGAAGGGAGAGGAATCAAACAAGGAACCAAGCGCAAGACAGAGGTTGGTCTCCTTTGTTCCCCTCTTATCTACTTCTCATAAAGGAAAACGAAAGTGGTTTTAGTTTGTTTGTTTCTAAGGTAGCTACTAGCCTTAGTGGGCCTAGCAGCTCTGCATAGACACTAGATTTCCAAATAACACTAGTACTTTAAAGTTTGATGATGTTGTTGGTGCAATCCTTAGTGAGGAAATGCGACAGAAAAGCTTCGGTGAGACATCAGGTAATGCTTTGACTGTAGAGACTAGGGGAAGAAAAATGGAAAGAGGAAAGAGCCCAGGAAATCGCGGTAAGTCAAGAAAAGGAAGATCCAAGTCTAGATCGGGGATAGTGTGCTGTAAATGCGGGAAGAAAGGACACCTGAAGAAAGACTGCAAGTCTCGGAAGGGAAAAGAAGGAGACAAGCAACAAGAAACTAATCATGAAGCGAATGTAACAGGTGATGTGTTGCAAGATGCTTTGATTCTTTCACTAGAAAATATTATTGATGCTTGGGTGGTAGATTTAGGGGCCTCATTCCATGCCACACCTGATAATAAACATTTTCATGATTATGTTCAAGGAGATTTTGGACAGGTTCTATTGGGTGATGATAAACCCTGTAAAATCGTTGGAATGGGTACAGTTTTCATAAAATAGTAGAATGGAAATCAATGGCTATTGAAGGAAGTAAGGCATGTTCCATATCTAAAGAAAAATCTAATTTCAACAGGGCAGTTGGGAGGTGAAGGTTTCGTAACTACTTTCACAGATAAAACCTGGAAGGTCACTAAAGGATCCTTGGTAATAATGAAAGGAGGAAAGGTTGTACATTGTATTTATGCAATGATATTTCTAATTCTGTTAATGCTTTAACCTCTACAGGAGAAGATATGGCATTGTGGCATCATAGGCTTGGGCACATTAGTGAGAAGGGGATGCAGATTCTTGATTCAAGAAATTTGTTGCCAGGTTTGAAGCATGTTGATTTAAAATTCTGTGAGAATTGTGTTTATGGAAAACATAAGAAAGTCAGATTCCTTAGAGTTGGGAAAGAAAAGAAGAGTGAAAAATTAGAGCTTGTGCATACAGATGTATGGGGACCTGCTCAGGTATGATCTCTTGGTGGCTATCGTTATTATGTTACTTTTATTGATGACGCAACCAGAAAAACTTGGATTTATTGTATTAAAAAAAATCTGATGTATTTGATACTTTTAAGAAATGGAAAGCTTTGGTTGAAAATGAGACAGGAAAAATGTTGAAGTGTCTCAGATTAGATAATGGAGGTGAATATTGCAGCAAAGAGATTGATAGGTACTGTTTAGAGAATGGAATTGGTAGAGAGAAGATAGTTCCAGGAACACCACAAGAAAATGGAGTGTCAGAAAGGATGAACAGGACAATCATGGAGCGTGCAAGGTGCATGAGATTTCATGTAGGATTACTTTTACAATTTTGGGCAGATGTAGATACTGCTGTTTATCTAATAAACAGAGGTCCTTCAAGTTCCTTGGATGGTGGTAATCTAGAGGAGGCATGGACAGGTAAAAAGGTAAAATACTCTTTTTTAAAGACTTTTGGTTGTGAAGCCTTTGTCCACATTAACAAAGAAAATAGAACAAAGCTTGAGGCAAAATCAAAGAAATGTACCTTTATTGAATATGGTGTTAATGATTTTGGTTATCACTTTTATGATTATGTGTTGTAGGGAAAAGTATCCGACTCGGATGACCCTATCCCACTCTAAGGGTGATAGTACCTCAGCAACAACTGTAAATAAAACTACTTAAGGTTTACTTCTTTATGAAAGCAAGAGAGAATGAAGAAATGCACTAACCGTTGCCTTGCGCTTAATATTTGCTCCAATCTCTTCTCTTTGCTGCTTGCTCCCAGCTCCTTGCTCTTTTGCTGGCCCAGCTACAATGAGATCCTGCAAAATAACAAAGAAGGAAACTACAAGAAGCATGCAATCATAACTGATTCAAGGATTAGCATAAATCAAATATACAATTATCACAATACATCATTGAAACAAGTGCATATAGAAGAACCTCAATAGCTTTTATTAATGGAAGAAGTAAAGTTCTGAGAAGGTTACAACCATTGAAGGCCCCAATCCAGCAACACCTCCCAGCAGAAAGAATTTCTCCTCTTCACCTCCTTCAAGCAATCACCCAATAGTTCTATAGTGAAACCAACAGCATATCATTACTTTGCACAAAATTCCAGCCTCTTGAGCTCATAGGAGAGAGCTCAATATATAGATGAATTGAGAAAGGATGAGTCAGCTTGCAACTGATGTGTAGCTGCCTTGTGTCCTCTCTCTCTTCAGTTGATCTTCAGTTCTTGAGTCCACTTGGAGAACCTTGCTTCCACTTGGAGAAACAGAGCCTCTGACTCATCACAAGGTGAAATCCCTGATCCAAGTGTCATTTTTGGAAGATTCCAGAGCAATGACTCAGTGTGCCACTTGTCCCATCTCGCTCAGCGCAGGTGGCCTTTGTTCTACCTGCTTTGCAACGCAGGTACACCATGGAGGAGTTGAGTTTCAGCGCAGAAGCCTAGTGGAGCACCTGCTTTGATTTCAGGATTGCTTGTTTTTGAGTGTTTTCAGGTGGAGAACTGATCTGAGAGCTGTCGGTTTGCTGACCTTGTTCCTCTAGGGGTAGGAACATCATGTTTAGGGACTTTGGATCCCTTGGATTATTGACAATTCATGCCTGATGCTGTAAGGCACAAAATTGTCTATAACAGATGCCCCCTAAAGTATGAGGTCGTTTATCGGGTGAAATGCTTTATTAGGTGGATCCGAAGTTCATTCAATCTGCTGAGAAGTGTCCTGTAATAAGATACAATACAATACATCATTTTTCATTCTTTTTCATGATCTAGCTGAGGCGGGCATTCCCATGCTTAGCTTTATAAATTCATTTTGGTACATAGCACAGACGATCGTCTGATGATAGACTGATAATTCTCTGCTGAAATTATCATCCTTTGAGAAGGATGATCATCTGCTGCAATGATGTACATATCAAATGTCTTTATATCCTGAATATATATCGCAGCCCGGATGGATGAAACTAGATTTGGGGTCTTCAATCTCTTCCGATCTTCACTCGATGTACAAGTCGATCCATGTGAGAATTTCTTGAAGTCGAACATGGAAAGACATCGCTTGATTACCGGTCAATGATGTAAACCGTTAACAAGCGCGAGAGGAATCACCGATAAGGATGATGACCCTCAAGGTACGGCAGTACAATTCACATGGTGGGAATAAAGGACTTGGCGTTGACCACCATGCAAAATCTTCTGGTCGAAGGTCATTGATGTATACCTGTCGCCGGAAGTGAGAAACTTGCCATTGAGGCATGCAAGCTTCAAAGTACTGAAGGGGTTGTTCCTAGTTCAACTCCTTGGATAATGAGCTGATGTCGACAAGGAGCGATCCGTCAAAGGAGGGCCTTAATGAATCCCACATCAGTGACACGGAACGGAGCTAGTGATTGTGATGAGGTGAAAACAAACTGTGATGTATGATTCAGGGTGGCGGTCATGAAATGGATGAAGGACAATGTATGGCAGTGGATGGGACACGGTTGACTCTTTGCAGAACAACATCTCTTGAACATATAATGACACTGATGTGATGGATTGGTAGCATTACCCCAAATGTGGATGGTGTGGCGAGGACCATGGTGATGAGACCGGTGAATGAAACAACCCAACCCGATGTGATACGGAGGACAAAGTGTCATGTTCAAGAGCGAATTGCTACCATTAAAGCTATGAGGTTCTCCCAATTTTTCCCCAGTCATTGCTGACCAGTACCTCTTTATTTTTGTCAAGCTTGAGGAGGATAACATATGTTTGTTCTATAACCTGCCCTTCGGGCAAGCCCATTGCTATGTTTTAACGAGCCTAGCGATAGGGAAACTCGTTCTCGTCTAAAGACAAGTTTGTCGCTATTTTAATGAATTTAACGAGTCTAACGACAAGGATAACTCGGTCCTTTTCATTTTTAGAGAGTCTGAAAAGGTACATAAAGTCAACTCCAGAATTCCTTTTTCGTCATCTAATCCCTTAAGTCCGAAAAACTATAAAACAATACAGAAGGGATGAATTTTCGATTGCTTTAACGAGCCGAACAAAACAAGCGCTCGATCTTTTTGTGCAATAATCCCTCAGGTCCAAAAAGATTAAAATCTAGAGGAGGGATAGCTCTTCCGGTCGTTTTAACGAGCTGGAAGGCCAAAACTCGGCAAACTTTTCATATTTTACGAGTCAGGAGAAAAGAGCTCAAAGAAGACTCGTCTTTTGAGGAACGAGTGATAAACAGGGATAGCAGCAGATTCCAGGTACAGGTTGGAATTTTCCAATCACGGCAGTGTCACAAGGATGGCTAAGTGAAATCACTCTTCGCAGCTGTTCCTCAAAATGGGTAAACAAACATATGGAGATGAACGATTGGCCAAATGAACGGATGGAGGTGAGACTGCAAGAACACGACCAAGGGCTTTAATATGGCTGTCAAAGGTTACATTTACCAAGGTTATTTACCGGTTCATTTTTTCTGGGTGAGCTTGAACTCTAGGGGAAGATTGCTCACAACTTATGTTTATTTTTTAACGAGCATGAACTATGTGCTAAAACTGCTCGGAGATAAGTTTGCATGCCCCCAGCATAATAATGCAAATCGAGGTGCATGCCCCCCAAGCTTCATTGCATCCAACTCGGTGGTTGGAATGAAGGTTTACCTCGGGGATTTGTTTCATTTTTTAATGAGGTTGACACAAGATAGGAACTATCCTCGAAGCCCACTGTATTTACAGTATTAGGGCGATGATCCATGCCGACAAAATATTTAGGAATCTTCCGAATCCAACCAGAAGATTGGATTAGATTTCATTTTGTAGGTTTCCACCGTGGCCACTCCCGCCAGATTACTTGGAGGCGGTAGGGCGAAAGTACCCATTAAGGCAGGGTCTTTTAGGAGACCTACTCCGATATTTTGGAGCAAATGATTCCTTCCATGGATCATTGGAATGCTTCCTATAACTTGTGAACTATTGGGGAGAAAAGTTTGTTGGTCGACGATTGTAATTCCTTCTTGGAAGGGAAATGCAATCTTCCTGAAGTAGGTCGACACAACCGCGGCCATGGCATAGATCCAGGGCCTTCCTAGTAGGATGTTGTAATCGAGGTTTCCATCAATTACTTCAACATCAATTCCTACTGTTTTGCCCCCCAGTTCAACTTTCAAGTTACTTAAAATCCCGAATGGAGTGTATGATCGTCCATCAAATGCTTTTAACGTCGTTGACGATTTCGACAAGGGTGGTGAGCCTAAATCTTTCCAGCAACCCATCGACATAAGACATGTAGATGCCCCCTCATCAATAATTGTTCGATGAACAGTTTTGTTGAGGGCTTTCACTTGAATAAGGAAAGCTAGTTGAGCTGGTAACTGAGGGTCATATCCTTTATGATCAAAAGCCACAAGATTGGAATCCATTGGGCCAATCCCACCTATTGCTGATAATAAAGCTTGCTCTTGGGAGGGGCAATTTGGTGGTACCTCAAGTGTCGACATAGTGGACGGCGATTGGGCCAGGTCCTTTACTATATTATAATTCTGTGCTCCTTTGGCACGAGGATTAAATGTCGATTTGTGTACTACTCCCTTTGGCGACTTTATCATTGGCTCAGGAACGATGGGTGGCACAACTTCGGTCAAAGTTGTTGTTGAACTACTAGGTCGTTCATTAACCTTGTTGTTCGACAGCTTTGGATTCCCATAATCTTTACTCCTTGTCAAAGCATTATTCTGTTGCTTTGAGGTAGACAACATAAGCACTTGGGATCCGGAAGCATTTTGATTAGCAACCAGATTTTGACTTGGATTAGGAAACGGATCAGTCAATACTGCTGGGGTTTTTGAACTCTTGAAGAGTTTCTTAACTTCAGTTATATGTGGACAATATTTCGTCCAATGATCCTCATCGCATATATGACACCCTGCCGGGGGTTTCCTTTTTCTCCCTGTCTTTTTCTTCTTGCCCCCTGGTTGTTTCAGTTTTTTGCCCTTGTCGGTCGACATGGCATTTACTTCCGAGGCAAGAAGTTCTTCATTTGCATTTTGACTAGAAATTTTGTGCTTTCCAATCATGCCATCACCGGCGCGAGTGTCATTGTTTGATTTAGGAGGAGGAGGAATTGAGAATTCCGGTCTAGGGGCGTCAGGTATTTTGTCGTAGAGAGTGCCAGACTGAGTATAGACCAAGTCTAGATATTGCGCACGAGCGATAACTTGCTCTTCCGTTACGACTCCTCCCTTTGCCACATCTTCCGTTATAGCGGGAAGTAACGACTTGATAAACCATTCAGCTAATAGCTGATCAGGAACGTACGTTTTTACCATCCTACGACGACGTCGCCACTCATGTATATGATCAGATATGTGGGTGGCAGTCGTCTGTTTGAAATTGGTAAGGAGTTCCGTTCCCGTTTCATACCTTATCGGTAATTGAAAATGGGTTAAAAAGGTTGTGGCTAAGGTACTGAAGTTGTCAAACGAAGCTCTAGGCAATTCAATGTACCATTTTGCCGCTGGACCCGTTAACGTCCTCTGAAAGAGGCGAAGTCTTATCGAATCATCATTCAGGGTGTTTGATGAACACCATAGATGGAATGTCATCACATGATTTGACGGATCTTCACCCGGATTTCCATTAAATTTAGGAATGTCTGATGGAAGTTTATGCGGAATCGCTGGCCACCAAGGGGCATAAGCAATTGGATCATTCGTCAGCTGGTTTAGATCTGGTAATTCTAGAGTTGCTACAAAGGGCAACTGTTGATTCAGGTTAGGCGAAGCATATCCAGGATAAGATGGAATCGCCTGAACAGTGGGTCTTTGCATACCAGCATAATGTTGGCAACTTTGACAAGGTTGATGGGCATAACCATTATAGTATGGTTGCCCATTACTTACAAAGACTTGTTGCTCAGGTCCTTGACATGATTGCTGGAATGGCGGTTGTTGAGTTCGAACCAGCTCTGGTTGTTGGACCATTTGCTGATGCCCAATACTAGATGATTGACCAAGATGAGGAGTCGCAGTACTTGTTTGATCCTGAGTCGCTCTGGATAAGGAGGCACTGACTTGAGGTTGCGATTGAGATGTCGAGACAAGAGGTTGTTGTATGGCAACCTGAGAAACTTGGGGTTGACATACAGTAGGCAGCGCTTGTACTTGCGACGCAATCACCATACCAGGTATAGTGGCAACATTCGACACAGGGTGGACTGGTTGCATTGAATATGCAACTCTTGGTTGCTGAGGCAGTATTGGTACCCAACCGCTGGATGTAATTCCAGTTTGACCTGAATTTTGTTGTAAACTCCCATATGGTTGTTCTCCAGGGGGGAACAATGAAAAGGCATACTGTCCTCCATATGGTGGCAATCCAGTACTTAAAGGGTAGATTGGCCTTTGAAGACACATGGGATCCATTTGTTGAGTTTCAACATAAGAAATACCAGATGATAATCCGGATGAAGAAATAGGAACTAACCATGTCGTCGTCCCTGATGGGACTCCGGCTTGTTGTTGATAACTTGCCGGGACAGATGGTATACCAGCGAACATCGTTGGAGTAGCAGTAGGAGGCTCTGCCGCTGCTGCGTCGGATGACACAGTCCTGGATGTCGACGGTTGTTCAGACATAGCTTGTCTATCCAAAAGATTTCTTAGCGATTCTACAAGAACTTCCACTTGTGGTAGACTAACTTCAAAGATCAACGAAGGAAGGGTGATGATTATTCCGCTTAAAATAAATTTTATAACGACGCTTTAGACACAACTTGCTTTTTCAGTTTTAAAGAGTCGAGAAAAAGCTAAAGATGACTCTAGTCTCCTTCGATGTTTTAACGAGCCCGAAGTGACAAATGCTCGGATGGACTTTTTCAGTTATAGAGTTTGAAAAAGGCCAAAAGAAACTGCTTTGGAGATCTAGGCAGAGGGTGTGCCCAACCTTTCGCAAAACCACGGAATACGTTTTACGGTACGTGTGGTCAATCTTCGTGAATGCTGTGTTCACTGCATTGCGATCAGTAGGGCGGCCGACACGGCTTCCTAAGGATAAAGGATATATGCCTAAAGGGGTCTCCCAATATATACTCGACGGTACGTGGGAGCACAAGTCCGTATTAGTGCCACCGACTCTCAGGAGGAATCACCCACCTTCTTCGAGATCGACAGTCACTACGTTTAACGACGCCGGAACACGTCTCTAGCTTAGACCTCTATGTGTTTGCGTTATGTTTCAAAGCATTGTTAGGTTCATTCAGTATATTTTAAGTTGATCTTTTTAAAGTTTGCCTTTCAAGGTTCACCACGAGATGTATATGACAAATTCCTAAATGCAGCCTAAGATGAGAAGCAAGCTTTTTTTTTCAAATCTTTTTGACTGATGAAAATCTTAACTACTGAGGGAAAAGAAAGACATATCTTTTCACACAGATCATACAGCACAAACTAATGCACTTTCTCCTAAATCACATGCAAAATTTTCAGATGCAAAATGCACAATGCAAGTATTTCTTTTCTCTTTCTTAATGTTGATGTATTACAAAAAGAAAGCTGTTATATAACTTTGAGATCAATTTCAAGTGAAAACAAAAAAGCTTGTCCAAAATCAAAAGACACCTTAAGATTCACTTGTTTCGACACTAGAAATATATGAAATCAAACCATACGACGAAAGCAAAAGACCAATTAGCTATGGACAACAAACAAACTAACTCTTAAGATCAGCAAAAATGCCTAACACAGGTTTGGATATAAGAGGCCACAGCAAGACTAGTTCACTTTTCGTTATGGGAAACTGTAAATGATGTAAGAAATACAAAAGAACAAGTACAGTTTATTTATATAACTGAGGCGGAATAATGGCAAGTAAAGTTGGTTTCAGATAGGTACATGGACTGGTAACTGGCTGCAAAACAATGGTGAAAACAGGGCAAGAAACAGGAGGAAACCCCAGTAGCACTAGGCAAAACTGGATCAAAGCAGGTAGTACACTACCTGTTTGACATTCAGCGCAGGTCCCGAAGGGGCTACCTGCGTTGCAAAGCAGGTAGCCTGTGTACAGTCTGCTTTGGAAAACGAGACTTACGTTTTCTTAGTTTCCGGGTCACAGATTTCTCAAAAATTCACGGTTTTCGGTCAAATCAGAAGCTATCAGTTAATTACACAGTAAGGGATGACAAGGAGGATGAAAAGCTATCACTAAGAGCTTACAAGAGTCCTTGTGGATCAGCTCTTCAAATCATAAACATGCTCAGAACTGAGCTAGAGTAGCTGCCCTCTACTTCGCATTTGATAGATTCAAATGCTCTTCGATTCGGTACTCCCTTTGTTTAGGAAATGAATAGCAAAACACCACAAACAATCAAACAGATACGATCCCCAGCGGAGTCGCCAGTTTGTTGTAGGGAAAAGTATCCGACTCGGATGACCCTATCCCACTCTAAGGGTGATAGTACCTCAGCAACAACTGTAAATAAAACTACTTAAGGTTTACTTCTTTATGAAAGCAAGAGAGAATGAAGAAATGCACTAACCGTTGCCTTGCGCTTAATATTTGCTCCAATCTCTTCTCTTTGTTGCTTGCTCCCAGCTCCTTGCTCTTTTGCTGGCCCAGCTACAATGAGATCCTGCAAAATAACAAAGAAGGAAACTACAAGAAGCATGCAATCATAACTGATTCAAGGATTAGCATAAATCAAATATACAATTATCACAATACATCATTGAAACAAGTGCATATAGAAGAACCTCAATAGCTTTTATTAATGGAAGAAGTAAATTTCTGAGAAGGTTACAACCATTGAAGGCCCCAATCCAGCAACACCTCCCAGCAGAAAGAATTTCTCCTCTTCACCTCCTTCAAGCAATCACCCAATAGTTCTATAGTGAAACCAACAGCATATCATTACTTTGCACAAAATTCCAGCCTCTTGAGCTCATAGGAGAGAGCTCAATATATAGATGAATTGAGAAAGGATGAGTCAGCTTGCAACTGATGTGTAGCTGCCTTGTGTCCTCTCTCTCTTCAGTTGATCTTCAGTTCTTGAGTCCACTTGGAGAACCTTGCTTCCACTTGGAGAAACAGAGCCTTTGACTCATCACAAGGCGAAATCCTTGATCCAAGTGTCATTTTTGGAAGATTCCAGAGCAATGACTCAGTGTGCCACTTGTCCCATCTCGCTCAGCGCAGGTGGCCTTTGTTCTACCTGCTTTGCAACGCAGGTACACCATGGAGGAGTTGAGTTTCAGCGCAGAAGCCTAGTGGAGCACCTGCTTTGATTTCAGGATTGCTTGTTTTTGAGTGTTTTTAGGTGGAGAACTGATCTGAGAGCTGTCGGTTTGCTGACCTTGTTCCTCTAGGGGTAGGAACATCATGTTTAGGGACTTTGGATCCCTTGGATTATTGACAATTCATGCCTGATGCTGTAAGGCACAAAATTGTCTATAACATTATGAAAAACATAAAATCATTAGGAGCAGATATGTCATATTCAATGAAAAGGTTTTGTATAAGGATCAACTGCAGGAAAAGAAACAGGAAAAATAAAATAGAGAATACACAGTGCTTGACGAGATCACAGAAAAAGTGATGGTGCCTGAAAATCATAATGATCAACAGCTAGAACAACAACCACAACAACAACAAGCACTTCAAAAACTTGAAATTGGTGTTAGAAGATCTACCAGGATGAGCAGACCTCCTGAACGATACTCTCCTTCATTATATTATGTATCGTTGACTGATTCTGGTGAACCAGAATGTTATGAAGAAGCAGTGCAGGTAGAAACCAGGAAGAAGTGGGAGCAAGCCATGAAAGAAGAGATGCATAACCAGACTTGGGACTTAGTCAGGTTTCCTGCACGTAAAACAACATTGCAGAATAAATGGGTTTACATGTTGAAGGAAGAAGATGGAGGTAGAAAAAGGTTTAAAGCTAGACTTGTGGTGAAAGGGTTTGCATAGAAAAAGGGTATAGACTTTGATGAGATATGTTCTCCTATTATGAAAATGACTTCAATCATAACTATTCTAAGTCTAGTAGTAGCTGAAGATTTGCATCTTGAGTAGTTAGATGTAAAGAAAACCTTTCTCCATGGGGATTTGGAAGAAGAGATATATATGCAGCAATCACAAGGATATGAGGTAAAAGGGAAGGAGAAACTAGTGTGCAGGTTAAAGAAGAGCGTGTATGGCTTAAAATAGGCTCCAAGGCAGTGGTATCTAAAATTTGACAGGTTTATGTCTGAACAAGGTTATACTATGTGTCACTCTGATCATTGTGTTTATCTCAAAAGGAAAAATGATGGTAGCTATATTATATTGTTATTGTATGTAGATGACATGCTTGTTGCAGGTTCTAACATGTAGGAAATAAATGTGCTCAAAAGGAAATTGGAAAACTCATTTGCAATGAAGGATTTGGGTGCTACAAAACAAATCCTTGGTATGAGAATAACTAGAGACAGGAAGAATCACAAATTAACATTGTTTCAAAGTGAGTACATATAAAAGGTGTTGAAAAGGTTTAATATGCAGAATGCAATACTAGTTAGTATACCTTTGGTTAGCCATTTCAAATTAAGTAAGGAGGAGTGTCCCAAGACTCAGGAAGAAATTGCTCATATGTCTAAAGTTCCATATGCATCAGCAGTTGGAAGCTTAATGTATGCAATGGTCTGCACAATGCCTGATATTTCATATGCAGTGGGAGTTGTAAGCAGGTATATGAACAATCCAAGAAAAGAACATTGGATGGTAGTGAAGTGGATTCTTAGGTATTTGAGAGGTACCACAAATCAAGCATTATGCTTTGGTGGTTCAAACATTGCTCTACAGGGATATGTTGATGTAGATATGGCGGGTGATAGAGATAACAGGAGGATCACAACAGGGTATGTGTTTACTATAGGTGGAACAATTGTCCGTTGGGTCTCAAAACTGCAAAGTGTTGTTGCACTCTCAACAACAAAAGCAGAGTATGTTGCTGCTACAGAGGCTAGTAAAGAAATGATCTGGTTACAAAGGTTTTTGAATGAATTGGGTAAGAAGCAGGAGTTGGGAACGTTATATAGCGACAACTAGAGTGCCATATATCTTGCAAAGAACTCTGCATTTCATTCCAAGACTAAACATATACAGCTCAAGTACCATTTCATACGGTCAACATTGGAATATGGACATTTGAAGCTGGAAAAGATACACACTAGCCAGAATGGTGCAGATATGTTAACAAAATTTGTAACCAAGGAGAAACTGAGAATCTGATTAGTTTCAATTGGTCTTCAAGTATGATGAAGAAGATGAAAAACAACCAGGTCCAAACTGGAGTCATTGTCTAGCAAATGAAGCAGTGGTGGAGTTGCTATAATCAGTTTCCAAGTGGGAGATTGTTGGGTGTGGAGCCTGATTATCTTATGTATTCAAAGGTTTCATCCGGATGTATACCCCAAGAAGATTGTACACCCCTCCATGCAAGGGGGGGGGGGGGGGGGTGCGGGGGGGACTTGCCTTGTAAAAGTCTAGTAATTTCTAGTCATTCTAGGTTGTTTAGTAGGCGGATGATATGACGGTAGAAGTTATATTTAATTTAGGGTTTTTTGCCTTAGAAGGCAACCCCCCACTATATATGAGGGAATTGTATTGTGTCTATGCATATATGTATTCTTAGTGAGGAAGAGAGAGGAAATTGAGAGTGAAGAGGGAGTTACAAAGGATCTGTTGTAGATTGTATCTCTTCAGTTTGTTGGATAATATATAAAAAAAGAAAGGACTGTCTATTTCTCCGTGGATGTAGCCCAAACTGGGTGAACCATGTATATCTGTGTCTGTCTTGTTTTATGCATTTTCTGTGTTTATATTTCTGCAATATTTTATGTGTTCCATTGCTCTGTAATATATTAATTTTCTAACACTTCCCACTTGGCTCGAAATTTCCCCCTATTAGAGGTCTCTTCTTGAGTGGATGTCTCCACTCGGTCTCCTCTATGATTCTCCAATTGTGGCTTCTCCACAACTTGCTGAGCCTACTTTTGAGGCTACACCACAAAGTATTTAACCTTTTCCTTGCTCCTCAAGTCTTTACATGCGTCTTGTATGATCCAGGTGGATGTTGGTGGCCACCCACCTATCCCATTTGGACCCCCACAACTGTCTCTTTCAACTTTTTCAGTTTCCTAAATTGTAGCACAGTTTACTATTTTTAGCAGTTTTTCGGGTCTTGAACATTCGAAGCCGTTTTGAGGCCCTAAACGATGTTTTTTGGGAAATCTGGGGGACCCATGTTGCCCTTCCCAAAGTGGTAGTTCTCGGATAGATCTTTCTAGTGAGCTATTGTTCATGTCAAATGGAGATCGTATGCAAAATTTATGACCCCGGGAATTTGATGTACCAATTTACCCAAACGGGGCCCAAAATTTGGCGTTTCATCTTCTAGGGTTAGGTTTTGGGATGTGAAGGGCTTTCCATTGTTTCTCAATAATAAATAGGCCTTCGAGCCTCATTGTAACACAATTCAGAGGCATGTAGCCACCACATCTCTTCTCAGAGATAAGCTACCATCGCCCTAGCTGGTTTCTTTCCATTTCTGTTTGTAAGAATATTTCATTATTTTACAGTAATGAAATGAAGTATTATTTCCATTGCATATCTGTATTTATGGTTATCTCTGTATTTTGTTGCTTTCCTGTTTAAATTCGGATCAGTGGTATCAGAGCGGTCTGCTTTTTATCTGTTTTTCTTTGCATGTTCCCAATGAGGTTGGGATATAAGGAGTTAGGGCTTCAACTGGTCAAACCTTTGCAAGACCAGCCTCGCAAATCCCTATGGCCTCCCATGGTGGATTAGAAGAAAGACAAGGGGGCAGGAGATCCTATCAAAATCTTGCTCGAAGAAGCCCTCGAGCGACAGAGGAACGCGATGATGGATACCTTTGCGCAGATCCTTCAGCGGCTACCCAGAGGACCAAAGGACAAAGCCAAGGCGGGGTGACCTAAGACAACCAATCGAAGCCACAAGAAAAGAACAACACCATGAAGTCGAAGAAGGACACAAGAAAGTGGTGTGAGTTCCACAAGAGCCCCACTCACAACACAAGTGAGTGTCGGACCAAGCAGTCGTTGGTGGCCGAGTTCAAGGCTTCCGAATCAGATGCATGTTCTGACCCTAAGCTAGAACCCGAAAAGGGGAATGACAAAGGGAAGCAGATCATTGATGTGGATCCCAGCACCACTGTTGCCACCACCAAGATCCAGAAAAATGAGCCCGAAAATCCAGAGGAAGGGGAGCGTCTTTTCCACTCACAGATGTGGGTGAAGGGTTCACCGCTACAATTCATTGTCGACAGTGGCAGCCAAAAGAACCTCATTTTAGCAGAGGTCGTGAAGAGGTTGTGCCTACCGACTACACCACACCCGCAACCATATAGTATTGGGTGGCTTCATGAAAGACGAGATCTCAAAGTTTGCCAGCAGTGCCACCTTCCCTACAGCATCAAGCCCTTCACAGACGAGGTATTGTGTGATGTTACACCTATGGATGTTTGTGATGTACTATTAGGCTAGCCATACTTGTGGAGGCGACATGCTGTGTATGAGTCAAGGTCTCATGCTGTCATTATTTCTTTGAATAATTCATTATACAGGATACCAGAGGTAGCCCCACCTACTGCCACTTCTTTGATCACTACTAAGAAAGGCAGCAAGCTCATCTCACAGACTAGGAAAATTATTTTCTGTCTGGTTCGCTCCCAAGGTAAGGGTTAGGTCGTTGCCACATCCATGACCCCTGCGAAGGGTTCCTCCACACAAAAGCAGCAACAGAGGGATACAGTCATGATAGAACACAGGAACAACTTCTCCTCACCCACAGGGGTACCACACAAGTTTCAGGTGGGCAACAAAGTCTGGTTGCATCTGCAGAAAGAATGCCTTACAAGAGCCCATCAGAAGTTCCAACCACTCCGACATGTTCCTTACAACATAACCAAGGCTATGGGAAATAATGCTTTGGAGCACAACATTCCTCCATTCCTTCACGTGCACCGAGTGTTCAATGTGGACGGTCGTCGACCATGCTTCCCACCATTTCTGGACACATCAGAGATTGTAGAACAGCTCACCAGAGACCCAGCTCAACAGAAGCTTCCTCATCTCAGGGAGAAGCTCAACACAATGGGGACCATTGCTTCCTAAGGGGGGAGGAATGATCCAGGTGGATGTTGGTGGCCACCCACCTATCCCATTTGGACCCCCACAATTGTCTGTTTCAGCTTTTTCAGTTTCCTAAATTGTAGCACAGTTTACTATTTTTAGCAGTGCTTCAGGTCTTGAACTTCCGGAGCTGTTTTGAGGCCCTAAATGACGTTTTTTGGAAAATCTGGGGGACCCATGTTGCCCTTCCCAAAGTGGTAGTTCTCAGATAGATCTTTCTAACGAGCTATTGTACGTGTCAAACGGAGATCGTATGCCAAAGTTACGACCCTGGGAAATTGATGTACCAATTTACCCAAACGGGGTCCACAATTTGGCATTTCATCTTCTAGGGTTAGGTTTTTGGATTTGAAGGGTTTTCCATTGTTTCTCAATAATAAATAGGCCTTCGAGCCTCATTGTAACACAGTTCAGAGGCATGTAGCCGCCACATCTCTTCTCAGAGATAAGATACCATCGCCCTAGTTGGTTTCTTTCCATTTCTGTTTGTAAGAATATTTCAATATTTTACAGTAATGAAATGAAGTATTATTTCCACTGCATATCTGTATTTATGGTTATCTCTGTATTTTGTTGCATTCCTGTTTAAATTCGGATAATTGTACCTCAAGTGCATATAGGTTCTAGACTCACACACCGATCTATTTCACCTATCCCGTGGTGACGTGTCTAAGGAAAACCTTTCCTTTACTAAAAATCACATCGTACCACGGACTTCCAATATCATGACGGAAACAAGATTATTGTTTAGTCCTGGACCATACATCACATCTGTGAGTTTGAGAGGGGATCTAGACTCCATCTGAAAAGTAACAGTACCAATGCCGGTCGCGCTATGCCTTCCATCATATCCAAACTCTATGTTTTACTTGAGGTCTTTCTCCTCCAAGTCACTGAAGAGATCTCTATTCCTCATCATATGGAACGAGGCACCATTGTTGAGAAACCACATGCTTCCCATTACAATGATTTCCATGCATGCAATGAGAGTCAAATCAGGTTCCAATTGTGAATCTAGAGCTTCACTTGCTGCTACTATTGCATGCTCCTTCTTGATTTCTTTCTTCTATGGGCATTTCTTGGCATAGTGCCCGAACTTGTGAGAGTGAAAACCCTTGATGTTCAAAAGGTCCTTATTCTTGCCACTCTCCTCACCTTGGGACTTATTTCCCTTGGATTTCTTTTCTTTGCTGACTAATGTAAATTCCTCTTCCACTTCTTTGGATGAGGTCCCATCTCTGGTGTTCTGCCGAATCTCTACCTATACCAAGTCGGACCGAAACTGCTCCCACTTTGGTAGCTTCTCCCTCCCATTAAATGAGTCGTGGTAGCTGTGATAGCTCTTGGGAAGTCCTAGAACTGGTAGGCTCACCAGATCATCTTCTGCAATAGTAGCACTGACAATTCCAAGCTCATCCTGACATTGGGTGAACTTGGTCAAGTACTTTGGAATTGAGCTGCCCTTCTCCATCTTTATATTTCTGAGTTTGTCCTTTAGTGCAAACTTCCTATGGTCATTGATGTTTTGAAACTGGTCCTTCAAGGCCTTCCACATTACAAATGGAGTTTCCTTACCATGGATATTTGAGACAATATGATCTCAAATGCCTTCTAGGATAATCCTTCTTGCCTTTGCCACACACTTTCTCCATTCTGCCAGATCTTTAGCATCATATGTTGGAGGCTTTGGGATATCATGATTTATGAATTCCTTTAGCCCGTTGTCTTCCAAAACTGCCTCCATCCTGTCCATGCAAGCAATGTAATTCGAGCTACACTCAAGGGCATATTCAAGTCTCAATCCGTAGAACGACATCTTACTGAATTTGAGATATGATATGGAAAATTTGATTTCTCCCACAAGACAAACTCGTATTCTCCTCTTCTATAGTGATTTCAGATCTGATACCATGTAGATTTTTACTGTAGATTCAAACTGAAGATTGTGATATGCTAAAACAATTGACTTGAATCTAATCTACTCATCAGCGGAAACAAAAATTGATCGATGAAATCATGAAGTAGAAAGGAAGAATTTCAATCACACATAACACAATAATTTTCAATGGAAAGCCACTTCTAAAAACCCCTGTTATATGTATATTGCATTAATAAAAAAAATGTGAAGATTACAATGCTTTTCTCTAGCTCGAGTAATGTCTACACTATCTATATCTTTCTCACTACCAACCTATGCACAAGCTTCTCTTGGCACACCTTTCTCTCACAAGGTCCACGCACAAACGTGTGCTTCCTATTGCTTTGCCTCACCAATTCGTGCTCACAAAACAATGATTAAAATTGTGCCTTCATTCCTCCTTTTAAAGGCAATTCAAATGGCTAAAATTAGTGAGTTTTCTAATTAAGGAATGATTTATTTTAGGCATTTTTATGATTGCATGCACCATCTATTTAATTTATATGATTTTATAACTAATAGTACACTATCCCTAAACTCTAATCTCAACTGATTCTTTCTTTGATCTGACATGCATGAATTAATTATGAGTGAATCTTTAGTTTAATGGCTGAGTAGTGATGGTTACACCCCACTACTATAGGTTACACCTAACTACTGGATCTCCCACTAATTCCTCCATCAGTTGGAACTAGTTTAACTGAATTTAACTCAGTTAAACTGAATTAAATAATTACAACTCAAAACAACTCAACCTAGGCCCCTAAAATTTAGGAACCACTCTACATGACTCTAGATAGGCTCCCAACTTGAATTAACTGAGCCAACTAAGTCAAATTAACTTAGTTAACTATTACAAGTTGCTATGTAACCATAATTACAATTTAATTCCTAATTTAATTCAAGGACAAATTAATCAATATCTTTCTTGATGCTATTTTTAACATTTATTATTTCTATTTTCTACATGGTATCAGAGCTATATTTGTAGAAATTTCTACATGGTATCAGAGATATATTTGTAGAAATATCTACATGGTATCAGAGCTAGATTTGTAGAAATTTCTACATGGTATTAGAGCTGAAATCACAATAGAAGAGAAGAATTTGAAGTTGTCCTTGTAGGTGAATATAATTTGCAGATTGATGGAACACTAGTTTAGGGGAAATCAAGAAGACCCTATGTGCAGACTTATTAATGGAGCAAGGAGGCTACTAGTGGGAAGATCCATGAGCCAATGTTTAGTGACACAAAAAGGAGTTGTGATCATTGACATTGGTAAATTGAGGAGCATAAATATTTCCCACTAGGAGATAGAGACTCAGAGAGAGTCTAGTTTCAGAGGGAGTAGCCATATGGGAGCTCGTACTTCGGGATATGGGGAGATCAGACTCATTATTGCAGTACTTTCAGCAGTAGAGTGGAAAAGGAAACAAAGTAGTAGCATTAGCAGTATGAGTAGATCAAATTTGCATGTGATTATACCTCTTGGCGTGAGGTGGGGCGATGTGAAGCAATAGTCCCAAGAGTTTCAGAAATTGGGCAGGGTCCATTGAGGTGTGTTTGTCTCATGGATCATTACCTTGTTACATGGGTCCATGGTATTTAGTAGCAGGAGGATCCGTGTCAGTCAGATATTGAGGAGTGTATAGTAGTGTTGACAACACAACATGAGGCTCAGTAGCAGAGTCAACAACATCACAATTTTTCCCAGTAGATAGTTGCAGACACAATTGATTCAATTTATTTTGTTTGGATGTTTTTTGGGTTGCAGATGTTGCACTAGCAACAACAACAGTGACAAGAATTCATGCATAACATTCCAAAGGTACCAAATCGAGATAGGGAATTCATTTCCTATTGAGAGGGAGTGTTGAAAATAGCAACAAGAAATGTTAAAATAAAATTAAGAAAGATCTTGATTTAATTTTTCCTTGAATTAAATTAGTAATTAAACTGTAATTATAATTAGCATAGCAACTTGTAATAGTTAACTAAGTTAATTTGACTTAGTTGGATCAGTTAATTTGAGTTGGGAGTCTATCTAGAGTCATGTAGAGTGGTTCCTAAATTTTAGGGGCCTAGGTTGAGTTATTTTGAGTTGTAATTATTCAATTCAGTTTAACTGAGTTAAATTCAATTAAAGTAGTTCGAAATGATAGAGGAATTAGTAGGAGATCTAATAGTGGGGTGTAACCAGCACTGCTCAACTAGTAAACTGAAGATTCACTCATAATTAATTCATGCATGTCAGATCAAAGAAAGACCCAATTGATATTCGAGTTCAAAGACAATGTAATATCAGTTGTAAAATCACCTAAATTAAATAGATGGTGCATGAAATTAGAAGAATGCCTAAAATAAATCATTCCTTAATTAGAAAAATCACTAATTTTAGCCAGTGAAATTTCCTTTAAAAGGAGGAATAAAGGCACAAGTTTAATCATTGTTTTGGCAGCATGAGTTAGTGAGACCAAGCAATAGGAAGCACAAGTTTGTGCATGGAGCGTGTGAGAGAAAGGTGTGACAAGAGAAGCTTGTGCACAAGTTGGGACTGAGATAGATAGAGATAGTGTAGAGGTTTCTCGGGCTTGAGAAAAGCATTGTAATTTTATATTTTTTGATTAATGAAATATACAAATAACATGGGTTTTTAGTAGCGGCTTTCCCCAAAAAATTATTGTGTTATGTGTGATTGAAATTATTCCTTTTATGCTTCGTGATTTCATCGATCAATTTTTGTTTCAGCTGATGATTAGAGTATATTCAAGTAAATTGTGTTAGCATATCACAATCTGCAGTTTGAATCTACAATAAAAATATACACAATATAGTAGGTAAGTACTAAGTCAAAGATATTAATGTATATATCGTTCCTCTTATTGATGAGTTACTATATTTATGGAAGGGAATCACTATGTATGATATCTCTAGATGAGTACATGTGCAAAGGGAATTTCAATTCTGTGTAATGCTCATATGGAAAATTCATGGTTCCCTAGGGATAAGACATTTTTGTGGTATGTTATAAAGTTACACTTCAATTTGGTAGTGTTTAATTTTATTAAGTTCATATCATGCATCATTTTTAATTAACATACTTCAAATAATTGGTATGTAATTTAGTCCATCTCTTGTAGGTATTCGAACAAAGGGTAAATTTGCATCTCTAGTTTGTGGTCCTATGATGAAATATCATTGTTCTAGAAGTTTAGAAAAAGAGGTGTTTGATGAGTATATGCACTTCCTCTCTAAGAACCATAAGTATCAAAGTACAAAAAAACATAGTTTCAATGTGAAAGAAGAGACTAGATTAAAACCATAAAGAATGACACCTCATCTTGTCAATTGCAATATAATAGAATGAATCATAAAGGTATGGATCAAAAAGTTGTCTATGTATCATACATGAAATGTTTAAAATATTTTATATTTTTATTGCATTCTGTTCACTGTACTAATTGACAAACATTGTTGTAATATATTTAATTATGCTTCACCTTGACAATTATGATAATGAAGACAATAATAATGGGGTGCTTTCAAAAGGAATCAAAAGTCACCCCATACAATTAAGTAGGCTACCGTACTATGAGCACCTAGAAATTGTTCATTTGTTTGATACAATGCACATTGGGAAGAATGTAACATAAACATTATGGTGAATCTTAGTTGGAAGGAGTGACAAAGAAAGAATTGTCAAGATTTGTAATGACATTAAGGTGGTCAATCATGCAATGCAAAGAGTGAATCATTCAAATAGTGATGGACACCAAAAATATATTCATCCTTCCATGGTTATTGATAGAGCAACAAATCAAGGATGTAAAAGAGGTCATGAAAAAAATTAATTTTCCACTGGATTTTCCTCATACATAAAGAATATCTTAACAAAGAAAGGTGAATTAGGTGGGGTAAAAACTCATGAGTGGAATAACTTGATTAAATTAATTATTTTGGTGTATATATTTGTATATTGGTGAAACATATGTTAGGTTTTTTTTTTCTACTAATATAGGAATAAATAATGAATATTCATTTTTTTGTTACAATATGTTCTACCTCTATCTCTCCCAGACAACTTTGACAACAATTTCAAACAAGTTATATATCAACTTGGAAAATACATGAGGTAAGTGGCGATTTATATGAAAAGTGTAATTTAATTTGTTCAATTTGTCGTGAAACTTATATTTGACTACATGTGTTTTACTTGTAGTGTACTTATATATACTTTTTTGTTGAAACTTTTTCTTGCATCAATTGTAGATGGTTGTAATATAAATAAATAGATAAATAAGAAATAAAATATTGGAGGAGACAAATTCCTCATCTAATGCATGAAACTCAAAAGTATCTACCTCCAACATTTTTCAATGCATAATAACACTACCTCATACACCTAGTAGAGGAGATTGAAAAGTGACAACTTGTACACACAAGGTCAATGTGGATGGTTGGGAGGCACTTGAAATCATTGAAGGCTTTGGTTAGACAAAGAGCACGTCATGAGGGTTTTATGGTAGAGGGATATATGGTATTGTTGACGGTGCTGGAAATATGCCAACTAAGGGGTCTCCCCGATGTGAATTCCCAATTAGACCTCACACCATTTGCTGTAGGAGCCCCATTCATAATATCGGTCCGGTTTCCATATATCTCAAAGATTTGCCTTGGGTCTAACTGTCAGCATGAGAGAGGGATGCAATGGTGTCTTCAAAAGGAGAGGAGGTATGTTTGGTAAGTGTTCAGTTATAAATGTGTCAAGGTTCTTCTATTGCGGAGAGGGCAGAAAATGTTGAAAATAGCAACAAGAAATTCTAAATATAGAAGTGCTACATTTAGTACTACTATAAATAGCATTTCGAGATACCTTCCTATTTTAGTCAGTCCTTAAACTAAAATAGTGAAGCAAAATTCGAATTTGATCTTAGCAGATATTTGTAAAATAATTAATTAATTAATTCACCATGAGTTAATTAGTTGTATAAAATCAAACATGAAGTCTATGTGGGGACATGCAACAATTTCTCCATTAATTGAGGAATTTTTCCATCAGTTAAAGAGATAAGGATGAGTTGTAATTAGTTGGCTTAGTTAACTGAGTCAAGTCCAGTTAGATTAATTCAAACAGTTTGTTGAATTAATGTGAGTTTAGTTAGTTAATGCATGCATGCATGTAACTGTTGCATTTCAGATAACTGAATATTCTCTCATAAATAACTCATGCATGTCAGTTCAGACAGAGACCCAGTTGAGATCAAATGGAGGGAAAATGTACTATCAGTTGCTAGAATATTCCATTATGAATATCCTTTGCATGCAGAAGGAATTCTTTCCTTGAGGATTGTGGAGTTACTTCTTCAGGTTTTGTGAGTGTGATGAGGCCAATTCACACATGTGGCATCACTGGACCCCAAGAAAAACTGTGCAAGGAAATAGGAGGCTTAGAGGGATTGAGGGGGACATATACAATGTCTATTCAGTCTGTGAGCTGTATTGTTTGATTGCAGAGAGAGCAGGATAGCTTGAGAGCTGATTCTTTTTGTAACTTGAACAAGATTTCCACTTGTATGATTATACAGAGATTGGGGTTTTAGGCTGAGGCTTTCCCCAGTTTATTTCTTCTATGTTATGTGTGATTGATTTCTCATTCTCAGTTATATGTGTTCTCTTGATCTTGCTCAATTTGTTTAAGCTTCCACAAAATGTTGTAGAAGTAGATCTTGTATTTTGATTTAGTCTATTGCATAATCTGTTGATCTACAATGGGAATTTCTACATGGTATCAGAGGAAAGGTGATAAAGGTGAAGAACAATATACAACAAGGAGAAGTTCAAAGTTTGAGGTTCCTGAATATAGAAATCGAGTTCTTATCACATCTCAATTTCACTAATGGCATTCAGTGGTTTAAGACTTGAGTATTCCCTTGATGGCAGCTCATAGCATGGAAGGATCGCATGGAAGCAGTATTAGAGGATAACAGTTTAAAGGACTTCATTGATCAAGAAGTCCCCAAGCCGACTGATGCTACTCAACTGGTAGAATGTAAGAAATGTGTGGCTAGAGCAAGGAGAATCCTCTTGGAGGGAGTTCGAGACCACATTGTCTCAAGCCTCCATGGGAAGGAGACACCATTTTGTAAGATTAAGTGTGAAAAGGGCGAAATGATCTCTACATATCTGAACAAGCTGATCACTTGTAGGGATGAGCTTGGAAGTGTAGGGATCACATCCATTGATGATGACATGGTGAGTCTTGCACTCCTCGATCTTCCTAAGAGCTAGCATAGCTACCAAGACTCAGTTAATGGAAGAGAAAAACTGCCAGATTGGGAACGACTTTGGTCAGATCTGGTGCAGGAGGAAATAAGAAGAAGCACCAGAGATGGATCCTCCTCGAAGCAAGATGATGAGGAAAATCTAGCCTTAGTGAGTAAGGCAAGGAAAGGGAAAGGGAAGGCATCCCATCCCAAATCCATTTCTTCCCATGGTGGGAAGAATATTGACAAATTGAAAGTGCGATGCTTTCATTGTCATGAAGTGGGCCATTATGCTACAAATTGTCCACAGAAGAAATCCAAGAAGGGTTCCTCGAATGGATCTGGTGGCGAGGCACTGGCCTCACAATTTGAGTTGGATTTATCGCTTATCGCATGCATGGTTTCATCCATGGTGGGATTTGTGTGGTACCTGGACAGTGGAGCTTCATTCCACATGTCACGTGACAAGAATATTTTTAGTACCTTGGAGGAGAAGGATCTCCAGATGCGGATCGAGATGGGCGATGATGGAAAGTACCATGTTTCAGGTGAAGGTACGGTTGTGTTTCAGAGGGAGCATGGAGCTCCCCTCACTCTGACTGATGTAAAGTATGTACAAGGTCTGAAAAAAGAATCTTGTGTCTGTAGCTATGCTAGAAGATAAAGGCTATGATGTAGTCTTTAGTAAAGGAAAGGTATTTCTGAGGCATATTGGTACTGGACAGACAAAGCAAATCAGGATTCAAGTAAAGAATCTCTACAAGTTGGAGGCAAACGACTGTGCTGCATTGAGTTCCAAAGCTGAGATGGTGCAGAGCCAAGATGTT
Organism: Pinus tabuliformis; assembly: GCA_031772625.1. NCBI lineage: Eukaryota > Viridiplantae > Streptophyta > Pinopsida > Pinales > Pinaceae > Pinus > Pinus tabuliformis. Next base: position 192,691,936 of record CM062811.1, read on the forward strand.
GTCGAGCTATGGCATAGAAGACTGGGCCACTTGCACCATGGAGCCCTAAAGATCATGTAGTAGATTTCTACCGGATTACCCAAGGGAAAACTTGAGCAGACGACTACATGCAAAGGTTGTACCTTGGGTAAGTATGCGAAATCTTCCTTTCCAGATCGAGATAGTAGAGTTGGAGAAATCCTGGAGCGAGTTCACTCAGATGTTTGTGGACCTTTCTCTACAGCCTCCACCATTAAACAAAGGTACTAAGTTATTTTTATTGATGATTTTTCTAGTAGATGCTGGATCTAATTTATGCAAAAGAAGGATCATACCTTCTTGATGATTTGTGAGTTTAAAGCCTTGGCAGAGAAAGAATTTGGAAAGAAAATAAAAACCTTGTGTAGCGACAATGGTGGAGAGTATGTCTCAAAATAGTTTAAAGAATTCTGTGCTGCAAAAGGAATTAAATGGGAATTGACGACACCCCATAACCCATAGTAGAATGGGGTGGCCGAAAGGAAGAATAGATTGATTGTGGGAGCAGCTCGAGCAATGTTGCATGACCAAAGCCTACCACTGCATTTGTGGGCTGAGGCATGGAATACAACAGTATACTTGCAGAAAAAAAGCCCGCACCATATACTGGGGATGAAGACACCTATGGAGGCATTTTCGGGGAAGAGACCTGATGTAAGTCACTTCTGAATCTTTGGATCATCAGTTTACTATCATGTGACCAAAGATGCCAGGAAGAAGCTAGACCCAACAGCTGAGTTGGGAATACCTGTGGGGTACACAGATACACCTCCTTCCTTCCACTCAGAGGACTGTGGTACACAGGGATCTGAAGTTCGACGAGCAGAAAGCAATGCACTTATCACTTGAGAGGGAACTCAAGTTGCATGCAGAGGAAGAATTTTTAGTTCCTAAGGAGGAGGAGCCTCAGGTTGATGCAGAGAAGCAACATGCATATGATCCAGGAGTGGAGACATCCACCTATGCTGATACTTCTAGAGATGGGCAGAAATGCTTAAGGGAAGATGACAGGTTGATGCTAGATGCGCGAGAGAATGTGGCCTCTTCTCAGCGCAGACATAGGAGGTTTCCCAAGAGGTGCACTGGGTACATGGCCCTGGTTGGGGAGTGTGTAGATACTGAACCTTCTTCATTCGAGGAGGCAGTGCAGCAACCAGTCTGGGTTGATGCAATGGTAGAGGAGTATGAATCTATCATTCATAACAGTGTGTGGGATGTTGTCCCAAGACCTCAGGGTAAGTCAGTGGTGAGTTCCAGATGGCTTCACAAGGTAAAGCAGGCAACTAGTGGCAGTGCTGAGAAACATAAGGCAAGGTTTGTTGCCCGGGGTTTCTCACAGGTCGAGGGGATCAACTATGATGAGACTTTTTCTCTCATAGCAAGGTACTCATCGATTACATTGATATTGGCACTATCAGCTTAGATGGGGTGGAAGGTCCACTAGATGGATGTGAAGACAACATTCCTCAATGGGAAGATTGAGCAGGAGGTGTACATTGAGCAGCCAGAAGGTCTTTGATCATGAGTCGCAAGTGTTCCGACTCAAGAGGGATTTGTATGGGTTGAATCAAGCACCCCGTGCTTGGTACACCAGGAGCGACATCTATTTCACCGGGTTGGGCTTCACCAAGAGTGAAGCAGATGCGAACCTCTACCAAATCATGGTAGAAGGTAAATCATTGATCATTGTTCTTTATGTCGAGGATTTGATTTTGACAGGTGATGATCAGTTGATACAATCTTGCAAGGAGGACCTTGCAAGAGAGTTCGAAATGAAAGACATGGGTCTTATGCACTACTTTCTAGGCATGGAGGTGTGGCAGAAAGATGGTGAACTATTTGTGTCTCAAGGCAAGTATGCCAATGGGATACTCAGGCGCTTTCACATGGAGAAGTGCAAACCCATGCAGACTCCTCTAGTTGGGAACTGGAGGAAGGAGGATGCTACTTCAGGTGAGGTAGTAGCTGCCATTGTTTATCAGCAGCTAGTGGGTTTACTTATGTATCTCGTGAACACACGACCTGACTTATGCTTTGCGGTGAACTGGATGAGTCAAGCTATGGTTCAAGCTACCAAGTTGTTTTGGAAGGCAGCAAATCATGTGCTGAGATACCTCAGAGGCACATCTCAGTTCATATTGTGTTTTAGATGGATAGAGGGAGTGAATCTTTAGGGCTTCACAGATGCGGATTGGGCAGGGAGTCCATTAGAACGGAAGATCACTTCTAGAGGAATCTTCAACCTTGGTTCACCTGCAGTTTCCTGGTACAACAAGAAACAAAGATCAGTTGCACTTAGCTCAGCAGAGGCTGAATACATGGCTGCTAGTCAATCTGCATGTGAGGCCATTTGGATGCGGAAGATTGTAGTGGGATTGTTTGGTCAGAGGATGGATCCTATAGTGATATACTACGATAGTCAGAGTTGTATCAAACTCTCTGAGAATCTAGTTTTTCATGACAGGTCCAAGCACAAAGATATCCGGTATCACCATCTTCGAGACTGTGTGGTCAAGAGGATCATGTTGTTGCTATATGTTTTGACCGAGGAACAAGATGCAGATATTTTGACGAAGGCATTGTCAAAATGCAAGTTCGAGTTCCACAGAGACATGATTGGGGATAGTGATAATCCCTTTCTTGTTCAGAGGGAGTGTTGAAAATGGCAACAAGAAATTGCTAAATATAGAAGTGATAAATTTATTACTGCTATAAATAGCATTTCAGGATACCTTCCTATTTTAGTCAGTCCCTAAACTAAAATAATGAAGTAAAATTCGAATTTGATCTTAGCAGCTGTTTGTAAAATAATTAATTAATTCAACATGAGTTAATTAGTTGTAGAAAATTAAACATGAAGTCTATGTGGGGACATGCAACAGTTTCTCCATTAATTGAGGAATTTATCCATAAGTTAAAGAGACAAGGATGAGTTGTAATATTGAGTTGTAATTAGTTGGCTTAGTTAACTGAGTCAAGTCCAGTTAGAGTAATTCAAACAGTTTTTTGAATTAATGTGAGTTCAGTTAGTTAATGCATGCATGCATGTAACTGATGCACTTCAGATAACTAAATATTCTCTCATAAATAACTCATGCATGTCAATTCAGACAGAGACCTAGTTGAGATCAGATGGAGGGACATTGTACTATTAGTTGCTAGAATATTCCATTGTGAATATCCCTTGCATGCAGAAGGAATTCTTTCCTTGAGGATTGCGTAGTTACTTCTTCAGGTTTTGTGAGTGTGATGAGGCCAATTCACACATGTGGCATCATTGGACCCCTAGAAAAACTGCGCAAGGAAATAGGAGGCTTGGAGGGCTTGAGGAGGACATATACAATGTCTATTCAGTCTGTGAGTTGTATTGTTTGATTGCAGAGAGAGCAGGATAGCTTGAGAGCTAATTCTTTTGTAACTTGAACAAGATTTCCACTTGTATGATAATACAGAGATTGGGGTTTTAAGCTGAGGTTTTCCCCGGGTTATTTTCTTCTGTGTTATGTGTAATTGATTTCTCATTCTCATTTATATGTGTTCTCTTGATCTTGCTCAATTCGATTAAGCTTCTGCAAAGTGTTGTAGAAGTAGATCTTGTATTTTGGTTTAGTCTATTACATAATCTGTTGATATACAGTGGGAATTTCTACAGAAAAGTGAGCCTATAAGTGAGAGGTAGTAGTATCACCCAAGAAGAGACACACATGAAATGAAAGGATCCGTCTAATATCTAGCGGAATAGTCCACAGAGGATGCGATGTTCATTACGACCAACAAATGGAGAAATATTTATCTAATATCCTGTAGAATAGTCCACAAGGATGGGACATCAATAACAACCATTACAACGCATTCTCAATAAGACAAGTACTAAAATAATCGAAATAGTTCAACTATGTTAGCATATGTGAAAGTAAACATGAAATACAAACATCCACAAAATAGTCTTACACACATTCATAATCGATGCATGAAGAACATGCATACATTGAAGGCTTATATTATTAAGTAAAAGTTCCAAGACACATGTTTACAATGTAAATCACTAGCTCCAGTAGTGGAGCATTGGAGCCACTCCTTTCTCCTCAAAGAACTAGCTTATCTCTTTAATGCCTTGTGGGAGGAGCCAAGGTGAAAAAGTCCTTTTCTTATACAATGAGGGTGTATGTATAACCTAGGGGTGATGGTTCCCCTTTGTAACTCTTTGACTACCCTCATGACTATTCAACTTCCTATGAATTTTCAACTTACATGACTCTCCATATTCTTGTGCGTCCTTTGGACTTCCACTTTACAATACATTTTGAATATAATATACATGGTTAACAATGATGATGCGACATATGAAAACTCATGACACATCATGACATGACACTATGGACATGGATAGCTTGATAATGTGGCAATGTCAAGCCACTGCTGTTGTTGTGTCTTTGATGTCTTCTTGAGAACACCTTGTCTTCTACCTCGTCAGGGCCTCATGATAGGAAACCTTGATGATCTTAAGTCTTGAGTTGTGGTTACAAGTTGGTGTCCCTTTGATTTTCTTCGATAGATGAGCTTACATTCCCAGCTACAAAGATGCCTTTCTGAATGCTTCCCTGTTGTGTCTCCTCTCTTGTCATTCCGTCATGGTGTGAGAGAGTACCTGCATCTGTAATTCACTCATGATGAGATGATATCAGTATGAAAACCCCTAGTCTAAGATAGATCATTTGGGTCCATAATTTGGGATGAGACTGGGTGACAGGTCAGGAGAGAGGGCTTAGTGACTGCGTAATTGCGTAGTTCAAGCGGCTAAGGGTCATGATTGATCACTAAAACTGCACAGTGAGCAGCTCAGGCTAAACTGAGGTAAAAAATTGCACAGTCCAGATTGAGGGAGAAATTTGCGTAGCCCAAACTAAGGGAAAAAACTTGCGTAGTCCAGATTGAGGGAAACATTTGCACAGTCTAGAATGAGGGAAAAATTTACACAGTCCAAACTAAGGGAAAAATTTGCGTAGTCCATAATGAGGGAAAAAATTTGTGTAGTCTAGACTGAGGGAAAAATTTGCACAGTCTAGACTAAGGGAAAAATTTACACAGTCCAGATTGAGGGAAAAATTTGTGCAGTCCAAACTGAGGGAAAAATTTGCACAGTCTAGATTGAGAGAAAAAATTTGCGCAGTCTAGACTAAGGGAAAAGTTTACGCAGTCCAGACTGAGGGAAAAATTTGCGGAGTCCTGACTGAGGAAAACATTTAAGTAGTCTAGACTGAGGCAAGGGGGACTAGGAAACTATGCAATTGCGAATTTGATAGGCTCAGGGAGACATTTTGATGCTTATGCTTACTCAATGTGAAGTTCAGGTTAGGCTGGGAGGAATGATTGCACAATCCTGAAGGCCAAGATAGGGTCTTGAGCATAGGAACTGCGCAGTGTAGCAACCCTAAGAGGTAGGGACTGCACATTGCATAGTGCTAAGAGGGAAGGTCACACCTTGAGGTATGGAATTGCACAGTTCCAATCCAGGTAGGATGAGTGAAGTCAAGTTGTTGGTTATAAAACCTCTTCTAAAATTGTTAGGTGTCGTATCCATGAGACTAGTGTGTGAGGTGATAAAGTTTCGGATGTGATCTCACACTTAGAATACTTGATGACACAACAACATAGATCAATCATGACACATAAACCATGCATTTGACTCCGTGTGACAACCTTATGACTAGTTACGACAAGTGTGACACTTAAGATACACTTTGTGACAACCGTGACGACACTTGTGCGACAATGCTCAAAACTTTGTGAATGAGCGCGATAGATATTTGAGTGGTTAGAACAACTCATAGACAGAAAAATAGCCCCTTGAAACAATCAGAAGAGGCTTATACACATTGTATGACAACCAGTCACATGAAAAGATGACAATATACCCAACTTGTAAAGGGGAGCAAAACACTTCAAGAAAGTACATGAAACGAGTTTCGGTGTTTGAAAAAACCATGTGCAAGACCAATGAAGGCTCCGAAATAGAGTGCAAGTGAAAATTTTGGAGGGTGTTGTAGTAGCTACAACACTTGGCGACACACTGGTAGAATTACAACTTCTCTACCTCGATTAACTTCTTCTGTGCATGGTCGTTTTTCTTTAGGGAGTATTGATTCATAGTGCATATTACTTTGGTCTCCCCACTTACCCCATGAATAGACATAGTTCTCTTTATGCATTCTCAGTTGAACATGACATAAGATTCAATGATATCACAGTGTTTTGAGTTGGGAAGGGTAGTGTAGCTTGCAAGCTTAAGATTTCTAGAGTATAATTTTTCATCTCTAGTGCTGCTCTACTTCCAACAAGCTTGGATAATACCCCGATGGAGTCACGTAGGAAAACAAACATTTCTCCGCTTCTAGTGAGGCTGGAAAGTACCCTGACAGTGTTGCTTGCTTCACCTCTCTACGCAGGAAGCCTTTCTCTTCTTTTGCCTTTATTTATTTATTTTAAAGAGAACTGTGTATCAACACTTATTTATTTTGGGGTGGAAGATGGATCTCGACTTATTGACAACATAAGAGGTTGTTCCTTTAGAGAAGCATATAGGGACCTCTAATTTAGGTTTTCTCGTTTACAATTTTTCCCCTTCTTCGCTTCTACTATTTGGATAAGAATGAAGACACCGAAACATACAAACCAAGTGTAGGCATGAGGTTTCCAGAATAGACTTGGTTCATGGCTAGACCAAAACTCACCTTATGGACAAATCATATTTTCCGTCAGAACTTCATTGACCGAAAGATATAAACAACACAAGGAAGACATATTGGAGGTTAGTGAAACGTTGAAGTGTCACAAGATTCTTTAGACTTTAGCCACACACATACTAAGAAGCCAAAACATGTATAGGCACAACAATTATTCACATGATGGAAAACACAAGGAGACAAACAACAAGAAAGAAAAACAAAAGAAAAAAAATTAAAGGAAAGACAACACACAACAAGGAAGCTAAACCAAATCATAATGCAAGAGAAACATAATAAAAGACAAGAGATACTAAAGAGAACACTGGATGAGAGAAAGATAAGGAAAGCTAGGATGCAGCTAATCCTACTCCTAACCTGACAAATAGAAGGTCAGAGTCATGTATAATGGAATTTTCAATTTATCCACCGTTTCCCGACCTGCAATCACAAAGATGCGATCAATTAAAACATATATAAATAAATGTGAAAGAGAAAAGATAAAAACTTGAATAACTTGCACAAACATTTGAAGGTCTTTCATGTGGGCAGAAAGATGTGTCACAACCACTACTTTCATCCAATCCGCATTCTTACTTCTCTGATGAAAAGCATAATCAAAAAAACCTTGAAGACTTCTTGCGAATGCACCCTCTTCTGTGCCATCCTGCTGAGCAAGCATGCGAAAAGGGAAAAACCTATTTATTGCAATGGAGCTTCCTGAGTAAGATTTCTCTAACCATTTAGTGATTGGATCATAAAATTCATGATGATCCTCTTGAAAACCTTGAAATATTTGAAAAGATAGATTTTCAATTAGAGGTATGGGATTATAAAAAGAATCTTGTGAGGGAAAATATATATGATCATATTCCGCAGTCATGTTAAGATAACGAGGACCCAACATAACCATCAGTAGAGACTACAATGCCTCAACCGTTTGACAAAAATCCAAACAAATATATGTTAAATTATGAAGATCGAAGAATGTAACAAAATTTCCATTGGATGTGCTGGTGGGAAAGCGATAACATGAATGATAGTCATCGAAGATAGAATAATGATCGGATAAGTTGATTAAAGCATCAAATTCCAAGTTTGTAATAAAAAATGATAAATCAATTAGAGCAGTTCCGCGAATGCTTTGAAAAATTGAAACAAGTTCCTTGCAAGCCGAATGTGACAAATCGTTTTTCTGTAACTGGTGACAAACTGTGCAAGCATCGTAATCGTGAAAAGAATTAAAAAGGGATGTTAGAAAAAAATACATGAGACCAGTTAAGACATGGTGAACGAATAAGAACTTGATTCATGTGATGAATCATGCATTAATTATTACTTAAGAGGATGAAGATTTGCAATATGACATTCGCAAGAAAAACGAGGAGTTGACTATTAAGAGATGAATCTGATAGACATGATTCCTTCGGCCAAAGATAGTCTTTGAAATTATCAACTTTGCAATTCCATGCCTCTATGAGAGGCACATTTTCCATACCCAAATTTGATGTGATATATTTGCATGAAGATGAATAAATTGAAAAAGATTCTTGAATCCAATCAGAAGTAGAATCTTGAAAATTTGAAAGATCATACTCGAAATACCAAACATTTTTCAAAAAGAAATTTTCATCAAGTGAAACCATGCAAAGAGAAGGATTGTGCAGGAAAAAATAGATCTGGATTAGTTTGGAGGGCTTACCAGAGTCGCGAGATATTGATATAACCGTTAACGAAAGTTGAAGTGCCTCAACTCCCTGGCAGGTCCCGAAACTTTCCAAGATTTTAAAAATTGCATCTTGAAGATTAAAACAGATCACGCATGGTATGAGGATAGCTGCTAGAAATGGTTTCAATAAATCCACTGCTCACTGGGTGGCATCCATCTCTGTCACTGATTTGACTAGAAATATCCATATTACTCAAGTCGAAAGATTCTTCTGATCACAAATTCGAAGATAGATGAATCGAGGAAATTTCATGAGCAAGTTGATTTGAAGAGTTGTCTTCATGAAAGTGAAGAGATGATGAGGGATGGGAAGAGTACTCAAAGATTTGATTGTTTTCATTTGCCTCATGGATAATATTACCAACTTGTTCCAATTGAGAGGTTAAATCAAACGCTGATGGACTTGTAGAACATGGAGTACCCTCGTCGCAAGTAGATGAATTGTAGACAATAGAGCACAAGAGATAGTGAGATGAAGAGGAAGTTTCGATAAGAACATATTATTTGACTGAATCAGACTCTGGATACATAGTAAAATCTTCATGAGAAACCAAAAGATCAGCTGACGCACCTGGGTATTCGTGATTGCATGCATCAATAAAGTCATCATCATTGGAATCGTTGTTACCCAAGGCTATGGGTGATTGAAATAATTGATTGCATTCATTTTTATACTGAGATGTGAATCATCCAAGAATGGAAGTGAATTTTTTTGAAACTGAGGGGAAAATATGCATAGTCCAGACTAAGAGAAACATTGCACAATCTAGATCAAGAGAAAAAATATGTGTAGTCTAGATCGAGGGAAAAATTTAAGTAGTCTAGACTGAGGGAAAAATTTGCACAGTCCAAATTGAGGGAAAAATTTACATAGTCCAGACTGAGGGAAAATATTTGTGCAGTCCAGACTAAGAGAAAAATTTGCACAGTCTAGACTGAGGGAAAAATTTGCACAATCTAGACTGAGGGAAAATTTTGTGTAGTCTAGATTGAGGGAAGAATTTGCACAGTCCAGAATGAGGGAAAAATTTACATAGTCCAGATTGAGGGAAAAATATGTGCATTCTAGATTGAAGGAAAAATTTTTGTAGTCCAGACTGAGGGAAAAATTTGCGTAGTCCATGTTAGACTCCGTCTTATGTCAGTGTGAGATTGATTCTTCTTCAAAACCCTGTTTTGAAGAAGAAATCATTAAATGTGGTGTTTTAGAATATGAAATTTATTCTCCAGCTCTTCAAAAGGCAGCAGCTTCCTCAGCTCCTATTTTTGCAAAAGCACAAACAAAAGAAAACAAAACATCATCAACAATCATGTCCATTTGTCTAATTTGGTCTAGAAGCTGTCTTGTTACAGTTGTCATTTGGTTATACAACTCTCCATACATTTGGGTGCTCAGATTTGGTTACTTAGCCAAGGAATCGCTGGAATGAAAGACATACTTTAATCTCTTGACAAGCATATGCCTGCGGCCTTGTTGCTTAAACCTTTGATAGTAGTTGAGCTGCAGGATTGTTGATATAAATGCATGTTCATTGCTAGTGTAATTTGGTATGCTAATGAGCAAGTATAATGCAGAGGATGCGGTTAATGAACAAATTGATCTGAATCGTCGATAGGCTGCACTTGCCCTGAGAGAACAGTGTTATGAGGTTGTGATGAATGCTCTTCGATCATTAAAAGGTGAACCTGGTCAGAAAAGACTTCATAGAGAGTTTGGATCTCCTGTCCGACATACTGCAAGCCGGCCTTTGCTTGACCAAGCATCTCAAGAGCGATATATACGTCAAATTATTCAGCTTAGTGTTCGATGGCCTGATCAAGCTTTTCATGAATATTTGTATCGAACAATGATTGAACTTGGGCTTGAGAATGAACTGCTGGAGCTTGCGGGACCAGATCTGGTACCTTTCTTGCACAGTGCAAGTCGGGAGCAATCAAAGTCTGGAAATTTAATAATCAAATCAACAATGCCTTCCGCTCCTTCATCCATTACTCGTACACGACAAGCTTTGAATCTTGAGCAAGCCAAATACCTGGAACTTCTCGCTCGTTACTATGCATACAAAAGGCAGCTGTGATGAAACCGAAGGGCTGAACTTGCACAAGATGCTACGGGTGCTTTTGGGTGCATCTAATTCTGGAAGGATGCATGGGATAGGTGTTTCCCAACATAATTCTACTTTGGAAAGAAGGCATATTCTTGGAGGAATGTGGTCTGTGTCATTATGTAAAAATGGATTTGTTATTAGTCAAGGCACTTTACCATTTTCAAGGTGCTAGGTGACTTTGTATGAGAGGACAAATAATCTCCAATATCAGCCTGCTAAATGTTGCTATGGTCTTATACAACCGAGCATGCCTAGCATGATTCGTCAATCAAACAATCTTACAGTGCTTGCTCACACAACTATAGTTCTAGTACTAAGGTTCTTCGGGATAATAATTTGTCAAGTGCAATCTTTTATGAGGCAAAAAATGATTTTTAGAGATGCTCAAGGAAAGAATATGAGGTTCAGTAACTTTCTATATTTAAAGCTTTTACGGTTATGTTCTCCTTTAGTTCATAAGTTTGCTAAAAGTTTATTAGAGGAAATGAAGAACTACTCTCGATTGTGCATATCAGATCATTTGCAGATTCTTAACAAGGTGTCCTTCCTTATGGGATATAGCAGTGTAGATGATTTGATTGGCCATGAACGGGCTTTAAGAGAGTGTGCACGCCTGCTTCAAAAAGGGCCAAGTTCTTCACATTGCTTGGCAATTAGTTCTAGACATTATGCAGATGAAGTGAGTGGGTATCTGTTATAGACATTTTTGTGCCTCGCGACATGGAGCATGAAATGTCAATAATTACAGGGATCCTCAGTCCCTAAACATGTTGTTCTTACCCCGAAAAGAACAAGGTCATCAAACCACAGCACTTCCAATCAGTTCTCCACCTGAAAACACTTCAAAACAGGCTAATTTTGGATCATGTCAGCTGCTACACTGAGCATCTGCGCTGGAATGCAACTGCTCCTCCTTGTACCTGCGCTGGAAGTCAAATCTAATGAAGGCTACCTGCGCTGGGCGAGATTGGCCAAGTGGCACAGTCATTCTGCAAGGTGTCAACTGCCCAGGAAGCTTCCAAACTGACACTTGGTTCATGAGATTCGCCCTGTGATGAGTAAGAGGTACTTGATCACCATGTGTAAGCAAGGATCTCCAAGTGGACTCAAAAACTGAAGATTAACTGAAGAGGGAGAGGACACTAGTCAGCTCTATGCCAGCCTCAAGCTGACTCATCCTCTCTTCTTCTCTCCTATATATAGAGCTCTTCTATGAGGTCTAGGGAGGCTGGAATTTTGTGTAAAGCAAGGAGGTGCTGTTGGTTTACAGTTAGAGCTATTGGGTGATTGTTTTACTAGAGGTGAAGAGGAGAGTTCTTGCTGCTGGGGAGGTGCTGCTGGATTGGAGCCATCAATGGTTGTAACCTTCTCAGAACCCTGTTACTTCTATCAATAAAGTTTTGCATGTTCTCCTATATACTTGTATTGCATTGATGTATTGTATTTACTTGTATATTTGATTCACTCTAATCCATGCATCAGTTATGAGTACATGTATCTTGTAGTTTCCTCTCTTGTTTTGTGCAGGATCTGTGTGTAGCTGGACCGGCAAAGAGAGCAAGGAGCTGGGAACAAGAGACAAAGAGAGAGGATAAGGATCGACTAAGCGAAAGACACCAGGTTGGTTAATCTTTTCTTCCTTCTCTCTGTACTTTCATAAAGGAAAATATCAAAGCTTTACTTTCAGTTGTTGCTAAAGACTGTCACCTTTAGAGTAGGGATAGGGTCATCCGAGTCGGATACTTTTCCCCACAACAAACTGGCGACTCCGCTGGGGAGCCTAGTATCTTGTTGGTGTTTGTAGTATTTTGCTATTCATTTCTTGAAGAAAAGAGTACCAAATCGAAAAGCTTTTGACTATATCAAAAGCGAAGTAGAGGGACTGCTACTCTTGCTCATTTGCTGAGCAAATTCAAGATTTGAAGAGCTGATCTACAAAAGACTCTTTACTCTTTGTGATAGCTTTTCATCCTCTTGATCATCCCTTAGCCTGTACTTGACCTATAGCTTTTTATTTCAGCAAAAACAGTGCATTTTTGAGCTTTTTATGACCCGGAATTCCTTGTAAACGCAACTCTCGTGTCTCAGTGCAGGCTGTCCACAGGCAGTCTGCATTTTAGCGCAGGTTCTCCCTTCGGGAACTGCGCTGAGAGTCAAACTGACAGACCAGAGCCTGCGCTGGTCCAGTTAGCCAGTGTCTTGCTGAGGTTTCCCATTGTGTCTTAGCCCTGTTTTCACTGATTTTTTGCTGTTGCTTGCTGGTCATTGTACTTGCTGTAAACCATTCTCCTTGACATTATTCCGCCTCAGTTGTGTGATGAAACTGTGAATGTTCTTTCAGTATTTCTTGTTTCAGTTACAGTTTCCCATTGTGAAAAGCGAACCAGTATAGCTGTGACCTCTTAGATCCTGAACTGTAAAAGTGTCTTTGTGATCTAAAGAGCTAGTTTTATTACTGTTCATGGCTGTTTGAGTTTGTTTGTTTTTCATTTTATGGTTTGAATCTATACATTTCCTGTGTTTAAACAAGTCGATCATAAGGTGTCTTTTTGATTTTGGACAAGCTTGTTTATTTCTACTTGAAATTAGATTCAAAATTATACAACAGTTTCCTTTCTGTCTTACATCAACATTAAGGATAATGAAAAGAAATACATGCATTGTGCATTTTGCATTTGACTGTGTGTTTGACGATTTAGGAAAATGTGCATTTTAGTGTGTGTTCTATGATCTGTGGAAAAAGTTGTGTCTTTCTTTTCCCTCAGTAGATTAAGGTTTTCAAAGTTGAAAGATTGAAAAGATTTGCTTCTCATCTTAGATTGCATATAGGAAGTTGTATATATACATCTCGTGGCGACCCTGAAAGGCAAACTGTTAAGCAAGATCAACATTAAAATAAACCCAATTTACATAACAACGCTTTGTAACATAACGCAAACATCTAGAGGTCTAGGTAGAGACGTGTTCCGGCGTCGTTAAACATAGTGACTGTCGATCTCTACGAAGTTGGGTGATTCCTCCTGAGAGTCGGTGGCACTAACACGGACTTGTGCTCCCACGTACCGTCGCGTATATTGGGAGACCCCTATAGGCTTTTATCCTTTATCCTTAGGAAACCGTGTCGGCCGCCCTACTGATCGCGATGCAGTGAACACAGCATTCACGAAGATCGACCACCCGTACCGTAAAACGTATTCTGTGGTTTCGCGAAAGGTTTGGCACACCCTCTGCCTAGATCTCCAGAGCAGTTTCTTTTGGCCTTTTTCAAACTCTATAACTGAAAAAGTCCAACCGAGCATTTGTCACTTCGGGCTCGTTAAAACATCGAAGGCGACTAGAGTCATCTTTAGCTTTTTCTCGACTCTTAAAACATGAAAAAGCAAGTTTGTGTCTAAAAGCGTCGTTAATAAAATTTATTTTAAGCGGAACATAATCACCTGTTATTCCCACGTTGATCTTTCAGTTGAAAAGTATGGAGCCCACCAACCAAGGAAGTAACCTTGGCGGAAGTCCAAATCCCTTCTCCTCTTGGGGAGATGTTGGTGCGCCTCATATGGCAACATTGTCACTTCCAGGATTGACAATTGGCCTACCTGTATGGCTCTTTTCGACTAATGTAGTCCAGATCGCCACTAATCCTGAGCAGTCGAATCAACAGTCAGAACAATCTAGAACTACCCACCAGCCTTCCACTTCTTACGATACTTCCTCTGATCCTTCATCTTCGCAAGGTAGAGCTGGCAAGAGTTAGCCTCCCAAGGAGAAGAAGGAAAAGAAGAAGAGAGAAAAGAAGCAGAAGGAGCCTATGGCGAAGGCGACTGGGGGCAAGCAGAAGAAAGCTGACAAAAACCCACACACTGCACCGACCGGGCCTAAATCGCCATGTGTCATTTGCAAAGGGACCCACTTTCATCGTGATTGTCCTTGTATTCCCCGGATACTAAAGGACTGGTCCCCAAGGTTGCACAATCCGGTAGCATCAACCTCTGGTTGTCATGTTGATTGCAATCCGTCAACTAATGAGAGTGAAGGACGAAGAAGGGGACCAAGATCACCCTGTCTATTGTGTGAAGGCAATAATGCCATCCACAAATGTCCATTCTTAGATGAGGCAAAGAGAGTTTTGGAAGATCGTCCGGTATCACCGTTACGACTTCCTCCTGGATACCAAAAACTCGCGCCTAATCCCTCGATAGTTGAAAATCCAGTTGACCCGCTTAAGTGGTCAGCTGAAGTGTTAGTCATTGAGAATGAACCTACTGAATCCAGACCAGACGAAAGTCTAAAGGTCGAAACGGCAGTTGACCCGGTTCTTCCTTCAGAGGTTCCATCGTCCAATGACTCCGTCATTGAAGACCCATCTTCAAATGACACCGTCGCCGAAGAGTCATCTTCATGCGACACCCTCACTGAAGAGAATAAGGATGACACCATCCAGGTTCTTTTCATCAGCACTGACTCTGATGAGCGTCAGGGCAATGCGCCCATTCCTTTATCGCAGGAAGGAACATCATCAGGGTCATATCCGGCCGTATATTCGGTCCCACCACCAAGCAACCTGGTTGTATCCTTTGATTGGAATCAACTAGGCAGACCCCGGTTACCAGCCAGAGTACCATTCAGAATCATTGTCCAGATCTATAGAATGATCATGGCTGGTACTATCATTGATGAAGGGGCGTCTGTGAGTATCCTTTCCTCTGTTGCTTGGAAAGCACTGGGTTCCTCGGCGCTTTTACCTGAGTTAAGAAATCTCTCAGGTTTTGACAAAGGAACCAGTCAACCATTAGGAATCCTCCCCAATGTGCCTGTTACATTGAAAGGGAAGACCGTTAATTTGAACGTGATGGTCGTCCAAGGACCCTTGGATTATAACCTACTCCTTGGGCGAGACTATATTTATTGCGTGGGAGCGATAGTCTCCTCACTCTTTAGAGTAATGTGTTTTCCACACGAAGGAAGGGTGGTCAAGCTCGTAGACCAACTTTCGTTTCCGGGATCTCGCATCGCAAATAGTCAAATACCATTCCTAAATGGTCTGTTCACTCAAGATTCGCCTCCGCCCCCAGTCCTCCTTCCCGATGAGTGCGAGTGATTCGGAAAGAAAGACTGGAGCCCAGGGGGCATGCACCCTGGTCTGCTTCGGGCAGAAGAAACCCTGGGTATAAGGGAGAATTTCCGCAGAAGAATATGACTAGTCCGTACCCCGTCCGAAAGAAGGAAGTGGGGTTGTTCTGGAATAGTGTTCTTTTGTTAAAGTTATGTGTTTGGCAAAAGAGTCATTCACCTTTGTCTAAAAAAGTGGGCAATGCCCAAGTAGGAATTCCCTTATCGCAACGAATAGTAACCATCTTTGAATTCAAGCCTCGCCCATTAAAACATATGTTTTGAAGGATAAGCAGGGGCAGCCTACAAAGTAGGGGACTATATTGTTGTGGCAGAGGGTAACCATCTTTGGACAACCCAATGATAGACACCGCCGAAGAAAGAGATTGATTTGCGGCAGCAAATAGAACCCTCTTCGGATAATAAGAAAGAGGCAAACCTCGTTGAGAAAGGGGCAGCCTCGAAATTCTACCCTATACCTGGGGGCATGCAAACTTTTGGAATGCAAGCAAGGGACGACTATTTATTTTTTTTAATTTTTTAGGTCCTCCCTTTAAACCTGTAGGTCTAACCCTTTAAACTCGTAGGATTAGCCGTTTCCGACCTTGCATGAAGAAATCCTGTGGGGCAAAAGTAAAATCTGCCAAAATTGGAGCATAGCTTTGTGAGATAAAGCTCCTTAAAAAATAGTTATCTCATAGGAGGCGTTCTTATTATGACTGGTATATCGAGCAGTTTTAGCATATAGTTCATGCTCTTTAAAAAATAAACGCAAAATTCGAGCAGTTTTATGACTGAATTTATGCTCGTTAAAAAATAGAAAAGTGTGAGCAAAAGTTTCCCCCAGAGTTCAAGCTCATGGAAAAAATGAACCTATCCCGGTAAATAACCTTTTGAGATTGTAAATTCATCAGCCATAAGAACCTTGATCGTGTTTTCATCCATCACCTCCACTGTTCATTTGGCCGATCATTCACTTCCATTTGTGTGTTTACCTCTTTTGAGAAACAGCTGCGAAGAGTGATTTCACCTAGCCATCCTTGTGACACTGTCGTGATTGGAAAATTCCAATCTGTACCTGGAATCTGCTGCTATCCCTGTTTATCACTCGTTCCTCAAAAGACGAGTCTTCTTTGAGCTCTTTTCACTGACTCGTAAAATATGAAAAGTTTGCCGAGTTTTGGCCTTCCAGCTCGTTAAACGACCGAAACGCTATCCCTCCTCTAGATTTTAATCTTTTTGGACCTGAGGGATTATTGCACAAAAAGATCGAGCGCTTGTCTTGTTCGGCTCGTAAAAGTACCGAATAGCCATCCCTTCTGTATTGTTTTATACTTTTTCGGACTTAAGGGATTAGATAACGAAAAAGGAATCATGGAGTTGACTTTCTGTACCTTTTCAGACTCTCTAAAAATGAAAAGGACCGAGTTTTCCTTGTCGTTAGACTCGTTAAAATAATTAAATAGCGACAAACTTGTCTTTAGACGAGAACGAGTTTCCCTATCGCTAGGCTCGTTAAATCATAGCGATGGGCTTGCCCGAAGGGCAGGTTATAGAACAAGCATATGTTATCCTCCTCAAGCTTGACAAAAATAAAGAGGTACTGGTCAGAAATGACTGGGGAAAAATTGGGAGAACATCAAAGTTTAATGGTAGCAAGTCACTCTTGAACATGACACTTTTCCTCCGTACCACATCGGGTTGGGTTGTTTCATTCACCGGTCTCATCGCCATGGTCCTCGCCAAACCATCCACATTTGGGGTAATGCTACCGATCCATCGCATCAGTGTCGTTATATGTTCAAGAGGGGTCATTCTGAAAGTGTCAACCGTGTCCCATCCACTGCCATACATTATCCTTCATCCATTCATGATCGCCACCCTGAATCATATGTCACAGTTTGTTTTCACCTCCACTAAAATCATTAGCTCCGTTCCGTGTCATTGATGTGGGATTCATTAAGGCCCTCCTTTGACGGATCGCTTCTTGTCGACTTCAGCTCATTATCCAAGAAGTTGATCTAGGAACAACCCCCATCAGTACTTTGAAGCTTGCATGCCTCAATGGCAAGTTTCTCACTTCCGGCGACAGGTATACATCAATGACCTTCGACCAGAAGATTTTGCGTGGCGTTCGACGCCAAGTCCTTTATTCACGCCACGTGAATTGTACTGCAGTACCTTGAGGGTCATTATCATTATCGGTGATTTCTCTCGCGCTTGTTAACGGTTTTCATCATTGACCGGTAATCAAGCGATGTCTTTCCATGTTCGACTTCAGCGAAATTCTCACATGGATCGACTTGTACTTAGAGTGAAGATCGAACGAGTTTGAAGACCCCGGATCTAGTTTCATCCATTCGGGCTGCGATACATATTCAGGAAATATAAAAGCATTTGTCATGTACATCATTGCAGCAGATGATCATCCTACTCAAAGGATGATAATTTCAGCAGAAAATTATCAGTCTACCATCAGACGATCGTCTGTTCTATGTACCAAAATGTATTTATAAAGCTGAGCATGGGAATGCCCGCCTCAGCTAGATCATGAAAACAGAATGAAAAATAATGTATTGTATTGTATTATATTACAGGGCACTCCTCAGCACTGGAATGAACTTCGGACCCTCTAGATAAAGCATTTCACCCGATAAACGGCCTCATACTTTAGGGGGCAACTGTTATAGACATTTTTGTGCCTCGCGACATGGAGCATGAAATGTCAATAATTACAGGGATCCTCAGTCCCTAAACATGTTGTTCTTACCCCGAAAAGAACAAGGTCATCAAACCACAGCACTTCCAATCAGTTCTCCACCTGAAAACACTTCAAAACAGGCTAATTTTGGATCATGTCAGCTGCTACACTGAGCATCTGCGCTGGAATGCAACTGCTCCTCCTTGTACCTGCGCTGGAAGTCAAATCTAATGAAGGCTACCTGCGCTGGGCGAGATTGGCCAAGTGGCACAGTCATTCTGCAAGGTGTCAACTGCCCAGGAAGCTTCCAAACTGACACTTGGTTCATGAGATTCGCCCTGTGATGAGTAAGAGGTACTTGATCACCATGTGTAAGCAAGGATCTCCAAGTGGACTCAAAAACTGAAGATTAACTGAAGAGGGAGAGGACACTAGTCAGCTCTATGCCAGCCTCAAGCTGACTCATCCTCTCTTCTTCTCTCCTATATATAGAGCTCTTCTATGAGGTCTAGGGAGGCTGGAATTTTGTGTAAAGCAAGGAGGTGCTGTTGGTTTACAGTTAGATCTATTGGGTGATTGTTTTACTAGAGGTGAAGAGGAGAGTTCTTGCTGCTGGGGAGGTGCTGCTGGATTGGAGCCATCAATGGTTGTAACCTTCTCAGAACCCTGTTACTTCTATCAATAAAGTTTTGCATGTTCTCCTATATACTTGTATTGCATTGATGTATTGTATTTACTTGTATATTTGATTCACTCTAATCCATGCATCAGTTATGAGTACATGTATCTTGTAGTTTCCTCTCTTGTTTTGTGCAGGATCTGTGTGTAGCTGGACCGGCAAAGAGAGCAAGGAGCTGGGAACAAGAGACAAAGAGAGAGGATAAGGATCGACTAAGCGAAAGACACCAGGTTGGTTAATCTTTTCTTCCTTCTCTCTGTACTTTCATAAAGGAAAATATCAAAGCTTTACTTTCAGTTGTTGCTAAAGACTGTCACCTTTAGAGTAGGGATAGGGTCATCCGAGTCGGATACTTTTCCCCACAACAGTATCCATCTTCACTGGATTACTCTGATGTTTTAGAAGTTTGTCTGAAACTCTCGTCTATTCATTTGGGAAGTAGCCCACAATTGGATCTATATAGTGCAGTCTAAAGGAGACATTGATGAAGTCTGTGAACTAGTTAATGGTGCTGAGCTGGTTTTAGGAGAACAAGACAGTTTCAATGCTTATTTATTAAAGGCTATGAAAAACAATAATGGAGCTGCAGTACTTCTTCTAAGTGATGTATTTGGATTTGAAGATTCTGGGACAAGAGACTTTGCTTATCGCCTGTCATGTAATGGATATAATGTCTTGGTGCCAGACTGATACCAAGGAGAACCTAAGTGAATTTGAAGAATGGCGTAGGAAACATCTACCACAGAGAGGTGCGAGTGACATCGACATATCTACAAAATGGCTTTTAGATGAGTTTAGTGCAGCTGGAATATCAGACAAACTGGGCATTGTAGGATTCTGTTTTGGAGGTGGCCGCTTAGTTGAAACTCTGGCTAGAGACACACAATCTCATTTTGGTGCAGCTGTTTGTTTCTATGGAATGAGATTTGATCCATCCTTGGCTTCTCAGCTGAAAATACCGGTGTTGTTTATAGTGGGTGAGAATGATCCTCTATGCCCTGTAGATTTGTTACGTCAGATGGAAAGCCAAATAAAAGGATCACAAGTCTGTGTTTATGCTGGTAGAGGCCATGGTTTCGCTCACCATCCCGATTCTCTTGAGGAAGACGAAGACGCTGAAGATGCATTCAACATCATGAGAAATTGGCTAAATAAGTACTTAGTTCAAAATAGAAACGTTATGGAATAAGAGCAGTCTTTTCCCATTTAGATTGTATTTTTAATGAAAACATGAATTTTTTGCCCCCGAGTTCAACTGTATCATAGCGTTTTTGGTGATAAAAGGACCAAACACCACGAAGACATCTGTCACAGCAGAAAAACAGGGTCAATTCGCCTATTTTTATCCTCAGTCCTGATTCAACAGGATCTGCGCTCCATGTGTCGGCCATTAGAGGATTTTAGGGAAACGCTGTTCTATGTTTAGCATAGATGAAACGCCCTTTCCTAATTTTTGTAATT
The DNA here is from genome assembly GCA_031772625.1 of Pinus tabuliformis. NCBI lineage: Eukaryota > Viridiplantae > Streptophyta > Pinopsida > Pinales > Pinaceae > Pinus > Pinus tabuliformis. The sequence continues at coordinate 192,712,460 of CM062811.1, forward strand.
GTAGTTGAAACAACACCTTTGTTGTTGGGTCGATTTGTTTTTCCCTTAGCAACATTTATTTAATAATCATTTTTGTAAAGGAGTGGAAGGGGAGAGAGAATTCTGAGTGCTGAGAGGTGTGTGTAACAGAGCTTCATTGTACAGCTTTTGACAGAGATTTTTAATTGAGTTTCATAGCTCTGACTTCTGAGATTCCTGTGGTATGAAAGTTAGCATAAGTTTTTCTTCTATTTCATATGTAAACTGTTATGTTTCATTTCACTTCATGATCATTTCTAATTGAACAAATGAGGTGTTTAGGTAGAATTCATAGTATTATATGCTCTGCCTATAAGTTTGTTCATATTTAATGTTTTCCTCTGTTTGACAAGGATTCATCTCCTATGCCCTTGTCAGCTCCTCAGCAGTCTTGCCATCCCATTTAATCTAAATTTGATGTTAAATTTCTTGCCTACCTTGCCTCAGTCGATAATCTTTGTTTTTTTTATTATATTTCTCTGTTCAAGCTGTTACTTTGCCCATGCAGCCCAGAAAAACCCCGTCATTTTATTAAAAAACCCTTTTTATCAGTTTACTAGCCTAAAATCAGTGTCACCCTATTGGTCATCTCATTCATTGAAGATCTCACCGAGATAGACCGGAGAGAGCCCTCTCCTGCCCCGTAGGGCTAGCTACGAGGCTAAGTGGTTTGATGTTGCCTTGAGGTTTACCTTTCTCAGCCTAAGGTGAAATTTCAAGCGCTAACAGTCCAGATTAAGGGGAAAATTTTCGCAATCCAAACTGAGGGAAAAATTTGCACAGTCCAGACTAAGGGAAAAATTTACGTAGTCCACATTGAGGTTTAGGGAGATAGATTGATTCTTGTGCTTACGCAGTGCACAGTTCAGGTCAGGATGGGAGGAATGATTGCACAATCCTGAAGGCCAAGATAAGGCCTTGAGCATAAGAACTGCATAGTGAAACAACTCTAAGAGGCATGGACTGTGCATTGTGTGGTGCCAAGATGGAAGGTCACACCTTGAGGTATGGAACTGCACAATGCCCAGTCTAGGAAGACCGAGTGAAGTAAAGTTGTTGGTCGAAAAGCCTCTTTGGAAATGGTTAGTGTCAGACCAGTGAGACTAGTGTGTGAGGTGATAAAGTTTTGACTGTGATCTCACACTTAGAATACAGACGACACAATAACATAGATCATCGATGACATATAAATAATGCTTTTACCTTTGTGTGACAACCTTATGACCAATTACGACAAGTGCGTTGGCATTATGATACAGGTGTTGTCCTTGATGGAAACTCACTGAGATGTCATATCATAGTGCAGTAGGTCAATAGCAAAGAATTAATGATCAGAGAGAGGTATACGTAGGTTCATATTGACAAAGGAGCGTATACACGCGGGTTAACAGACCAAAAGGAGCGTATAATGTACACACGCTCTTTCACAAAAGGAAAGGCACATATATCTTGAAAAAACTAAGTTTTGGTCCGAGGTATTTGGTCCATGGTATTTTGATCCATGGTATTGGTCCAAGGTATCTAGTCCAAGGCATTGACCCAAGGTATTTGGTCCAAGGTATTGGTCCTAAGTGGTTTTGGTCCATGGTATTGAGAAAGGCCTAAAACTATAAAAGGAGGAGAAGATCATTAGGCCATGTGTGCAAGTATTGAATAGCTAATGAAGTATGAGATCCAATATGAAGGTTCTGGGTTTGTGATGCTTTGCTAAGGATGCACCTATGTGGCGAATGAAGGTTTATGGACCGAGATCATGAAGACTAAAATTCATTATCATTATATGGTATGAATAGTTCAGATCTGAATACTGACACATGTTTAATCCTTTATATATGATGATCTGGGTATGTTTGAAGTAGAAAATTGCAGCGAAGCTATAAGTAATTATTTTTAGATTTGTACGCTGGTTCCCTTTGGTAAAAGGGCGTATACACACTGGTTCGACACATCTAAGTAGCGTATACCTTATGAACTTGATGGTTGAAGTATCAATTGCTTCTGATTGCTTGTTACAGAGATCTGGGTTCTGCTCTGTGTTCTAGTGACTGTGTTTTGTTGACTGTGCTTCGAAAATTTAGATAGATGGATTGATTCAGTTGTGGGTGATTCAGAGTCTCAGAGATTGGTAGATGCAGATGTATTTGATGATTATATTTCAATTATGATTTATGAGCTTCAATGTTGTTGATGGGTCCAGTATGAAAATTGGATGAAACATGGCCTTTCAGATTGTGGTGTTGTGTTCCAGGAGTATCCAGTCTGAAAATTTATGAAACGTGGTCCCTGGAGGAAGAGAGAAGGTCGTAGCCTTTTGTAGGCTAGTGCCTATGTACTGGTAAACATATTGGCCAGTACAAGAGCCAGGGGGTTATAGCTCCATTCTAGTATAAGCTAGAGAATGAGAGAAGGTTGTAGCCTTCTACAGGTGGGTGCTTGCGTACTGGTATGAGTCTGCGCCAGTACAAGATTGTAAACAAGTTTTTCTTATTAAAGGAAGACAACCGTAGGTGGTTTTTGTCCCGCATTGGGTTTCCACCTTATATCTTGGTGTTCATGTGTGTGCTGATTTGTTCTTACTGCACCTGGTTACTGTTTATATGGTTAATGAAGTTCTGATGCACTAATTAAAGATCAACATACGATGAATTAACTGAATCATAAGTTTGCTGGATATACGCTAGTTGCATTAAACATAGTTTTGTGTACACACAAGTTCCCTTAACTGAAGTAGCGTATTTGAATCTGATTATGGAAATGAAAAAGTTATTGATTTGCTAATACTAATTGACACCCCCCCTTCTTAGTATTATTTCCAACAAAGTGTGACACTTAAGATACACTTTGCAACGACTGTGACAACACTTCTGCAACAATGCTCAAAACTTTGTAAATGAGTGTGAAAAATGTTTGAATGGTTAGAACAACTCATAGAAAGAAAGATAGACCCTCAAAACCATCCGAACAAGATTCTTCACATTGCACAAAAACCAATCATGCGAAAAGATGACAATATACCCAATTTGCAAAGGGGAGAAAAAAACTTCAAGAAAGTACATGAAATGAGTTTCAGTGTTTGCGAAAACCATGTGCAAGACCAAGGAATGCTCTAAAATTGAGTGTAAGGCAAAATTTTGGAGGGTGTTGGAGAAAATACAAAAGGTATATTAAACCATGGTTTATAATACTTAATATTTTCCTAAATTCGCTGCAAGTATTAATGTACTAGATTTCATTTGAGATGCCAACTCCATTAACAAATTTGAAGGGGAACACCTATTGGGGAAAGGTATAATGAATTAAGTGACATGTAAGTAGATAGTGAAGATTTATAAACATTTTAATATTCATTTTTATATACATCGTACTTATTTAATTTTTAGTCTTCCTACATAATCGACCATTATTACGATGGTATACCATGGAAACTAGTTATATGTGAATTGTTTATTTTGATATAGTTGGACAAGAGTGGGATGCAATACATTTATAAATTGCAAACAATATTGATTGGATGGACGTATGGATTGAATGACGTAAAAAATATAATGATGGTAACTTATCATAGGGTGGTGTGGCTACATTGGTCAAAGAAGCTGAACAAAACGGTAACAAAGATACCAATCTTACAGAGAGGGAAATTGATTTAGCAAATGGTTTAAAAGATAAACATGCAAACATATCCACCCATACTATATTTATATATATGACATGTTTGTTTTCTTTATTTTCATAATTTCCAGGTACAAATATGTTTATAAATTGACAATGCATCTCTTTACATGCTTGACATATTGCAGCTGAAACACTACAAGGCTATGTGGTGCAATGGCCACAAATTTTGCATAAAAAATTTGGATGAAAAGATGAAAAATTATGGTAGCGAGATTACTGCAATATTTCAGGTTAATAATGTTTCCTCTAGAAGTGGCAAACATCTAACAATCTATGAAAATCGATACTATGGGTATTTGGAACATATACTTGAGTGTGACTTTAAATCCTCCAGAATAGTTTTGTTGGACGTCAAATGGTACAAACTATGAATGAATGAACGTGACCCTAATATAACTATTATTGAGCATGCTAATGGATTTACCATGGTTAATACAAGGAATATTTAGGTAGGTTCAGAGCCCTATGTTCTTCCAAGACAATGTGAATAGGAATTTTACTTATAGGTTCCAGGTAGAGGGGATTGGTCATATGTTGTTAGATATGATCCAATAGGAAGGATGATAAAGTATAATGTAGTGGAAGAAGATTATATTGAAGAAGAATATGATGTAGAGGAGAACTATGTAGTGGAATAAGATGATATTGAGGAAGAATATGATGTAGAGGAGCAATTATTTCATATTTCAAACGAATATGTCAAGGAAGTTGAAGAAGATGATAAATTGGGACAATGTTTTGGATGGATGATATTGACAATGTACTGTTAGATGAAGAACTTGAAGAAGTCTAACCAAACAGAGGATATGATGTTCCTCATGATTATATAAACAATGATATTATTGGAAATGATGACATTGACGACGATATTGATATGGTAAATCCTTTCAACATCAATTTTGAACCCGATGATACAGATGCTGAATTGGATGAAGAATAAGATTAATGATATCAAAATGTTGAAATGTACATGGGGGTATGCATTATTATGTTTTTATTTGATTTGTCTAGTTTCATTTACTTAAATTTTTTTTTTCTTAGTTTGTAGTTATGCTTGATTCTTACTATGTTGCTTTCAAATATTTTATAGTAGATAAATTGGGTATTGGGGAATTCGGAGGTGGGTGGGGGTGTGTGTAGGGGCCATATGGAACTTCCACCTTCACGTGGTTAGGCTTGTTCAATAGAGAATATATTATTCCCGAGACCAAGAGAAGCTCATTCAAGTTTTTACCATCAACTCTAATGGGTCAAGCACTCATTGTCAAACCATCTTAATTTTATATTGAGAGGCCATGGGTTCAATTTTGTTGATTCTCTTAGGGTCAGGTAAATGTTCAATTCACTTAACGTTTAGAAATAAGTGGAAATTATGCTTTAATTAATTGACTCCACACAAAAGGGGCTTGTGAATGGGGCTAATGTTGAAATTTTTCTGTTTGTGCTTGTATGCACTAAAATATGGCATGGTTATAATATATGCATGTGTTGACGGTATGGGAGGATTATGAGACTCAAATATGACTCACACAAATAATTTGACAAAATTATAACATAAATTTCAAGGAGATGAAATTATTATTATTTATTATTGTCCTTATCATGGTATGTATTTAGCTTTGAGGGTTAGCTTAATTGGTCGAGTACCCGTCAACAAAGCACCTTAATTTTCTATTAAGAGGTCATGGGTTCAATTTTCTCGATGCTCTCGGGGTCAGGTAAATGTTAAATTCACTTGACATTTAGAAATCATGGAAATTATGCTTTAATTAATTTACCCTACATAGAGGGGGTTGTGAATCGGGCCAACATTGAAATTTTTTCAGTTTGTGCTTGTATGCACTAAAATTTGACATGATTATAATAAATTCATGCATTGACAGTATGGGGGGGTTCTAAGACTCAAATATGAACCATACCAAGAATTCAACAAAATTATAACATAAATGTCAAGGAGATGAAATTATTTTTTATTTTTTATTGTCCTTATCATGGTATGTATTTAGCCCCAATGGTTAGCTCAATTGGTTAAGTACCCATCATTAAAGCACCTTAATTTTATATTGAGAGGTCATGGGTATGCTAAATGATAACCTAAAGGGACTCAACCATATTTAAACCTATGTATTGTCTCCTCCTAATTGAAAATATGCCTTGGGTTTATGGCTTAATTGATCAACCTAAATTTTGGGGGATAATCCTTAAACCTAATATCCACTCCCTCTTGTAATTTGTAATCCCTACTCCCTCTTGAACCCTTGAACCCTATAACATTAGTAACATATGGTCTCTAACACTTAATAATTCCCCACACCCCTAACTCACATAATCCATATAACCCTGATAACTCCTGAACCCATAAGCCCCAAACCCTTTATAACCTAATATAAATCTACAACCCTCAATATTGAAATTTTAACCCTTGAAGCCTTTATCTCATAATATAACATTTAATGCACCTATTACTTGATACTTATAATCACAATATCACTTGAACATTAAACCATATATATATCTATATATATATATATATATATATATATATATATCCCAATAACTACTAACACCCATAATTTATTCCAACTTATAACCTTTATAGTCCCTATCCACTTTAGCTATTATTACATCTAATTAGTAACACCCATGACCCATTTTATAATAGTTAAACGCCTTAAAACCTAACATATAGGCTATAACATACAAACCATGTAAATTATGTCACATATAAAACTCAACTCCTAATACTTAAAATATAAGCACAATACAAATTTTTAATTAATCATTAAGCTCACATCCATATCTCTGTTTATTAGCAACCCTTATACACTAATAATCCATAAATTGTATCACCCTTATCCCTATATAGATACAAAACCATAACCGGAAATCTGTATATCATATTATCATTATAATACATACTGTATATAAGGCTTGAGACCGCTAACAATTATAATGAGTAATCCCTATATTCCATATAATCCTTATAAAATACTTCAATTTTAACCCTTAACACCTTAAAATAAACATTTTAGTCCTTAACATTTATATGTATAATATAATCCCTAACTTGGACGACATAATCATAGGCATAAAGCCTAACCAATATAAATCAGACCCTATTACCTACAATATGAAAAATTATCTAACAAGAAATATAAAGCCAAATCCTTATAATATATAACTTAGAATTTCCATAACCACTAGAACCCCATCCTTACAATTTTTATAACCTTTATACCTTATATACCATATCAATCTAACCACTATAAGTAACCTCGAAGTCTAATAATAATTACCCTATAAACCTTGTAATCCATATAAGATATATAACCCTTTAACACTATAGTCTCGACCCCTTCCCCCCTTCCTCGTCAATCCTAACCATTGTATCTCCTAATAATATCCATGTAAGGATAACTTATAATTATAAAAATAAATAAAAAAATATTTAAAATAAAAAATTATAATATTTATAAAAATTTCATCTATATATATATGATCATTTAAGTTTTTTCATAATGTTATTCGAATATAGAGCAAGGTTAAATGTATTACATAGCTCACAAAACAAGGTTCAGGTGAATTTTGGGTTTTCCAGGCATAACACAAAAATGAGTCGACACATTTGGGGTTTTCTAGGCATATCACAGGAAGGAAAATTTTTGGTTTTCTAGGTACGCGTAGCACAATAATGAGAAACTATTAGGAAACCTTCTTAGTAAGCACTTTCATAATGTTATTCGAATATAGAGCAGGGTTAAATGTATTACATAGCTCACAAAAACAAGGTTCAGGTGAATTTTTGGTTTTCCAGGCATAACACAAAAATGAGTCGACACATTTGGGGTTTTCTAGGCATATCACAGGAAGGAAAATTTTTGGTTTTCTAGGTATGCGTAGCACAATAATGAGAAACTATTAGGAAACCTTCTTCGTAAGCACGAGCTATGGGAAATCAGACATTACACAAGCAACTAGGGTATCGTTCTCTCTAATTAGATGGAAACAAGAGCAAGAGTAGCTTTGGTATTAGCTGACAAGCATTCTCATTAATGAAGACCTCTAGGGAGGTTGATTCCTTGAGTTAGCTCTTGGGAATATGACGAAGGAAACAAAGGTGTGAGAATTTGAGGTCTTGTTCTAGATGAATGAATTAACATTTGGGGTTTTGTTCATGACAAAGGTGTGAGAATTTGGGGTTATGTTTAGTGATTAAGGTGTGAGCATTCACGGTTTTGTTCATGACGAAGGTGTGAGAATTTGGGGTTATGTTTAGTGATTAAGGTGTGAGCATTTGCGGTTTTGTTCCCAACGAAGGCATTAATACATGCTTAAAAACCATCTTGGAAGAGAGGCTATTTGGGAAATCAACCTAGATTTGTGTTAAGCGGTGGAAGTGGAAGCAATCATGGTGGTAAGCTGTTCAATTTCCCTAGCTGCAATTTGAGTAATTTTAGTAATGTTTGATTAATTAGATTTCTCCCACTACAATTTGAGTAATTTAAGGATTTGAGCCCTCGTATCTCCATAACATTGATTGAAACCCTTACCATGCATGTTTTGACCACAAATAATGAAGACAACATGCTCATTTTCTTATAGATGATATTTGACCCCCTCCATAATTTCAGGCCCACCCTTGAGATGGCAGTGCAACCCTTTTTGAACTTTATCCACACAATTGATCAGAACTTCATAGCTACTATTAATTACTTTTTTGATGATTGAAGTGGAAACGACAATTCATTGGAAACTATCCAACATCCCATTAGATATATTGGTCCACAAATATTACTTGGAGGGCCTAATCCTGAGAAAATTGAATCCAAGCACTCGGTCCTTTAAAATTGTGACAAAACACCCATTGATTGTGATGTTTCTTTTTAACCTTTATGTACATATTAATATACATCTTCTCATACCTTTGATGGTAAATTCCATATCCATTCTTGGTACTCAACACGTTCCACTCAACTTGAAAAATCATTATGTTAAACTGAAAGGTGCACATGTGAAGACGATGCCCTTCTTAACATATTTAACAGGGAGCTTTGTTGATTCTATAAGATCACATGATGAAGAGAGAAAGTTGATAGGAGGTTTTCAATCAAATGTTTAAATTTCATCACTATTAATTATCAATTAATTCATAATAGGCTTTATTAGTTTGCAATGAATTCTTAATCTATCAACAATTAGTGAAAAATCCCCACTAGATGACAGGAAACTGGACCCTTGAAAAAGTTACAACTTGTTGATTTTTGTGTAGCAAAGTGAGCAATTAGAGATGTCAAAAGGAGAAAAGGTGTTGGTTGCATTAATATGTTGGAAGATTATATGTAGGATAGTATTATATAATGAATATCAACATGCTTGGCACACTTGTGGAATATTAGATTTGTTGATTTTCTAGTTGCAGTAGTACAATTTTCTTCTAGATTAACTACTTCCAATGATTCAATAATACATTCCAGGTCATTAAGTAGTTACACTTAGGAAAATTTCAACCATAAAACTCAGTAGATTAGTACAGATCACAATAGAACAATGATGCACAAGAGGCACACAAATTTACCTCGGGAAAACCCCGCTCTAAGGGGAAAAACCTAAAAACCTTTCCTTATGATAAATTGTCCAATTTAATAAATTTGTACCTATGATTTTTAGTCAAAACATCATACCATTAACCATAGTAATTACCAAGTCAAACCAACTCAAAGGAGAGAGAAAATCCAACTTCTGCTCACAAGTCAAGTCTGGTCAAAGAGGTCAAATTAATCACAAGAATGGGTGCTACGATGTGGTGATACCTTTACTAGGTATCCTTTATTTATAACTCTCTAATAATTGAATTAGGGACCCTTAACTCCATTAAATGTGTCCTCTTACAATAATTAGAATAAAAAATAATTTTGTTTGTGTCTTTAGCCCACCACATTGGGTTCAAAGCCCACCATCTTGGGTACTTTTCCCCAACCAAGTCCATTCGGTGGGTTTTCTCCACACAACCTAGTACCCAAGGGTTGTGGGAGTACCTCCCAAGCTACACTTTTCAACAATTGACCTGGATTTTCTAACATGATAATTGGTGTGTGTCGTACTGGGGTCGACTTGACAAATTTTGGAGGTAAAATTTAAAATTTTAAAATTTTACTTTTCCCGCTTTTATTTTTGGAGCCGACTTAAAATATTTGTATTTCCTTTTTCTTTTGAGGGCTGATACAATTATGAAGACCGACCATAACTACAAAAAATAAAGGAGTCCTAGTAAAAAACTATTATCAAGTCTCAATGTCAACCTACATTATTTAAGGTAGTTACATGAGTAACTTATTACATAATATATAAAACAAATCCATACATAAATTAATAATACAACCTACAACCTATAGGTAATTACTATGTTATACAACTATACAACTTACAAATTATTAATGAGTGATGTAACTAAAAATCTAAATAGAGTATTTTCTTTTAATGGTATAAAATAGGTGGAAAATATTGTTAAAAAAATGAAAATATCTAATGCTATTTATTTGGGATTGAGTTAACAAATAAAATATGGTTGCCATTGTTGGGATTAGGTGGGTGATACTGAGTACCATAGTATTTTGTATACAATGTAAAGTTTAAATCCACTAATTACTATCCCCCATTTTGTCCTACTCTCATTGGAATATATACACATATAACTTTGGCCTTGTTGAGAGGTTTAGTTTTCCCTATGATAAAGGGGATCATATATCATTCAAAAGTAATTTCCTTAATGATTCAAAATTACTTGTCACACAGCATGTGATTTCCCTCATGAAACTAGAGCATGTGTCACATTTGGGATTATATTCTCCAAATCATATGGAAATTTGATTTGATCCCTTGTCATTGGACATTTGTCATTTCAAGTGAAATGGTAATGATCCTTCCCTTCATATTTATCACTAACAATAGAGAGTTCTATAGAAAAATGGGAATGAGTTATCTTTTCCCTAAAATGTTGACAAAGGTTCTTCTTTGCACGACATTGGGATCCAAACACATCCTTCATCTTCTTTTATATTTAGTAGGAGAAAATGATTTCCATGTTTTAGAAGATACCTTGTTGCACAATAAAGCCTCCCTTTAACATCGTTGTTTATCTACCAACGAGGGATAGATTTTCGCCAGGGGAAACCCCTTATCATCGTTGAACATAGGGTAATATTTTCACTATGAATTCATTTACCCTCAACAACATATCACGTGTTGAAATTTCCATGACACTAGGGAATCTAGGTTTGGTCTTAGAATCTTTGACACAAACACATCCAAATGCCTCAACCATCCTACTTTGCATCATGGAATTTACACACATCAATGAATCAACCAACACACATGACATTTTTTAAAGAAAATTTCAACCCTTCTTCATTATATTAACAAACTATAATATAACAGTCTCAGCCTCTCATACCAGGGATCATGGCCCTCATACAATCACACTAATACAAGAATAAAACTAGGGCTTGGTGTTTGTCATTTTGACCACAAATCTAGATTGAACAAGACAAACTTGACTTACTTGTTGATGTAGTGCCTAGCAGCCTTTTTAGTCCATGTTTTCTGAACACATTTGCTGGTCCATCTGCTCCTAATATGTAGCATCCAAATCTTCCCCTACTAGTGATGAAAACTCCTTTTGTCCACTAAAAACAACTCACCAACTGTCTTCCCTCTAGCTGATCATTAGTCCATCAATGAGTCAACTCATAGGGACTTCTGTGAGTTGTTCACAACTCCATTTGTGAACAAATCCTAAAATATCCACTTCTACTCCTCAACACTTAGGTACTTCTACCCTTTATTTCCTTCTTGTTCTACACCAATGAAGACAAACTTAGGGCATGGAGGCTGCCCACTATGACTATTAAAAGTCATTCTCTAACAGCCAACTTAGGACTATAAATTTGGCTCTCTTGGCTACAGTCCTTGAGTTTAACTTCTTTGCCACTCTTAAAAGGCTTGTAGCCCTTGAAATTCCTACACTTAGGGAACCATGGTCAACCTTCTAACAATATTCCATCTTGTACTTAGGCTATTATAGAATTTTCCTGAATATGGAATCATTCCTACACTACATCGTGCACTCCTTCCATCATTAGATATGCTCATATTCAGTCATCTCATTGAACGATATAGGGCCCACATGACTTCCCTCACCTAGGGATTTTAGATATTCCCTCTAACAGTGAATAATATGCCTCCTCATCTCTGTTCTTGAGATTTAAGATACTACTATTCAAAACCCTAAACAACTCCATGAATCGGCCTTCTTCAAGGGATTCTTCTCACTATCATTCCAACCATGAAAAAGTACCAAGACTCTTTAGATATACTCTGAATTCATTTCCAAATCTTCTTCCCTTTGATCTAGGGCTGGGCACTAGATCTTCCCTCATCTAGGGCTACTTTCCATTTTCTGTCCATACTCTATGAACAAGCCTCCAATACTTCACTTTTCTCTCCTAGAATATGTCCTTCCAACCCTTTGGAATACTTGGGTTCTACGCACTATTCCTCTGAGTTTTCTACTCTATCTAAGGTATCCTAGAACAACCTCAAACTACCTACAAATCCACTCCAACAAACCTCAATCTATGTGCTATTTATCCAGGTGAATGCGGCCTAGCATAAGCTACTAAGTAGGCTAATCAGACTTCCAAAACCATTATTCTATCCACCTGTAATGGCTTAGAAATTCTTGGTCTATTGCAGAGAGAGATTGCTCCTTTTTTGTCTCCAAAACCGCCCCTAGACCTTCAACCCAATCATGCTCAGATCCTCCTATCTTCGCTGCTAATCCATGCCCAAACACAAACAAAAATAGTCACAAGAATACTACCAAATAACTAGTCTCCTTATCCCTTTCTTAGGCCTCTTTAGGGTTGCAGCTTTACTGGAGCAAACCTCACTTTCTACCCTAAACTAGTGAACTCAAACTTATATATGTTAACCTAGAACAAAATCCATCTTCCAACATCCATCTCCTACGTTTCTGGGCTTATATTCTAAGGTCTGCAACTTATTTGTGGGTTGCATTACAATGCACAAAATTTCGCTAGTCTTGGCCTGAACCCTTTATAAAACCCTTGTATCTGCACTTTATCCTTGAAGTGTTGTGGACCAAGTCTGCTCCTTTATCATAAGCCCAATACCACAATTCTTGACCTAATGTTGGCTTATAGGGGCCTGACCCAGGTTCAGAGTTAATTAGCTAAACAAATCCCTATACTACTGGCCCTTTCAGCAACAGTCCATGGAGCGCGGACTGAGGTCTCACCAAAAGTAGTATGGGGGGGTGCTGGAACCAAGTTTTCAAACCCTTGAGATGTCTTAGGGGTTGATTTGGTCCAACTGTTAGTCCCTGCTTGCAGGTTACTTTGTGCACTTCCCTGGCCTTCACGACTTGATATATTCATCTTTGCATAGTCCTAACCAGGGGTTGTGGGGCTTCCTTGCTACTGGAGTTGTGCTCTGCAATATTCCCCTAAGTCACACCCGAGATCTTACTTATCTTCTTACACCAGTTAGTCATATACACGTAAATGGATGCCTTATGTTATATTTATTTATATGACACATTCATATGAGTTCCCACAGAAAATAAATAGTAAACTTGTAATTCATACCCAATAATACATAAAACAAGAAAAGATACACATAAATATGATAAAACTTCTCTTTATTGATGCTTCCAATGGTTACAGACTCGACCTGCCCTATGCACTCAGCTACAGACTACTAGGCCTCTGCGCACATAGCTGTAGAGCCTTCTCTTACTCTACAACCCAAAGACACAACTTTCACTTTGACTCAATCAATTCCTTAGACTCATCATTCTTCCTTCAATTCGATGTCTTTCTACACTTAGAGCCTCGCTCTATTAATATAATCCCATGGTTCGTGGACCATAGGCAAATATTTCAAGCCAACATTACATTACAAAACCAAGGGCAGACAACCCTGTGACTCTATTATGACTTCGCGCTCCACACCCATAAATCACAGAGTCTTTACAATGGACTTGGTCAAAACTTGGGCTTTAAGCCCCAAAACATTCCTTGGGGGGGGATTCCATGCCTAACAGGTCCCCAACACAAACATCGTGACTGGCCCTCGAGTCACTTTGTCAGTGTGGAGATCTTCGCATGGAGTCCCTCCAACATTACTCGAACCGCTGCAAGGTCGGCAACGCACTGAGTGGCTGCCTGTTGAATCTCCTGCACCTATTTTTCCGAGACTGCAATGTCGAAACTGCTTCCCTACATCTATTCCTGTGTCCCCTGCATTTGCGCGAGCTTCCCTTCAATTGTTGCTGTAATGACGAAGGCCTTGTCGATCCAAGGCTGAACGCGCGCCTTCAAGACTACTTCTTTATGTCATGCTGCATCCACCTGCTCTTTCAATGCTTTGGCCTATTGCATTCGCACGAGCCTCTGAGTGAGGACCGCCATCTGCACAGTACCTTTGACGCTGTCATATTGCTACTGGAGCTCACGCACCTCTGTCTCTAAGCGCTAGATGTTAGGGTCCCCCTGCAGATTAGTGAGGACCTCAAATGACTCCTCCAACATTCTGGTGCAGTCCCTTACTATACTGCTGATCTCTTCCATCCCCGATGTAATAGCACTGGCACACTGTGCTCTTACTTCTAGAGGGGTGGACAACTGTGTCTTCAATTACAGCGCTGCTATCTGAAGTTTCAGCTCTAGCTGATACTTGGTCATTTCTTCTCGCGTCTTGTGCACCCTCGCTGCTAGTCTGTGGATGTGCACTTCTTCTGGTGCATCTACTGGGATGGCCAACTCAGGGACCATATGATAGGCTTCTTCTAGTACCTGTACCATCTACTTGTTCTGCGACACCACTTTGTTGCGCTGCAAGCTCAACTACTCCATGTTGATCTTTTGCTCACTCAGCACTTGCAACGTGCAACTCTCCCTAGCCTGCAGTTCTGTGGCAATCCCATCCTACAGAACATAGAGTGTCTCCCACGAGAGCACAGCCCTGTTGATCCCTATCCCTTTTAGTGCACTAACTGTAGTCCTGTCGGTCTCATTTGTTGTAACTAGTGCCTCCTCTGGTAGCACTATGGTGTTATTTGTTCGAGCGCGTAGCATTTGATCGCTGCAGTTGTCCCTACTGCGAGGTTGGTCAAAAGGGTACCAGCCTGAGGAGTGCGCACTTGCAACTCCAGAATCTACGCTCTGAGGCCCCCCAACACAATCTGGTTCTCCTTTGCGAAGTTCTATAGGGCCTCGGTGGTGACATCACGCACTGTTTTTCCTATGTTGTGCAGATCACCCTTAGTAAGGGTAATTGGGTCGATCGACAACTTGAATGCTTTCACCTTTTTGCGTGGCCTTGTCTGCTAGCTCGGGCGTTGGCACTTTAGGAGTGTTGACTATATTTTTGGGTCTGCACCTCCCTGTTCTTCCTCTGTCTCCATATCTCTCTGCTGCCCATGCAAAGGTGACTTCTGGCCCTTGTGTGCCTTCTCGACTGCCTCCTGTGCTGCTGCTACTACGACCTATTTCTGTTCTACTACTGTCTGCGCAGTGTCCCGCACCTCCTGTGCTTTTGCTGACGCAACTTCTTACCTTTTCTTCTCTGCCAACTACACCATGCATAGTTTGGCCTCCTCTTTCTTCTTCTGCATACAATACTTCTCTACCGCCACGATGTCTAGGGCACGCCACTCTGGCGGCCGTGTCTCCAGTACATTGAAAATTACATCATCTGTGGCTATGAAGGGTAGCTCACTCCATTTCTTGGCCAGGTCTTTGCATGCTCTGATATATGTGTTGTGGAAGTCTACTTTAAATTATGCAAAACTTTGCAGGCTATTATAGACAGTGGGTGATAACCCCAACTTGCAGTTAATCCCCATTCTGATGTTCATCTCCATGAACACCCAGAATATCTTGTTGTCATAGATCTGGTTCGCATCTTTCGTGGCCCACAGTGAAGCGTACTTTGAGGCCTCCGACAGATCCCTGTCAGTTGTGGGGAAATGGTTGTCCTCCAGTAGTTCCCCTACCACTAGCACTATAGATTGCAGAATCCATGCATAGTGGAATGTTTTTCCTTGTTCCTGGGCCTCATGGAAATTTTGCAGGAACTCTTTACATAAGGACTCGGACCAGTTAAACTAGACCCCCTCCATGCACTGCTCAGCAAGTGCCACCATCCGCGTGGGTACCTCGTCCGCACTGCACTTGCACATAACTTTACTCGTCAGTATCTAAGTCGCCACCCTGACTGCTTTGTTGTTGATATTGGAGATCGCGTAGCCCCGCTTCTTCTTCTCCAACTTGTATTTCTTCTTCATTGCCTCCATGATGGACAAATTGCTACTCTTCCCCTCCGAGATATCTGCGGGGTCCTGTCCTTTGCACGGAAGCTGGGTAATGTGATGGATTAAGTGGTCTATGATGGGGATGGGCTCCTCCAGCCACAAACAACCACCATGCACCAGGCAGAGCAATTGCCTTATGATGAAGATCATCATTGGGGCATGGTGGAAATGCGGCACCCATAGCAGGTTTAATAATCCTGCCTTTTCCACTCCACATAACCACTTTCGCAGCTCTAATTTGATAACCCCCACTGCGGTGTTCTGTTTGGGCTTCATGAGCTGCGCGGTCTCTAGATGAGGGAAATTCTCGTGGTCAGTGAGATCCCAATATTCAAATTTCAAGCTCGGCACCCAT
Organism: Pinus tabuliformis; assembly: GCA_031772625.1. Taxonomy (NCBI): domain Eukaryota; kingdom Viridiplantae; phylum Streptophyta; class Pinopsida; order Pinales; family Pinaceae; genus Pinus; species Pinus tabuliformis. The sequence continues at coordinate 192,728,899 of CM062811.1, forward strand.
CCCAAGTGTGTTCCCTCAAAGATGATGTTTTCTAGAAGGAGTGGAGTTTAGAGAGAGCTCTTGTTCTCGTCAAGGTCCTTGGGCACTTTCACCTTCCCCTTCTACGGAGGGATATACACGAGCAGCTTGGTTGGAGGGTGTATAGGCTCGGTTTCTTCCTCCATGCCCTCGTCCTCATCTTCTTCAATTATGAGGTCCTCTAGGTCTTCCTCCTCCTCCTCGATTTCCAAGTTAACTACTTTCCCCTTTTCCTCCATCGTCAATCTACTGCGCAGTGGGTTGCACAGGGACACACGCACCAAAATCATTGGTTGTTTATTCTTCTTCGGCCTCGCTGTGCGTGGTGATTTAGTGATTTCTGCCACAGTGAGGGCCTGCACGACCTCTTCGGCGACCATCTTTGCAATTTCCCTAACATCCTCAAATGCTGCCATCTTGCTCTTCCAAAAATATATCAATCACTTAATCAGAGGCTCAATCAACGCTTGGCACAACGAAAACAGATCTCGACCCAGAATATGTGGGGCATGCAACAACTCAATTCACAAATGACCAAGTGTTGTTTGCTGGGAAGCCCTTTGTAATTTATAGCATCTTTTGAATTTGAATTCGACTGTTCCCCCCAAATCTGGTTCATTAATGCTCCCTTGGCGACAGATTTTCCCAAATCTTGCCCATAAAGCTCGTCTTAACTGCCTGCCGCCCGCTCCATTTGGTCTCAAGTAGAGCATCACATGGTGAATAGTGACTCCAATGGTCACTTTCTGGCCAACCTGCGCAGCATCGCAACCCCCCTTGCGCGGTCACAGACCTTGTGACACTTTACTCCTATGCGCAACTCTAACATCGCGTAGCTCCCGGGAAGAGTACTTGTAGTCTTGTGCCTCCTTTCAACTGCCTAGAGTGCTAAGACTATACTTCCCACAACTAGTCAGGTGTCTACACCACTTGTATAGGGTGTCAACCGATCATTCATCACTTTTCCTGGAAAGCATCTGCCTTTTATTGTTACTGGCTGCATTGTGCACTTTATCATTTGCAGTGTGCCACCATGGGTGATTCGTTTTGTAATATGTGGTCCAAGCAAAGGCATCAAGTTTATCAACTCTTGTCGATAGTCCCAAAATTCGTCAATGTGATCGTGTGCACCGTGTTTTTATCACCTTGGTTTCCTTATCAAGAAAATCCTTCTTTATTTCATCCTCAAGCTTCTTGACTTCCGCTTCTAGTAGAGCGCTTTTCTCTCTTAATCACGCCCTTTCCTTCCTATGTTCTTGGAGCCTAATATCACCCTTTCAGATTTCTTCCTTAGGTCCGAAGAGATCTGCTTCATTCGGCTGCGCGACCCCTTCTTCGAGGGCTCCGCGAGCCTTTGTATCTACCAGTGCCACTATGCGCGGACTAGGCATTTTATACTCTATGGTGATTACAGTGTTCACTCCATACTCTAGCCTCGAAGGCACCTACTCTATTAGTTTCTTGCACATGGTTCTATTAGCCCATAGAATCGCTGCTACGAACAGGTCCCAATCAGTCTACTGCGCATTGTGTACTTTGTTCAGCGCTTTGCATACTTTGTTAAAGGCTTTTAAGTGGATAACCTTCTGTGAACTTGGTCTTTCCATACTTCGTGGTTCCAACCAGAGGGGTCGTTCACGTCATTTCCTTGCCCGCACCTGCTTACTAACCATGTCTCCTAACGCAAAGGCTGTGTGCATCTGCACAGGTTTCGTACCATATGCCTGTATCCATCTGGATAGGTGGGCATGTGAACCATTTCGTCTGGGAATCTTCTATATTAATCGCATCTAAGGCTTCCAAAACCATATGCGCATCATTCTCCTTCATTCGCGCGAGTCTCTGAAGCTTCCTTGGTGCGTGCCCCACCACCTTGTAGGCGTAGCTCGCAGTACCCATTTCAAAGCCTCGAAGCGTTGCTGTTCCGACACCTCCCTTTCGAATCTATTCAGGAATTCATCTACTGCGCTTAACCCATCATACATAGGCAGATCCCTTACCTCCGTTGATACGCAACGCAACGATCTTGTCATAATGTTGTAGTTCAACGTGGTAACCTCATGTAACCAGTTCTGCCATCGTTTTATCTCCTCGTCAGAATTCGATGTACAGGAGCTTTCATGCTCACATGAGATTCGTCCATCCGTGGTTGGATTTACCCAATCTTGCTCTCGTGCGGTTATCTTGTAGATGCAATCCAAGTCATTGTTGCTTTCATAGTGACACACTACCTCCGTGTAGCACGATCCTTCTACAGGGTCCAAAGGTACAACTACACGCAGAGACTTTTTCTCAAAAATCATCTTACGCTTCTTCAGATTTATCACCCCATTCATATCAGTGGCCCAATCTATCCCTAATAGTGCAGGGTAGGGATTATTGTCATCAACAATCTCTATCACTTCAAAATTTGCTAGCATGCTTGCTCCTTCAATATCCACTATGATTCCCTGTAATCTTCCCATAGGTAGGATATTTTGCTAGTTTTCCATTTGTAGTTGGATAGGAGACCATTGCAGCGTAGGCCTTCCCATGCGCTCCCATGTCTGCTTCGACAGAACATTCACATCTGATCCTAGGTCCATAATCACTTGGTCCATCTCATATTCTCCAATCTACGCGGTCAATCTCATCTCCCTTCCTGTCCCCATCACATGCTTTCCAATCTTTCGGGCTACGCGCGGTTCTCCTAGTGCGGTCCCAGTGCATCTATTTATGAGTTCCTGCAGCCCCTTTACCGCCTTGATGTCATGCAACAACTTCAAGCATGTTTCCAGGAATGTTGTGAGCATCGATGGGTCCATTTCTGGCTTCGGTCTGTCTTTCTTCCTGAAGTGGAGGCATCAGCAAAGCTCTTCCTGGCTTCCATGAAGGTTTCCTTAGCGCACTCCAAATCAAACTCTTGTTCTTTCATTGGAGCCTTGCGAACCCAAGTACTCTCTTCAGGCTACTTTCCTTTGTCATCCCCTGTCGTAATTCCACTTCGGAGCATAATATTCACGTTAGGGTCTTCCTTGTGCAGCTCAGACCTCATCATTTGCAGGTTCTGAGTTGGGGGAGGTTGGAGCGCTCCTTTATCGTGTAGCCTCGCTATTAGTGTGGGACAATACTCTGTCTTATGATCAAATAATGTACAATACAAACATGAGGGATGCGTTGGATTCATACAATCGTGGGTATAGTGTCCTGGCCCTCTGCGATTGTAACATATCAACTGTCCGCGACCTCTTCTAGGTCCTCATCCACCTCGGCCTCGTCTGTGCCCCTGAAATCTGGTTCACACCATCCTTTCATTCTAGTCAAGGGGATGCATTTCGGCTTGAACTCTGTAGGCGGGAGTCCCATCCATTATCAGCTCATAACTTCTACAGGTGTGCTCATCATGTCCCACTGATCTACATAAATTACAGAGAAATTGTTGTGAATTTTGCATGTACTTCTTCAACAGATGGCAGTTGTCCATAACATGCTTTCCTCCTATTTGACAAATCGTGCACCACAATGCAGGTGTCGTGCTAGGTCCTTCTTGTGCCTTCGATCTCAATGGAATTGGTCCTCCTCCTGCGAGGTTATTCACAAACACCGGGCAGTGGTCCTTGTCATGTCCCTAACCCTTTCACTTTACACGCCATACCTCATCGCACACTTCTGGCCGAGCTGTCTTGTCCTGTTTCAGACTCTACATCTCAAGGCACAAGTTTTTCAACTGTGCATGGATTTGCTAAACTCCCAGGTTAGGATCTTGTATTAGGGTTTCATGTAGCCTCATCACGATCTCCAATGCTTCGGCCTGAGTCATTAGCCTCTGTTATGACAACACGTTTCTTAAATGCAGCGTTAGCGATGCTACAAACCATTCGCGATGTTGTCCATTCGTCAAAGTCATGTTAGGTTCATGAATTGTGCACTTCAGTCTCTAATCCAACTCCCAAGGAGTCTCGCTTGGTAGCATCATGATTTCCTTGAACCCAATGATCAACTACGCCTCTGACTTCATTATGCTAAATTCCTTGTTCAACGCAGTTTGGATGTCTGGATCCCTGCATTCGGATTGTCATTCGAATGCTTAATGTACAAGGCTAGTGCATGATCCTGCAAAGCGCTGACCAATGTTGCTTTCTTTATATTATAATCTGTGACTCCCTATGCCTCCCATACAACTTTTATCACGAACCAAAACTAGTCCAGATCTTCATTTCCTACTCCCTTGAACACAGGCAACTTTATTGCACTTGCCATATTAACTCGCGGTGGTGGCGGAGGTGGTATGGGTGAAGATGGGGGTGAAGATGATGAAACTGGCGATGGTGTGGGTGGGGGTGGTATGCGTGGAATCCTCTGCCTTATCAATTGACCACACTTCTTGGTGAGACCTTCGCGAACTCTTCCTCATCCCCTCGCAGAGGTGAAATCAAGGGGATAGTTTCTAGTTCCGCACTACCTTTGTTTCTGTAAATTATCCCACTTCGCATAGCCCCAAACATGAATTTATTCGCATAATCCTCTTTTCACACAATAATATTTTAATCCAAGTTTTCAAAGACTTAACATACTTACCTCGTGGTCCTTTGAGGAAGCATCGCTCTGCGTCACTGTGGCTGACTGAAGTATCTACCGCGAATTCAGTGATGAATCCTCCTATAATTCAATTGAGCTAGTGATCAACAGCACGCGCGATCTTATCCTTTGATGCTTCCAATCTGTGCACCAATTCTGGACTCCACACAATAGGTCTATGGAACTTGCATCTTCCTTGGCTATCTGCTAGCTTCGTGATCCACTTGTATAGCTCAGTCGGGAAAGATGTGAAGAAAATTTCGTGGATCTCTGTGTATAAGTAGCAGTCTAACGACTCTTCTTTTTATAGTTGCAGATTCCTGTTCTCTTGCGCCGTGAACTCGTGAATCTTCCTATCCAACCAATCTTCAATTCCTTTCTTTGTTGGATTCTAGTGATATGACATCAAACATCTCTATGCAGATCCTGGTCTCGATAATGAAACCATTTGTTGGCTTATAGGGGCCTGATCAGGTTCGGAGTTAATTAGCCAAACAAATCCTTGTACTATTGGCCCTTTTGGTAACAGTCCATGGAGCATAGACTGACTTCTCACCCGAAGTAGTATCGGGGGGTGCTGGAACCAGGTTTTCGCACCCTTGAGATGTCTGAGGGGTTGATTCGGTCCAAATGTTAGTCCATGCACGCAGGTTACTTCGCGCACTCCCCTGGCCTTTTCACCCTAATATATTCGCCTTCGCGTAGCCCTAACCAAGGGTTGTGGGGCTTCCACGCTGCTCGAGTCATGGTCTGCACTATTCCCCTAAGTCACACCCCAGATCTTACTTTTATTCTTACACCAATTAGTTATCTTCATGCAAATGGATGCCTTATGTTATATTTATTTATACGACACATTCATATGAGTTCGTGCAATAAATAAATAGTAAACTTGTAATTCATACCCAATAATACATAAAACAGGAAAAGATACACAAAAATATGATAAAACTTCTCTTTATTGATGCTTCCAATGGTTACAGACTCGACCTTCCCTGCACACTCAGCTGCAGGGGTCCGTGCACTCAGCTGTGGACTTATACTAGGCCTCTGCGCACACAGCTACAGAGCCTTCTCCTACTCTACAACCCAAAGACACAACTTCCACTTCGACTCAATCAATTCCTTAGACTCATTATTCTTCCTTCAATTCGATGTCTTTTTACACTTAGAGCCTCTCTCTATTTATACAATCCCATGGTCCGCTGACCATGGGAAGATCTTTCAAGCTGACATTACATTAAAAAACCAAGGGTGAACAACCCTATGACTCTATTATGACTTCGTACTCCGTGCCCACAAATCGCAGAGTCTTTGTAATGGGCTTGGTCAAAACTTGGGCTTTAAGCCCCAAAACATGCCTTGGGGGGGATTCCACACCCAACACCTAACTAGGGGCTTGACCCTACCTCAAAAGCTCAAGTATCCAACCGAATATTTCATAGATATTTCTCCTCCAAACTGGCTCATAACCATGCAAGAATATCTCGGCCAACACTCTTTCCTATAGAAATATTTCAACTTGGACCAGGCACTCTAGGACTGTGGCCATATCTTTCCTTTCTGACAGATGCACTTGGATGTGACTCAACCTTCTTTGCATCCTATCATGACCCTTACACTAGGGCACTCTAGGGCTACATCTTTGACCTCTTCTTGATCAAGAAAATTCCCTCTTACTTGATTTCATTTAGCCTCTCCTAGGCCTTCTTTAAATAACTTATTCTAAGCTTCTTAGGAACCCTCTAGAACTTGGGGGTTTTATCCACTTAGACTTAGGATACATTTTTTTTTTCTTTTAGAATTTTAAACCCCATCTGGGTCTAAAACCCCTTTACTTGGGTTCTTTGTACACAAACTCCTTTTGTGACCAAACTTCACACAAACCCTATATCTAGGCTTGTGTATTACCTCACAAGCTACACAAATCAACATCATGGCTATGGAAAATCCTTTCTCATGAATTTATTCCATCTTACTCGGCTTCATCTAAGTACATATGCGACTTGGTGAGTGGTAGCATTACTGACATTTCATATGGTGGAAAAGAAGTTAGGTTGACCCCAAAAGGAATACGTTTAAGTTGCATAGGGGTCCTATCCTAGTGATGAGGATGAAATTCGATGAGGTCTTAGGAGTTTTAATCTTGAAAATTATAACTCAAATGCAAATTTTAAATATCATATTTCTTTCCTAACTTGAATTGAGGCATAAACCTTTGAATAGATCTCAGATCCATCATGTAGAGCACATATTCATATGATGAAATTATCATCAAATTCTTCCATAAAATGAAAATATTTACTAATTCACCCCATCCAACTATCAATAGAGTACATACAAAAATTTATCAATGTTAATCCACTATCCAACAAGCCAAAAATTCAATCTTCATGAAGCACATTAGAGCAAGGAAACTTCCCTCACACACCCTCAACCTATGACAATTTATATCTTCAAGCTCACCTAAACTAAGTGTAAGTCCACTCATCAAACCATGAATCTATTTTTCCACTAGAATATTAGAGTGTTGACCCAAAATGCAAGAAATTCAACAAAAAATGAATCACGCATCAAGAATAAATATTTCCAGTAACCAAAAACAAAACAAACATCTTTTCCTTTGTATATAGGTCTATGGATGCATCTTACATGCTAGCATTGGAGTCTCCTTATATTTTCCTGATCTAGTGACCAAGTCAATTACAAATCAACCACCCATTTTCTGCATATGGACATTCAAATCTTAGGAATTCACTTATTTGGAATGTTTCCAATAGCTCACCTAGTTGATAAAGGGTAAGCTATGTTGGAGAATGCAATAGGGTAGCTATTAATTCAATTTATCCTTAATATTAATAATTTCTTGTGAAATTTATTTATCTTCTTGTGTTTCTTTATTAGATGTTCTTCACCAAATAATTATCAAGTACAAAAATGATAAAGACAATGGACACAAAAATTAGGCTGCAAGCGAGGGAAAAACCTAAAAAATCTCTTCTTTTCTTATAGAATTGACTTCGAATGAGAAAACCAAGGCCCAAATCTCAATACCAAAGCCTTCTCCAACCCCAAGTCAACCCTTCAATAATCCCTTCCAATTATGTCAAAGTTCAACAAAGTCAACAAGAGTCAAACCCTTCTAGAACTGCACCAAACTCAAAATTTTGGCCCCTGAATTCAATATTTTGAACATGTAGTACGTCTGCAACTTCGACCCTTCAAAAAACTTAGAATCTTCACAAGTGAGGGATAAAACTAGGGAAAACCTTGACCAAAACCTTGATTTTCCTTCTGTTAGTCCTTACAATCTCCTAGGCTAAAAAGGAAATCGACAAGGGTAATCTCAAACCAATTTAGCTCAGTAGATAGCCCTACTGAGCATAAGAGGGATCTCTCTAAGTCTCTTATCAATGATATGACTTTAAAGCAAATGAATCTTATGCTAGATATATATATTTGTTTGTGAAAAATTTGTTTTTTAAAGGGTTTGCTGAACTTAGGGTTTGGGGCCACAAGTAGGTCTAGGCCATGGGAATACAAGAGCAAGCATAAGAAGGAGCTAGATGTCGGAAGCCATGGTGTAATTGGAGTATTATTTCAGTGTAGTATAGAGGATATATAAAAGAAGAAAATAATGAGCATTAAAAGATGATTTCATTAGCTTAAGAAGACAAAACATAAAACCATGAAACCTAGATAACAGAGCTTGATAATAAAAGAATTTTGAGTATCTTATCACAAGGTATTCATAAAGAGAAGAAATATAATGTATGAAAATATGTTTAGACCATGATAAAACAAAAGAGTGAAGCAAAAACACCATGAACTCACTGTGTTAGAGTTCCTTGAAAATAGCTGCAACCTGTATCTGTATTAGCTGAAAGATGATTACAATGCAAGCCTTCCTTTACAAAAAGTTCAACCCTCTTCTCCTGAGGTGAAATAGTATTTATAGACTCTCTTGACCTCTTTCCCACCTTCAGGAGTTGAACTCCTTGGTGGAGGAACTGAATCCAATATTCTCTCAACCAATAGGTGAGAGTGAGAAGGTGTAACTCAAACACGTCATGAAGAGTTTGATTAGGAGTTTTATTCTTTTATGAGGCCAAATTAACATCAAAAGCAACCTATGATATGCATTTATTCATGCCTACATCACATAGCCTCGTAACTTGTGCCATTACAAAGAGAATCTTGAATTTGACCAAGTTTGACTAGAAACTAAAAAATTTACATGGTGAAATTTTACAAATAAAAACACAGAAAATGCAGAAGCGCAGTTCCAACTTTGATCTGATTTTCAGGTGGCTTCCAGGGGTAAAAATGAAAATATGAGAGAACGGTCAACTAGCCTTTCAAGTCTATTTCCAATAACAGTTTGAATTTTTGAATTTGGAGCACGAGAAGAACTTCACAAATCCATTCTCCCAAGGTCACTCCACAAGCGTAGCGCCTGCCAAAAAATGGTCCAAAATGCTAGTTTTTTGCGACTTTTTTGCCTTTTTCTCCCAAACTAAACCACCTCTGCAAAATCTGGGCAATGGGGTTTTAGAGGATGCCAAGAAATTTCCAAAAATATAAACTTTTCTTCAAATGGATGCCTAAGGAAAAAGCGTAGTGCCTTGGACAGGCCAATTTCTTGAATTTAGACGAAAAATTCTCAAAAAACACAAAATGCTCAGAATTGGCTCAAAATTGGAGGGAAGGTGTAAAAATGAGTATGTTAAAGCATCGTGGATGCTTTAGAAAGCATCTCCAAGTTTCCCTCGCCCTTTTGCTCCTTTTTGGTCTCCTTGAGCTTGTTTTTGAGCTGTTTCACTTTGACATTGGCGATCATGTGTTGAGCTTGATAATAATATGCCATATGTATGAGCATTTGATTATCTGTATTTGCCTTCTCCAGGAGCATTTCCAAATTTTAATTCACCCTGTTGAGCCAATATTCTTTATCCTGATGTACTTCAAGGGAAATCCTCTCTTCTAGGTCAAGGTCTTCATTTAGCAATATTTGCTTTTGTTCCTCTTGCAAAGCTTCTTTGAGACCTCTGGTTTTTGGTATTTTCCTCTTTCCTTTACCCTTTGATCCTTCAGGTTCACTTGATTCTATGATATCTTTAACTTTTCTAATCTTTTGTAATAACTTAGCTTTTTCCTTTTCCAAGATCAACTCTTTTGCCTTGAGTTGACTGTTTTCTTGTTCTAAGAATGATATAATGAACTTAGCTCTTTCCATGTTTATTTCTAGCTCATTGATTTGGTAGTCCTTGTCCCTGATTGTCTGTTTCATGATTGAAATCTCATCTTCCTCTTCTAGATCAACGATCTCAAATTCATGCTCAACTGTCTTCTTACCCTTTGCTGCTGATGCCTACTTTGCCGATGAAGAAGGCTTGGTCCCTTTCTCTTTGTGAGAAGAAAACGCAAGCCTATGCCCTTTCTTATACACTTTGGTGACCTCTGGCCTAGGTAGCTGAATCTTCTCCGTTGGTCTTCTAGATGACCCCATCTATACTTGTTGTTTTAGTGCGCTTGTGGATTGAGATGCTGCATTTTCCTCATGCCATTTTAGAGCTGTTTCTAAGAAGGCTTCCCAAGTCATACCCCTCTATGCCAACTAATGAAGGACAATGGTTTTGATGAGATTATGATGATACAAGCTTGGAGAGTGCTCTTTGTCCTTCAACTGTATCTTTTCAGACATTTTTGAAATACTCCTGAACAAATAATTGCACATATTGAGTGGCTTTTGAGATGTGAAGTGCATCAAGAGGCGAATGTGATATGCATACAACCTTGAGAATCTACCTTCACAGGTAAAGAACCTCATGATGGTCTTCATTAAAGGAGCATACTTCTCAAGCAAATATCTGAAAGTCATAAGTTGAGTATGTGTGTCTATGTATGGAGTCTTTAAGAAGGGTTTGTAGTTTTCAAGATCTAGATTCATTCCTTTGAACCATTATTTTCCATTGTCTGGTAAACCAGTTGCTAGTGAGATGGAGGCCATTGAGAAGCTAAAATCAAAACCAGCAATGACAACAGTCTCCCCTTTCAAATGTTTAGCCACCCAATCTGTCAACTGCTCATAAAACCCTACTTCACTTACTCTTTTGAAAAATTCCAAACAGTGAACATCTTCAAAACATTGTTTGATGAAAGGATAGGAGTTGATCTGATTGCAATTTGATGGTTCATATATGAGAATCTTCCCTCCTTTGTGCTAATTCTTTCTCTCTGGTGAAGAATCCATCTCCTTGATGATACAAAATCCTAGTAGCAGGAAGTGAAATAGCTGTGAGGTGAGTATGAAAATGAAGTGATATATGAGGGATGTTGACAAAATGATGAGAGGGCTTTGTGAAAGATGAAATGGCTTTGAGAAACTGATGGAAATGATTGTGGAAGATGGTGAACAAATGTGCTTCTGGTGAGTGAGACCAAGAAGGTTTTATGATGTGATTTTGCCAAAATAACTCTAGGAATGAGCTAGGGTTTTGTTTTTTAGTGTTTAAACTTGATTTGTAGGTGGATGACTAATCAAGATGACTTTTCATGCATGTGTGGAGGTGTAGAAAGTCAATTTATATGTTTAGGAGATAAAAAATTGTGATGACCATTTCTACCCTAGCATTTCCCATGGCATTTTTGTTACAAACCCTAGCTTGAGATATAATCAATATGGAATGCAGATGGGAAAGCAAAAATTCAAGGAAAATGATGTACTTACTTGTTCCTCAACCTTAGAAAGCAATTTTAACAAGTTTGAAAGAAAAAAAATTGAAATTTGGGTGGTTTTCGGGCACTCTGTCCTGCGCGCAGCACCAAAGCGCATCGTAGTTCTCCTACGCGTAGCACCTGCTTCAGAAGCACAACGCAGTGTATCTACGATCAACGCCTGCAAATTTTGGCCAAATTCTCCTAGGGAAATGATTTTTTTTTTTTTTTAAAGCGAGTAGGCTCGATGATGAAGAGTGAATGAGAGGTGAATGAAAAGGTATTGAGTCATTTTTAGTTTATATAGGGGTGACTTTTTCACTTTTTCCAAAAAGAGAAAAGAAACTAATCCTCTTTTCTGAACTGATTTCACTTTTATGAAGGAAACTTTTACCTCGCCTTTGCAAATATGTTTTTTTCATCTCCTGAATGCTAGTGCTTTCTTCTGCTGAAACTTTTTGATGCTATGAAAATGAAAATAAACCATGTTTCATTTCTTGAACTCTTTGCTTTGTCAATTTGAATTATTTATGACTTTTTATGAAAATGGTGGACCTTGGGGACCCTTTTGATCTAATGGATGACTTAAGACCTAATGAAATGATAATGAAGACTTGACCAATTTTCATGGTATATGACAAGAAACTAGCATGAGGGAAATTTCAGACAATGACTCTATCTTGGACTGACCATCTAGTGACCAAATTTGCTGTGTAAACCTAGTGACAAAAAAATTTGAGGATGAAAGCCTGAAATGACCATGGTAAAAGAATTTTTTGATCCAGGTGACAAGCTAACAAGACTGGCACTAACATTGGCTCCAACTAGGGATGGCAGCTCCTTGGAGGTGTCAAGAACACCGTAGACCAAGTAGTCTTATTCATTGGGCAAATGGAGTCACATGCATAAAAATTGATTTTTTGACTGACAAAAGAACTAAAAAGATAAAACCAATACTGACTGAAAGAGCCTTAGGGACTTCACTTCTTGCTTCAAACTCTAATGACAGTTATCTAAAATGCTAGAAGTAAAATACACACCAAAATGTACAATGATGATGACCTTTCTGGATTTTTTAGACATAGTAGTGCTTGAGAAGCCTACCATTAGTTGCCCCTCCTGAATAGTCTCTTCCATCCATCTCTTCCAACAAGAAATCATTCTTTCCTCTGAATGCAGAAATTTTGTATGGTCCCTTCCATAAGTTCTCAAACTTACCATGTTTTCCCTTGTCCTCATTTCTGGCATCCCACCAAAGGACTACATCTTCCAAATTGAAATTGTTCTCCTTGGTTTTGAGATATAGATCTTTTTGATTTTCTCTTGGAGTTTGGATGTGTTCTGAAAAACTTCCTCTCTTGCCTGCTGTAAGTGAATCATTTGGTTTATCCTCCTTTCTATGTCATTAGTTTCACTATCCAATTCTTGTAGGATTTTCATTATTGGGACAGCAAGAGATGAAGGAAATACTGTGTCAATTCCATATACCAGCTAAAAAGGAGACATACCTATTGACCTTTTGGTGCTGACCCTGTCCACCCACGAAGCATTGATGAGTTTTTTATGCCAATTCTTCTTGTTTGCTTCCAAGACCTTCTTGATGATGTTGATCAGAGATTTGTTGGAAGATTCAACCAAGCCGTTCCCTTGTGGATGATATGAAATAGAGTGTCCTAGCACAATATGATATTTGGCACAGAAATCCACCATTATTTTTTATTTGAAAGCAGCAAGATTATCTGTTATTATTTTCTGTGGGCAGCCAAATTTAGACAATATATTAGATTTCAAAAATTGAATAATGACAAAATTAGTAGCTTGCCTGGTTGGGATATCTTCAATCCAATTTGTAAAGTAGTCGATGGTTGTTAATATCCATTTGTGTTGTGCTGAAGATGATGGATGGATTTCGCCAATGAAATCAAGGCCCCACTGCTGGAAAGGAGTTGAAATCAAAATTGGTTGTAATGGTAATGGCAGAAGTTTCCTCTTTCCTTGAAAAATCTGACACTCATGGCAACTCATGACTGTTTTGTATGTATTAGAAAAGAGGCTGGGCTAATAGAAACTAGCCCTTAAGATCTTGTTTGCTATAGTTTTCCAAAAATGATGACCTCCACAATCTCCCTTATGAAAATCCTTCATTACATCTTTAGCTTCATTCTCTATTAAACAACTTAGCAACACACCTTCAGGATCTTTCCAAAATAAAATACCATCAAGAATACAATATTTTGAAGCTTTGAGTTTCAGTGATCTAACTTTACCTTTGGGAAATTCCAAAGGAGGATTCAAGCGCTGCAGGACATAGATAATGTTGGCGTACCAAGGAGACGACATGAACATATCAGACACTTTCATGAAAGGGTCTTTTTCTTCTAATTCTTCTGATAGGGCAGCCATCAAATTAATATCTAGTGCATGTAGATTTGATTCTGCCATAAGCTTGGCTAACCCTTGTCCTTTGATGAGCTTTGTAGGTTTCATCTCCAGGTCATATTCTAACATTGTTGCAATCCGTTTTCCTCTTCTGCCTTCTGGATCTGTTTGTACAAGAATTTATTTTACTGCTGCAATAGGGACATAAGCAATAGTATGTGAATGTAGAATATAAACCCTGAAATCTTTGAGGGCCTTTACCAATGTCAATTCCTGTTTTTCAATAATATTGTATTTCAATGCTGCATCTCTTATAGTGCGACTGAAGAATGCTATAGGCTGCTCATTTTTCTGATCTTTTTTCTGCAATAGGACTGCTACTAGTGTGTGCTCAGAAGCAAAAGAAAAAATGATGAAATCTGAACTATAATCTGGGCTAATTAGAATAGGAGCAATAGATAATGCAAAATTTATGGCATGAAATGATTTCTTAGCCTCTAAATTCCACTTTACCTCACTGTCCTTCTTCAACATATTTGTCATTTCCTTCATGTGCTTAGCTAGATTAGGAATAAATCTCCTCAAAAAATTGATTTTCCCATTAAATGATTGAATCTCTTTCTTGTTCCTAGGGAAGTCTAATTGCTGAATAGCCTCAACTCTGGTAGGATCAATGCAGATGCCATCTTTAGAGATGATGTATCCTAGTATCTTACCTTCTTCCATGGCGAACAAGCTCTTCTTTGGGTTAAGTGAGATGCCAAATTTTCTGCATTTCTGAAAAACAATCCTCAAGTGATGCAAATGATCTTCATTAGATTTTGAAAATACTGTTAGATCATGAACATAAATAACTAGAAATATATCTTTTTCATTTGTAAATGCTATATCCATAGCGCACTGAAAGGTAGCTCCTGCATTCTTCAGCCCAAAAGGCATCTTGGCATACATGAATGTACCTCATGGCATTGTGAAGGTTGTCTTGAGATGATCGTCTTTGTGTACCATAATTTAATTGTACCCAAAGTATCCATCAAGAAATGACATCCTAGAGGATCCCACCACTTTCTGAAGTATGTGGTCCATCTTAAGCAGGGTATAGTTGTCTTTCACTGACACCTTATTAAGATTTCTGAAATCAATGCATAGATGAATTTCCCCGGTCTTTTTTCTCGCAGGTACTAAATTAGACATCCATTCAGAAAACTGAATGGGAACAATTATTCTAGACTTTTAAAGTCTATTTACCTTTTTTTCAATTGATGGCAGCAACTTGGGGTTGATTCTTCTCAATTTCTGGCGAAATGGTTTCTGATATGGCTTTATAAGAATGGTGTGATGAATGATACTCTTATCATAAAATTTCGGATCTGAGTAATCCCAAGCAAATGCATCCGAAAAACCATTCATTAAAGACATGTACTTTTGTTTTGTTTCAGGAGATAGAGACTTTTATAGTTTGACCAATTTAGGATTTTCAGTTGTGCCCATGTTAACATCTTCTACTCCTTTTTCAGTAGGAACCATGGTGGGCTTCTTGGTGATATCATCCTTATCAAATAACTCTTCCAAAGGCACCAAGCCTCTTGGAATGTTGTTTTCCTTGAGTTGTAAAACTTTAGTGTCGGCTGAATGAGTGTGGGAATCATGAAGATTGTACACATCATCAATGTGAGAATTATGAAATTCTCCTTCCAACTGCAGAAAACTATTGATTTGCTTATCATCACCAAATACTTGCCAAAACCTCATGTTATCTGGAATAGCTGGTAATGCTTAACATGGATGGAGTATTTATGATTAGAATGAAAAGGAATTTTCACCATACTGGCTGCAGTGGCAAGTGAATCAACTATGAGATTTTGAGTTCTAGGAATAAGAGATAATGTATATTCTGGAAAAGTTTTGAGAATATCAAGTACAACATTGTGATAAGCTCTCATTCTTGGGTGTTTGGCCTGGTATTCCCCTTTGACTTGCTTGATCACTAACTCAGAGTTACCATAAACAAAAATATTTTTTTCTCCCAACTTCTTCAGAATTTCGAGGCCAACAATCAATGCCTCATATTCCACTTCATTATTCGAACATTCAAATGCCAGCTTGTAAGAACTCATTATCACATTTGGAGGGACTTTGTTTGGCTGATGTAATGGCCCAAGTATCCAAACACCAATTCCTGCTCCTTCTCTTCCTGATGCACCATCAAACTCCATAGTCCAAAGACCATTTTCTTCTTCTGGAAAAAGAATTTCTAAAATATGATTTTTTTGATTTTTAGGATCTTGAATGTCTAGCTTAGAATTTTCTGTTTTCTACACTACTCCTTGAATCTCCTCAATAGGATTTGCGAGCTGTCTTGATTCTTCACCAATTTGTCTACTTTTTGCTATGTTAGTTTCATGTATGCTGCTCATTAGGTTAGGAACTTTTGAAATTTCTACTAATTGACTTTATTCATCAACAGAATCCATATCACTAAACAGAATGAAAGAGTCAAGATCAGTATGAACAACATGTATAGGATGATTGATTGGCTTGTCTTTACTACTGATCATAAATTTCATCTTCTTTTCTCTATAATGTTTCCAGAGCTGTCCAAAAATAGGGATAGTGGCATATGAAAAGTCAAGCTGTAGCATGCCCTTTAATTTTTCTCCCCAAGATCTTGAAAGCAACATGTCGAACCTAGGAGCAATATTGGCCACTACAACATCCATAAGTACATTTTTGGCTAGGATTTGATTTAAGGACACAACCAAGTCTTTAATAAGGCCAAGGAATTTCACTCTTCCAGAGTCAAAAGAATAAAGATCATGGTAAGGTCGGGTGATGCTCAGTCCTAGTTTATCCATGACGGCTTTAGGCATCAAATTATGAGAGGCACCAAAATCTAGCATAACATTATGAAGGATAAGGTCATGAAGTTTAAGACTCAGATAAAAAGGAGGAATTTCACTATCTTCAGGAGCTCCTTCTAAGGCTGGACCAAAAAGGATGGCTAGCTCATCATCAGCTACAATGACTGTATCAGACATTTGATCAATCCTAAGCATTCTTGCAATCTGGAATTTGTATTTGTCATTCCTTACCAATTCAGTGAGGGAAATGGCTATCTTTAAATTTGAAATTTCATTTTCCAAACTAAAAAGATTAGATTGCTTCTCTACCTCTTTTGAAGCACTGTCCTTCCTTTCTGTTTGGCCTTTATCTTGAGTTTCCTTCTTTTGGTTTTCAGTTTGCATTTCTTTGACCTTCCTCACATTGCTAGTGGAGCTTCATTAGTTCTATCCCGATTTTGTGTGACAATAGCTTTGTCTTTGTTCTGGCATGTAGGAGGGGATTCTTTGCTTGGTGCATCCTTTTGCAAATTTTGTCTTTTCTGAATTATAGTAACAGGCACATTTCTGTTTCTCAAACTGTACTACTTTTGGAGATGTCTGAGGGAATTTTGATATCCTCTTTGGTACTCTTCAGTCCTATTAGCCCACAGATCTTCGCTTGCAAGCACAAATTGCTGGTCATCTGGTATAAAAGAATCTTCAAAAAACTGATCTTCTTCAGTTAGGAAAGTAGGCAGTTCATCTTCTTGAAGAAGTGATTTGCTTCTACCATCTCCTCTTCGTCTTCTTCCTGGATTTCAGTATAGTTTTGCTAAAATGGAGCTTTCACCTGACCTTGAGGATCTAGATTTCCCTGCTCTCTCTGTCGATTTCTAAAATGTTGTTGCTGCTGTCCGCGAAAGTTAGGATTCCTCACTGACGATTCAGCTTGTCGATCAGTTACTGATATTTTATCCATCATCCTTTCCATAGTTTTTATCAGGCTGTCAAGATTTGCATCAGATGATGATATAGGTTCTTCTATGAAAACAACTCACTTTTCTGCCCTCTTTGGCTTTGATTTTGACTTCTTAATGAGTAGATTGGCTTCAACACTAATTGCATTCCGCTGCATTTATTCAAGAGTAGTTGGGTCTCTTTCTTTGAGCTAATAGGCCATATCTGGATTGAAAGCATCAGGATAATGAAGAATAGCTAAACTAGGAGGAGGTTTCATATCATCACGTATAGTATTGTACACTGTATTAAATATTGATGTGAATTCTTGAACTGTTTCATTGGGGCTCCTTTTCATTGAATTATATTCAACCAATATCTATAATGGATTTTTCTTCTCTTGCCAACGAGCTAGAAATAATTCAATCAGTCTTTGAGAACTGTTAATGGAATTTGCAGCCAGACTTCGAAACCATTTCTTGACATCTCCTGAGAAACTCTGAGCGATAATCCTCATTTTAGCATTCTCCTCATCAATTTCTTCTAAATCAATGAAGTTTGTTAACTTGTCAACATGCTGTTGAGCTGTGATTTCTGCACTTCCATCAAACAAAGGAAGTCTTTGACCATAATTCTGAGGCAAAGCAGTAAGTTGAGTAGGCAGTAAAAGAGGCGCAAATCTTGCCATGACTACTGGAGGAAGTGGAGGTGTTACAATGGGTGGTGTAAGTAAAGGTTGTGTTGAGGATGATGGAACTTTTAAAATGGGTTGTGGAGGCAAGGATGGAATGAACAGAGGAGGCAAGAAAGATGATGAAACTGAAGCCTTAGGAGATGTGGTAGATGAGCTTGGAGGTGTAAAAGAGGATGAAGCTGTGGATAAGTATTCAAGTTGATATTGAACAAAAGCTTTTTCGGTTGTGATTTGGAGTTGGTGAGCAAGGCTCTGAAGCTTATCAAAGTTTTACCACAGTTCATGATCAATCCTTGCAGACAAATATTCTGAAAAAAGAGAGTGAGTTTTAACCTTTAAAGGTTCTAGGTTGAAATATTCTAGTGTTGTATCAAAGATGCAAGAGTTAGACTTAGACCTGGTAAGTGATAATTCTATCTGCTCTTAGAATGGAATTTGCTCAAAGGCGAATAGTTTTTTAGGCAGAGAATTTGTTCTTTTAATTTTTTGAACTACACTTTTAATGATAGGTAGTCTAAGTTTTATGAGCAGTCTTTCAGGGTCTTCAACAATAAAGGGTGGATTTGGGTCAGTATTTGACCTGGTATGCCTTTTGGAAGCCAAAATGTATACACCCTAACTGATGAGATTTATGAATTCAGCCTATCTTAGGATACTGGAAACTGAGAGGTACAGAACTGCTCTTGAAAGCTCTTAAGATTTTTCCTAGGGATAATTTAACAATCGTTCTCCAGCAATTGCGCCAAAAATGTTAGTCCTTACAATCTCCTAGGCTGAAAAGGAAATCGACAAGGGTAAGCTCAAACCACTTCAGCTCAGTAGCTAGCCCTACTGATCATGAGAGGGATCTCTCTAAGTCTCTTATCAATGATATGACTTTAAAGAAAATGAATCTTAGGCTAGATATATATATTTGTTTGTGAAAATTTTGTTTTTTAAAGGGTTTGCTGAACTTAGGGTTTGGGGCCACAAGTAGGTCTACGCCATGGGAATACAAGAGCAAGCATAAGAAGGAGCTAGATGTTGGAAGCCATGGCTTAATTGGAGTATTATTTCAGTGTAGTATAGAGGATATAGAAAAGAAGAAAATAATGAGCATTAAAAGATGATTTCATTAGCTTAAGAAGACAAAACATAAAACCATGAAACCTAGATAACAGAGCTTGATAATACACGAATTCTGAGTATCTTATCACAAGGTATTCATAAAGAGAAGAAATATAATGTATGAAAATATGTTTAGACCATGATAAAACAAAAGAGTGAAGCAAAAACACCATGAACTCACTGTGTTAGAGTTCCTTGAAAATAGCTGCAACCTGTATCTGTATTAGCTGAAAGATGATTACAATGCAAGCCTTCCTTTACAAAAAGTTCAACCCTCTTCTCCTGAGGTGAAATAGTATTTATAGACTCTCCTGACCTCTTTCCCACCTTCAGGAGTCAAACTCCTTGGTGGAGGAACTGATTCCAATATTATCTCAACCAACAGGTGAGAATGAGAAGGTGTAACTCAAACACGTCATGAGGAGTTTGATTGGGAGTTTTCTTCTTTTATGAGGCCTAATTAACATCAAAAACAACCTATGATATGAATTTATTCATTCTTACATCACCTAGCCTCATAAATTGTGCCATTACAAAGATAATCTTGACTTTGACCAAGTTTGACTAGAAACTAGAAAATTTACCTAGTGAAATTTTACAAATAAAAACACATAAAATGCAGAAGCGCAGTGCCAACTTTGAGCTAATTTTTAGGTGCCTTCCAGGGGTAAAAATTCCAATATGAGAGAATGGTCAACGAGCCCTTCAAGTAGTTTTCATAATAGTTTGAATTTTGGAATTTGGAGCACAGGAAGACCTTCAAAAATCCATTCTCCCAGGGTCACTCCAGAAGCACAACGCCTGCCAAAAAATGGTCCAAAATGCTAGTTTTTTGTGACTTTTTTGCCTTTTTCTCCCAAAATAAACCACCTCTGCAAAATCTGGGCAAATGAGTTTTTAGAGGATGCCAAGAAATTTCCAAAAATATAAAATTTTCTTCAAATGGATGCTTGAGGAAAAAGTGCAGCGCCTTGGACAGGCCAATTTTCTGAATTTAGACCAAAAATTCTCAAAAACACAAAATGCTCAGAATTGGCTCAAAATTGGAGGGAAGGTGTAAAAATGAGTTTTTTAAATATTCATGGATGCTTTAGCAAGCATCTCCAAGTTTCCCTCATCCTTTTTCTCTTTTTTGGTCTCCTTGAGCTTGTTTTTGAGCTGTTTCACTTTGACATTGGCGATCATGTGTTGAGCTTGATAATGATGTGCCATGTGTCTGAGCATTTGATTATCTCTATTTGCCTTCTCCAAGAGCTTTTAAAAATGTTCATTCACCTTGTTGAGCCAATATTATTTATATTGATGTACTTCAAGGGCAATCCTCTCTTCTAGGTCAAGGTCTTCATTTAGCAATATTTGTTTTTGTTCCTCTTGCAAAGCTTCTTTGAGACCTCTAGTTTTTGGTCTTTTCCACTTTCCTGTACCCTTTGATCCTTCAGGATTGCTTGATTCTATGATCTCTTTACCTTTTCCAATCTGCTGCAATAACTTAGCATTTTCCTTTTCCAAGATAAACTCTTTTGCCTTGAGTTGAGTGTTTTCTTGTTCTAGGAATGATATAATGAACTTAGCTCTTTCCATGTTTATTTCTAGCTCATTGATTTGGTAGTCCTTGTCCCTAATGGTCTGTTTCATGATTGAAATCTCATCTTCCTCTTCTAGATCAATGATCTCAAATTCATGCTCAGCTGTCTTCTTACCCTTTGTTGCTGATACCTGCTTTGCCAATGAAGAAGGCTTGGCCCCTTTCTCTTTGTGAGAAGAAAACACAAGCCTATGCCCTTTCTTATACACTTTTCTAACATTGGGCCTAGGTAGCTAAATCTTCTCTGTTGGTCTGCTAGATGACTCCATCTCCACTTGTTGTTTTAGTGTGCTTGTGGACTGAGATGCTGCATTTTCCTCATGCCATTTTAGAGCTGTTTCTAAGAAGGCTTCCAAAATCATACCCCTCTCTGCCAACTAATGAAGGACAATGGTTTTGATGAGATTATGATGAAACAAGCTTGGAGAGTTCTCTTTGTCCTTCAACTGTATCTTTTCAGACATTTTTGAAATACTCCTGAACAAATAATTGCACATGTTGAGTGGCTTTTGAGATGTGAAGTGCATCAAGAGGCGAATGTGATATGCATACAACCTTGAGAATCTACCTTCATAGGTAAATAACCTCATGATTGTCTTCATTAAAGGAGCATACTTCTCAAGCAAATATCTAAAAGGCATAAGGAGAGTATGTGTGTCTCTGTATGGAGTCTTTAAGAAGGGTTTGTAGTTTTCAAGATCTAGATTCATTCCTTTGAACCATTATTCGCCATTGTCTGGTAAACGAGTTGCTAGTGATATGGAGGCCATTGAGAAGCTAAAATCAATACTAGCAATGATAGCTGTCTCCCCTTTCAAATGTGTAGCCTCCCATTCTGTCAGCTACTCATAAAACCCTGCTTCACTTACTCTTTTGCAAAATTCCAAATAGTGAACATCTTCAAAACATTGTTTGATGAAAGGATAGGGTTGATCTGATTACAATCTGATGGTTCATATCTGAGAATCTTCCCTCCTTTGTGCTGTTTCTTTCTCTCTGGTGAAGAATCAATCTCCATGATGATACAAAATCCTAGCAGCAGGAAGTGAAATAGATGTGAGGTGAGCATGAAAATGAAGTGATATATGAGGGATTTTGACAAAATGATGAGAGGGCTTTGTGAAAGATGAAATGGCTTTGAAAAAATGATGGAAATGAGTGTGGAATATGGTGAAAAAATGTGTTGCTGGTGAGTGAGACCAAGAAGGTTTTATGATGTAATTTTTACAAAATAACTCTAGGAATGAGCTAGGGTTTTGTTTTTTTAGTGTTTAAAGTTGATTTGGAGGTGGATGGACTAATCAAGATGACTCATCATGCATGTGTGGAGGTGTAGAAAGTCAATTAACATGTTTAGGAGATAAAAAATTGTGATGACCATTTCTACCCTATCATTTCCCATGGCATTTTTGCTACAAACCCTAGCTTGAGATATAATCAATATGGAATGCAGATGGGAAAGCAAAAATTCAAGGGAAATGATGTACTTACTTGTTCCTCAGCCTTAGCAAGCGATTTGACCAAGTTTGAAAGAAAAAAGTTTGAAATTTGCGAAAATTTGGGTGGTTTTCGGGCATTCTGTCTTGCGCGCAGCGCAGTTCTTCTACGCGCAACACCAAAGCGTAGCGCAGTTCTACTATGCACAACGCCTACTTCAAAAGCATAACATAGTGTATCTACATGCAGTGCCTGCAAATTTTGGCCAAATTCTCCTAGGGAAATGAAATTTTTTCTTTTTAAAGTGAGTAGGCTTGATGATGAAGAGTGAATGAGAGGTGAATGAAAAGGTATTGAGTCATTTTGAGTTTATATAGGGGTGACTTTTTCACTTTTCCAAAAAGAGAAAAGAAACTAATCCTCTTTTGTGAACTGATTTCACTTTTTTGAAGGTACTTTTACCTCGCCTTTGCAAATGTGTTTTTTGCATCTCTTGAATGCTGGTGCTTTCTTCTGCTGAAACTTTTTGATGTCATGAAAATGAAAATAAACCATGTTTCATTTCTTGAACTCTTTGCTTTGTCAATTTGACTTATTTTTGACTTTTTTATGAAAATGGTGGACCTTGGGGACCCTTATGATCTAATGGATGACTTAAGACCTAATGAAATGATAATGATGACTTGACCAATTTTCATGGTATATGAAAAGCAACCATCATGAGTGAAATTTCAAACAATGACTCTATCTTGGACTGACCATACAATGACCAAATTTGCTGTGTAAACCTAGTGATAGAAAAATTTGACGATGAAAGCCTGAAATGACCATGGTAAAAGAATTTTTTGATCCAGGTGATAGGCTAACAAGACTGACACTAACACCTTCCTTCTTGCTTCAACTTCTTTTCTTCTTGCCTTTCTTGACTTCCTTCTTGAATCTCACACCCCAGATCAAACTTGTTTCCAAATGAGGTCGAACATCTTCTATGTATACTCATGTATGGAGGCTAAATATCCTTCTTTGGGCCAATTTGTCGTTGGTTGGGTTGACTTGTAGGAGGCTTATTTTGACTATCTTGACTCAAAATAAATTATTTTACATGGTACAACTTGCCCAAATGGGTCTTATATACATGACATTGACTCTCTTGACTCATGAAAATAAAACTTATGACATGAAAAACCATAGAAGCATGAATACCATGCTTTACCTAGAAGACCAATAAAAGAAGAATGAAACCATTCTCTAAACAAATAATTTTTCTTTCTTATTTTATTTATTACATAAGATATACATATTGACATGAGTATGATGACAATCATGAAGACCAAAACTAGTTACATATTCCAACAATCCCTCTTAACTAGGGAGGTATTCATAATTGTACACTCTGGTACACTATTATTCACAAACTGAAGGGTTCTCATAAGAAGAGTCATATTGGCAACCCATGTTTAAGCTTAAACTTCATGACAAAGATTTTCAACATAGTAAGGCCTTAACTTGGAAAGCTCTTTATTATACTAGAGCATAATGCTGGGAGGATTTACATGAGATACCACACTACCTCTACAAGGCACATACCCCATCCAAATGTTCACTAGGTATGCATTTTCAGGACTATTCTTATATTGTATTCCCAATCCTCAAAGAATATAAGTCCTCTTCAACCAATGTTGTCTAGGATACCTGTCCAATCCTCAAAGAGTGTCAGTCCATTTCCTATTTTGGATTTTTCTATCCCCAAGGAAATTATAGATGCTTATCCAATCCACCGTCCATCATTCTTTCTCCATGGCATTCACTTAGACTTACAACTGTTAGTCCTAGTCAAGTGCATGACTCATGAAGAATATAATACAAATGTGATTTTCATCATCACTCCCTCTCAACCAGAGAGTAGATCCCCATTCCATCTAGATTAGGGAATTGACCTTTTCTCTTTTTCATACATTCAAGGAGATTCCTTTTACTCCCTCTCAAATATATGAGAATATTCCTAACTTCCTTTCATTTGGGAATTCATAACCACAAGTTATTTAGCTTGTCTTCATAAATGTATTAGGTATTAGTTCTTCATGGGGAAACTTGCAAGGCTCCCTCTTTCCCATTTGTATCTCATCATATTGAGCTTATTCCTTCCCGTGACATGGTTTGCGCCATTAAATTTGCACATCACTTTCCTCTCATTTATCATAAATGAAGGCATTATGTTGAGCCTTATCAAACTTCATAGCTCCCTCATGAAAGTGATCTTTGTTGATGTAGGAACATGAACACCAGGTTATCTTCTTACACTACTAGCTTTCAATCCAAGGTGATGATGTGAACACCTTGACTACATAAATTTCCAAGGATTGTCAAAACCATTTACTCAATTCATATGTTCTTTGAATCAAGCTCAATACCACCAGTTGAATTTACCTCAACTGTCATCATGTATTTCTGCAGTATCCTTCTAGGTAGCAAAACAAAATGTTAACTAAATAACCAATATCAAAATATAAATATCAAACTTACCTTATCATGATGGCCCCTTTCATCAAAATATTTGCATACTTGAGTCCTTTGAGATCAACATCCTTTCATATGATCCATCTCCACATTATATAAGAATCCTTCACTGCATTCATTTTAATTAGAGTTCCCATGGATCAAACTTGATTACCAAGCTACAATATCTTCCTCAGAGTTTTCATTGTTAACTCCCTTTATTTCTGTAGTGCCCGCTCTAGTTGACTGACAGTGATATGACACTAACATTTATTTAGCCATAAGGCCCACACATTATTCTTTTAGGACCTCGGGTTGAGGATCCGGGCCCATGAAACTATTATTAGTGATTGAGATATTCATGGTTGTGATGTTTATGTATGCTTTCCATTGATATTATGATAGCATGAATGGTTATGTATCTTATCTATCGGTACTATGATGATTGTAACATTAAATAGTTAAGTTTGGTCTCTATTTGAATTTATGATGATGAGGGCAGTAAAGGATATGTATGCTCTCTACTAAAATCATGATGACGATAAATTTGATGGATAGGTATATTTCTATTGATGTTACGATGTTGATAGTTTAATGAATATGTATGTTTCCAGGATGTTTAATGATGATAGCCATGCTGGATGTGTCCCCTATGTTACCTACTTTCATTAGTTTAGGCTTACAATGGACAATGATGTGAATGATTAGGAGTTGTTAATGATGCTATTATGACAATGACTAATGTTGATAAAACTTGTTACTGATGATTATTGAGTATGGCAGGAAACCATCAGAGGCACTCGCATATGACGAGTTGATGACACCTGGTTTGATGAAAATTCATATTATTTTATCTTTGAAATTCTAAGTTGATTTTGAAACCTCCCATATATGTTTATCTATATTCTTATGATATGTTAATGGTTTCAGGCACAAATTAGTTGCTTGACAGAATGACTCACATATGGGTGATGGGGTTGTATGGGTGGATGGAACTGCATGGGAGGGGTGGGACAGTGTCCTTGATCTCACCCACTAGCACTCCTGTCGTGACTTGGGCTGGAAGGGTTGAAACACCTTCGCCTTGAAGATCATGATGCCATGAGGGTAGGTCCTGAAGTTGGGTCGCTCATGAGGATTTTACCGGGGGGTGTGCATCAAGGCGGATTCCTTGATTCCTGACACCATTAGTCTCACTATAGCAGGCAACATAAGAGATGATAGTGGTCTATGACGTTGCACCTATACTTTCCCTTCGTAGTCACTGAATGCTTGAAGGGAAACTAGTGTGGCACACTTGGAACTTCAGGGGAATTTCTTGAAGGGCATGACCAACTTGGCACCATTGGCATCACAAATAAACTATTAGGTGTGGCACCCTTGGAACTTCAAGGAAAGTTCTTGAAGGGCACGACCAAACTTGGCACCCTTGGAATCATTAAAAATAAATTAAATAATAAATATAAGAAAGGAATGAAAGCTTGATAAATTTACATCAAGGGTAAATGATGTTAGAAACCGAGGTAATTAAATCAAAAATAAAACTTGGTTTAAGAGGATCATAGGAAGAAATAAAATAGAGTACCTTAAAAACTCTACCCTTTCCATGTTGGAAAATACTACATAGATTATGTGGTTTAATTAGGTGAAAGGGGAAAGAGGGACATAATTGTAAGGATAAAGATTAATCCTAAACTAATTAAACCTAATTAAGAAAAGGGGAAGGTGAATTAAAATAAGAATAATAAATTAAACTTAGAGAAATGTAGAGAACCTCCATGTGGCAACAACCAACATAAGAATATCCATCTAAGAGATAACCTAAGTTAAATTAGGAAGTAGATAGGGGATAAAATCTTGACTCATTAATTGAATTCAAGTAATGAACACAAATTAAGCAATAAAAGGGGGGATAAAGAGGCAACTAGGAGAAGAAATAGGAATCTTGTTGAGGTGAGGAAAATATTAGTTTTAAATAAAAAATTAAGTAAATAATTTTTGGAGACCCTTGATGAGAGAGTGATGTAGAAATTTTGAATAATTAAACACTTATTCACAGAGATTATCCCGATTATACACTATTCCGGAATACGTGCATAATACATAACCTCCTCTACGTTGATCATCAATTTAGCAGCATCAAAAACAATGAAACATCAATCACATGCGCACATTAACACAGTATGTAACTCGGGGAAAGCATACAGCTGAAAACCCCACACTATATGATTAAGAACATGTAACAATACATAGTACAATACTCCTCACAAGTATCCAACACTATCTCCACCTGTTACACACAAAACTAGCTCAAATCCGAACAAGTCACAAGTTCAAATCTCATTCGTTGCTTTGCTTGCCTCCACTGCACAATCCAAAGTGAAAAATCACGTGAGCACATGCTACAATTGCCTTGGTATTGGCCCACACTGCGCAGTCCTCATTGGCATAACTCAATCCCATGCATGTGAAAATCTCATGCACAACTGATAGTCACAACTCACCCTTTCACTTACCTCTAACACCTGTATCTGTTGTACTGTCCATGCACTGAGTTAACTGATGTATTCTTTAGTTGATTTATGAGTTAATAATTAGTGAATTAATTAATAATTAATTCACACAACTCATCACTAGTGTATTCTTTAGTTAGACTAAATACAACTAGTTCAACTAAGTCAAACTGAACACAACTCGTTCAACTCCACATCCAACTCCACAGAACTCACATGCATGAGTTCTAACTGAAGTCCTCCATGCAATAGCTCAACTAACACATAAGAAACCACGTGATAGCTTCTGTCAGCTGCATGTGTCACATCCGTAGCTCGAACTGAAGTGATCCAAGAGAATAAGATAAAGTTTATAGTCCAAATATTACTAAGGGCTAATAATATTTGACTGTTTCTATTTTTAGCCCGGCAGTCTAAAAATAGACTTTGATCACTCCGCTGTGAACCAAAAATAGAAGTCCATCTATTTTTTTCAACATGACCAATCATCTATAAACAAAATCCTTCAACTCATAGACCATGATCCATATGTCTAAAAATAGACTTTGCGCCAAAAATAGCCTGTGGGCCCACTTAGTAAAGGCGACTTCTTTCCACTAAGCTCCATCATCTTGTTGCATTCTCAACACTCCCTCTCAACAAGATATGGATTATCAGCAACCCCTATCCTGCCTCGATGGTATTCGAATTTTCTCCTGGTGAGCGCCTTCGTCAAGATATCAGCATCTTGATCCTCCATTGGAATGTATGAAAGTAACATGATTCTCCACTGCACACAATCTCTGATATGATGGTACCTGATGTCTTTGTGCTTAGATATATCATGAAATACAGGATTAGCCGAGAGTTTAATGCAACTCTGGTTATCACAGTAAATCACTGTAGGCTCCAAGTGAGAACCGAACAACCCGACCAGGATCTTCCTCATCCATATAGCCTCACATGTAGCCAAACTTGCTGCCATATACTCGGCCTCTGCTGAACTAAGTGCCACGGATCTCTTCTTCCTGCTGTACCATGAAACTGTTGTCGATCAGATACTGAAGACCCCTCCTGATGTGCTCTTTCTGTCCGTTGGGCTCCCTGCCCAATCTGCATCCGTGAAGCCACATAGCTTCACCTCATCCTCCTATCTATACCACAAACCATATCCTGATGTGCCTCTCAAATGACGCAATTCATGCTTTCCTGCCTTCCAGAAGAGCTTGGTTGGGTTAACCATAGCTTGTGAAAGCTGGTTAACAGCATAGCATATATCAGGTCGTGTATTGACCAGATACATAAGCGACCCCACCAACTGTCGATAAACAGTGGCATCCACTTCTTCTGCTGAAGTAGTATCCTCCTTCCTCCAACCTCCAGGAAGAGGAGTATCAACAAGCTTGTAGCCATGCATGTTGAACTTCTCCAGTATCTCCCGAGCATATTTACCCTGAGAAACAAATAGTCCATCACTGCACTACCAAATTTCCAATCCTAGGAAATAATGAAGGAGGCCCAAGTCCTTCATCTCAAACTCCTTAGCAAGATCATCCTTGCATGGAAGTATCAACATCTCATCACTTGTTAGAATCAAATCATCTACATAAAGTACAATGATAAGAAACTTACCCTCCACCATGATCTAGTATAGGTTTGGATCCGCCTCACTCTTGGAGAATCTAAGTCCGGTGAAATAGCTGTCTATCCATGTGTACCAAGCATGTGATGCTTGTTTCAACCCATACAACACTCTCTTGAGCCTGCACACATGCAACTCGCTGCTGAAGATCTCAAAACCTTCGGGCTGCTCAATGTACACCTCTTCCTCAATGACTCCATTGAGGAACACTGTCTTCACATCCATCTGATGAATGTGCCATCCCATCTGTGCTGAGAGAGCAAGAATCATCCGTATGGAAGAATACCTTATGACAGGTGCAAAGGTCTCCTCATAATCAATCCCCTCTATCTGTGAAAAGCCTCGGGCAAAAAATCTTGCCTTGTACTTCTCCACACTCCCGTCAGCTGCCTGCTTAACTTTGTAGACCCATCTCGAACCCACCACTGATTTCCCTTCCGGTCTTGGGACAATCTCCCATGCACTAGTTTTGACAATCGAATCACACCCTTCCACCATGGCATCTACCCATGTGGGATCCTCCACAACTTCCTCGAAAGAGGATGGCTCAGTCATAACACATTTGCTCACAAGAGCCATGTATCCAGTGTACCGATCAGGTGACTGTCTCCACCTGCGTTGGGCTATAGGTGGTCCTACAACTTTCTCTGCATCTTGAGGCAGTCGCTCAGCTTCTGTCAAGCGCTTTCGCCCTCTGATGGTTGGCGCTGCATGAGTGGTCTCTTCCACTCCATGAACTTCATCCTGTGGCTGATCCACATCCTGAAGCTCATCCTTAGGAACTAATAACTCCTCATCTGCGTGCAATTGTGGCTCCCTCTCAACTGAACACTTCATGGATTTCTCCTCCTGAAATTTTATATCTCGTCACACAACAGTCTTACCATTATCTGGCAAATACACATGATAGTTGTGGGGCGTATCAGTGTACCCCAAAAATATCCCAACCTCTGCGGTTGGCTCCAACTTCTTCCTAGCATCCTTCGTCACATGCATGTAAACGTTAGCACCAAAAATCCTCAAATGAGAAGATCAGGCTTCTTACCAGAATAAGCCTCCTCGGGTGTACTCATGCACACTATCCTGTGAGGACAACGGTTCTGCACATAAACTGCTGTATTGCATGCTTCCACCCACAAGTGAAGGGGTAGGCCTTGATCATGCAACATTGCCCGTGCAACACCCATGATCGTTCTGTTCCTCCACTCAGCAACCCCGTTTTGCTGTGGGTTATGGGGAGATATGAGCTCTCTTTGAATTCCTTCTGCACTGCAGGAATCCTTGAACTCGCCAGAGATGTATTCACCACCATTATCGATCCTAAGAGCCTTCACCTTCTTCCTCGACTCCTTCTCGACCAGTGCTTTGAACTCACAGAACTTTGAGTATGTCTCTCTCTTCTTCTGCATGAAGAAGATCCAACACTTACGAGAGAAATCATAAAAAAAGATCACATAATACCTATGTTTTGCTGTCGAAGCTACTGAGAAAGGTCCACACACGTCTGTGTGAATTCTCTCAAGGACTTTCGTGGCGTGACTATCCTTCTCGTGAAAGGTGGCTTTCACAAACTTTCCCAAAGTACACCCCTTGCACTGATCTGACTGCGCAAGAGTGCCTTTAGGAAGCCCAGTAGTGATCTGCTGTAGTATCTTCAAGGCTCCATGGTGAAGGTGACCCAATCTCCTATCCCATAGCTCAGCATCATCCCAGCTCACCAATCCTTCTGCCTTGCATGCCATTGCTACGTAGCCATCTACATGCAAGTGATAAAGGTTCCTCACTCAAACCCCTATATTCCGGGTTTCTCCAGTTGTCTTGCTGCGCAGGAAAGCCTTTCCCTTGCTGAAAACAACATCATACCCCTTGTCTTCTAACATCGCCACAGAGATAAGATTCTTCTTCAATCTTGGAACATGCATCACTTCCTTCAACACGAAGGGTTTACCAGACTCCCTCTCAAAGGAAATGGTACCAATACCGGTCGCACTATATCTACCATCATCGCCCATCTCGATGTGCACTCCAAGATCTTTGTCCTCCAGATTAGAAAACAAATCTCGATCGCCTGTCATGTGAAAAGATGCACCACTGTCCAAGAACCACACCGATCCCATCGCACTTGAAACCAAGCATGCGATCAATGAAAAATCAAGCTCAAACTGCGAGGCTAGAGCCTCTCCAGCTGCAGATCCAGCAGCTTGCTTGTTCTTCTTCTTCTGCGGACAATTAGTGGCATAGTGTTCGTGCTAGTGACAGTGAAAGCACTTCACCTTGGACATGTCCTGCTTCTTGCCTTTCGCACCAGACTGCGAAGCCTTCTTGTTCTTCCCCTTATTTGCTTTGGGAACCAAAGTGCAATTTTATTCATCAGTTCCCTTTGATGAAGATCTGTCCCTGGTATTCCACCTGATCTCCTCCTACACAAGATCTGACCAAAGTCTCTCCCATCCATTGACAGAGTCCTGATAGGAATGCCAACTCTTTGTAAGAACAAGTAGAGCCAAGCTCACCAAGTCCTCATCATCGACAGTCACCCCCACACTTCCCAGTTCATCTCTGCACTGAGTGAACTTCGTGAGATACTTGGGCATACTGTCTCCCTTCTCACATTTGATGTTTCTGAGTTTATCCTTGAGCACCAGATTACTTTGATCAGATCTGTCAACGCTTTCCACATCAAGTATGGAGAAGCCTTTCTATGCAGGTTGGACACAATGTGATCCTTCACGCCCTCCAATAGAATCCTTTGACACTTTGTTGTCTTCTTTTGCCAAGCATCAACTTGCACAGTATCAGTAGGCTTTGGGACCTCAGCCTCTATGAACTCCTTCAACCCATTATCATCCAACACTGCCTCCATCCTGTCCTTCCATGCAATATAGTTTGAGCTTCCCTCAAGAGCATACTCCAATCACAATCCGTTGAAAGACATTGCCACGTTGATACCAAGAAAACACTGCTGCAAATTTGAATTCCACCAGCTCCAAACTCAACCACCTCTGATCTAAAATTCGTGAGAAAAAAGTATTTCTCATACAAAGATTGAATGTATGGGCTTTTACCGGATATCTCACCTTCCAAAGGAAGGATGAATCCAGAGGCTACCTGGCTCGATTACAGACTCTGCCTGAAGAAATAGAATGTAAACACTTTCTGAATAATAGATCTGATGATCAATAGCTCTGATACCATGTAGAAATTTTGAATAATTAAACACTTATTCACAGAGATTATCCTGATTATACACTATTGTGGAATACATGCATAATACATAACCTCCTCTACGTTGATCATCACTTTAGCAGCATAAAAAACAATGAAACATCAATCGCATGCACACATAACACAGTATGTAACCCGAGGAAAGCATACAGCTGAAAACCCCACACTATATATATATATTATAATGATTGAGAACATGTTACAATACATAGTACAATACTCCTCACAAGTATCTAGCACTATCTCCACCTGTTACACATAAAACTAGCTCAGATCCGAACAAGTCACAAGTTCAAATCTCCTCCGTTGCTTTGCCTGCCTCCACTGCACAATGCAAAGTGAAAAATCACGTGAGCACAGGCTACAATTGCCTTGGTATTGGCCCACACTGCGCAGTCCTCATTGGCATAACTCAATCCCATGCATGTGAAAATCTCATGCACAACTGATAGTCACAACTCACCCTTTCACTTACCTCTAACACCTGTATCTGTTGTACTATCCATGCACTGAGTTAATTGATGTATTCTTTAGTTGCTTTCTGAGTTAATAATTAGTGAATTAATTAATAATTAATTCACACAACTCATCACTAGTGTATTCTTTAGTTAGACTAAATACAACTAGTTCAACTAAGTCAAACTGAACACAACTCCATCAACTCCACATCCAACTCCACAGAACTCACATGCATGAGTTCTAACTGAAGTCCTCCATGCAATAGCTAAACTAACACATAAGAAACCACATGATAGCTTCCGTCAGCTGCATGTGCCACATCCGTAGCTCAAACTGAAGTGCTCCAAGAGAATAAGATAAAGTTTATAGTCCAAATATTACTAAGGGCTAATAATATTTGACTGTTTCTATTTTTAGCCTGACAGTCTAAAAATAGACTCTGATCACTCTGCTGTGAACCAAAAATAGAAGTCCATCTATTTTTTCCAACATGACCAATCATCCATAAACAACATCCTGCAACTCATAGACCATGATCCATATGTCTAAAAATAGACATAGTCTAAAAATAGACTTTGCGCCAAAAATAGTCTGCGGGCCCACTTAGTGAAGGTGACTTCTTTCCACTAAGCTCCATCATCTTGTTGCATTCTCAACAAGTGACACATGGGTGGGTGAATAATCAAGCTATTGAATTATGAAAAATAATTCATTATGCATGACATGCCAAGTGTCACCTATGAGGACTCCTATAAAAGAAGGGGCAAGCCATGGGAGAAGGGACTTTTTCTAACCCTATTGTTGGATGGATGAGATGATGTCAGAGAAGTGATTATGACACCATAGTGAGTTTGGTGAGGTAGAGGATTTTAGAGAGGGGACTCTTGAGCCAAGGAGTGCTCTCCTCTACCACCTAGTGCATTCCTCCATTATACAACCCCATTGCAGCTCGGGGGTTCGTGGGGAAGAAGAGTACCCAAGGAGTAGGCTGGGAGGTTAATCGGTGGGTCTTCGCATTCGGATCAAGTATGTTGTCATTCACTCGCGAAGGTAACCGACAACGATGGAATACTAGTAACAACAAAGCAAGTAGAGTCTCGCCTTCTGGTGAACGGTACATATGTGTTTCAATACTATTTGATCATAGTTAAATGTATGTAAATGTTATGATATGTTTCCTGAAATGAGTTTCATGAATGTGTTAGACAGAGTTGAATAAATTTGAATTTCTAATGTGTTTCTCTTCTGATTGTATTTTGCTATGATATATATATATATATATATATATATATATATATATATATATATATATATATATATGAGGTGGACCTTACACTTGGTATCAGAGCGGGTTCAACCTCTAGGACTCATGGACCTTTTTTTTTGGCTTCCTTCTCAAATTGTTTCTTTAATTTCCCTCCTCTCACATATGCTAATTATTGTAAGCTCAAAAGCCCTTTTTTTTTACTTAAAAAAGAAAAGAAAAAAAGAACACAAACAAACAAACAAACAAACAATGGTGCTTGATTACCTTTAAAACTAATTGTGTCTACATTACCTATTGCATATACAGCCGTATGTTGTGATGGTGATCCCAAAATTTGTTTTCTAGCATCTCACTTGCGTGACAATTTTAAGAATGCCCAGGGATAAATCAGAGGCCGTGGCTCATTTGCCTCATCATATGAAGATTCTGCTACCTCTCTACCTCGGGTATTCAATTTAAATCCTATGAATGCATTTATCATTTTCTCTGTTTTCTCTCTAAACAAAAGCTATAACTGATTTGCTCATCAGAAAACTCATATTTGGTGGGATCCAGTATTGTAGCAATAATTCTACAACTCCTGGGACTCCCTTCTTTACTTTTATCAACCCGGTAGTTCGTAACAAACTTGGAAGCGACGGTGCTGTATGCACAAGTACTAGCTCTTGCCGCAACTGTCACTTGGTCAGCTGGCACAAGTCCACTAGGGTCTTAAGCCAACTTCTATGAGATCTTAGAAGAAGCGTTTTAACTAATGGATGAAAGCTAACTCAAAGGAAGCTAATCTACTTGCGGAAAGAAACTGAAAGCCAAAAAGTAACGCAAACCCTAGCAAACCTTAATTCTACCAGCTAGTCCTACTGATGTAAAGGAGAGAATGCAAACTACTGGAAGGGATGCCATTACTTCTATGAAGGTAAAATACATGTGTCTAGACTACCTCTACCTGAAGAAAACATCTTTTTGTATTTTTGAATAAGTTATTAGAATTATCATGCATGTGCTTTTAACTGTTTGTGACTGTGCAGAGGTGGATTGGCGAGAGGAAATGATTGGAAGAGGTCGGGAAGGTTCAGAGAGGGCCTAAGGGGTCCCTAACACCCTTCCAGAGAGTTTCACAGAGTTTGGCTATTAAGAAACCTCATTCATGAGCTTCTACAGGAAGTCTGCACGGGTTCTACAGGATGTTTCGGGAATTTCTACAGGATGTTCAGAAATTTCTACAGGATGTTTTAAAATTGGATTTTGGAGGATGGGTGAGTGAGGGAAGATGTATGAATGGATATGGAGGTAGGATAGGGGTCTGAAGTGGCCCAAGGACTGGTGGATGGAGTGGTGAGAAGGTGTAGATAGCTAAGTTGGCTCAAAGAAGGCTTAAACAATGATGTACAAAAACTAGGGTTATGTGAGAAAATGTGGCAAACGTGAGGTAAGGATTCTAAGTAGAGGGTGGAGTGGATGGTGCTGATGGAGGATAAGTAGATGAAGGAGTGGTACAGGTGCTCTGCAAGTCGTTTTTCCAATCTGAACTAACAAAGACTTGTAAATTCAAATACTTAGTTTCGTTGACCTAATCTGCTAGCTGTCAGTAAAGAGAATGAACAGAAGTGTGACCTGCAATGAAACCATGTATTTTAACTCATGCAACTAAGCAAACGAAAGTCTGAACTTGTAACCAATTTCTACACATGAAGATCAAACACTAGTGATTGCATGGCAAAGCAAAATCAGTGTTTTTGTGGGCAGCAAAGTCATCCTAGTCACAACTCCTGATCCCACTGAGGGAGAGGTGAAACCACAGATGTTTGTTGGCCATTTTCTTGAAGCTTTTTCTGTTAACAACCTATCAACTAAATATGAGCATGAAAAGCTATTTTACTCATCAAAAACAACCTAAATAATAAAAAAAGGTTTAAATCTAAATAACAGATTTTATTCTAAGAATGCAGCAAAGACACATGAAAGTAAACAAAGGAGGTACTGGGCACTTGAGATGGGCCCAAGCCCAAGAGCTACAACCTCCTAAGAGAGATTTAGAGCTGGTGCAAAGCTGGATTCATCTTTATTGATCAAAAGAAATGTTACATTCCAAAAACTGTCCACAAGGAGAACTTGAAAATGTGTTGAAAGCAAAGATAATCTACTGCCTAAAAATCAAATTACAAAATGACTACAAAATGAATACAAAATGACCAACTGAAATGAGGCCCTAAGCCCTCTTATTTATACAAATTGAGGACCCCAACAGTCCTCCTAAACTTTAGGGACTCGGCTGCCCAAAACTTGCAGTTAACAACAATCCTACTTGACTTGCTTCGCTGCCCTTGTGGTAATTGATTTGGTGGCCCTTGAACTCCGAGTTGATGGTGGAGAATTCGAGGTAAGGGCCCATAAATGAAGGGGGCACCTTCCTACAAATCCTCTCCCTTGTTCTCCCACGAATTTGGCTGCCAAGTGCTCATTAAAACCTTCAATTTTGTCTCCAAATTGACCAAAAAGGCTACACAAAGCACACATTAGACTTGTTGGCATAATGACTAACCCAATTCACTCTATTAGCATAAATATAATCAAAAACATGCAATAAACTAATGAGAATGGTGGATTAAGTCAAATTAGGAGGTTGAATGAGCCCATATAATTATCCATTTTTGGGCCTCATCATCACCCCCCTACTGAAAGTGTTGCTCATCCTTTGAGCAACCAATCTATCTCCTCATCTTTGATGGCTTTGGTGGCCTCCCTGTCATGCCAAGCTTCTGAAGTGATGGCCTCTTCTCGGTCATGAAACCATGCTTTTTGCTCTACTCCTTCCCACTGGTTGCTCCTTTTCCTAGAGAATTTTCAGCTTTGGTATGATTGTGCAAGTATGTTTAATCAGATGGTGGCAATGGTGGTGAAAGGAGGTGAAACCAGTGGAGGATGGAAGAAAAGAGTGGTTGCATGCCTCCTCAACAGACTTCAAGCTTCAAATCCCTCTCCATAATCGATTTTGGCCTGCCCAAAGGCTCTACAGGATGTTTCTGGTAGAAATACAGAACTTCTTATAGAAAGTCCTATAGCTTCCTATAGAAGGTTGAACCATGACTAAATTGTGTCCGAACCCTGAAAAAATGAGTGTTCATGGAGGGATGGATGTGAGGATGCCTAGGAACTTGGTAGGGACCCTTTTGCTTGTGTTGGGAGGCCCCCTTTCCGCATTGTGTTCCTGCAACCTGCAACAATTTCCAGGGATTAAACTTGTTTTTTTTTTTTTTTCTCTGTTTCTTCCTTCTTTTCTTTCTTTCTTTTCCTCTTGCTTCTCCTGTGGCTTTTCCTATGATGGCTTGACCTAGGTTTTCTTTCCCTTAGCTTCCTTACCCTTAGTTTTCTTCTCTACCTCACTATCTTTCTTCCTCACGCTCTGTTTTGGCTTGTGCACTGATCAGAATGGGAATTCTGTATATGGTTTCCTCCCTAGAACGTGGAGGACAATATCCCTCAAGTGTTTTTTCTTTGCAACCCATTCAACCAGTCCTGTCATGTTTTTCACTCTATCAAGTCTTGCCATAGAAAAGATAATGGGCTTTTTACGGTCATTCAAAATACACGTGTTCAGCTGTCTGTTCAAGATTGAACAAGAGTTCCTCAATTGAACCATGTAAAACAGTAAGACGATGCTGCTTCTCTGTATAAGGGAAATAAATCTTCATGTCTGCTCCAGGAGAAAAAATGTTGAACTTGAGATCAAAAACATCAATTCCATGAACCACACGATAAAGACCAGGAAGGGTGAAAGTAGTGTGGCTCTCATACTATCCAACAGTATCCTTGCTTCCAGCAATCTCTTGATACGTGCTAGTGATAATAAAATCTGCATGATTCATTGCAATTAGATCTGCAGTAAACTGGCAAGAGAAATGATATTTTTTCAGTATATGTCTGAATCTGAGTATTTGGTCTTCTCCAAAGCATGGGCTATGTTGCACTGAAGACAATTCCAGGCAGCAATAAGAAAACGGATTTTGAATTCATAGACAGACTTGCATTCACATTCTCCCTACCCCCTCAACACGTCGAATTCACCACCTTTTGAATTATTTGCATGGGAAAGTTATGTTCAGGCCTACCTCGCTGAGAATTACCACCCTCGCCGTGAATAGTCCAAGCTTCTTCGTATGATGGGTTTCCTGTAGTGCAGCTTCCTGTAGAAACGCCTGTAGAGTGCCCCTGCGCCTCTGAGCGAGCCTGATACGCAGTAGAATCTTGAATACAGGTAGAAAAACTTAGTGGAGGACGATAGGTTAACCGATTGTGCACACTTCAGTTGAGGATGTGGAAAGTGCAGATGAACAGCAGTTCGTGAGTTTCAGCTAAGCCGTCTTTAATTGCTGTGTGATTTGTGGTGAGGTGGCAAAAACATGTGCACTGGCTTTTTTCAAACTACAATGATGCTATGAACTACATTTCTTCTTCTATCTATTAATCATTTGATGTCCTGTGCGCTGGCGTTCAACACGTCTACCACAGCTTGTGTTTTTCAACTTCCACGTGAATGACTGTACATGCATGCTGCGTGATT
Source organism: Pinus tabuliformis (assembly GCA_031772625.1). Classification (NCBI taxonomy): domain Eukaryota; kingdom Viridiplantae; phylum Streptophyta; class Pinopsida; order Pinales; family Pinaceae; genus Pinus; species Pinus tabuliformis. The sequence continues at coordinate 192,767,314 of CM062811.1, forward strand.
TTTGCCTGGATGAGTGAAATCGAATATGGCTAGCTTCCTGGCTGAATCCCCCCATCTCATTCATTCATGCAGTGCTTAGATTAGATTCATGCAATAGAGGAACAAGTTTTAGTCACGTACCTGCAGTCAAATGGTTGCTGTGAGGTGCTTTTTGCTTCTGCATGCATTTGTTTCGGTGGTTGCATGATGGCTCCTTTGTGCTATAAGCTCTTTTTTGTCTGATGTGTGGTTATTTTGCTTGTGTAGGTATCCTCTAGCCGGATCTAAGCTGCAGGAGTTCATTCCACGTTCAGATCTGCACCCTCAAGCTGCTACTGCTGAATTTTCACAGGACCGAAACTTGTTTTCGCCATTGCTCCCGAACGATAGATCGGATTGATCAGAAACTTGCTGAGCATGTTCCTATCATCATGATGCACCTCCCATAGCAAAATTGTGATCAATGGATGCACAAATTTCGAGAAAAATGGAAAATGACTGAAGATTTTAGAGATCAATTTCTCAGAAACCGTGCATCAGAATTGGCTGAAATTGCTTGGGTAGGTTACTATCACCCATATGCATCTCCCTGTGAAACAGGTTTTGAAACGAATGCACGGATATGGAGAAAATGCAAAAATTTCTGAAGATGATGGAGGCTGATTTCTTGGAAACCGTGCACCAGAATTGGCTGAAACTGCTCAGGCATGTTGCGATCACCCCTGTACAATTCCCCATAAAATGGTTTTTCAAATGGATGCATGGTTTTCAAGTTAGGACAAAAACAAATTCTGTTCTATGTATTTTTTCTTCAAAGCATTCTGCAAGTTTTTGCATGGAAAGAAAAGCTGAGCTTGGGCTGTGATGCAGGCATGGAGGTGATGGAGGAGGAGTTTTAAGATTGCAGGAGGACTTCTGAACCCTTGCGGAAGCTATCGTGTTCACCAAACTACTTTTTTTCAATCCATTTTTAACTTTTTGTAATTTCTACAGGAACTTCCTGTAGAAAACAAAGTTTTTAGGAAAGAAGCACAATGACATGGAAAAAATGATGGAAAAGGGTGAGGGATGGAAAAATGGATGTGTGCAGGCCTCATGGACATATTCTCAACCTTCGGGTCCTCTTCGGAGATCAATTTGGCTTTTTCTGTAAGCTTCCTGTAGAAGACACAGAACTTCTTGTAGAAAACACAGTTTTCATAAAAGAAGCACAATGAGGTGGAAAAAATTATGGAAAAGGGTGAGGAATGGAAAAATGGATGCTTGTAGGCATAACCAATAGATTCCAAGCTTTAGATTCCCTTCCAAAATCGAATCTGGCTCGCTTGAAGGTTCTACAGGATGTTTCCTGTAGAAATACAGAACTTCTTGTAGAAGGCACAAAAATTCCTTTGTCTTTGTTTTGAGTGATCCTCCTGACCTGCAATGTCCTTCTTGCAACCTGCAATTATCCAATGGAAATTAGGTTTACTTTTATTTCTCTTTTTCTCTTTTTTTTGAAAAACAACTAGGGTGCCTCATGGAGGTTTTCACCCTAATTGTCTGCCCTGGGCGCCTCCAAGGGAGGTTTTCACCCAAAGATCTTATTCTCTTTTCTCTTTTTTCCCAACCCATTGACCGCCTCATGGAGGTTTTCAATCAATGAGCCAATCTAAGGTGCCTCCGAGGAGGTTTTCACCTTAGATTTTTATTTTTCTTCTTATGTTCATTTTTTTCCTTTTTTCTACCCTACCCTACTTGAAAAACAAAATCATTTTCAAGTATAAGAATACTTCCATTGGAGCCATGTGCACATCGAGATTAGAGACAAGATGATGTGAAGGCTCGAAATGCATGCTTTGACAACTATCCAGATTTCAAAGACAAAATGATCTGACTTTGAAGGGATCAAACATAGCTGAGGAAGAGAGTACTGCTGCAACTTAGTGACTGTCTGGAACCATGTCTCAATATAGCTTTGATATCCTTGGTCCTTTTGCTGATCTGGATCATTCTTCATGTCACCTTCTATCATGAACTTCTCATCTTCCTCTTTTTTCTGATCTTTCTCTTGAGTACATGGAGGATTTGATGATAACCATGAGGGAACTCTCTCGATCTCTGATTCTGATCTCTTCTCTTCATCAAGTGCAGCCCATGGTTCTTTGATCTCCTCTTTTGAATCTTCTTTTGCCGGATGTGGTCCTTCAATGCTTTCAAGATAATCTCTTTTTTGCAATGCTTTTCCTGAGCTATGGTGAAGATCATTAAGCTCAAGAGGAGTCATTTGGACATGTTGTGCCTCAGGTTTGCAATTAGGTTGAGCTATTCTAATGTGCGGGTTTGGAAATGGTGGTATGTGTAGTTGAGTGGGGGTGTATCTTTGAGATGGATGTGGATGGGGTTGTGGTTGGGCAAGCATGTATGGTTGCCTTGGTGGAGCAAGAGGCAATGGTTGTGGATGAGCAGGTGGTGGAGGAAAAGAAGCAGGAGGAGTGTTGTATTGGGGCCTCCACCCCTGACGAGGTGCATTCCACTGAGGCTGTGGCTGAGCATAAGAGTGAAACGAATGAGCAGTTGGTTAGGCATAATATGGAGATGGATCCGACCAAGGAGGGGGTGTGGACCAGGAAGGATGAGCAGGGGGACCCTAAGAAGGCATGAAAGTGGCTTGATAGGGGTCATAATAGGTATCAGATGTCCCTTGCAGTTTCGGCTGGTAAGATCTAGGTCTATGTGGCCTCCTTTGGTTCATATAATAGAGTGGTTCAGTGGCTCCTTTGGCTCTCTGATATGCAGCTTTAAGTCCAGGCAAGGAAGGGCACTGATTCGTAGGATGGTATTCTTCACAAACGAAACACACTTCTAGGGAGTGCATTGGACATTCGTTCCTAGGATGCCTTCTAGTGCACCTGGGACAAAAGATGGCCAAAGCCCTCTTGGATTCCTCTTGCTTCCTTTGGATCCACAGGGTATCCAATTGCAAGGCAAGAAACTGCCTCATATCACTCTTGAAATCTTCCATCTGATTTTCAAATTCATTTTTGGACAAGGTACTGCTCCGAACATTTCTGCTTGTAGCCATTTTGCTCCAGAGGAATGGTTTCTTCTTCTTCTTCCCTTGAGGTTCTTCAAATATGTCTTGCTGTCCACCTAAGGGTTCTTTACTCATAGCCATCGAAGAAGAGAGAAGGTTGGCCGTGTGAAGTAGTGGGGGCGTTGTGCAATCATTTTTCTGAATTATCTCTACTCCTACAATGTATGAAAGGAAATATTTTTGGTTGATTTTTTCTTTTTTCTGCTTGTACCTGCAAAAACTAAAATAGATTGAACTGCAACTAACTATCTTGCTGAAATGAAAATGCGGAATTGAAATGAAAGCAGGAAAGGACTAATCTATTTTGCTAAAATGAAATTGTAGGAATGAAATGCTAAGCTACGCTTGCGGAATTGAAATGCTAATCTACACTTGCAGAAATGAAATTGCTTAATTGAAATGCCAATCTATGAAAGCGGGAAATTCTAATCTACTTTTGCAAAAAGGAAATTTCATAATGGAAATTAAATAAACTACTTAGCAGAAGGTTGTAGCGGAAAATAGAAGAAAAGCAAAAAATCACCAATACTTTGACGCTTCCCCGGCAACAGCGCCAAAAAGATGGTGGGCTCCAACATTGTAGCAATAATGCTGCAACTCCCGGGACTCCCTTCTTTACTTTTATCAACCCGGTAGTTCGTAACAAACTTGGAAGCGACGGTGCTGTATGCACAAGTACTAGCTCTTGCCATAGCTGTCACTTGGCAGCTGGCACAAGTCCGCTAGGGGCTTAAGCCAACTTCTATGAGCTCTTAGAAGAATCTTTTTAACTGATGGATGAAAGCTAACTCAAAGGAAGCTAATCTACTTGCGGAAAGAAACTGAAAGCCAAAAAGTAACGCAAACCCTAGCAAACCCTAATTCTACCAGCTAGTCCTATTGATGCAAAGGAGAGAATGCAAACTACTGGAAGGGATGCCATTACTTCTATGAAGGTAAAATACATGTGTCTAGACTACCTCTACCTGAAGAAAACATCTTTTTGTATTTTTGAATAAGTTATTAGAATTATCATGCATGTGCTTTTAACTGTTTGTGACTGTGCAGAGGTGGATTGGCGAGAGGAAATACTTGGAAGAGGTCGGGAAGGTTCAGAGAGGGCCTAAGGGGTCCCTAACACCCTTCCAAAGAGTTTCACAGAGTTTGGCTATCAAGAAACCTCATTCGTGAGCTTCTACAGGAAGTCTGCAGGGGTTCTACAGGATGTTTTAAAATTGGATTTTGGAGGATGGGTGAGTGAGGGAAGATGCATGAATGGATATGGAGGTAGGATAGGGGTCTGAAGTGGCCCAGTGACTGGTGGATGGAGTGGTGAGAAGGTGTAGATAGCTAAGTTGGCTCAAAGAAGGCTTAAACAATGATGTACAAAAACTAGGGTTATGTGAAAAATGTGGCAAACGCGAGGTAAGTATTCTAAGTAGAGGGTGGAGTGGATGGTTCTGATGGAGGATAAGTAGATGAAGGAGTGGTACAGGTGCTCTGCAAGTTGTTTTTCCAATCTGAACCAACAATGACTTGTAAATTCAAAGACCTAGTTTCGTTGACCTAATTTGCTAGTTGTTAGTAAAGAGAATGAACAGAAGTGTGACCTGCAATGAAACCATGTATTTTAACTCATGAAACTAAGCAAACGAAAGTCTGAACTTGTAACCAATTTCTACACATGAAGATCAAACACTAGTGATTGCATGGCAAAGCAAAATCAGTGTTTTTGTGGGCAGCAAAGTCATCCTAGTCACAGTTCCTGATCCCACTGAGGGAGAGGTGAAACCACAGATGTTTGTTGGCCCTTTTCTTGAAGCTTTTTCTGTTAACAACCTATCAACTAAATCTGAGCATGAAAAGCTATTTTACTCATCAAAAACAACCTAAATAATAAAACAAGGTTTAAATCTAAATAACAGATTTTATTCTAAGAATGCAGCAAAGACACATGAAAGTAAACAAAGGAGGTACTGGGCACCTGAGATGGGCCCAAGCCCAAGAGCTACAGCCTCCTAAGAGAGATTTAGAGCTGGTGCAAAGCTGGATTCATCTTTATTGATCAAAAGAAATGTTACATTCCAAAAACTGTCCACAAGGAGAACTTGAAAATGTGCTGAAAGCAAAGCTAATCTACTGCCTAAAAATCGAACTACAAAATGACTACAAAATGAATACAAAATGACCAACTGAAATGAGGCTCTAAGCCCTCTTATTTATACAAATTGAGGACCCCAACAGTCCTCCTAAACTTTAGGGACTCGGCTGCCCAAAACTTGCAGTTAACAGTAGTCCTACTTGACTTGCTTGGCTGCCCTTGTGGTAATTGATTTGGTGGCCCTTGAACTCCGAGTTGATGGTGGAGAATTCGAGGTAAGGGCCCATAAATGAAGGGGACACCTTCCTACAAATCCTCTCCCTTGTTCTCCCACGAATTTGGCTGCCAAGTGCTCATTAAAACCTTCAATTTTGTCTCCAAATTGACCAAAAAGGCTACACAAAGCGCACATTAGACTTGTTGGCATAATGACTAACTCAGTTCACTCTATTAGCATAAATATAATAAAAAACATGCAATAAACTAATGAGAATGGTGGATTAAGTCAAATTAGGAGGTTGAATGAACCCATATAATTATCCATTTTTGGGGCTCATCAATATTCCCCATATTCCCAAATACCATTTAGGGCTTCCAACCAAGCTTTGCATTTTTATTTTCTATGCATTGAAATTCAGTCCTAACGTAAAATTTTAATCATAGAGATTCTTAATATTAATCAATAAATAGCTTCTGCTGCAATATCTTCTTGGCAGACTCAGCTCATAAATCTACGAGGGTATATACATACACCAAAGTATTCCGTGGGCAAACTGGGGTATTCTCGTGTAAATATCCAAGCCCCACCAGTACTCTTATTATTTGGTGTATTCTTCGAAGATTGAGTATCCCCAGCAGAGCCTGAAAATGTTGCACTCTTACACAAAGTTTTGGTTATCGAAGACTTCCTTGTGTCTAAGGGAAACCTGTTCTGCTCTATTTTTTTTCGTTCTTCTTGATTGAAAGCAAAAATTTGGTTAGGCTTTCATGGAGATCCCTTGCTACGCTTCTTCTTCCTTTTCTTCTTGTCTTTGCATGAGAAATCATCTCCTGTTTCAGAAAGAATTATGTTGAAGTCTTGTGTACTAGCATTGACTATATTCAGGTTGGCTTCAAGCATGTTTCTCAAATCCTATGTCGGAGAATCATCCGTGTCAGAGAATGAAGCCTTAGGATCCATTTTGTTTTCTACCATGAAATCCATATTGACAGAATGAACTGTGTCCTTTTCTGCATCGTCACTGTAAGCATACTTCAAAGCTGATTTATCATTTTGCTTCCAATCAACAAACATGATTTCCTTTTTAAAATCACTATGGGCATGAGAATGTTCGTCCCTTGTCAAATTACTAGATTCATAATATGGCACACCAGCCAGGTTCTTATACAACAATCCTCTTGCTTCTAAATTGCCTTGCTCTGACATTCTGATCATTGATATGACGAAGTTAGATTGCTCAGATCCACTCCTATTGCTTCTAACAGACACTTCCACGTAGATCCACCCTTAACCTGAGAAATTAACAGTGGAGAAACTTCAAAAACCCCAAAAGCTCAAATTTGATGCACTAAAAAATAAAATGCAGCATTTTGTCAATCATTTATTTAACCCTCTGATAATTAATAGATATTTTGTCAAATATCTGTTTAGCCCTCTGTTATTTCATAGATATTTTGTCAAGTATTTACTGTGTTGGAAGTCATTTTTCTGGGGTTATAAAGGGTTTTTCCTGGTTGAAGGGTTATGAAGAATCAATAACATAAAGATAACTGGTTCCAATTTTCCCAATGTTTCATACGATGACGGGACGAAGCCCTCACACTGGTAGAGTACCCAAGAGGCATTTTCTGCAGAGGTTCCTAGTTCGAATCCCACAACGTTGCAGACATAATTAAAACAAATCTTGCATCAAATTGTGAGTGAAAGCATGGATTGCAAGGATGGGTGCACACTCCAATATGCCAATCACGATTTGGAACTAGTTGAAGTTGACTTGACTGATTTGATAGTTGATCCTCTGCAATTATAGCATAGATCCATTGCCACGTTTCGATAGGTAAAAATAATAATAAATAGTGGAAGTCTTCAACTCCAGATTTCACAACTTGCACACTGGAGGATAACACCAAATGGCATAATTACAACAAATAATGGTAGTGAGTGTCTATAATGAAACGTATATGTCTTACACTGAATGTGATATGTTACAATTGGAAACAACCATAAATACATGGAATCCTCCACAATATTTTCTAATTAACAAAGCAACGTTCCCCCGGAAACTACGAACTAGTAGAATAACAACGTGTACAATAATAACATGTACCCCTCTGGTTGATTTTAATGGAAGATTGAATGTTTATGAAACTCTAATTTTCTTGTTGCTTAAGACCTCAACTTGGAAATTGAAAACACTGTTCTGAGCCTTGAGAAAACACGGTACGTGGATATGATGAAATAACGATAAGAGTTTGAATGAATGAGAAGGATATTTTGTTTTATTTGATAGCCAATGATACCGAGTGGATTGGAACATATAGTTTAAGACAAGGGTTCGTCTTCGTGGCGTAACGAGGGGTTAAATTACGAGTGGATCAGTCCCATCCTCAATTATATCATTTCGAAACCAAACAGAGCTAGGCTGAATTTAGGTGGGGCTAGCTTGTTTTAATGTGGAATAAAAGAATAATTTGTTTATTAAGATTGGGAGAAGTTTGGTTCTGGTTAAATGTTTTTTTTGGGATAGTTTAATTCTAAAAATGATTTTTGAATTCAATTTTTCTTTGTAAAATTTAAACTAAATAATTTGGTGAAAACTAAAAACCATACATATCGAAACCAAACAAAACAATCAAAATCAAACATAACATTATAAATGCAAAAGCAACGAGCTCGCGTAGGTTGGAAACTTCTGATACGTGTTGCACTGAAATTCTCAAATACAACCAGAAAGATGGGGTAAACTTCAAATTTATCATGTCTGGAACATGGCCTGAAATAACAATAACATGACCACCTTTAACCAAACATTATTTGTCCTTATATTCAGTTACTTCCAAAAATATAAATCATGTCGTATACTCCATGAATTTTCTCCCAGTGGTGATATAAATTGGGCGGTGCGCACTTTGCAACCAGCCACATTTTGTCTGATTGAATTAGTTTATTTTTCAGCCATAACCATTTTCTCATCTTGTTGATAGAAATTAGGTGGTGCACGTTTTCCAAGTAACTGTATTTTATCGGATTGAATCAATTTCAATTTTAGCCACAAAAGTCTCTTTTCTCTATTCGAAAGGTGTTGTTTTTTTGGTAATTTTTATCTAGATTACAGATTTTGAAATTATTTTGGAAATATGAACCCTAATAAAATCAATTATTTTAATTTTATTTTGTCATTCACCACATTTATGGAGTATTTAGGAATGTATAATTAATTTGAGTTTGGGTTAAGTTTAAAGGTTGAAATTTTATATTAGTTTATTTTAATGGAATTAAAAAGTTGAATAACCATATAATTAAGCTAATAAGTGTAGTTTATTTCATAATAGAGTTTCTAAAATTTTTATTTAAAAATAAATAAATAATTATGAATAGTCTAGAAATGTATTCTTAAGTATGTTTTAGTAAGTGATTTTTTTTTTTAATTTTAAAATGAAACTACCAGTTTAACATGGAAGCTAAGTGTTAAAATTAAAAGTTAGAATTTATGGGGGTTGGTACTATTTTGATTAAAGTTTATAGGAATATCAAGAACTTATAAATGCATAAATTTCCCCCTTGGAAGTATGTAATAATAACAATAAATTATAGAACCACTCACATTGGTTATGATTTTTATTTGATTGGTTTTTATCTTATAAGGAAAAATCGTATGAAACTGTGGCAGGTGAACCATGGTTAGAAGAGGTACAAGAAGGAGTGGGGCAACTAAAAGGCACGACATGGCATCACTACAACAGCCAACTCCTACCACCCCACCTGAGAGGGGGAAAACATCTCAACACAAGAACAGATACCAGTTGGAGAAGTGTTGAACTTAATGAGATCATTCCAACACATGTCTGAGGCATTAATAAACCGTTTGGAAGGGGAGCATGGAGGACCTATCATGCAAAATGAAGCACCCCAAAACACCACAAGAAATGATGTACGTCGATATTTTGAAAAGGTAAAATTTCCAGAGTTTTGGGGGTCCACAGATGGTCAATCTGCAAAGGCATGGTTGGAAAACATGGCTAGGTGTTTTACCCTAAGAGATTACACCTCAAACATGAAGGCCAAGATGGGTATATTCCAGCTTAAGGGAAACACACTACTTTGGTGGAAGACATTATTAACCCAATTGGGGATGGATATAACAGAAGTAACTTGGGAGCTATTTGAAGAAAAATTTAGCGAGTGTTACCTGTCAGAGGAGTTCCTTGAGAGACAACTAAATGAATTCAATTCATTAAAGCAAGGGAGTCGCTCATTACCAAAGTATGAGGCACGTTTCATGGAATTACTCCATTATGCCCCTCACCTAAACACAGAAAAGTTCAAGGTGAGCAAATTTGTTTATGGATTAAATGTTAACATTCAGACCAAGGTGAGAATCTTAATGCCTCGCACCTTGCACAAGGCAATTCAGCTGTCAATCATTGCAGAGGAGGAGATCATGAGCAGTGAACATAGTAAGTCAATAAGGCCCATAGGATCAGGAGTACCGGGTAGAAACAATATGGAACGTAGAAATTTGCAAGGGGGTCCTACGCTCAATCATCAAAGGTGGCCAGGAAGAAATCAAAGAACACCATATAGGCATCCAGCTCAGCATCCGCACAGGGTACCACAACAAACTCGTCAACAAAAACCACACCAGCCTATGCGACAACATCGAGTCCACCACCTCAGCACCGATCTACTTTCCAGCAGAGTTCCAGACCAATTCCCAGTTCATTTGGTAGTAGGAGCCAAGCCCCTAGGAGGGGTTGTTGGACTTGTGGAGGTCCTCACTACGAGAGGCATTTCCCTCAAAAGACAGGTAATATCAACTCAACTAAGAATGAAACTACAGTGGAGGATCTAGGGAAGGCTCATCACATCCATGCAGCGGTGAACAATCGCCATGTTGAACACCAGTCCACTGTGTTGGAAACCTTAGGTAATATTGATGGTATGAGTTTTGTAATTTTAATAGATCCAGGGGCTATTGATTCTTTTATTTCTCTAAATGCATTATCAATGATTAAACATAAAGCAACTCCACAGTATGAATTTAGACATGTAGAAATGGCATGTGGTATGAAAAGAAATGTAGGAAAGATGGTAAAGGATTGTGAGGTGGCCCTGGGTGTATGTAAGACCAAGGTATCCTTATACTCGACAATTCTAGGAGTTTATGACGTAGTTATAGGAATGGATTGGTTGGAGTGACATGAAGCACTCTTAGACTGCAAAGACAAGATTCTACATTTCACCGACAATGACAGCCAAAGAAAATCATTAAGGGGAAAGAATCGAGGGGTGTCCCTGAGGTTCATCTCCTCCATGCAACTAATGAAATTTAGGCAAAAGGGATGTCAATTTTTCTCAGTGGTAGCTTTAAACGAAAAGAGTGACTCTGAAGACCTTGATAAACACCCATTCCTTATTGAATTTAAGGATGTATTTCCCGAAGAACTACTCGAGCTACCCCCAAAAAGGGAAATTGATTTCACCATCGACCTTAAACCAGGCACGAAGCATATTGCAAAGACATCCTATCGTATGTCAGATCCAGAGCTAAAGGAATTGCAGATCCAATTAAAGGAATTATTGGACTTGAGGTTCATACAACCTAACATATCTCCATGGGGAGCCCCTGTGATTTTTGTTAAGTAAAAGGATGGGTCTTGGCGACTGTGCATTGATTACCGCCAGTTGAATAAAGTGATGATAAAGAATCAATACCCTTTGCCAAGGATAGATGACTTATTTGATCAAATGAGGGGGGGACTGTGTTTTCAAAGATAGATATGAGGTCGGGATATCATCAGTTGAGAATCAAAGAGGAAGATATTTCGAAGACAGCCTTTAAAACAAGATTTGGGCATTGTGAATTTGTAGTTATACCCTTTGGAATGACAAATGGCCCAAGTGTTTTCATGAGTTTTATGAACGGAATATTTCGGGATTACTTAGACAAGTTTGTACAAGTCTTTATCGGTGACATTTTGATCTACTTAGAGACCCCGGAAGAGCATGATGAACACTTGAGGATATTTCTACAATGTCTTAGAGAAAACCATTTGTACAGGAAGTTGTCAGAGTGTTCCTTTTACCAAACCAAGATTCATTATCTTGGACACATTATCTCTGGGGAGGGTATCACAGTAGACCCAGTGAAGATCAAGGCCATCATGGAATGGCCAACACCAACCAATGTTCATGAAATACGAAGTTTCATGGGCATGGCAGGGTACTATCTTAGATTTGTCGAAGGGTTTTCAAAAATTGCAAACCCCATTATCGAGCTCCAACGAAAGAACAAGAAATTCATCTGGACTGAAAAATGTGAAGAGGCATTCCAAAGGTTAAAGGTGTTATTAACGACAGCACTAATTTTGAAGGTGCCGGATATGGAACAAGAATTTTTTGTTTGCATTGATGCCTCCATGGAAGGGCTGGGTTGTGTGTTGATGCAAGAAGGAAGAGTAATAGCCTATGCATCAAGGAAACTCAGAACCCACGAAGAAAACTACGCAACCCATGATCTAGAAATGGCAGCAATTGTTTATGCACTAAAGATTTTGAGACACTACCTTCTAGGAAAGAAGTTTGATCTTAGGACTGACCATTGTGGGCTACAACACATATTCACTCAAGATCACTTAATTGCAAGGCAAAGACGATGGTCTGAGCTAATTAGTGAATATGATTTTGATATCACTTACATCAAAGGAATGGTAAATAGGGTGGCAAATGCTTTAAGTAGGAGGCCATGGATATTTTCAGTGATTCCCTTAAAGACAAATTTGAGGGACAAACTGCTTGAATTACAAATTAAAGACACGTGGTATCAGGAGGTTAGCAAAATTTTGAGGGACGATGAAATGAGGGTCCCAAAATATGAAGAATGCTCCCTTGATAATGATGGGCTACTACAATTTTGGGGAAGGATATATGTACCACTGAATGAAGATATACGCCAATTAATATTAAATGAAGCACATCACGCAAATACATGGTACACCCTGGTGTTAAGAAGATGAGTGCGGACCTGAAACCACTCTTCTTTTGGAAAGGGATGAAGAAGGACATCGTGAACTTGGTAGCAAGATGCTTAGAGTGTCAGCGAGTAAAAGCTGAACATAGGCATCAAACAGGTTTATTGCAGCCCCATGAGATACCAAAATCTAAATGGGAAGTTATATCAATGGACTTCATTGTGGGACTATCAATGACCTCAAGAAGACATGATTCCATATTTGTGGTAGTGGACATGTTGACCAAAAGCGCCCATTTCATACCAGTTAAGACTACATACAGGCACTAGAAATTGCCAGGGTTTTTATTAATGAGATTATGAGATTACATGGAGTGCCTAGGAAGATCATATCTGATAGGGGAGCAGTGTTTATTGGAAGATTTTGGACCAGTTTCCAAGAAGCTTTGGGAACCCAGTTGAACTTCAGCACTGCTTATCACCCGGAGATAGATGGGCAGATAGAGAGGACAAATCAAATCCTTGAAGACATGCTTCGGATGTATGTGATGGACCGACAAAAGAGATGGGAGGAGTTTTTACCACTTATAGAATTTTCTTACGATAATAGTTATCAGAGTTCCATTAAGATGGCGCCATTTGAGTTCTTATATGGAAGACCTTGCAGAACACCTCTCAGTTGGGACTGACTAGAGGATCAAGTATTAATAGGACCTGAAGTGGTGCAAGAGATGGAAGAAAAAATGACCATGATTAGGAGGAGGCTAAAAGAAGTGCAAGATTGACAAAAGAGCTATGCTGATGCTCATCGGGTAGACCGAAGTTATAAAGTGGGGGATAGGGTGTTCCTGAGAGTAAGGCCCCAAAAAAGCTCTATAAAATTTGGAAAGGGAGAAAAATTTTCTCCACAGTTTGTGGGACCTTTTGAAATCTTAGAAAGGAAAGGGTTGGTGGCATATAGGCTTGCCTTACCTCCATCTTTAGCACATATGCATGATGTGTTTCATGTTTCTGTTTTATGTCATTATATTTCAGATCCTTCGCATGTTACTGACTTTGGTCATTTGCAAGTTTCGGACGAGGGAACAGTGATGACCGAACCAGTTTACATACTGGACCAACGAACATTGTAGCTTAGACAACAGTTAGTGGACCAGGTCAAGGTCCAGCGGGACAATTATAGTCCCAGTTTAGCTACTTGGGAGGACGCCGAGGAGATGCGTCACCATTTTCGTTACCTATTCCAGGGACTTCGAGACGAAATCTATTATTAAGAGGGGGTGTATGTAGTGCCCGCTCTAGTTGACTGACAGTGATATGACACTAACATTTATTTAGCCATAACGCCCACACATTATTCTTTGAGGACCTCAGGTTGAGGATCTGGGCAAATGACACTATTATTAGTGATTGAGATATTCATGGATGTGATGTTTATGTATGCTTTCCATTGATATTATGATAGCATGAATGGTTATGTATCTTATATATCATTATTATGATGATTGTAACATTAAACAATTAAGTTTGGTCTCTATTTGAATTTATGATGATGAGGGCAGTAAAGGATATGTATGCTCTCTACTAAAAGCATGATGACGATAAATTTGATGGATAGGTATATTTCTATTGATGTTACGATGTTGATAGCTTAATGAATATGTATGTTTCCATTGATGTTTAATGATGATAGCCATGATGGATGTGTCCCCTATGTTACCTACTTTCATTAGTTCAGGCTTACAATGGACAATGATGTGAATGACTAGGAGTTGTTAATGATGCTATTATGACAATGACTACCGTTGAGAAACCTTTTTACTAATGATTATTGAGTATGGCAGGAAACCATCAGAGGCACTCGCATATGAGTTGATGACACCTTGTTTGATGAAAATTCATATTATTTTATCTTTGAAATTCTAAGTCAATTTTGAAACCTGCCATATATGTTTATCTATATCTGATGATATGTTAATGGTTATAGGCACAGATTAGTTTTTGACCGAATGACTCACATATGGGTGATGGGGTTGTACAGGTGGATGGAACTACATGCGAGGGGTGGGACAGTGTCCCTGATCTCACCCACTAGCACTCCTGTCGTGACTTGTGCTGGAAGGATTGAAATACCTTCGCCTTGAAGATCACGATGCCATGAGGGTAGGTCCCAAAGTTTGGTCGCTCATGAGGATTTTGTGGGGGGGCGTGCATCAAGGCGGATTCCTTGATCCCCAACACCATTAGTCTCACTATAACAGGCAACATAAGAGATGATAGTGGTCTATGACGTTGCACCTATACTTTCCCCTCGTAGTCACTGAATGCTTGAAGGCCAAGTGGTGTGGCTCCCTTGGAACTTTAGGGGAATTTCTTGAAGGGCATGACCAATTTGGCACCCTCGGCATCACATAAACTATTAGGCGTGACACCCTTGAAACTTCAAGGGAAGTTCTTGAAGGGCACGACCAAACTTGGCACCCTTGGAATCATTAAAAATAAATTAAATAATAAATATAAGCAAGGAATGAAAGCTAGGTAAATTTACATCAAGGGTAAATGATTTTAGAAACTAAGGTAATTAAATCAAAAATAAAACTTGGTTTAAGAGGATCATAGGAAGAAATAAAACAGAGTACTTTAAAAACTCTACCCTTTCCATGTTGGAAAATACTAGGTAGATTATGTGGTTTAATTAGGTAAAAGGGGAAAGAGGGACATAATTGTAAGAATAAATATTAATCCTAAACTAATTAAACCTAATTAAGAAAAGAGGAAGGTGAATTAAAATAAGAATAATAATTTAAATTTATAGAAATGTAGAGAACCTCCATGTGGCAACAACCAACATAAGAATATCCATCTAAGAGATCACCTCAGTTAAATTAGGGAGTAGATAGGGTATAAAATCTTGACTCATTAATTGACTTCAAGTAATGAACACAAATTAAGGAATAGAAGGGGGGATAAAGAGGCAACTAGGAGAATAAATAGGAATCTTGTTGAGGTGAGGAAAATATTAGTTTTAAATAAAAAATTAAGTAAATAATTTTGGGAGACCCTTGATGAGAGAGTGACACATGGGTGGGTGAATAATCAAGCTATTGAATTATAAAAAATAATTAATTATGCATGACATGCCAAGTGTCACCTATGAGAACTCTTATAAAAGAAGGAGAAAGCCATGGGAGAAGGGAATTTTTTTAACCCTATTGTTGGATGGATGAGATGATGTTAGAGCAGTGATTATGACACTATAGTGAGTTTGGTGAGGTAGAGGATTTTAGGGATGGGACTCTTGAGCCAAGGAGTGCTCTCCTCTACAAGCTATTGCATTCCTCCATTGTACAACCCCATTGCAGCTTGGGGGTCTGCGGGGAAGAAGAGTACCCAAGGAGTAGGCTGGGAGGTTAACCAGTGGGTCTTCACATTTGGATCAAGTACGTCGTCATTCACTCGCGGAGGTAACCGACAGCAAGGGAATACCAATAACAGCAAAGCAAGCGGAGTCTCGCCTTCTGGTGAACGATACATATGTGTTTCAATACTATTTGATCTTAGTTAAATGTATGTAAATGTTATGATATGTTTCCTGAAATGAGTTTCAGGAATGTGTTAGACAGTGCTGAATAAATTTGAATTTCCAATGTGTTTCTCTTTTGGTTGTATTTTGTTGTGATTTATATATATATATATATATATATATATATATATCTATATATAGTGTTGAGGTGGACCTTACAATTTCTTTTGGAGACTATACTTGATGTTGACCAATATTGTTATATATCATGAAATTTTGTGAGAGAGTCTTGATCTCCATTCATTCCAAAGTATGTCAAAATTTATTCTTTCAAGCATCATTCAACCATATGGAAGTCTTACCACGCACATTTATAGCTAACTCTTCCTTCATGATTCTTGTAGATATGAACCATGCTCTAGGGGGAATAACTTCAAATATGCATAAATTTGCTTTCATATAATCATCTAGCCATCGTCTGATAAAGCTTGCTTGTTATGCCTATCAAAGATAAGTTTCCTTTTCTAAGAGGAGAAATAATTTCATTATGCCTTTCAAAATGTAACTTGACCATTAAAATTCCTTCATCCTTTAGACGTATAGATCGAACATATACTAGTCATAATGATTCTTCTGAGAATCTTCCATTATGATGATTCTTATAGTATCTTGAGGATCCTTATTTGAAATATGACTTCTTCTATAATGATGTTAGAAAATTCTTGGATGAACTATAATATGCAATATGGTTCCAAACTTCTCGTTTTCTTTAAACTAGATGATCTTTCCCAAAGAAAATTAAACAGTTAGATTTTAATCTATATACTATGATGTGCTTCTATCTATGATGCCATGATTTTTACAAAACTAGGACTCTTCTAGAGTAATAATGTGGGCTACTCTACTTTCTACTTAATAAAAGAAAGAAAAAAATTCATAAATAACCTGATAGAGATGAGACTTCCTTCAGTAATAAATATCCTCAGGATCTTCTCTTTTTGGCTTCTTCTTAGGTTCTCCCCTTTCTTAAGCTATGTGAGCTTCACTTCTTTCTTTCCTTTTGTTGTTTTCTTTATTGTTTGGACAATCCCTTTTAAACTGTCCATACTCATTGCATCCAAAGAATTAAATGTTGGACATGTCTATCTTCTTCTTGGACTTTCCAAACTTCCCTTTCCTCAATTTCTTAGTTCTTGCAATGAGGGCTTGATATCTTTCATTTGTTTTAGTATCATCCTTTTCCTTGATCTTGGATTCTTACAAGATACATTGAGCCCACAATTCATCAAAGGGCATAGTATATTTCTTTGAGTAGATGATTGTTGCAAAACTACTCTAATTAGGTGGAAAAGCATTTAATACGTAGATAGTCATCTCAGAGTCTATAATAGTTTCCCCAAGCCCTTGCAATTGATCTCTTATTTGTGAGATATTCATTAGATATGTAGCCATGTATTCATCATTTGATTTCCTTATTCTATATATTTTATTCCTTAAAGAAATATTTTGACCTTGGGTACTTATGGAGTACAACTTTAAAAACTTGTCATACATAGCCTTTGATGTCTTCAAATCAGAAACAAAGGTAACAAGATGACCTTTAATGGATTCAACAATGATACTTTGTGCCCTTAGATCTCCCTTTTTGTAATTTTCCAACTCTTGAGTCTTCTCTTTGCTTGGTTCAACAACTTCACTAATGACATATTCCACAACTTCATTTTATATAAATGCTAAGTCAATCCTCTTCTTCCAAGCTAGGAAATTTGCTGATCCATTGAGCTTGTTGGTTTTCTTATAGAATGTAGCCATTTGATATATATATTGAGACATAGAAAACAATCTAACACTTTCCAACCAAGATTCCTCCTTCTAAATGATGTCTTCAACTATCTTGATTCTTTCAAGACCAATAAGGAGACTTCAAAATATTCCTCCAACAATGACGTCTTTGAACAACTTCAAAGAGTGAATGATGATATCAATATTCCTTGATGCCTCCTCTTCTTAGAGAATCTTCTACAAATATTTGTCCTTCCTTCCTTTAATGAGACCTTGAGGTCTTCTTTATGTAATAAACTCCCTTCTAAATCAATAGGTCTTCCTCTTCTTTCCTTGTATCCTTCTCCAAATGATTCCCCTTAACAAGTAAACTCTTCTTTGTGTCCTTCCAGCTGCCTTCTCTTGTTCATCTTAGTACCATCTTGAGAATGCAATAAGGAAAATATTAATTCAATTTCTCCTTAATCTTAATAATTTCTTGTGAACTTTATTAATCTTCTTGTGTTTATTTGTTAGATATTCTCCATCAAATAATTATCCAATGAAAAAACAATAAAGACAATGGACATAGAAATTAGGCTCCAAGTAAGGGAAAAATCCCTCCATGGTGAAAAACCAAAAATTATCTTCTCCTCTTATAGAATATACTTCAAATGAGAAAACCAAGACCCAAACCTTAATAACAAAGCCTCTTCCAACACCAAGTCATACTTACAAGAAGCCCTTCCAATTAGGTCAAAGTTTAGCCAAGTCAACAAGAGTCAAACCCTTCCAGAACTGCACCAAAATCAAAATTTCAGCCCCCATATTTGATATTTTAGACCTGCAGTAGGTCTACAAATTTCGCCCCTACAACAACTCAAAATTTTTGCATGTGTTAGAGAAAACTATGGAAAACCTTGGCCAAAAACTTGATTTTCCTTCCTTCTTGCTTCAACTTCTTTTCTCCTTGCCTTTCTTGACTTCCTTCTTGAATTTCACACCCTAGATCAAACTTCTTGATTGCATATTGACCTTGTTTCCAAATAATTTTGAGAAACTTATATTTATACTCATATGTGGAGGTTAAATCATCCTCTCTAGGTTGACTTGTCTTTGGCAAGGCCAACTTGTTCGAGGAGGCTTATTTTCACTGTCTTGGATCAAAATAAATTATTTTACATGGTACAACTTGCCCAAATGGGTCTTATATACATGAAATTGACTCTTTTGGATCATGAAAATAAATCTTATGACATGAAAAACCCTAGAATCATGCATAACATGCTTTATATAGAAGACCAATCAAAAGAAGCATGAAACCCATGCTCTAAAATAATAAATTTTCTTTCTTCTTTTACTTATTACATAAGATATACATGTTGACATGAGTACAATGATAGTTATGAAGATTGAAACTAGTTACATCTTCCAACAAGCTCCACGGAGTATATAACCCTCACCATGATGATCGAGGGCCTAAGCTAACCCCCATACTATAATTGTGGGAAAAGTGAATAAAATAGGGAATATCTTACATCACATTGTTAGATGTTCTATGAATAATATAGCCCATTTAGTCTTCTTATAAAACCTAAGATTCTAGCTATGAAGCCAATCACTAACACAATATTTTGGATTCTAGTGGCATATTTTAAAAACTCTCTTCTATGACCTAGTTTATTCATCCATGATATAAGAATCATTATAAAATAAACAAAAAACATGTAACATCATAATAGAAAATATACCACATACATTTACAACTAAAGAACAATAAATTTAAAACATATACATAGACTTATAAAAAATGAATTGCTTGCAATTAGAGAAGGGTGTGAATTTTTCAACCCAACCATAGGCTTAGTTATGCATGACCTTACCTACAACTATCCACCTCCTAGCTCAATTATGATATCACTAGGGAAAAACTCAAAATCTTAAGAACATTCCTAGTTGTGAAACCACTCTTCTTCATAGGAAAATAATGGTAGCAATCCCCTACCCATTGAGCCAACACTATCACAAATTGTCCAAATGATTTCCTAGGTGATTGTAGCTACATAAGGGAGCCTCTTCACTTCCTGTGAATTCCATAAGTTCTCTCCACTCTTAGTTCCTTCTATCCAATCCATCTATGATCAAATTCACAACCCCTTTTTCCTATTTTGGGTTTAAGTTTTCCTGCCTCAAATTTGCATTCAAATTCAAAATTTATAATGCCCAAACACTCAGAAATGGTCCCCAATTGGATTTGACACTGTTTGGGCATTAATTTTGGATTTTCAAAGAATTTTTATCTGCCTATAAATACCAATAGAAAACCCACTTGTGAATTTGTTGAGATATTGTCATTAATGTCAAAGAAAGGTTGATGTTGAAACCAATATATGAAAGAAGGGCTTCAACTAACATGTAACAAAAAAATTGTACAATTTATTTTGAAAAAAATAAGGCAAACAATTGTTCCATTGGACTATTCATTTTTTGATCCTTATACATGTACAAATGCTTATATCCCTAGACAACCATATTCATTTACGTCAATTCCCCCTAAAAACAATAACTTCAAATACATTCCAAAAATGGGAGTGATTTTTTATGACACAACACAGTTTGATGGCATTCATCGAAATATTGCATAATTCAACAATGTAGTGGCATCAAATGAGGGGAAATGATTGCTAGTTGGCACAATATTTGTTTTAATACCATGAAATCTATTTTTAGGTTTAAAGAATCCATTTACGTGGAAGATCCTATATCGATATGGGTGGATCCGTATCCAAAGCGAAAATCCACGAATCTAACATTAGGACATCATGGATATGGTAACATAGATAAATACCTAATGATCCCTAAGCAAGGAGACTATGGAAATTGACTCAAAACAATCCAAATGCAAGGGGGACCACTAAGTCAAAGAGGATGAAGGGAAGTGATGAATGATGATTCTTGGATGAACTCACAAAGAACCCTACTCAAATCACTCTCTTGAAACTATACAAGGAAAGAGAGTTTCTAAAAGATCTAACCATAGGCTCAACCATGCCTAAGTCTTTCTGCATAAAATTCCCATTTCCATAACTAATTATTATCTTTAAGGATTACTTGATTTTTATTCAATTATTCAACTCTTCTTAATTGATTGTTACAAGCCATCAATACAATAACTGCTTCTCTATTTCTATAGAATGTAGGTACAATCAAATAGGTACCTATTAGATTTTTCTCCATCAAGTGAGGGAAGTGTTGAGAAATCTAGGGCAGAGAGATGAAATGATTTCTCTAGTAATGATAATTGTTTGTGAAGACTTTTTACTTTTCTTAATTAGGTTCTTCTTGAATTTTATGTGTTCTTCTTCATCAAAAAAATACCAAATCATAAATAATGATGAGACAAAGGACACAAGATATAGGCTACCATCCAGGGCCAAAACCTCTCCAAGATTGAGTGGAAAACCCACCGAATTCTTCTTCTTATAGAACCTTTGATTGAGTAATTCCAAGACCAAGATTGTTGACCTAAGAAACTTTCCAAGACCAAGTCACAAGGCTTACTTGAAACAATTCTTCTTATTTAATTCAATGCTAGTCAAACCGATTGTTTCACCACAAATTTATGCTTCTCTTTAGATTTAGGCCTATTGTCACGGGCCTGCAATTTTCGACATCTTCAGAAACCCTAGTTGCAACACGTGTGAGGGATAAACAACGATTTATCCCTTGATTTCCTTCTCGCTTGGATAGTATCTCTTTCTTCAACAATTTATCTTGAAGAATGACTTGATTTCTTCCTTGATTACAGATTCTAGGAAGGCTGTGATAAGTCAACTTCTTCTTGTATAAATTTAGTGTGTAGATTCAAAACTGCTCATGAAATTTACTAGATCACAAGACTTGAAGCTACTCTACTCATCTACGAAAACAAAATCACAATTGAGAATACAAATCATTAACATGCATCAAGATTCAACACACATACACACATATTTATTTAGGGGAAATAATCTTCTCAAAACCCCTTACTATATGTATTTCATTAATCAAAGAATAAAGAAGAAATACAATGCTTTCTCAAGCCTGAGAAACCCTTGCACTAGTATAATATATCTCACTGCCTTACAAACTGACTCAAGCCAATGCTTAGCCAATTTATCAACATATCAAGCTCCTACTTCCTTGCACTATTGGATTAGGAATTATCCCCCCTATTAATTAGGGAAATTACTCATTGATAATTGCACAATTCCTTTAAGCCCTTCTTTGACTGCATGCACTACCTGTACAACTTGGAAAATTATAAAACTGATAGTACACTGCCCTTGAACTCCAATATCAATTTTGTAACTCGAATCATCTTCATGCATGAGTTAATTTAGGCCGATTGATCAATTTAACTAGATGATCATTAAGTGTGAAAAAAGCTACACACCCTTGATTGAACCTCCACTAGTTCTACTAACAATGAGAACTAGTTACACTGACATAACTCAAATAAACTGAAACAAGTTGCTACAAATAAGAAATCCATCATGTAGAATTGAACTCAAGTGCCTCAAACTCAAATTTACTGAGTTAACAAAGTGAAAAGAGCCATGTCACCTCAATTAACCACCTCCAATTATTTTACTAAAATTGAAATTCGAATTTTGTCCTAATTTAATCAAGAAAAAAATAAATTAGGATTTTATTGTTGTATTTTCAACACTCCCTCTCAGCAAGAAAGGGATTATCATATACCCTAATCCTTCTTCTATGGAACTCAAATTTTCTTCTTGACAAAGCCTTTTTCAAAATATCTACATCCTATTCCTCTGTCGGAATGTACTGCAACAACGTAATCCGCCCCTGCACATAATTTCTTAGATGGCGATACCAAATGTCGATATGCTTGGATCGATCATGAAATACTGGATTCTCAGAGAGTCTGATACAGCTCTGATTATCATAGTAAATCACTTTAGGATCCATCTTCTGACCAAATAACCCAACAATAATCTCTCATCTAGATAGGCTCACATGCTGCTTGACTTTAGCCTTGTATTCTACTTCCGCTGAGCTGAGTGCCACAAATATCTTCTTCCGATTGTACCAAGAAACTACCACTGACCCAACACTAAAAATTCCTCTTGAAGTTCTCTCGTATTTGATGGTATCCCCTCCCAATCTGCATCTGTGAAGCCTTGCAGCTTCACTCCCTTTGTCCTCTTGTACCAAAGACCAAACTGAGTAGCGCCTTTGAGGTATCTCAACACATTCTTTGCTACCTTATAATACAATTTGGTTGGCTTAACTATATATTGAATAATCTAGTTAACTGCATAACACATGTACAGTCATGTGTTCACCAAATACAGTGAACTCACAAGCTTCATGTAGACGGTAGCCTCCACTTCATCACCTGAAGTGGCATCCTCTTTCCTCCAGTTTCCTACAATAGGAGTGTCAATGGGTTTTCCACTCTCCATGTGGAACTTCTTCATCATCTCGTTGGCGTACTTTCCTTGAGAGACAAACAATTCCCTGTCTCCTTGCCTTACTTCCAAACCGAGGAAATAATGCATGTGTCCCATGTCCTTCATCTCAAACTCTCTTGCAAGGTCCTCCTTGCAAGATCTGATCAACTGCTTATAACCAGTAAGGATCAAGTCATAGACATATAACACAATAATCAATAATTTACCTTCTACCACAACGTGATAAAAGTTTTCATCTGCTTCCCTTTTGGTCAAGCCCAAATTGATGAGATAACTATTGATCCTGGTATACCAAGCATGGGGTGCTTGCATGAGTCCATATAATGCTCGATTGAGTTTGCACACATGCTAATCTCTGTCAAAGGTATCAAAACCCTCCAAATTCTCAATATACACCTCCTCCTCAATAAATCCATTGAGGAATATTATCTTCACATCCATATGGTGTATCTTCCACCCCATCTGTGGTGAAAATGATAGAATTGACTTGGTGGATGCATACCTTGCTACTAGAGAAAAGGTATCCTCATAATCATTTCCCTCCACTTGAGATAACTCCTTGGCCACAAATTTTACCTTGTGTTTCTGTATGATCCCATATGCTGCATGCTTTACCTTGTAAATCCATCTCAAATGAACCACTGATTTGTCCGCTGGTCATGGGACCACTTAATAAACACTGTTTTTGACAATGGAATAAAATTCATCTACCATAACATCAACCCACATTAGTTGCTACACTGCTTCCTCGTATAAGGATGGTTTTCTCTCAGCTATCTCACTCATCAGAGCCATGTACCGAGTGTACCGATCTAGTGACCAACTCTGCCTGCACTATGATGTGGGTGCTCCCACATTCTCTCTAGCATCTTGCAATAATCTGTCAGCTTCACTTTTACACTTCCTTCATTATTTGGATGTATCTACTTGAGTGGATGTACCCACTCTCTCCTCCTCTGCTTGTGGCTAATCCAAAACTTCCTTAGGTTCTTCCTTTGAAGCCAAAAGATCCTGATCAAGATGAAACAAAATATCCCTCTCAAGAGAACACCTCATTGCCTTATCCTCATCAAAATTCACATCTAGTCTAACCACTGTCATCCAGAGGGATGGAAAGTACACCTGATAGCTGTGAGGTGTATTTGTGTACCCAAAAAATATGCCCAACTCTGTTGTCGAATTTATCATTTTCCTTGCTTCCTTGGAAACATTAAAATAAACTGATGATCCAAAGATCCTGGTGTGTGACACATCCAATTTCTTCCCTGATAAATCTTCCTATGGTGTACTCATGCCAAGAATCTTGTGAGGACTCCTGTTCTGCAAATAGAAAACAGTGTTGCATGCTTGATCCCACAAGTGCAAAGGTAGGACTTGGTAATGCAACATCACCCATGCTACTCCCACAATACTTTTGTTCTTCCTCTCATGCACCCCATTATGTTGTGGGTTATGAGATGCTGCCAACTCTTGTCGAATTCCTTCATTTGCACAATTTGTTTTGAACTCATTTGACACGTACTCACCACCATTATCACTCCTGAGAGCCTTTACTTTGCTACCAGTCTCTTTCTGAACAAGTTCTTTAAACTCAAAAAATTTGGAGAATGTCTGGTCTTTCTCCTGCATGAAGTAGATCCAACACTTCTGTGAGAAATCATCCACAAATATAACATAATACTTGTTCTTGGTTGTTGAGGTTGTCAAGAAGGGTTCACATACATAAGAGTGGATCCTTTCAAGGATTGCATGCGCCTTGTTGTCCCAACCATTAAAGGTGGATTTTGTGTGCTTCCCCAAGGTACACCCTTTGCATGTATTGCACTGCTCTAGTGATCCATTGGGGAGGCCCATAGAAAGCTGTTGCACGATATTCAAAGCACCATGATGAAAATGGCCAAGTCTTCTATGCCATAATTCGCCGACATATTGGCTTTGCACCTTCTTTGCTTTTGTTCTCAATGCTACATAGTCTTCAACTTCTATTTTATAGAGTTTCTTCACTCGAACCCCAATTTGATTCACTTGTCCCGTGGCAATGTGTCTCAAGAAATCTTTCCTTTTGCTGATTATCACATCATAGCCACAATATTCCAACACTGCGACTGAAACTAGATTCTTTTTTAGACCTGGTAAATACATCACATCCTTGAGCCTGAGAGGGGAGTCAAAATCCCTTTGAAAAGTAACTGTACCAATTCTAGTCATGTTATACCTTCCATCATCTCCCATCTCGATGTACATATAGAGATCCTTCTCCTCCAATTCATTGAAAAATTATTTATTTCCTGTCATGTGGAATGAGGCACTGTTGTCGAGATACCACACATTACCCATCACTATGATTTCCATGCATGCAATGAGGGTAAAATCAAGTTTTAACTGTGAAGCCAAGGCTTCAGCCACTGCTCCTCCTGCATTCTTCTTTCCTGCCTTCTTCTGTGGAATTTTAGTGGCAAACTGTCCTAGTTAATGACAATGAAAGCACTTGATTTTGGACAAGTCTTTCTTCTTGCCCCCTTGGCCTGATTCTTATTTAGATTGGGATTTATTCCCTTTCCCTTTATTTTCCTTTCTAGCCAAGGCATAGTTCTTCTCATCATCACCCTTGGATGAAGTTCCACCTTTGGTGTTCTGCCTTATCTCCTCCTGTACCAAATTATACCAAAGGCATTCCCAATTTGGTAGATTCTCCCTCCCATTTACCGAATTCTGGTAGTTGTGCCGGCTCTTAGGAAGGCCTAGAAGTGCTAGGCTTATTGGATCATCCTCTGCTATAGTAATGCCAACTTCACCAATTTCATGACGACATTGTGTGAACTTGCTGAAGTACTGTGGAATTGTGTCACCCTTCTACATGTTGATATTCCGAAGCTTTTCCTTTAGTGATAGGTTCCTGTGGTCACTATTGTTCTAGAACAAACATGTCAAGGCTTTCCACATTGCATATGGAGTCTCTTTCTTGTGGATATTCAAGACAATATGGTCTCAAACTCCCTCCAATATGATCCTCTTGGAGTTTTCTACACACTTCTTCCATTCTGCTAGATCTTGAGCATCAGATGTGTTGGGTGTGAAGCCTGATTATCTTCTTTATTCAGAGGGATCACCGTGTTGGACCCCAGTTTGTAATGGGGTGGAAACATTGCCCATCATGTAATCTCCATTACGGGGGTCTAGGTGGAGGGGGGGGGGGAATTGTGTCACCCTTCTACATGTTGATATTCCGAAGCTTTTCCTTTAGTGATAGGTTCCTGTGGTCACTATTGTTCTAGAACAAACCTGTCAAGGCTTTCCACATTGCATATGGAGTCTCTTTCTTGTGGATATTCGAGACAATATGGTCTCAAACTCCCTCCAATATGATCCTCTTGGAGTTTTCTACACACTTCTTCCATTCTGCTAGATCTTGAGCATCAGATGTGTTGGGTGTGAAGCTTGATTATCTTCTTTATTCAGAGGGATCACCGTGTTGGACCCTAGTTTGTAATGGGGTGGAAACATTGCCCATCATGTAATCTCCATTACGGGGGTCTAGGTGGAGGGGGGGGGGGAGGGGAAGGGGGAGGGGGGGTGGGAGGCGGGGGGGGGGGGGGGGGGGGGGGGGAGGGGCGGCGACGACAATGATTTTATGAGCTCCCCCTGGCGGGGGTTCGGGGGCAGTGCCCTCGAAGCTAAAAATAGATGTAAAATTGCCTTGTAAAATGCTGTAATTTCGTATTCAATATGAGCCATACATTAGGCAGATGATCTAATTTTAAAATTTATGTTTAATTTAGGGTTTTTTACAATAGAAGACAACATCTTGCTATATATGAGGGAATTGTATTGCGGCTATGTAGATGGGTATTCTGAGTGATAAAAGCGAGAGGAGATTGTGTAAGAGCGAAGAGGTAATTACAACTATTTTTTTGTAGGTTGTATCTCTTCATTTTGATAGATAATATAAAGGAATGAATGGTTGTTTCTCCGTGGACATAACCCAAATTGTGTGAACCACATATATCTGTGTCTCTCTTGTTTCATGCATTTTATGTGTTTATGTTTATGTAATATTTTGTGTTCCATTGCTCTGTAATATATTATTTTATAACAAGATTTTGGATGCTTTGGGATATCATTATCTATGAATTTCTTCAACCCATTATCTTAAAACACTACCTCCATATTTTCCTTCCAAGAAACATACTTTGAGCTACTCTCAAGGGCATACTCGAGTCTTAGTCCATAGAAATCCATCCTGCTAGCTCTGAAGAATTGGTCCTACAAATTCGATCCACCTACAAAGACAACTTCAAATTATTTTCTCTACTGTGATTCCTGCTCTGATACCATGTATAAATTTAATGTTTAGATAAAAAACTACTCATGAAATTTACTAGATCACAAGACTTGAAGCTAATCTACTCATTTGCGGAAATAAAATCACGATCAAGAACAAAAATAATTAACATGCATCAAGATTCAACACACATGCACTGAGATTTATCTATGGGAAAGCAACTACTCAAAACTTGTTACTATCTGTATTT
Source organism: Pinus tabuliformis (assembly GCA_031772625.1). Classification (NCBI taxonomy): domain Eukaryota; kingdom Viridiplantae; phylum Streptophyta; class Pinopsida; order Pinales; family Pinaceae; genus Pinus; species Pinus tabuliformis. The sequence goes on from CM062811.1 coordinate 192,794,935, forward strand.
CACTAATCAAAGAATAGAGAGGAAATATAATTCTTTCTCAAGCGTGAGCAACCCCTGCACTAGTATAATCTATCTCACTACCTCATAGACTGACTCAAGCCAATACTTAGCTAATTTCTTAGCCTACCAAGCTCCTATTCCCTTGCGATTTTGGAAGAGGAATTAGCCACCTATTAATTAGGGAAATTATTCATTGATAATTGCACAATTCCTTTAGGCCCTTATTTGACTTCATGCACCACCTGTACAACTTGGAAAATTATACAACTGATTGTACACTGCCCTTGAAATCTAATATCAACTGGGTAACTTGAATTCTCTGCATGCATGCATTAATTTAGGTTGATTGATTAGTTTAACTGGATGATCACTTAGTGTGAAAAAAGTTACACACCCTTGATTGAACCTCCACTAGTTCTCCTATCAATGACAACTAGTTACATTGACAATATCTCAAATTAACTAAAATATATTGCTACAAATACGAAATCAATCATGTAGAACTGAGATCAAGTGTCTCCAACTCAAATTTAATGAGTTAAATAAGTGACAATATCCATATCACATTAGTTAAATACATGCAAGTATTTTACTGAAATTGAAGTTGGAATTTTCTCCTAATTTAATCAAGGAAAAATTAAATTAGGATTTTCTTACTGCATTTTCAACACTCCCTCTCAGCAAGAAAGGGATTATCATCTACCCCAATCCAGATTCTATGGAACTTGAATTTTCCTCTTGACAAAGCCTTTTTCAAAATATCTACATCATGTTCCTCTGTCGGAATGTACTGCAACAACATAATCCGCATCTGCACACAATCTTGTAGATGGTGATACTGAATATCAATATGCTTGGATCGATCATGAAATATTGGATTCTCAGAGAGTTTGATACAACTTTGATTATCACAGTAAATCAATTTAGGATCCATCCTCTGACCAAATAACCCAACAAGAATCTTTCTCATCTCGATAGCCACACATGTTGCGTGACTTGTAACCATGTATTCTGCTTCCACTGAGATGAGTGCCACATGTATCTGCTTCCCGTTGTACCAAGAAACTACTACTGACCCAAGACTAAAAATTCCTTTTGAAGTGCTCTTCCTGTCTGATGGAATCCCTTACCAATATGCATTTGTGAAGCCTTGCAACTTCACTCTATTTGTCCATCTGTACCAAAGATCAAATTGAGTAGTGCCTATGATGTATCTCAATACATGCTTTGCTGCCTTCCAATACAATTTGGTTGGATTAACCATAGCTTGAATAAGCTGGTTAAATGCATTAGACATGTCCATTCGTGTGTTAACCAAATACATGAGTGAACCCACAAGCTGCCTATAGATGATAGCCTCCACTTCCTCACCTAAAGTGGCATCCTCTTTCCTCTAGTTTCTTGCTAGAGGAGTGTGCATGGATTTACTACTCTCCATGCAGAACTTCTTCCGTATCTCGTTGGCATAATTTCTTTGAGAGACATACAATTCTCCTTCTCCTTTACACACTTCCAAACCGAGGAAATGATGCATGAGTCCCATGTCCTTCATCTCGAACTCTCATGAGAGGTCCTCCTTGCAAGATATGATCAAATTCTCATCACCAGTAAGGATCAAGTCATTGATTTATAACATAATAATCAATAATTTACCTTCGACCACAATGTGATAAATGTTTTCATCTGCTTCACTTTTGATGAAGCGCAAACTTGTGAGGTAGCTATGGATCCTGGTATGCTAAGAATAGGGTTGGTGCTTGAGTCCATATAACACTCACTCGAGTCTGCAAACATGCGAATATATGTCAAAGGTATTAAATACCTTTGAATGCTCAATATACACCTCCTCAATAACTCCATTGAGAAATGTCGTCTTCACATCCATTTGGTGGACCTTCCACCCCATTTGCACTAATAACACTAGAATTGACCTGATGGATGCATACCTTGCTAATGGAGAAAAGGTCTCCTCATAGTCAATTCCCTCCACTTGAGAGAACCCCTTGACCACAAATATAGCCTTATGCTTCTCTATGCTCCCATCTGTTTCATTCTTTACCTTGTAAATCCATCTCGAATAAATCACTGATCTATCTATTGATCTTGGGAACACTTCCCAACCACTATTTTTGACAATGGAATCATATTCCTCTACCATAGCATCAACCCACACTGGTTGCTGCACTGATTCCTCGAATGAGGATGTTTTTATCTCAGCTATCTCACTCACCAAGGCCATGTACGTAGTGTACCGATCCGATAACATCCTCCTCCTACGCTATGATTTGGGTGCTCCCACATTCTCTCTAACATCCTACAATAATATGTCAGCTTCCCTAGTCCACTTCCTTCCTTATCTAGATGTCTCTACTTGAGTGGATGTCTCCACTCTCTCCTCCTCTGCTTGTGGCTACTCCACAACTTCATAAGGTTCTTCCTTTGGAGCCAAAATATCTTGATCAAGTTGTAAATGAAGCCCCCTCTCAAGATAATACCTCATTTCCTTATCCTCATCAAAATTCACATCCCTTTTGACCACTTTCATCCCGAGGGATGGAAAGTACACTCGATAGTTGTGAGGTGTATCTGTGTACCTCACAAATATGCCCAACTCTGTTGCCGGATCTAGATTTTTACATGCTTCCTTGGAAACATGACATTAAACTGATGATCCAAATATCCTAAAGTGTGACACATTTGGTTTCTTCCTTGAAAATCCTCCTCTGGTGTACTCATGCCAAGAATCCTATGAGGACTTATGTTATGCAAATAGATTGCAATGTTTCCTGTTTAAGCCCACAAGTGTAGAGGTAGTCTTTGGTCATGAAACATTGCCTGTGCTGCTCTCACAATACTTATATTCTTCTTAGCCACCCCATTCTATTGTGGGTTATGGGTGTTGTCAACTCCCGTCAAATTCCTTCCTTTGCACATAAATTTTAAACTCATTCAACATGTACTCACCACCATTATCGCTCCTGAGAGCCTTCACTTTCATGCCAGTCTCTTTCTCAACAAGTTCTTTAAACTCAAGAAATTTGGAGAATGTATGGTATTTCTTATGCATGAAGTAGATCCAACACTTCCATGAGAAATCATCCACAAATATAACATAATATCTTTGCTTGGTGGTGGAATCTATCGAGAAAGGTAAACATACATCATAGTGGATCCTTTCAAGGATTGCATGCACCCTATTATCTCAATCATTAAAGGTAGACTTTGTGTACTTCCCCAAGGTACACCCTTTGCATGTATCTCGCTAATCTAGTGCTCTATTGGGGGGGCCCGTAGGAATCTACAACATGATCTTCAAAGATCAATGATGCAAATGACCAACTCTTCTATGCCATAATTCACGGACATCTCCGCTCTACACCTTCTCTTTTTTTGTGCTCAACGCTGCATAGTCTTCCACATCTAATTTGTAGAGGTTATTCACTCAAATACCAATCTGCTTCACTTGTCCTGTGGTGATGTGTCTCAAGAAATCCTTCCTTCTGCTACATATCACATCATACCCATGGTATTCCAACACCACATCAAAAACTAGTTTCTTCTTCAGACTTGGTACACACATCACATCCTTGAGCCTAAGAGGGGAGCCAAAATCCCTCTAAAAAGTAACTGTACCAATGCCAGTCATGCTATACCTTCCATCATCTCCCATATCGATGTGCATCTGGAGATCCTTCTCCTCCAAGTCACTGAAAAATTATTTGCTTCCTGTCATATGGAATGAGGCACTGCTGTCGAGATACCACACACTACCTATTACTATGCTTTCCATGCATGCAATGAGGGTAAAATCAAGTTCAAACTGTGAAGAGAAGGCTTCACCCGTTGTTCCTCCTGTGGTCTTCTTGCTTGTTTTCTTGTGTGGACATTTCGTGCCATAATGTCCTAGTTCATGATAGTGAAAGCACTTTATTTTGGACAAGTGTTTCTTCTTGCTCTCTTGACCCAATTCTTCTTTGGATTGGGATTTCTTCCCTTTCCCTTTCATTTCCTTTCCAGTGAAGGCATATTTATCCTCATAATCACCCTTAGATGAGGTTCTATCTATGGTGTTCCGCCTTATCTCCTCCTGTACTAAATCATACCAAAGGGATTCTTAATTTGGTAGCTTCTCCCATCCATTTACTGAATCCTGGTAGTTGTGCTAGCTCTTAAGCAGGCCTAGAAATGCTAGGCTTACCAAATCATCCTTTGCTATAGCAACACCAACTTGACCAAGTTCATCACGACATTGTGTGAACCTGCTGAGGTACTATGGAATTGTGTTGCCCTTTTACATCTTGATATTCCGAAGCTTGTCCTTCATTTCCAGCTTCTTGTGGTCACTGCTGTTCTAGAACAAATTTGTCAAGGCCCACCACATTGCATATGGAGTCTCTTTCCCGTGGATATTTGAGACAATATGGTCTCGAAATCCCTCCAATATGATCCTCCTCGCCTTTGTTACACACTTCCATTTTTCTAGATCTTGAACATCAAATTTTGGAGGCTTTGGGATATCATTATCTTTGAATTCCTTTAACCCATTATCTTCCAGCATTACCTCCATATTGTCCTTCAAAAAAGCATAATTCGAGCTACTTTTAAGGGCATATTTAAGTCTCAATCCATAGAAAGCCATCCTGCTAGCTCTGAAGAATTGATCCTGCAAATTCGATCAACGTACAAAGACAACTTCAAATTAATTTCTCTACTGTGATTCCTGCTTTCATACTATGTAGAAATTTAATGTGTAGATTCAAAATTGCTCATGAAATTTACTAGATCACAAGAATTGAAGCTACTCTACTCATTTGTGGAAAGAAAATCATGATCGAGAACACAAATCATTAACATGTATCAAGATTCAACACACATACACTGGTATTTATCTAGGGGAAAGAAACTACTCAAAACCAGTTACTATCTTTATTGCATTAACCAAAGAGTAGAGAAGAAATACAATGCTTTCTCAAGCATGAGAAAACCCTGCACTAGTATAGTCTATCTCACTACCTCAGAGACTAAATCAAGCCAATACCTAGCCAATATCAACCTGCCAAGCTACTATTTCCTTGTGTTTTTGGATGAGGAATTAGCCCCCTATTAATTAGGGAAAATACTCATTGAGAATTGTGCAATTTATTTAGGCCCTTCTTTGAATGCATGCACCATTTGTACAACTTGGAAAATTATACAACTGATAGTACACTGCCCTTGAAATCCAATCTCAACTGGGTAACTTGAATTCTCTGCATGCACGAGTTAATTTAAGCTAATTGATCAATTTATCTGGATGATCACTCATTGTGAAAAAAGTTACACACCCTTGATTGAACCTCTGTTAGTTCTACTAATAGTGAGAACTAGTTACATTGACAATAACTCAAATTAACTGAAATATATTGCTACAAATTAGGAATCAATCATGTAGAATTAAACTCAAGCGTCTCCAACTTGAATTTACTAAGTTAACTGAGTGACAAGAGCCATGTCACCTCATTTAACTACCTCCAAGTGTTTTACCGAAATTGAAATTGAAATTTTCTCCTAATTTAATTAAGGAAAAATTAATATAGGATTGTCTTGCTGCATTTTCAACACTTCTGAAATAGTTAGTACCAATCCTCCTTCCATGTGTAAGAGATATTTACCCAAAACAAACCAAAAAACACTTTATATCCTTCTTCTTTTTTCGCTAGATGAGATGCTTATATTCTAGTGTTTCTCACACTTCTTTGTGTATTTCAGATACTTGAATGAATGCATTTCCAAGTGAGGCCAATTCCTCCTTTATATAGTGATATTTCCATGCAAAATAAGCTAACTTGTGCTTGTGTCTAGGCTGACATCTCCTTCTAGAATGATCTATAGCTTCTTTGGAAGGCCGACATGATTATGTACTTGTGACGAGGTCTTGGAGGGTTTATGTCTCTTATAATGACTCAAATAAATTCTCTTTTACAATATGTAACATGCCTAAATGGGTCTTCAATACATGACCATGACTCAATGATCAATCCTAAGAGCTCACAATGGGAGCTTGACCTAAAAATAAATTTTCCTTGAGCATGAAACCCATGTCTCAAGATCAATAATAATAAATTTATTTTTCTCATTTCATTAAATACATAAAATCATGATTACACATGTCATTATGAAGACTGAACCTAGTTACATATTTCAACACTCCCTCTTAACTAGGTAGGCATTCATAATCCATACAAGGTACTTGGACATTCTCAATCTGAAGAATTCTCATAAGAAGAGTAAGATCGACAACGCATTTGTATAAAATCATATCATCCAACATTTTCACATAGCAAGGCCTTGACTAATTGCTCTATCTCTTCACAAGATCAGAGCACAATGCTAGTGAGACCAATGATTTATATACACCCTCATCATTGTCTCTCTCCGAACATACACCACCAGGGTTCTCTCAGAGTATGTTCCACCAAGACTATTATTATCTTGGATTCCCAATCCTCAAAGAATATTAGTCCTCTATGACTACTATTGCTTAGATTCCCTATCACATCCTCAAAGAGTATTGGATGCTATATGCTTACCCAATCCTCCATTCTATCTTCATAAGTGAAGATAACAATGATGTGTCTATCTCTCCTTCTTGTCTAGGGAGGATATACCCATTCCAATGAATGAATGTAACCATTCCTATAAAAATGAATGTACCCAAGCTCCCTCTTAATTAGGGAATTTCTTGCAGAAACTATTTAGTTGGATATCACGGGAAAAACAATTGCTTGTAGGAATCCTTCCTTCAATGTCAAGAGTGTCTTTTCTGATATGGAGCCTACATATTTTTGGGACTTCTTGTAGGGCACATACCATCCATCACTTTCATTTAGGAATTATGTTAGTAATCGCATCCTTATTTTCATCAGAAAGTGATCCATTAGTCCATATCTGGCCTTCCTTCACACCTCGCTACCTTATTCATGTCACGATTCATTTAGGAAGTTTCATCTTATCACATGAATATCAACTGTATATGACATCTACAACTCTTTCCTTGGTAGCCATGCATGATCCAAGTGGCTCTAGAGACACACACAAGACATAAAGGGCTTATGAAAGCTAAAAAATCAAGGTGATCATAATGATTTCAAACTAGGACCAGAGTGTAGATCTCATCGTCTTGATCACGGCGGTGTGAACGGTTCATCAATCCAAGCTTGTATGAGGGAGAACGAGTCAGTCAAAGTACTGGTCAAAGTTGGGTTGTGGGCCAGGTTTAAGTATCCTACAATTTAACCAACCCCAAGGCAGGAAACATAGCTCCCGAAAACAGGGGAAATTGTTTCCTCTTTAATTTGCCTAATAACCCTTATGTTAGACAAAATTTAAATAAATGTCATATTATTAAAAATAAAAAATATAATAATTATGAGGTGGCGGGCCACCACCCCCCAACCAAAATACCAAACTATATTTAAATTTTGCCGACGGGCCATGACCCCTGTCGGCCCCTAAACCCAACCAACAACTACATATTAATATTATTGGGGTGGGCAAGGGCCACCTCCAGTGGACCTGGGCCACACCCCACCAAACATAACACATCGCATTTATGTGAGGCAGGTGGGGATCAAACCTGCTTGGCCCACGTGCGCTGGCCCCCACCGAGCGGCCCCATGTGATATTCCCAACCAACTCATTAATACACCACCCCAAAAGAAACCATGCCGTTAAAAATTCCACGCCTCCATTAAATGCAAAACAACGTGCCAAATGTTAATGGGCCACCAAAACGAGGAGCTACTGGAGTTAAGGGTGGGCTGCCCAATGCGGACCCGACTCCTCCTAAAAAATATATGCATGTGATTTTTAATGTATAAAAATGGGAGGGACAGGGTTTGACCCCCGACCCCTCCTCAACAAATTTCTTTTATTACCATCATTGCAAATCGCTTCCTTGTTTAGTTTGCCCATCGAAAATTTATATAAACCCAGTTTTTTTAGTGCATCCAGAGGCAGCATGGAGGAACCAGGAGTAGGCACAGAATTCGAGACAATATTTTTTTAATTATTTTTTAATGTAGGTGGAACCATGACTGAGACAAATTTCCAGGAGGGTGAAATTTTTGCAGTGTCCAAATTGGACAAATTTTATGTCGATCCTACACCTCTTGACGACACAAACCTCATAGCACAGTTAGTTTCCTAATTTGAGCATCCAATTTGTAGAGGACCCAGAGGAGGGAATCTTTGAGGAATCTAGGGCGAATCTAAAAGATTCCTTGAACCCCAGATTCTCACTTTCTTAGAATTTAGAAATTTGACAGTGGATTTTTCACTATTCGATGCCACAAATCTAATGGTGCATTTATATTTTCTATTTTCTCATTTCATTTTTTAGCCACTTTTCAATGTGGAGTGTAGGTGCCAGCATTCATGTGTGAGCAACCATTTCCATGAGATTTGATGCCATGAGATCAATGGTACGAACAAATTTAGCAGTTTGACACCCGCTTCTTCAGATGGCCCCTAGATGTGAGGTATATGCAGTGTGTTCATGTACTTCTGTTGCTATGCATTGTGTTGCACAGATCCTTGTTTGATGCTTGATGTGGGATCTTGTTTCTTACTTGTTTTCATGATTCCTTCTTGATGTGATGCAGAATCATCTGTGTGATGTACTCATGATTCGTCATGTTTTATTCAAGATCTCTTTGTTGTATGTTGATGGGATACTCATGTTGTCGCCATGCATGTTTGCATTGAGATCCCTTTTATGCCCTGTTGGTAAGATGCTCATTATCATCATGCATGAGTTTGTGTCATATTGATAGGAGTCCTTTTGACTGAGAGTTCCTGTAGCAGAACATCTCTTGGAGCTACTCCTGCATGAGGGCATTTTCCTTGTATGATAACTACGTCACCTCTTATGTACATCATCACTATTGACAACACTTAATGCAGTGGCCTATACCATCTTGACACTAGTGCTCGGAGATGTAGTCCCTCCTGGATGAACTTCGTAATCAACATCTTATTTTTTCATGTGTTGATGATTGTCTTGTTCCTCTTCTTTACAGCATGTAGATGTATTCATATATGTTCTTTTAAATATGCAATTTAACACATCACGAAAGTAAAAGGTCTTAGAAGGGTCATTTGTCACACCTGGACCTACATCAAGTGGTATCAGAGCAGTCTTTGTGTGGATGTGAATTGCAAGCGTGAACAATGGAATGTGCAGCGACAGAGGATGAAAAAGCGATGTACAAGACCATGCTCAAATTTCCAAAAGGGCGGAAATAATGTATGAATCTCTACAAAAAGAGATAGAGGAAAAGGAGCGATTGCATCTTCAGTTGCAAGCCATGAAAGAGGCCCTGGAAGAACTGAAGCACAACAACCAAATTCTTCAAGTAGAGAACGCTGAATTGAAGATGTTCCTACATGAAGAGAAAGAGGAAAAACAAAGTTTACTACAACAGCTACAAACTAAGGACGAGGCCTTGGAAAAGCTGCTGCGTGACCCATGTGAGGTAAAAATTAATTCTCTAAATTCATGTATGTGTCCTGATGATGATTACACTGTTTTTGAAAATCATACCATAGGAATTGGCTCCAAATTGTTGAAGAAAATGGGGTATGAAGGAAAAGGCTTGGGCGTTAATGGCCAAGGCATTATTAACCCCATAAAAGTAGAAGAATTACCCCGTTATGTAGGACTTGGGTATGTCAGAAAGGAAGTAGGGGAATGCACCGAGATAGCTAGCAAACCACCAAAAACAGATGATGAGAGGCCCTCATCAATTCTTTCCAAATCGACAAAGGAGGTAAAAGATGTTGATTTCCTTTTGGTTTCATCTTCACATATTATGATTTTTGTTGGAGATTTGGAGATCCCAATTACATGGAAAAACATGAGGCTTGTTGAAAAATGTGCAACAAGAAATGTTAAATTTAGAATGTGCTAAAAATAGACCTGCTAAAAATAGCATGTCTAAAAATAGCAGTTTGGCCAGTGAGGTCATTGGCCACATGGGTGAGAGGTGAAAATGCTAAAAATAGAAATTTATAAAAATAGCATTTCTGGGTCCCTTCCTATTTATAGCAGTCCCTAGTCTATATATAGGAAGTAAAATTAATTTTTGTCTTAACAACAATATAAAATATTAATTAATTAATCTCCATGAGTTAATTAATTATGAAAAATTAAATTATGAAAAATTAAACTTGAAGTCTTTGTGAGATCATGCAATTATTTTCTCCCTTGATTTAGGAATTTATCCCTTGATTAAAGGAGATAAGGTTCAATCCTATAATGAGAGAACCAGTTGACTTAGTTCTAACTAGTCAAGTCCAGTTAGATTATTTTAACAAGTTGTTAAAATAATAAAATATAGTTTGTTAATGCTTGCATGCATGTGACAACTATTATTTTAGATAACTAAGGATTCACTCATGGATAACTGTTGCATGTCAGTTCTGTCAGAGATCCAATTGAGATCAGATGTGGGACAATGTACTATTAGATGCTTAACTATTTCTAGTAAGTAGTTTTTGCATGGTTGAGGAACTAGTGTTCTCAAGGAATACGTAGTTGGACCATTGGTTGTTTTTGGTATGTTGGAATTAATAGCATATGCTTTTGCTATTATTTCCTAAGAAAACTATGTAAGGACCATAGGGAAAGCCTATATAAATAGGGCTTGGTTGGTTCATGAGACATATCTTCATATCTTCATAGTTCATTGAGAATTGAATAGCTTGAGAGCTAATTCTTTTTGTATTGTGAAGAGGATTTCCACTTGATTGATAATACATGGTTGGGGTTTTATGCTGGTGCTTTCCCCTAGATATATCTTGTGTTATGTGTGATTATTTCTCTTGATCAGTTATGCATGTTTCTACTTGATGTTGCTCATGAATTTGATTATGCTTTTGCTTAATGTTTTGTAGAAGTAGAACAAGTATTATGCTTTAGGACATTGCATATATCAGTTTGTTCTATAGGTGAAATTTCTACATGGTATCGGAGCACAGGTGATCAAGCAAGAACAATATACTAGCAGGAGAAATTCAAAGTTTATTATTCGAGATATAGATCTCAAGTTCTTATCACATCTATTTCATCGATGGCATTTTATGGTTTGAGGCTTGAGTATGCCCTTGATGGCAGCTCAAACTATATAGCTTGGAAGGATCGCATGGAGGTAGTTTTGGAAGATAATAGCCTTAAGGATTTCATTGATCAAGAAATTCCTAAGCCTACTGACAAGACTGAGCAGGTGGAATGGAGGAAGTGTGTGGCTAGAGCTAGGAGAATTCTCTTGGAGGGAGTGCGAGATCACATTGTCTCGAGCCTCCATGGGAAGGAGACTCCACATTGTTGTTGGGAAAAGTATCTACTCAGAACGCCCCTATCCCACTCTAAGATGTGACAGTGCCTTAGCAACAAACAAGGAAAACTATTTTCATATTCTTCTTTATGAAATGTAAACGAAGAGGAAGGATGAACTAACCTGTGTCTTGCGCTAGTTTGTTGATCCAATCGCTCTCCTCTTTGACAGATTCCAACTACCTTCTCCCTTACTTGCCCAGCTTCACCAAGTTCCTGCAAGATCACAGAAGAGGAAAAATACACAAAGACATAGATTTACATTCATAAATAGCTTAGGATCAGATTTAAACTAAACATGCAAATATAACAAAACATCATTGATACACAAGCATGTAGGAGAAACTCAAATAGTTTTATTGATATAACAAGAAGATCCAGGAGGAGATACCACCAAGTGAGTCTCAATCCAGCATCTACCTCCCAGCAAAGGAATCCCTTCTTCACCTCCAACAAAGCATAAATCACCCAATGCACTAATCTCAATCTCAAAACCAACAGCAATTCTCTGCACAGTACAAAATTCCTGCCTCTGGATCTCTGGGATGAGGGATCCATATATAGATAGATGTAAGCAGAGAGGATGAGTCAGCTTATGATTTGACGTGTGGCTTCTCTCTGTCAGTTCTTGCTTCCACTTGGAGGCTGAGAGCCTCTTACTCATCCTTGGTCGAACTCAGTGAGGCAAGTGTCATTGAGGAAGATTCTGGAAGTTTCCATTGTCTATCCACCTCGCAGAATGACACTGCCATTTGTCATTTTCTGCTCAGCGCACCTTGGTAGTGCATTTAGGTGCATTGCAACGCACCTAGCTAGTGTACTGGGGTGCTATGCAACGCAGGCAGCTAGTGGAGCAGTTGAAATGATCCTGATTTGACTGTTTCTGAGCAATTTCTGGTGGAGAACTTTTGGGAGAAGCTGTAATTGGTTGACTTTGTTCCTTTAGGGGTAAGAACAACACTTTTAGGGACTTTGGATCCCTTGGATTATGGACATTTCATGCTTAGAGATGTAAGGCACAAAAATGTCTATAACAGTTGCCCCCTAAAGTATGAGGCTGTTTATCGGGTGAAATGCTTTATTAGAAGGATCCGAAGTTCTTTCAATGCTGGGAGGAGACCTGTAATAAGATACAATACAATACATTATTTTTCATACTGTTTTCATGATCTAGCTGAGGCGGGCATTCCCATTCTCAAGTTTATAAATTCATTTTTATGTACACAGGACAGACAATCGTCTGATGGTAGACTGATGATTTTGATGAAGTCATCATCCTTTTGGTAGGATGATTATCTGTGCTGCAATGCTGTACATGTCAATGTCTTTATTTTTCCTGAATATATATCGCAGCCCGGATGGATGAAACTAGATCCGGGGTCTTCAATCTCGTCCGATCTTCACTCGAAGTACAAGTCGATCCATGTGAAAAATGTTTTGAAGTCGAACATGGAAAGACATCGCTTGATTACCAGTCAATGATGTAAACTGTTAACAAGCGCGAGAGGAATCACTGATAAGGATGATGACCCTCAAGGTACTGCAGTACAATTCACGTGGTGTGAATAAAGGACTTGGCGTCGAACACCACGCAAAATCTTTCGGTCGAAGGTCATTGATGTATACTTGTCGCCGGAAGTGAGAAACTTGCCATTGAGGCATGCAAGCTTCAAAGTACTGAATGGGGTGTTCCTAGATCAACTTCTTGGATAATGAGCTGATGTCGACAAGAAGCGATCCGTCAAAGGAGGGCCTTGATGAATCCCACATCAATGACACGGAACGGAGCAAATGATTTTGATGGAGGTGAAAACGATCTGATGATATATGGTTCAGGGTGGCGGTCATGAAAGAATGAAGTATAATGTATGGTAGTGGATGGTACACGGGTGACTTCTCTGGATGACTTCTCTTGAACATGTCGGCGACACTTATGTGATGGATCGGTAGCATTTACCCCAAATGTGGATGGTATGGCGAGACCATGGTGATGTGACCGGTGAATGAAACAACCCAACCCGACTCAGGCACGGAGTGGAAGTGTCATGTTCAAGAGCGACTTGCTACCAGTAAAGATTCTTTGAGTTTTTCCCAATTTTTCCCCAGTCATTGCAGACCAGTACCTCTTTATTTTTGTCAAGCTTGAGGAGGATAACATATGTTTGTTCTATAATTTTCCCTTCGGGCAAACCCATCGCTATGTTTTAACGAGCCTAGCAATAGTGAAACTCGTTCTCGTCTAAAGACAAGTTTGTCGCTATTAATGTTTTTAACGAGTTTAACGACAAAGATAACTCGGTCCTTTTCATTTTTAGAGAGTCTGAAAAGGTATGTAAAGTTAACTCCGGAATTCCTTTTTCGTCATCTAATCCCTTAAGTCCGAAAAAGTATAAAACAATACAGAAGGGATGAATTTTCGATAGTTTTAACGAGCTGAACAACACAAGCACTCGATCTTTTTGTGCAATAATCCCTCAGGTCCAAAAAGATTAAAATCTAAAGGAGGGATAACACTTCCGGTCGCTTTAACGAGCTGGAAGGCCAAAACTCGGCAATCTTTTCATGTTTTATGAGTCAGATGAAAAGAGCTTAAAGAAGACTCGTCTTTTGAGGAACGAGTGATAAAATGGGTAGCAGCTGATTCCAGGTAAGGGTTGGAATTTTCCAAGCACGGCAGTGTCACAAGGATGGCTAGTGAAATCACTCTTCGCAGCTGTTCCTCAAAATGGGTAAACAATCAAATGGAGGTGAATGACCGGCCAATGGAAAAGTGGAGGTGACGGTGCAAACACGACCAAGGCTTTAATGGCTGATAATGTTACATTCACGGTGGTTATTTACCGGAGGATAGTTCATTTTTTAACGAGCTTAAACGCTGGTGGAAACATTTTCTCGGTCCGGGTTTATTTTTTAACGAGCTTGAACCTCGCGGTAACACTGCTCGATGCGGGTTTATTTTTTAACGAGCTTGAACCCTGCAGTAACACTGCTCGTGATAAGTTTGTATGCCCCCAGCATAATAACGCAAATCGAGGTGCATGCCCCCCAAGTTTCATTGCATTCAACTTGGTGGTTGGAATGAAGGTTTACCTTTGAGATTTGGAAAGGGGATTGTTTCATTTTTTAATGAAGTTGACACAGTAAAAGAACTGTCCTCATGACTCCTTGTTTCATTTTTTAATGAGGTTGACACGAGATAAGAACTGTCCTCGGAGTCCAAATCCATTAGATATAGAAGGTTTCATATTCCACTGTGGCCACTTCCGCCAGATTACTTAGAGGCAGTAGGGAAAAAGTACCCATTAAGGCAGGGTCTTTTAGGAGACCTACTCCAATATTTTGGAGCGAATGATTGCTTCCATGGATCATTGGAATTCTTCCAGTAACTTGAGAACCATTGGGGAGGAAGTTTTTCTGATCGACGATTGTAATCCCTCCTTGAAAGGGAAATGCAATCTTTCTGAAATAGGTCGACACAACAGCTGCCATGGCATATATCCATGGTCTTTCTAGTAGGATGTTGTAATCAAGATTCCCATCTATGACTTCAACATCTATTTCTACTGTTTTCCCTCCTAGTTCAACTTTCAAGTTATTTAGGATACCATATGGGGTATATGTCCTTCCGTCGAATGCTTTTAACGTCGTCGCAGACCGCGACAAGGTTGGAGATCCTAAAGTTTTCCAGCAACTCATCGACATAATACATGTAGATGCCTCCTCATCAATAATTGTTCGATGAACAGTTTTGTTGAGGGCTTTCACTTGAACAAGGAAAGCTAGTTGAGCCGGTAACTGAGGATCGTATCCTTTGTGGTCGAAGGATACAAGATTGGAATCCTTAGGATCAATCCCACCAATGGTTGATAACAAAGCTTGCCTTTGGGATGGGCAATTTTGTAGTACTTCAAGAGTCGACATAGCGGATGGCGATTGGGCCAAATCTTCCACTATGTTATAATGCTGCGCCGCTCTAGCGCGGGGATTAAATGTCGACTTGTGTACTACTCCCTTCGGTAGTTTTATTGTTAATTCAGGAATGGTAGGTGGTACAACCTCTTGCGAAGTTGTTGTTGAACTACTTGGTTGATCTTTATCCTTGTCGTTTGACAGCTGTGGATTCCCGTAATCTTTGTTCCTTGTCGAAATCAAAGCATCATTCTGTTGTTTCGAAATCGACAACATTAGCACTTGAGACGGGGAAGCATTTCCACTTTCAACCATATTTGCTCCTGGATTTGGAAATGGATCAGTTAACACTGCCGAGGTTTTCGAACTTTTAAATAATTTCTTAATCTCAGCTTTGTATGGACATTCTTTTGTCCAGTGATCCTCATCACATATTTGACACCTTGAAGGGGGTTTCCTATTTCCAGGAGGGCTTGAAGAAGGTTTTTCAGGAGATGACTCATCCTGTTTCTTCTTCTTCCCTTTGCCTTGTTTCTTCTTGCTTCCTGGTTGCTTGGTTTCTTTGCCCTTATCTGTCGATACGGCATTTACTTCTGAAGCAAGAATTTCATCTTTTGCATTTTGATCTGAAATCTTACGGGCCTTCTTAGATGTAGCCTTTGTCGATTTCATGTCTGTTTTGCCAATCACGCCATCGTCGTCGTGAGAGTCATTGTTCGATTTAGGAGGAGGAGGAATTGAGAATTCCGGTCTAGGGGCGTCAGGTATTTTGTCGTAGAGCGTGCCGGACTGAGTATAGATCAAGTCCAGATATTGCGCACGAGCTATAACTTGCTCTTCCATTACGACTCCCCCCTTTGCCACATCTTCCGTGATGGAAGGTAATAACGACTTGATAAACCATTCAGCTAATAGCTGATCGGGAACGTACGTTTTTACCATCCTCCGACGACGTCGCCACTCATGTATATGATCAGATATGTGAGTGGCTGTTGTCTGTTTGAAGTTGGTAAGGAATCTGTTCCCGTTTCATACCTTATCGGTAATTTAAAATGGGTTAAAAAGGTTGTGGCTAAGGTACTGAAGTTGTTGAACGAAGCTCTAGGCAATTCAATATACCATTTTGCCGCTGGACCCGTTAACGTCCTCTGAAAGAGGCGAAGTCTTATCGAATCATCATTTAGGGTGTTTTATGAACACCATAGATGAAATGTCATCACGTGATTCGATGGATCTTCACCCGGATTTCCATTAAACTTAGGAATATCTGATGGAAGTTTATGCGGAATTTCTGGCCACCAAGGGGCATAAGCAATTGGATCGTTTGTTAACCGGTGTAAATCAGGTAACTCTAAAGTTGCCACGAATGGTAACTGTTGATTCAGGTTAGGTGAAGCATACCCAGGGTAATATGGGATTGCCTGAGCAGTTGGTCTTTGCATGCCAGCATAATGCATTTGATGCTGGTATGACTGATACGGTTGGTGGACATGACCATTGTAAAATAGTTGATTTTGACTGTTTTGAATGTACGGTTGTCCACTGTTCTCAAAGATCTGCTGCTCAGAACCTTGGTATACTTGTTGGAATTGTGGTTGTTGGTATTGCACCAGCCACGGTTGTGAAGCCATGTGTTGTTGCGCTATACTAATCGTTGGACCAAGGTGTGGGGTAATTGTACCCTTCTGGACCTGTGTCGCCCCACTAGTTGGCGATTGTGGTTGAGTCACAGGGTCAAGGGGTTGTTGCATTACAACCTGAGAAATCTGAGGTTGGCATACAACAGGCAGCGTTTGAACTTGTGACACCGTCACAATAGCTGGTGTAGTCGGGATGTTCGACATAGGTACACATTGTTGCATTGAATACACAACTCTTGGTTGTTGAGGTAGCATAGGTACCCAACCACTTGAGATGATTCCAGCGTATCCTGAATATTGTTGTGAACTCCCGTATGGATATCCTCCCGGAGGGGGTAATGAAAGGGCATACTGCCCCCCATACGGTGGTAATCCGGAACTCAAGGGGATTGTCTGCCCTTGGGTACTGGACTGCCCAAATTGACCTCCAAATGGATCAATTTGTTGAGACTCAACATAAGAGTTACCGGATATTATTCCGGTTGAACAAACAGGAACAGACCAGACTGTCGAAATAGCCCCTGAGTGGGCTCCTTCTAGCGGTTAAGAGCTAGTTGGGACAGATGGTATGCCGGCGAACATTGTCGGAGTGACGGCAGGGAGTTCTGCTGTCGCTGCGTCAGTTGACACAGTCCTAGATGTTGACGGTTGTTCAGACATTTGGAGTCTATCCAAAAGATTACCTAGCGATTCTACAGGAACTTCCACTGGTGGTAGACTAACTTCTGATGAAGAAGGATATAGAGTGACCCCGACTCCAAAGTGCGTTGGAGTACTTGTTTGAGGATCTTCTACAATTTCTTCAATCGTAATCAAACCAGGTGGAAGGGGGAGACCGTCAGGTCTGTAAAATATTTCTGGTGCCGAAGAAGGGGTGGAATCAACAGCGACAGATGTTTGAAGAGCAAGACTCTCCGAACCGGTTGTAGATGGAACTGGTTCAGTAACACAAGTGTTTACTCTCAGACTAGGATTAGTATCACTGTCCCTCTATGGCTGTTGAACTTCTTCTGTAGAGGCAGGGTTTCCAGAAATGTTTGGAGTAACCGGAATCTTGGATGTTGTTGGAACACTTGTTCTAACTTTAATAGGAGATTTGGAACCGGTTAAACGAGTTCGCTTTGTCCGTACTGGTTTCGATTCCGGAGACAAAGACGGTTGACTCGTAAGCCTCCGCGAATGATGGTGTTTCAATTGACTTTCTTCCACGATTGCGGATTACTCGATCAACTAAAATACAAAAGCGGAAGTATGTTTCCGAATTAAATGAATTTTAGATGCTTTAGACACAACTTGTTTTTTCAATTTTAAAGAGTCGAGAAAAAACAAAAGATGACTCTAGTCTCCTTCGATTTTTAATGAACCTGAAGTGACAAGTGCTCAGATGGACCTTTTCTGTTAAGGAGTCTGAAAAGGAACGAAAGGGACTGCTCTGGAGATCTAGGTAGAGGGTGTGCCAAACCAATCACAAAATTGCAGAATACGTTTTACGGTACGACAGTCAATCTTCCCGAATGCTGTGTTCGGTGCATTGCGATCAGTAGGGTGGCCGACACAGCTTCCTATGGATAAAAGGTTTTAAGCCTATAGGGGTCTCCCAATATATACTCGACGGTACGTGGGAGCACAATCCGTACTGGAACTTATCATCTCACAGTGGAGGAATCACCCAACCATCAGTGAGGACAACAGTTACCAGGCTTTACGACGCCGGAACGCGTCTCTAGCCTAGACCTCTATGTTGTGCGTTAAGTTCCAAAGCGTTGTTAGATTCATTCAATTTATTTTAAGTTGATCTTTCTTAGAAGTTTTCCTTTTGGGATCACCACGAGATGTAGACGTAATTCCTAAATGCAATCTAAAGATGATAAGAAAGCTTTTATCTCTTTTCAACAATGAAAATCCTAGCTACAAGGGGAAAAGAAAGACACAATCTTTTCTCAAAGAGCAAAGAGCACACTGTAGATGCACTTTTCCTAAATCAAGCCATACAAACTATCAATATGCAAATGCACATATGCATGTATTTTTTTTCACTTTCTTAATATTGATGCCTAAAAAGAAAGTTGATGTACAAATCTGAATTTGCTTTCAAGTGAAAAACACAAACAAGCTTCTTTTCGAAATCAAAAAGGTAGAGAGGAATACGACACTTTATGATTTTGAAATAAACACTCGTTTCGACACTAGAAAGAGACAAATTCAAACCAAAGGTAAAAGTAAAAGGTATAATCAACTGTCAATAGTAAACAAACTTTCTCCTAAGATAAAAATCGACACTTACGACAGATCTAAATCTAAGGACGACAATATGACTATTCTACTTTTCAATGGAAAACTGTAAATGATGTAACAAACACACAAAGAACATCTACAGTCTTTTTTTACAAAGGAGGCGGAATTAAGGCAAAGAAAAGGGGTTTTCAGATAGGTACACACACTGATAACAGGCTGCAAAAATCAGAGATAAAACTGGACAAAATGAAGCAAAGAACCTCACCTGCACAGGGCAAAGGCTGATCAGCGCACCTGTTGCACAGAGAAACTGAATTGCAGCACAGGTAGCCCTCTCGGGACCTGCGTTGAAATGCAGAACCTCTTCACAGAGCCTGCGCTGGGGCAGAAATGAGACTTCTATCCGGGTTCTGGGTCACGGTTTGCAGTTTAATCTATGGTTTTTGGCCGAGTAAAAGCAATCAGTAAGGTACAATCAGAGGAATGATTTAAAGGAGAACTAAGAACTATCACAAAGGGTAATTAGAGCATTTTTGGATCAGCTGTTCAAATCATAAACAAATCCAGTGAGTGGATTGAAGTAGCAGCTACTTTGCATTTGATAATGGAAAATGCAGTTCGATTGCTACTTTTGTGTTTATGAAACAAACAACAAGAGAAAAACAAATAAACTAACTAGACACGATCCCCAGTGGAGTCGCCATTTTGTTGCTGGGAAAAGTATCTGCTCAGAACGCCCCTATCCCACTCTAAGGTGTGACAGTGCCTTAGCAACAAACAAGGAAAACTACTTTCGTATTCTTCTTTATGAAATGTAAACAAAGAGGAAGGATGAACTAACCTGTGTCTTGCGCTAGTTTGTTGACCCAATCACTCTCCTCTTTGACAGCTTCCAGCTACCTGCTCCCTTACTTGCCCAGCTTCACCAAGTTCCTGCAAGATCACAGAAGAGGAAAACTACACAAAGACATAGATTTACATTCATAAATAGCTTAGGATCAGATTTAAACTAAACATGCAAATATAACAAAACATCATTGATACACAAGCATGTAGGAGAAACTCAAATAGGTTTATTGATATAACAAGAAGATCCAGGAGGAGATACAACCAAGTGAGTCCCGATCCAGCATCTACCTCCCAGCAAAGGAATCTCTTCTTCACCTCCAACAAAGCATAAATCACCCAATGCACTAATCTCAATCTCAAAACCAACAGCAATTCTCTGCAAAGTACAAAATTCCTGCCTCTGGATCTCTGGGATGAGGGATCCATATATAGATGTAAGCAGAGAGGATGAGTCAGCTTATGATTTGACTTGGAGGCTGAGAGCCTCTTACTCATCCTTGGTCGAACTCAGTGAGGCAAGTGTCATTGAGGAAGATTCTGGAAGTTTCCATTGTCTATCCACCTCGCGGAATGACACTGCCATTTGTCATTTCCCACTCAGCGCACCTTGGTAGTGCATTTAGGTGCGTTGCAACGCACCTAGCTAGTGTACTGGGGTGCTATGCAACGCAGGCAGCTAGTGGAGCAGTTGAAATGATCCTGATTTGACTGTTTCTGAGCAGTTTCTGGTGGAGAACTTTTGGGAGAAGCTGTAATTGGTTGACTTTGTTCCTTTAGGGGTAGGAACAACACTTTTAGGGACTTTGGATCCCTTGGATTATGGACATTCCATGCTTAGAGTTGTAAGGCACAAAAATGTCTATAACACACATGCAATGTGGAAAACATTGAAAGATTTATATCAGAATCACAGTGATCAGAGGAAGTTGGCACTGAAGGACAAACTTTGAAAGATCAAGTGTGAAAAGGATGAGATGATCTCTATGTATCTAACCAAGCTCATCACATGTAGGGATGAGCTTGCAAGTGTAGGGGTTGTGACATCGGATGAGGATATTGTTATAGACATTTTTTGGCACTGCAACCCCAAGCATGAAATGTCCATAAACCAAGGGCTCCTAAGTCCCTAAAAGTGTTGTTCTAACCCCTAAAGGAACAAGGTCAACAAATTATAGCTTCTCCCAGAAGTTCTCCATGAAAAACTGCTCAAAACTGGTCAAAACGGGATCATTTTAGCTGCTCCATAGGAAAAGTGTGTTGCATCTTACCTAAGTACACTCTGTGGGTGCGTTGCATTTCAAAAATCCCTTCTATGGGGTGCGATGGGCGAGAAGTGACAAATGGCAGTGTCATTCTGCGAGGTGGAGAGGCATGGAATCTTGTAGAAACTTCTCCTGTGACACTTGCCTCTCTGAATTTGACCAAGGATGAGTAAGAGATCATCAATCTCCAAGTGGAAGCAAGAAATATCAGAGGGAAGACACTAATCAAATTACAAGCTGACTCATCTCCCTTACATGTATCTATATATGGACCCCTCATCCCAGAGATCCAGAGGCTGGAATTTTGCATCTTGTAAGGAATTGTTGTTGGTTTCTTGAGACAACATCATAGTGTTGGGTGATCTAAGCTTTGTATGAGGTGAAGAAGGGCTTACTTGCTGAGAGGATGATGCTGGGTCAGAACAACTGGTTGTAACTCCCTTGGCTCTTTCTTGTTTATCAATAAAAGCTATTCAATTTTTCCTCCATACTCTTGTGTCATTCATGTTTTATGCATTTGTATGGTCAATTTACATCTGATCCTAGATTGTTTATGATTATAGATCCATGTTCTTGTATAGTGTTATGCTACTGTGATCCTACAGGTACTCTATGAAGTTGGGCGTACAAGGGAGCAAGTAGCGAAAGACTATCAAGAGAGAAAGGAATCAAACTAGGAGATTAGTGCAAGACAGAGGTTGGTCTTCTTTGTTCTTCTCTCATTTATATTTCATAAAGGAAAAACGAAAGTATATTTACTTTGTTTGTTTCTAAGGTAGCTACCACACCTTAGTGGGATAAGCAGTTCTGTGTAGACACTTTTCCCTGTAACAAAATGGCGACTCCGCTGGAGACGAATTAGGTTGTTTGTTATATCTTCCTTGTTGTTTATTTTATAAACTTACAGACGGAGCCTGAAGTTGAGCCAGGTAGCTTTCGAACTACATTTTCTATGCAAATGCAAAGTAGATAAATGCTGCTTCAGTCAATCTCCGGGATTTGTTTATGACTTAAACAATTGATTCACAAACTCTCTAATTGCCCTCGTGGTAGCTCTTAGAACCTCCTTAGATCTACCCCTGATTGTTGCATTACTGATTACCATTTGCTCAGCCAAAACCCATGAACTGAACTGCAAATTGTGACCCGGAACCCAAGCAAAGTCTCATCTCTCGCCCAGCGCAGGTTCTGTTCTGTGAATGTGAAATTCAGCGCACTTCCCGAGAGTAGTAGGTGCGTTGCATTTCAAGTTCACTGTGTTACAGGTGCGCTGATCAGACTAGGCATTGTTCAGTTTTGGTTTCTGTGATTCATTCTGTTCAATTCTATTCATAAATTTTGCTACCTGTAATTAGTATATCTCTGTTTGAAACCCCTTTTCCTTGCTGTTATTCTGCCTCCAATGTGCAAATAACTATAAATGTTTTTGTGTATTTGTTGAATCATTTTCAGTTCTCCTTTGCAAAAAGTAACGTAATTGTACTGTCGTTCCTTAATCTGAAAGTGTCGCAAGTGTCGTTTTCAGTCATAGGAAAGAGTTTGGTTGCTATTGATAGTCGATTACCCTGTTACTATTGTATTTGGTCTGAATTTGTAGTTTTTCTAGTGTCGAAAGCAAGTATTCATTTCCAAATCGTAAAGTGTTGTGATCGTCTCCATTTTTTATTTTGAAAAGAAAACTTGTTAGTAATTGTCACTTGAAAAGTAATTCAGATTTGCGCATTAGCTTTCTTTTTACCATTCACATACTAAGAAAGCCGAAAACAAATACATGCATGTGCATTTGCATTTAGACTGTTTGATTGGTTTGATTTAGGACAATGCATCTAGTGTATGCTCTTTGCTCTTTGTGAAAGAATATTGTCTCTCTTTCCTTAGTAGCCAGGATTTTCATTGTAGAAAGAAGATAAACGATTGTTTATCATCTTAGATTGCATTTTAGGAATTATACATCTACATCTCGCGGTGAACCTAAAAGGCAAATTTCTTAAGCAAGATCAACTATAAAATAAATTTAATGAATCTAACAACGCTTTGGAACCTAACGCACAACATCTAGAAGTCTAGGCTAGAGATGTATTCCGGCGTCGTAAAGCCTAGTAACTGTTGTTCTCACTGATGGTTGGTTGATTCCTCCACTTTGAGACGATAAGTGCCAGTACGGACTTGTGCTCCCACGTACCGTCGAGTATATTTTGTGAGACCACAATAGGTTTAATCCTTTATCCATAGGAAGCTGTGTCTGCCACCCTATCGATCGCAATGCACTGAGCATAGCATTCGGGAAGATTGACTGCCGTACCGTAAAAAGTATTCTACAGTTTTGTGAATGGTTTGGTAATCCCTCTACCTAGATTTCCAGAGCAGTCCCTTTCGTTCCTTTTCAGACTCCTTAATGGAAAAGGTTCATCTCAGCACTTGTCACTTCAGGCTCATTAAAAATCGAAGGCGACTAGAGTCATCTTTTGTTTTTTCTCGACTCTTAAAAATTGAAAAAACAAGTTGTGTCAAAGCGTCTAAAATTCATCTAATTAGGAAACATACTTCCCCTTGATTTTTAGTTGATCGAGTAATCTACAATCGTGGAAGAAAGTCAATTGAAACCCCGTCGTTCACGGAGGCTTACGAGTCAACCGTCTTTGTCTCCGGAATCAAAGCTATTACGGACAAAGCGAACTCGTTTAACCGGTTCCAAATCTCCTGGTAAAGTTAGAACAAGTGTTTCAACAACATCAGAGACTCCGATTACTCCAAACATTTATGGTATCCCTGCCTTTACAGAAGAAGTTCAGCAGCCATCGAAGGACAGTAGTATTGATCCTAGTCTGAGGGTAAACACTTGTATCACTGAACCAGTTCCATCTACGACCAGTTCGGAGAGTGTTGTTCCCCAAATATCTGTCGCTGCAGATTCCATACCTTCTTCGGCACCAGAAATATTCTACGGACCTGACGGTCTACACCTTCCACCTGGTATGATTGCTATAGAAGAGATTGTGGAGGATCCTCCATCTAGTACTCCATCGCAATTTGGAGTCGGGATCACTCTGTATCCTTCTTCATCAGAAATTAGTTTACCGCCAGCGGAAGATCCTGTAGAATCGCTAGGTAATCTTTTGGATAGACTAGAAAAGTCCGAACAACCGTCAACATCTAGGACTGTGTCGTCTGACACAGCGACGACAGAACTTCTTGCTATCACTCCAACAATGTTCACCGGTATACCATCTGTCCCAACTAGCTCTCAATCGCTAGAAGGAGCCCACTCAGGGGCTATTTCGACGGTATGGTCTATTCCTGTTTGTTCATCCGGAATAATATCTGGAAACTCTTATGTTGAGTCTCAACAAATTGATCCATTTGGAGGTATATTTGGGCAGTCCGGCCCTCAAGGGAAAACCATTCCCTTAAGTACCGGATTACCGTCGTATGGGGGGTAGTATACCCTTTCATTTTCCCCTCTGGGAGGACAGCCATATGGGAGTTCACAACAAAATTCGGGTTATGCTGGAATTACGTCAAGTGGTTGGGTACCGATACTACCTCAACAACCAAGAGTTGTATATTCGATGAAATAATGTTTACCTATGTCAAGTATACCAACTATGCCCGCTATTGTGACGGTGTTGCAAGTTCAAGAATTGCCTGTTGTATGCCAACCTCAGGTTTCTCAAGTTGTAATGCAACAGCCTCTTGACCCTGCAACTCAACCACAATCACCGACTGGTGGAATGACACAGGTTCAAACGGGTACAATCACCCCTCATCTCAGTCAAACAGTTAGTATCGGGCAACAACACATGGCTTCACAACCATGGCTAGTGCAATACCAACAACCGCAATTCCAACAAGTATACCAAGGTTCTGAGAAACAAATCTTTGCAAATAGTGGGCAACCGTATATTCAAAACGGTCAAAATCAACCATTCTACAATGGTCATTCCCACCAACCTTACCAAAGTTACTAGCATCAAATGCATTATGCTGGTATGCAAAGACCAACTGCTCAGGAGATCTCATCTTATCCTGGGTATGCTTCACCTAACCTGAATCAACAGTTACCCTTCGTGGCGACTTTAGAGTTACCTGATTTAAATCGGTTAACAAATGATCCAATCGCTTACGCCCCTTGGTGGCCAACGATTCCGCATAAACTTCAATCAGATATTCCTAAATTTAATGGAAATCCGGGTGAGGATCCGTCGAATCATGTGATGACCTTTCATCTGTGGTGTTCATCAAACACCTTAAATGATGATTCGATTAGGCTTCTTCTTTTTAAGAGGACGTTAACTAGTCTGGCAGCAAAATGGTATATCTAATTTCCCAGAGCTTCATTTGACAACTTCAGTACCCTAGCCACAACCTTTTTAACCCATTTTCAGTTACCGATAAGGTACGAAACTGGAACGGAACTTCTTACCAATTTCAAACAAACAACGACCACTCACATATCTGATCATATACATGAGTGGCGACGTCGTCGTAGAATGGTAAAAATGTATGTTCCTGATCAGCTTTTAGCTGAATGGTTTATTAAGTCATTATTGCCTTCCATCACGGAAGACGTGGAAAAAAGGGGAGTCGTCATTGAAGAGCAGGTTATCGCTTGTGCACAATATTTGGACTTGATTTACACTCAGTCTGGCATGCTCTACGATAAAATACCTGATGCTCCTAGACCAGAATTCTCAATCCCTCCTCCTCCTAAATCAAACAATGACTCTCATGCCGACGATGGCGTGATTGGCGCAACAGACACGAAATCGACAAAGGCTACATCTAAAAAAGCCCGTAAGATTTCCAGTCAAAGTGGAAAAGAGGAACTTCTTACCTCGGAAGTAAATGTTGTATCGACAGATAAAGGCAAAGAAACCAAGCAACCAGGGGGCAAGAAGAAAGGCAAAGGGAAGAAGAAGAAACAGGAAGAATCATCACCTAAAAAATCTTCTGCAAACCCTTCTGGAAATAAGAAACAAAAATCATCCATGCTTTATATGTGATGAGGATCATTGGACGTCAGATTCTCCGTATAAAGCTGAGCTTAAAAAATTCTTCAAGAATACAAAGACCTCAGCAGTATTAACTGATCCATTTCCGAATCCAGGAACAAATCTGGTTGACAGTGGAAATGCTTCCCCGTCTCAAGTGTTGATGTTGTCGGTTTCCAAACAGCAAAATGATGCTTTGATATCGACAAGGAACAAAGATTATGGGAATCCACAGCTGTCGAACAACAAGGATAAAGATCAACCTAGTAGTTCGACAACAACTTCGACAGAAGTTGCGCCACCCATCATTCCTGAGTTGACAATAAAACAGCCAAAGGGAGTAGTACACAAGTCGACGTGTAATCCTCGTGCTAGAGCAGCACAACATTATAATATAGTGGAAGATTTGGCCCAATCGCCATCCACTATGTCGACACTTGAGGTACTACAAAATTGCCCATCCCAAAAGCAAGCTTTATTATCAACCATCGGTGGGATATACCCAAAGGATTCCAATCTTGTATCCTTTGATCATAAAGGATACGATCCTTAGTTACCAACTCAACTAGCTTTCCTTGTTCAAGTGAAAGCCCTCAACAAAACTGTTCATCGAACAATTATTGATCAGGGGGCATCTACATGTATTATGTCGATGAGTTGTTGGAAAACTTTAGGATCTCCAACCTTGTCGCGATCTTCGACGACATTAAAATCATTTGACGGACGAACATATACCCCATATGGTATTCTAAGTAACTTGAAGGTGGAACTAGGAGGGAAAAAAATAGAAATAGATGTTGAAGTAATCGATGGGAATCTCGATTACAACATCCTACTGGGAAGACCATGGATATATGCAATGGCTGCTGTTGTGTCGACCTATTTTAGGAAGATTGCATTTCCCTTTCAAGGAGGGATTACAATCGTCGATCAACAAAACTTCCTCCCCAAAGGTTCTCAAGTTACGGGAAGCATTCCAATGATCCATGGAAGCCCCCATTCGCTTCAAAATATCGGAGTAGGCCTACTAAAAGACCCTATATTAATGGGAACTTTTTCCCTTCCACCTCCAATTAATTTGACGGAAGTAGCGTCTATAGGAACCTGCAATATGATATCTTCAAAAAGGATCTCAGTGAACGATATCGACATGGATCATGCGTAGGTTTTGCCTCCAAGCCCAACAAAAATATTGTAGCAATCAATGTTCCTAGCATGGGAGGAAAACCCAAATCAATGCTCATCAAGCGTTTGGATAGATAGGTCTAAGGAATATGGCACCCCTTCAGATCCTTGGTCGAGAGTGCATGTCACCAACAAAGGAATTGTTCAATCAATGATAATTGAAGGGGCACCATGGCAAGATTACCACCATCGTTCCCTTCTTCCGGATTGTGAAGAAAATACTCCTGATGACCTTTATCATCCTTCAATTTTTGATTTTCTATCAAATACTGTAAACATGGTGGATTCCGAGCGAAACTTGTCCAACATTGAAGAGACTATCGCCATAAATATCTCGACCAAAACAGATGTTGTAGAGAATATTTATGTTGGCAAATGTTGTTCTCCTTTAGAACTGGAAATATATAACGCTCTTTTTCGCAAATTCAGAGATGTCTTTGCTTGGCCATATAATGAAATGCCAGGCATTGACTCAAGTATCGTTGAACACGAAATCAAGATGTATCCAGATGTCAAACCAGTACGACAACGGCTATGGCAGGTGCACCCCAAGAAAGCCACTGCCATCAAGGCAGAAGTTGAAAAACTTCTCCATGATGGTTTCATTTACCCGGTTCCTCTAACTGATTGGGTATTAAATATTGTCCCTGTTATGAAAAAAACAAGGAACAATTAGAGTGTGCGTCGATTATAGGGATGTAAATCAAGCTTGTCCAAAAGACAACTACCCTACACCCTTCATCGACCAGATAATTGATGAATGCGCCGGATGTGAAATCTTTTCATTTATGGATGGATTCTCCGGGTATAATCAAATAAACATCCGCCCACAGGACCAGTCAAAGACTGCATTTATTTGTCCATGGGGCACATTCACATATCGAAAATTACCCTTTGGTTCAAAGAACGCAGGGGCAACATTTCAGAGGGCAATGAATTATGCCTTCCATGACATCAAAAACATCATTCAACCATACCTCGACGACCTTCCAGCTCATTCGCGAAAGCGGACTGATCATCCGCAACATTTAAGAGCGATATTTCTATGTTGCTGACACTACAAGATACGACTCAATCCACACAAATGTGTATTTTGTGTCAGTTCTGGTCGTTACTTGGCTTTGTAGTCTCGAAGGACGGTATTCGTCTCGACCCATGTAAGGTTCAAGCAATCATAAATTTGCCTCCACCTTCGAATTTGCTTCAGATTCAGAAACTCCAAGGGAAAGTAAACTTTCTGAGGAGGTTCATTCCAAATTACGCTGAACTTGCTAAAGGTTATACGCGTCTTTTGAAAAAGGAAGTACCCTTTGTCTGGGATCAGGTTGTGCAAACTTCCTTTGATGCTTTAAAAGAATCCCTAATGAAAGCATCATTAATGTACGCTCTTGATTATCAAAAAGACTTTAACCTGTATCTGGCTGCAGCGGATACAACCATCGCAATGGTTTTAGTTCAAGAAGACAACGGAATTGAAAATCCTATATATTATTTAAGTAAGAACTTAAATGATACAGAAAACAAATATTCTTATGTTGAAAATCTAGCACTCGCAACTGTTCAAGCGATACAGAGATTTTAACACTATGTCCTCTTTCAAAAAACTACCATTCTGTCAGATTGCAACCCCATGACTTATATATTGTCGCGACAGTTGCTGGGGGGAAAATATTCAAAATGGATAGCAATTCTACAAGAGTTTGATCTGGAATTTGTAAAATCCAAGTCAAAGAAAGCTCTGGTTTTTGCAGAATTATTATGCGATCTCCCATCGTCGTCCAACGATGAAACATCCGAAGAAACGATCGTGGACGAAAATTTGTTTCTGATATCTTCAAGCAATCTGTGGTATGGGGATATAATCATTTATCTCCAAACCCAAAAATATAGGCCAAATACCTCTCACTCCGAACAAAAACGTATTCGATACCAAGCAAAAGACTACATGATCGTCGGTGATACACTTTACCGTCGTGGTATCGATACAGTTCTGAGAAGGTGCCTCACCCATGAGGAGGCCAAAAACGTCCTGAAGGATTTCCATTCAGGCGCGTGTGGGGGGGCATCAATCCGGTTATGCTACAACGCAAAAATTTTTACGAGCAGGATACTTCTGGCCAACAATGTTCAAATATTGCGTAACTGCAGTAAGAAGTTTCCATGCTTGTCAAATTTTCGATAGCAAAACCAGAAAACCACCCGCACCTCTGCAGCCAATAGTTGCTTTCGAGCCATTCGCCAAATGGGGCATCGATTTCATGACACATAACCCCACCTCGATCGGGGGGCATGGGTATATTATAGTCGCAGTTGACTATTTTGCCAAATGGGCCGAGGCGATGCCTACATTAGATAATACTGGTGAAACATCTGCCCTCTTCTTTTTTAATCATGTAGTTGCCAGATTCGGCGTCCCACAAGCTATAGTCACAGATCATGGATCGCATTTTCGCAATCACATGATGGTCGAATTAGCTGCCAAATTAGGGTTGTCTCACGACAGCTCTACTCCATATTACCCGCAAGCCAACGGACAAGTTGAAGCAATCAACAAAGTCCTGAAGCGCATGCTGCAAAGGATGATTGGAGTCCACAAAAGAAGTTGGAACCTAATCCTGTACTCAGCCTTGTGGGCTTACCGAACATTGGTAAGGAATGCAACCGGGTTTACACCTTTCCAACTGGTATATGGCCTGGAAGCAGTCTTACCAATCTAGTGTGAAATCTCATCCCTCAAACTCGCAATTGACCTTCTCCCCGGGACTTCAGAAGAGGAGGCTCGTTTCTTGGAACTAATCCAATTGGATGAAACCTGTCGTGATGCCACTTTGGCTAATGAAGCCCATAGGAAACGAGTCAAGGCGTAGTTCGACAAGAATGTCAAACCTCGTGTCTTCTCAGAAGGTGACTTGGTCTTGCTTTATGACCAAGAATCCGATAAATTGGGAACAGGTAAATTCAAGTCTTTATGGATGGGCCCCTATGTTGTTAAGTGAGTGTTATCAAAAGGAGCCTACGAGTTAATGGATTATGACGGGATTCCACTGGCACAACCTCGTAACGGGTTGTACCTCAAGCGTTACTATGCGTGATTCAGTATAGTAACCTATATGCTTTTGTTATGTTTTTGTTTTTGCTAAAGTATTTGTTTTGGTCAAGTAATCCACTTTTTACATTTATTGCAGATGTCAAACCTATTGGAATCATGTGTTGGATATGCCGACGGAGCGAGTTGTAGTTCGCGGAACTTATCTTCCGCGGCCTGAGCCATTTTTGATCCAAGCGGCGAGTTAGTAAGTTTCAAAGGGGTATGTATTGGTCGATCAACGAATAACATCGTTGAATATATCGCGTTGATAGAACTTCTCTCTGATGCCATCACACATGGCATACGCCGACTGATTGTCAGGCTAGACTCACAACTTGTCATACTACAACTCACTGGTATCTACTCTGTCCGAAATCCAGCTATTTATCGCATGTTCCTAAGGGTTAAGATTTTGGAAAGGAAATTTGATTTTATTCAATATCAACATATTTCCAGAACCTTAAACACATTAGCTGACTCATTGGAAAATTATGTGTTAGATAGACATTTGCAACATTTATAAAAAAGAAGCATACCATCAATATTTGCATTTGGATCATGTAACTTAACCAAAATAAAACTTCGAAAATAAAATATATATATATATATATATACTGTTTATGGTTTACACATAATGTTCTGTAACCAAGACAAAATTGGTCAAATGACCCAAAACTCAAAATGCTAGGGGGCACCCTAGTCTAATGATGCTCGTGATAGCAAGCATAGCCTGTGCGATCATGCGTAAGAGCCGAGTCCATCGTCTTGGCACACCAGTACTATGCCGCTGCAACCTCAGGGGCAGCTCGTCAGTCCTCACATCTGGAATACCGAGAGTAAGACCCTTGACCTGGTCCTGTAATGCTGTGAGAGTCTTGGCCACATCGAGGTCGTGAAGGATAGCCCTTCCAACAGCCTCTCCTGCTGGGGTGGCAGCTGGCACTCTCAGGCGTACTACTGGCCGAACGGGACCGACATCTGCATGAACACATGGGTTTGATTAGTCTTGATAGAATAAAGCACAAGGACATTATAAAATAAAAACAATAAATAGGAATATGGTCAAAGAATTTACCAATGGCACCCCACTGTTCGCCAGCTGGCAGTACTAAATCTGGGTCACCCTGGAAGTCCATACCAGCATATGGATACTTGGAATAAACCATCTCCTGGCGATCGAACCACCCGAAGAAGGTATCAGAAAAGGAAATCTAAGACTAACCAACATGCCTAGACATATGGTTGACCCATCTCTGCATACGTGGTTCAGTCGGTGAAGGTAAATCGAGTGTAATATACTGCGGCTGCATCAGTGTTATATTTTCCAAGGCAAAGGCGGTCAAAATAGAACCATACCCAAAGTTATTCAACCTCCCACTCTTCACCTTGGTCAACTGTTCTTTCATCACAAGAAGTATTGCATTGCACCAGTTGAACACCTTCAGTTGGAGACATTCCAAGGCATACTGCATATAATATCGGTTGGCTACATGAAGAGCCGCACCACCAGCCATCCTACCAAAAGTGAACAGAATAGTCCTAAGGGACCTGTCAGTGACATCATGGATGATGATCTTGCCGTCTTTACTCGGCTGAGATCCCTCTCTGCAATACCGAAGAACATAATCTCTCACAGATTCACCTCCTCGGGCCGAACCTGATAAAGAGATGGGGGCAGC
Source organism: Pinus tabuliformis (assembly GCA_031772625.1). Lineage (NCBI taxonomy): Eukaryota > Viridiplantae > Streptophyta > Pinopsida > Pinales > Pinaceae > Pinus > Pinus tabuliformis. The sequence continues at coordinate 192,827,147 of CM062811.1, forward strand.
CCGCCTCGACAAGCCAGTCAAGAAATATATGTCCATTATAGTCAAGGGGATGAGTTTGCCCCTGATCTGGAACACCTGGCTAGTAGGATCCCAAGCATCGAGCAAATACTGCAGCAAGTTGATTTGTTGTCTCATGCTAGAAATGCGGAAAAACTTCAGCAAGCCACAGTTCCGCAATGCGTTTACTATAACCGGATCGTGTAAAGCAAGCATGTCCTCTTCTTCATGCTCACGTTCTCACCATGTAATAGTCATCTTGCTCCAAAAATCTCTGAAAACAAACGAGAGAAGAGTTAGATCCTGATTTTGGTAAGAGACAAGCAAAAATTTCCATCAAAAACTGTGCATAAACTTCCTTCCTTGCGCCCATCACACCAACAATAGTGTTCTGGGTGCGTTGCATGTCAGTTATCCAGTAGACAGGCTAACATCCAATGCACCTTTCGATACACAAGGGGTGCGCTGAAGCCAAGGCGAGTTTTTCAAACCTCAGAGGCTCATAAAAACCAGGAATCAAGCTTAGAATGCAAAATGGAAAGCATGAAATGAAAGAGCTCAGGTTTAGCTCCTACCTGGTCCAGACGGCGCCGAGAATCATCCACAGAATCTCTCGGAATCAACTGATGAAAATCAAGGGGGAAAAAGCACCTCCAAAGCTCCAACAAACCAAAGTTCAAATGAAATGGTAAAATGAGAGGTAAAAGCACTTTTACATTACTTTTTACGTAATTCGAGTAAAATATTAGTGTTCTAACTCATTTTTCAAACATATATTGTTCATTTATAACTAGTTTGATGAAGCAATTGAAAATGCAGTACAATCTTTGAAACAATGAAGCTATTTATGGTAAAGTCAAGAAATGACCATTAATCAAGTAGTTTTAGCACATAGTTCAAGCTCATTAAAAAATAAACATAAGTCATGAGCAAATGTTTCCCCCAGTGTTTAAGCTCAATAAAAAAAAATGAACCGATTTCCGGTAAATAACCATCATAAATGTAGTACTTCAGCCTTTAAAGCCCTGGTCTTATTCTCATCATCACCTCCACTCTGTATTGGCCGATCATTCACCTCCATTTGATTGTTTACCCCTTTTGAGGAACAACTGCGAAGAGTGATCCCACTAGCCATCCTTGTAACACTGTCGTGATTGGAAAATTCCAAACCTTACCTGGAATCAGCTGCTACCCAATTTTATCACTTGTTCCTCAAAAGACGAGTCTCCTTTAAGCTCTTTTCAACTGACTCATAACATATGAAAAGGTTGCCGAGCCATTGGCCTCTCCAGCTCGTTAAAGGGACCGAAAGTGCTATCCCTCCTTTAGATTTTAATCTTTTTGGACCTGAGGGATTATTACACAAAAAGATCGAGCGCTTGTTTTGTTCGGCTCGTTAAAACTATCGAAAATTCATCCCTTCTGTATTGTTTTATACTTTTTCAGACTTAAGGGATTAGATGACGAAAAAGGAATTTTGGAGTCTCCTTTACGTCCCTTTTCAGACTCTCTAAAATTGAAAAGGACCGAGTTATCTTTGTCGTTAAACTCGTTAAAACTTAATAGCGACAAACTTGTCCATAGCAGACAAGAACGAGTTTCACTATCGCTAGGCTCGTTAAAACATAGTGATGGGTTTGCCCGAAGGGAAAATATAGAACAAGCATATGTTATCCTCCTCAAGCTTGACAAAAATAAAGAGGTACTGGTCAGCAATGATTGGGGAAAAATTGGGAAGAAAACTTGAAGAAACTTTGTTGGTAGCAAGTCGCTCTTGAACATGACACTTTCACTCCGCATCCAAGTCGGGTTGGGTTGTCTCATTCACCAGTCACATCGCCATGGTCCCATCACACCATCCACATTTGGGGTTAATGCTACCAATCCATCATGTCAGTGTCGCCGATATGTTCAAGAGAAGTCATTTAGAGAATTCACCTGTGTCTCACCCGCTACAATACATTTACACTCCATTCTTTCATGATCGCCACCTTGAACCTTATGTCATCAGATCGTTTTCACCTACATTAAAATCATTTGCTCTGTTCTGTGTCATCGATTTGGGATTCATTAAGGCCCTCCTGTGATGGATCGCTTCTTGTCGACATCAGCTCATTATCCAAGAAGTCGATCTAGGAACACCCCGTTCAGTACTTTGAAGCTTGCATGCCTCAATGGCAAGTTTCTCACTTCCGGCGATAGGTTTACATAAATGGCCTTTGACTGAAAGATTTTGCATGGTGTTCGACGCCAAGTCCTTTATTCACACCACGTGAATTATACTGTAGTACCTTGAGGGTCATTATCATTATCGATGATTCCTCTCGCGCCTGTTAACAACTTACATCATTGGCTGGTAATCAGGCGATGTCTTTCCATGTTCGACTCCAGAACATCTCTCACATGGATAGACTTGTACTTCAAGTGAAGATCGAACGATATTGAAGACCCCGGATCTAGTTTCATCCATCTGGGCTGCGATATATACTCAGGGAAATAAATACATCAAATGTACATTATTGCTGCACAGATAATCATCCAATGAAAGGGATGATGACTCTACCAGAATCATCAGTCTACACTCAGACGATTGTCTGTCCTATGTACATGAAAATGAATTTATAAAGATGAGCATGGGAATGCCCACCTCAGCTAGATCATGAAAATATTTTGAAGATAATGTATTGTATTGTATCTTATTACAGATCTCCTCCCAGCTTGAAAGAACTTCAGATCCTCATAATAAAGCATTTCACCCGACATCAAAAGATTAACGACCTCATGCTTTAGGGGGAAACTGTTATAGACATTTTTGGGCACTGCAACCCAAAGCATGAAATGTCCATAAACCAAGGGCTCCTAAGTCCCTAAAAGTGTTGTTATAACCCCTAAAGGAACAAGGTCAACTAATTACAGCTTCTCCCAGAAGTTCTCCATGAAAAACTGCTCAAACCTGGTCAAAACAGGAACATTTCAGCTGCTCCATAGGCAAAGTGCGTTGCATCTCACCTAAGTACACTCTGTGGGTGCGTTGCATTTCAAAAAGCCCTTCTATGGGGTGCGATGGGCAAGAAGTGACAAATGGCAGTGTCATTCTGCGAGGTGGAGAGGCATGGAATCTTCCAGAAACTTCTCCTGTGACACTTACCTCTCTGAATTCGACCAAGGATGAGTAAGAGATCATCAATCTCCAAGTGGAAGCAAGAACTATCAGAGGGAAGACACTAATCAAATCACAAGCTGACTCATCTCCCTTACAGATATCTATATATATATATATATATATATATATATATATATATATATATATATATATATATATATATATATATATGGATCCCTCATCCCAGAGATCCAGAGGCTGGAATTTTTCATCTTGTAAGGAATTGTTGTTGGTTTCTTGAGACAACATCATAGTGTTGGGTGATCTAAGCTTTGTATGAGGTGAAGAAGGGCTTACTTGCTGAGAGGATGATGCTGGGTCAGAACAACTGGTTGTAACTCCCTTGGCTCTTTCTTGTTTATCAATAAAAGCTATTCAAGTTTTCCTCCATACTCTTGTGTCATTTATGTTTTATGCATTTGTATGGTCAATTTACATCTGATCCTAGATTGTTTATGATTATAGATCCATGTTCTTGTATAGTGTTATGCTACTGTGATCCTACAGGTACTCTGTGAAGCTAGGCGTACAAGGGAGAAAGTAGCGAAAGACTATCAAGAGAGAAAGGAATCAAACTAGGAGATTAGCGCAAGACAGAGGTTGGTCTTCTTTGTTCTTCTCTCATCTATATTTCATAAAGGAAAAACGAAAGTAGCTTTACTTTGTTTGTTTCTAAGGTAGCTACCACACCTTAGTGGGATAAGCAGTTCTGTGTAGACACTTTTCCCTATAACAGATATGGTGAGTCTAGCACTCCTTGGCCTTCCTAAGAGCTGGCATAGCTACTAGGACTCGGTGAATGGAAGGGAGAAACTGCCAGATTGGGAATGACTATGGTTGGATTTGATGCAGGAGGAGATTAGATAGAGCACCATAGACAGTTCTTCATCCATGCATGATGAGGAGAACTGCGCCTTAGCGAGTAAGGCGAAGAAGGGAAAGGAGAAGGTTTCTCTTTCTAAATTTAGTTCTTCCAATGATGGGAAGAAGGTTGACAAATCGAAAGTGCGATGATTTCATTGTCATGAGGTGGGCCATTATGCTGCAAGTTGTCCACAGAGGAAATCCAAGAAGGGATCCGGGGAAGGATCTGAAGGTGAGGCACTTGCTTCATAGTTTGAGTTGGATTTCACACTCTTCGCATGCAAGGTTTCATCCATGGTGGGAAGTGGTTGGTTTCTTGACAGTGGAGCTTCTTTCCACATGACCGGCGACAAGAGTTTTTTTAGTACTTTGGAGGAGAAAGATCTCCAGATACTCATAGCCATGGGTAATGATGAGAAGTATAGTGTCTCAGGTGTAGGCACGATTATTTTTTAGAGGGAGCATGGAGCTCGCCTTACCTTGACCGATGTCAAGTATGTACCAGGACTGAAGAGAAGCATGGTGTCAATCGCGATGCTAAAAAACAGAGGCTATGATGTAGTCTTCAGTAAGGGAAAGGTTTTCCTTAGACACATCATCACTAGACATGTGAAGAAGATTGGTTCACAGGTCAAGAACCTATATGCTCTTGAGGTTCAAGATGCATGCAAAGCCTTGAGAAGCAAGGCAACTGATGGAGACTTGGTGGTTGAGAGGGAGGGTACTCAACATGCAGAGCGAGAAGAAGTCTCAGACGATTGTGGAGGAGCCAAAATTGGTGCAGTAGCTTCAGGAGGTTGTGGAGTAGCCACAACAGGGGAAGCTGAGTGGAGATCAAGTAGAGACATCTACTCATGCAGAGACCTCCAGTAGGGGGAAACTTTGAGCCAGGTGGGCTGAGGGATCACATGCAGCGATACCTCTAGGTAGGAGGTGGGGCGATATAGAGTGATCGTCCCAAGGAGGAGGGGTAGGATCCTTGAGGTACCAAACCTCTTGGATGAGACCTTGCTACAAGAGCCCCTATGTGGAGTAGCAGGAACTGATTGATTGGGTAGAGACAGATGCGGATGGAGCGGCAGAGAGAGTGACAGTGCAGGGTATCTCAGGACAGCGCATAGCTAGTAGGTTGCAGCAATGCAAGAGGTATAAGTGTTTGGCACAGTGCCAGGTGGCACAGAGAGGTGTGAAATGGTGCGAGATTCATGGAGATGTTGTAGTAGCACAGATGTCAAAGAGGGAGCACTTGCCAGCAGTAGGTAGAGCTTCCGCATCAGAGTATGTTCCTAGCCCAACAGAGTGGTCAGTTGGGAGTGTTTTTGTTCCAAGTGTTGTTGGAGCAAGTGGACCGGGTAGATGTGTTGCATGCAAAACATTCCAGAGTTATAGGATTGGGTTCGAGAGGAAGCCTTTCTTGTTGAGAGGGAATGTTGAAAAATGTGCAACAATAAACGTTAAATTTAGAATGTGCTAAAAATAGACCTGCTAAAAATAGCATGTCTAAAAATAGCAGTTTGGTCAGTGAGGTCATTGGCCACATTGGGTCAGAGGTGAAACTGCTAAAAATAGAAAGTTCTAAAAATAACATTTCTGGGCCCCTTCCTATTTATAGTAGTCCCTAGTCTATCTATAGGAAGAAAAATTAATTTTGGTCTTAATAGCAGTTTAAAATATTAATTAATTAATCTCCATGAGTTAATTAATTATGAAAAATTAAACTTGAAGTCTTTGTGAGATCGTGCAATTATTTTCTCCCTTGATTTAGGAATTTATCCCTTGATTAAAAGAGATAAGGTTCAGTTCTATAATGAGAGAATCAGTTGACTTAGTTCTAACTAGTCAAGTCTAGTTAGATTATTTTAACAAGCTGTTAAAATAATAAAATATAGTTTGTTAATGCTTGCATGCATGTGACAACTATTATTTTAGATAACTGAGGATTCACTCATGGATAAATTTTGCATGTCAGTTCTGTTAGAGACCCAGTTGAGATCAGATGTGGGACAGTGTACTATCAGTTGCTTAACTATTTCTAGTAAGTAGTTTTTGCATGGTTGAGGAACTAGTGTTCTCAAGGAATACGTAGTTGGACCATTGGTTGTTTTTGTTATGTTGGAATTAACAACATATGATTTTGCTATTATTTGCTAAGAAAAATACGTAAGGACCATAGGGAAAGCCTAGATAAACAGGGCTTGGTTGGTTCATGAGACATATCTTCATATCTTCATAGTTCATTGAGAACTAAATAGCTTGAGAGCTAATTCTTTTTGTATTGTGAAGAGGATTTCCACTTGATTGATAATACATGGTTGGGGTTTTATGTTGGTGCTTTCCCTTGGATATATCTTGTGTTATGTGTGATTATTTCTCTTGATCAGTTATGCATGTTTCTACTTGATGTTGCTCATGAATTTGATTATGCTTCTGCTTAATGTTTTGTAGAAGTAGAACAAGTATTATGCTTTAGGACATTACATATGCTTAATGTTTGTTCTACAGGTGAAATTTCTACAAGGATCTTTACAAGGACGAGGCACGAGGAGGAAAAAGAACCTGGTGTTAATAACCAAGGCGTAACTCAACCATTGGAGGTTGTGTAGAGACCTCAATTTGTGGGCTTGAGATACACCGAGGGAGAATGCTTGAAGGTGTCAGAATCTCCTGAGACATCATCGAAATCATCGAGGAAAAAGAATGATGGGAAAACATCCCATCATCCCATGGCAGTTTTCATTGCAAGGAAAGAGCTGAGGCCAACTCTCATCACCATGCTTACACCAGAGATGGAAAGGAAAGGTATAACCACTCTTGACATGTGAATGTTCATTTCGATTATAATCATGTTATTAATTATGAGCATAAAACATGGCATTGAAAAAAACGTACCTTTTATGGATTACATAACCATACATTTTCTAAGTGTTGGAAAAGAATGGCAGCACACAAAAGGATGAGGTGTTAAAGACCCTCTGAACAGCATGTAAAGAAACATGTTAAGCAGATTTGGAGGAAGAAGCTGTATTGCAGTCATTGCGACAAAGGTGGCCATCAAAGAGCCACTTGTTGTAGGCTCCATCTAGAGCAACACCTTAAAGACAAAGTGTCGGTGCAAGAACCAGGTGAAGCAGTTGTTCGATAAGAAAAAACGCCACAAGGAGGTGACCCATTCACATTGATAAGTGAAAAATGGTTTCTAGATATCTTAGCCTATCATGGTCGTGCTTTTGTAAATCATTTGTTGCATTTTAGAATGTAAAAGGGATGATGTGTTTTCCATCACTTGTTCAACAACAATGATGTCTGGTATTATTTTGAGTTGCATTTTAAACTCTGAAAGTGATGTCATGTATCCATCACTTGTCAAGGAAAATGGTGTTTGGCCTTATCTTTGTAAATCATGTGTTGCAGTGATGAAGTGTTTTCCATCACTTGTTGAAGCAACAATGATATGTTGACCTTGTTTTCGTAGCTGGGTTATTGTGTCCATCTTGATGTAAACTTGACCACCGAGTATGTGTTATAAACTCGTGGCAAGTATGGGATGCTTGGGTAATTAGTTGGTCATGAAAGTCAAGAATGTAATTTGCAAAAAAAATAATGTACTATAGGTTGCAGAGGTTGCAGGTGTCGGTTCATCGCTTAAGGCTACGAAGGACAAAGGTGAAGGAGATAGAAGTGAGACCTTTCAGGATGCTTATGATTTAGACAAGGTACAGAGAAGTTGCATATTATTTTTCATGCTTTTGGAGGACCAAAGGCTCCTCAGTGGGGAGGATTGATCCAGGTGGCTCCAAAGACACACACAGGACATAGAGGGCTTATGAAAGCTCAAAAATAAAAGTGATTGGAATGCTTTCAAACTGGGACTAGAGTGTAGATCTCGTCATCCTAATCGCGGTAATTAAATGGTTCGTCAATCCGAGCTCGTATGAGGGAGAACGAGCCAGTCAAAGTTCTGGTCAAAGTTGTGTTGTGGGCCAGGTTTAAGTATCCTACAATTTGAACAACCCCGAGGCAGGAAACCTAGCTCCCGAAAATGGGTGAAATTGTTGCCTCTTTAATTTTTCTAATAACCCTTATGTTAGACAAATTTTAAAAAAATGTCCTATTATTAAAAACAAAAAATATAATAATTATGAGGTGGCAGGCCACCACCCCTGCCATCCCCCCAACCAAAATACCAAACTATATTTAAATTTGGCTGACGGGCCATGACCCCCATTAGCCCCCAAACCCAACCAAAAACCGCATATTAATATTATTGGGGTGGGCACGGGCCACCTCTGGTGGACCTGGCCCACACCCCACCAAACATAACACATCACATTTATGTGAGGCCGACGGGGATCGAACTCGCCTGGCTCACGTGGGCCAGCCCCCCCCGGGTGGCGTCATGTGATACGACCAACCAACTCATTAATACACCACCCCAAAAGTAACCATGCCGTTAAAAATTCCGCGCCTCCATTAAATGCAAAACAACGTGCCAAATGTTAATGCGCCACCAAAACGAGGAGCTGCGAGAGTTAAAGGGCATGCCGCCCAATGCGGACCCGATCCCTTCTAAAAAATATATGCATGTGATTTTTAATGTATAAAAAAGGGAGGGGCGGGGTTTGACCACCCGACCCCTCCTCTACAAATTTCTTTTATTACCATCATGCCAAACCGCTTCCTTGTCAAGTTTGCCCATAATTTTTTTATATAAACCCAGTTTTTTCAATGCACCTAGAGGCAGCATGGAGGAACTAGAAGCGGGCACGAAATTCAAGACAATATTTTTCTACTTAATTTTTAATGCAGGGGGAACCATGACTGAGCAAAATTTCCAGGAGGGTGAAATTTTTGCAGTGTCGAAATTGGACAAATTTTATGTCGATCCTACACCTCTTGGCGACCCAAACCCGATGGCATAGTTAGTTTCCTGATTTGAGTAGCCGATTAGTAGAGGACTTGGAGGAGGGAATCTTTGAGGAATCTAGGGGGAATCTAAAAGATTCCTTGAGCCCCAGCTTCTCACTTTCTCAGAATTCAGAAATTTGACAGTCGATTTTACACTATTCGATGCCATAAATCTAATGGTGTGTTCAAATTTTCTATTTGCTCATTTCATTTTTTGGCCACTTTTCAATGTGGAGTGTAGGTGCCAGCATTCATGTGCAAGTAGCCATTTCCATGAGATTTGACGCCGTGTGATCGATGTTACGAACAACTTTAACAGTTTGACACCCGCTTCTTCAGATGGCCCCTGGATGTGAGGTATATGCAGTGTGTTCATGTAATTCTTTTTCTATGCATTGTGCTGCACAGATCCCCGTTTGATGCTTGATGTGGGATCTTGTTTCTTACTCATTTTCATGATTCCTTCTTGATGTGATGGATAATCATCTGTCTGATGTACTTGTTGTCATGATTCGTCATGTTTTATTTCGAGATCCCTTTGTTGTATGTTGATGGGATACTCATGTTGTCACCATGCATGTTTGCATTGAGATCCATTTTATGCCATGTTGGCGAGATGCTCATTATCATCATGCATGAGTTTACGTCATACTGATAGGAATCCTTTTGACTGAGAGTTCCTGTAGCAGAACATCTCTTGGAGCCACTCCTGTGTGAGGGCATTTTCCTTGTATGATAGCGACGCCATCTCTAATGTACATCATCATTATTGGCACCACTTAATGTAGCGGCCTACAACATCTTGACACCAGGGCTTGGAGATATAATCCCTCCTAGACAAACTTCATTATCAACGACTTATGTTTTCATGTGTTGATGATTGTCTTGTTCCTTATCTTTACAGCATGTAGATGTATTCATCTATGTTCTTTTAAATATGCAATTTAACACATCACGAAAATAAAAGGTATTGGAAGGGTCCTTTGTCACACCCAGACCTAGATCAATGCATTAGCCCATTCATATATCATTCAAAAGTAGAAAATGAATATTAAATCAAGATTACCTTTGTAATGGTGTTTCATCATCCATCTCCTTGCTTGCATCAACATCTTGCAAACATATTGACACATCTCCAAAAGATATATATTGTCAAGGGTCTTTTTTTTTTCAAACTTCATCAGTATCTTCATATCTTTCCCATGGAGATATCATAGTCAAAGCTTTTTTAGTCATAGGATTTTTATTTCCTTATTCATAGTTGCATTTTTCATGATCTTTTCTTTTCTTTGTTCACATATTTCTTCTTAGGAACTTCCAATCATAATTCCTTCAACCACCTCATATTTCATATGAGGACATATTATGTTGATTTCATCTAGACATTGTGTGAATCATGCCTTCATGCATCCTTTAAAAGGAGGAGATCCTTTCTTTTTATCATGCTCTTGAGGTAGAGCACTCATTCATGATATCTGCAACCATATGACATGCCTTCTAATTTATGAAATACAAGCATACATACCTCATATATTTCTTTTGGTTATCTATAATTCCTTCGACAACTTCCTTGATTGAAATAACTTCAATCCCTTAACCTGATTCATTTTTTTTGACATCATACTATCATCCCATGAATCCCATACAAGTTGGAAGTCCTGGCAAGACAATTTCTTCTTCTAGTAGGTGAACCTTATAATGAAGATTCCAACGAAGGATCTTGATCATCCTCATCCTGTAAATTATCCTTTTGAATGATGTAGATGAGATCTATACTAGATGACTTTATTCTCTCCATAAATACTACTTATGCTTTCAATGAGTTTAGCGAGAGCTACCTCCTTCTATTGCTATAAATTTTTTCTTCAACTATCTTTCAATCTTCTTATGATGATGTCATAATCCCTTGCTTCAATCGTATGCTTTCTTGATGCCATACGGTAACATGATGCATCCTATCATGCTTATAATGTTTCCTAACATGATAGCTTATACTTTACAAAAGAAAACTTGAAACAAAAACTTGAAAAGAACTAGGTGAGGAATACTATCTCAATCATAGTAGAGATCTTTTACTTCCTCCTTGGATTTCTTCTTTTTAGATTGTTCTACTTCTTCAAGGATATGGGCTTCTTCTCTTCCTCTTTTGTTGTTGTCCTTCTTGAATTTAGGACAATATTTCTTATAGTGCCCATATTCTTGGCACCCATAGCATTGAACCTTTGGCACATTATTCTTTCTTTTATGAGGACCAAATTTCCCAAATTCCCTTTTCTTTTTTCCATAATAGCATATGATTTAGTTTTTTCATTTGATCCTACATTAGATTTTGCCTTCAAATTGGTTTCTTCAATTTTGCATAGTGATCCATATCATTGAATGGAGTAGCTTCCTTATTCCCATAGATATTTGATGTGAAGTTTCCTAATTCTTTTGGTAGTGCATTGAGAACTATGGTAGTCATCTCTTTGTCAGACATTATCTCTCCCAATTCTTGTAGTTGATCTCTTATTTCAGATATCCTCATAAAGTAAGAGGTTATTCCATCTTCTTTTCATATCTACATCTTGTAGATTTCTTACCTTAACGAGATTACTTCTCCTGCAATGCTTATGGAGAAACATTCTACAAGTTTGTCATATATTTCTTTTGATGTTTCTAATTTTGATACATAGGGAATGACGAGATCCTTGATGGATTCTATGAGAATCATTTGGTCCCTTACTCCCTGTTTCACATACCTTGCAATTTCTTGAGCATCTTCCTTTGGAGGTTTTGTGATTGAGCCCTTAACATGTTCCATGACCTCATTTTATATGAGATTCAAATCTATCCTTTTCTTCCATGCAAAAAAGTTTGAAGTCCCAACGAATTTGTTTCTTTCCATGAAAAAGGACATTTTGACAGATTCAAATGTAGAAATAAATATAATTACCTATAAAGATGCTCCTTCAACCTAATTCCTTCTTTAATTTGATGATGATATAGATAATAGAAAATTTCTTCTTGATGAATATGATTTTCTTCAAAAGTGATCCTTGACTCCAAAGATAGGGATATCATTTTGAGTCCTTTTATGATGACAACAACTCCTTTTTTCCTTCTTCCCTAGGATTAGTATACTTCAAGGTGATTTTATTTGATGATTTCTTCAATTCAAGTAGATTTAGGGTCTTTTGATGTCTCCTTCCTTATGGTGATGATTCGAGCAAGGATCCCAAGAATGATTTAACTATAGAATTATTCTTTGAGCGATCTAGGGTTTTGACACTTTCTTCAAGATGATGAAGTAGCCTTTGTATTCAAAGTTCCTTGGAGATGAGATGGTTTTCTTGATTCTTTAGTTCACTTGATATCCTTCTATAACCTTAACCTTGCGAGTTCCATTCATTGACTTGTTACCTCACCTCTGATAGCATGTTGAGAAATCTCGGGTAGAGAGATGAAATAATTTCTATAGTAGTGATAACCATTTGTGAATACTTTTACTTTTCTTAATTAGGTTCTTATTGACTTGATTATTATTATGTGTTCTTCTTCATTAAACAACTACCAAATCATAAATAATAATGAGACAAAAGGACACAAGATATAGGCTATCAGCCAGTTCCAAAACCTCTCCAAGCTTGAGAGGAAAACCCACCGAATTATTCTTCTTATTGAATCTTTGATTGAGTAATTCCAAGACAAAGACCCTTGAAGTAATAAAGTCTCCAAGACCAAGTCACAAGGCTTCCTTGAAACAATTCTTCTTCCTTAAGTCAATGCTAGTCAAAATGATTGTTTCACCATATATTTTGGCTTCTCTTCAGGTTTCAGCCTATTTTCATAGGCTATAAATTTTTTGCCTCTTCAAAAACCCTAGTTGCAATGCATGTGAGGGATAAACAATTATTTATCCCTCGATTTCATTCTCACTTAGATAGTATCTCTTTCTTCATAAATTCGAAATGAAGGATGTCTTGATTTCTTCCTTGATTAGGGCTTCTAGGATGACTGTGATAGCTCAACTTCTTCTGCAATAGGTAGTACCAATCCTCCTTGCACATGTGAGAGATATTTACCCAAAACATACCCAAAAACACATCGGCTCCTTCTTCTCCTTTCTTTGCTGGATGAGAGGCTTATGTTCTTGTGTTTCTCGCACTTCTTCTTGTATTTTAGATGCTTGAATGAATGTCTTTCCAAGTGAGACTGAGTCCTCCTTTATATACTGATTTGTCCATGCAAAATAAGCTGACTTGTGCTTATGTCTAGGTTGACATATCCTTCTAGAACGATTTACAGCTTCTTTGGAAAGCCAACACGATTGTGTACTTGTGACGAGGTCTTGGAGGAATTATGTCTCTTATAATGACTCAAATAAATTCTCTTTTACAATATGTAACATGCCAAAATGGGTCTTCAATACATGACCATGACTCAATTGAATTTATGACTGAATGACCAATCCTAAGAGCTCACAATGGGAGCTTAACCGAAAAATAAATTTTCCTTAAGCATGGAACCCATGTCTCGAGATCAATAATAATAAATTTATTTTTCTCATTTCATTAAATACATAAAATCATGATTACACAAGTCATTATGAAGACCAAACCTAGTTACACATTTCAGTAGGAAGTTAAGGTAGAGTGGAGGAAAGTCATAGATCTAGTATGTTGTTGAAGGCTCGAAAATCTCTACCTACAACATTATAAGGGAGACCAACTGGTCGGGAACTTAGAGCAATTCCTTTTCCGTTGAAATGGTGGTTCTAACTAGTTAAACTAGGTCCAATTATGTTCTCTTTATCTCCACTAGCTTAAAATATGACTTTCACCTACCAATAGAGAAGAGACATCAGATCGTCCCTCTTGCTAATCAGGGAAGAAAGTGATCCTTAAGCCGATCTAGGGCTCAACCAAGCCACAACTGAATTTTGCCTCATTAATAAGAGGACTTCTAGGAATGTATAATTAAATCTAAATGCTAATTAATCATAGAATGCAAGCAAAAGGGAAATAAATCCTAAGCCTATCTTGATTGGGAAGGTGTAGATCTAACCCAACCAAGAGAAAAATATTTAAATGATTTGGGATTTAAATACGTCTCGCTTAAAATGAATATCAAGCTATTGAAGTAGTTCAATTAACTGATATTATGAATACCAAAACACATTCTTTTCAGAGATATATTAACATAAATAATTAATCAACAACATTTAAGAAGTAGTTCACAAAATGATGATGATTATTAAATCAATAACTTGAATGATTAAACAATAATATAAGGAAATAGTTCACAAAATATTATTGTTTGTTAAATCAGAATTAAAATACTGATTTATGAGTAAATAGTTACTTAGAAATTGTAGTTCAACACATAAGAGTAGAGATAAATAACAACAAATTATTGAGACAAATTACTCATATTGACAATAGTGCACAAATATGAATGAAAATGACACATTTCTGCTATTATAAAATGAAACCAGTATTAAAACAATAGTATTTTAAATACCAATTTATTGAAACCGTTTCTCTAGCTCTAATCTCCAACAATCCTTTACAATGCTTGAATTCTTCTATTAAAACAAGAGCTGCAATAGTGCAAGCTCTGCTCTCCATACATAGTTCAAAATGCAAAAGAAAAATCCCAATAATCCCCAGATCTGAGTTTGATCCTCTCTCTACCTACAACCTGAAATCCCTATTACAATAGTGCTTTAAGCATTACAAAGTTACAACAGAGAGAAGCCACTTGCTCATTCTACAAACTACTATTTATAATTTACAAAATGAATTCAAAATAGGAGAGTTGGTGAAGAGTAATTCTGCTCCAATAATTTTCATTGGTCCAAATTCCTATTCTTCTAGTGTTGGAGAAATCTCATTGATTGAAATTTTCTTTTCCTCATATCTTCAACTGTTTTCCTGTCAAAACCAATCAAAATTCAATTAAAATACAAATTAAAATCAAAATAATAAATCTGGAATATAAAAGATCTCCAATCAAAACTTAATTAAATAAATAAATAAATAAAAGAAAATCTGAGATTTTAATTGATCCATATAAATATGTAATTGGTCAAGGAGAACATAGATGGATGGATCTGTACTCAGTAGAGGCTATGAACAAATGAAAATGCAGAAAATTAAACACAGAAAATTAATTTTGTTTAAAAATTCGAAGATTGATCTTCTGCTTACTTTTAGACCCATTAAATGATGAAATCTGATTTTGAAACCACTTCAGAAATATTCTACATGATTTTATCTGTCCAACGAGTCATCCTGGACCTCATTTGGCCAAGTAGAACTCAACTTATGAACTTCCAAAGTTGAAGAACCAAAACTGTCAATAATTCTGGAAAATTTGTTACCTAGATTAAAAATAAGATTTTTTAGTTAAAATCTAATCCTAAATTAAGTTGTAATTATTTTTTAATTAATACTAATTTAATTGAAAATACAATATTAAATTTAATTAATTATAAACCAAATTCAATTAATTAAAAATTTATTAAAATTAAAATTGTATTATATCAATATTATAATTATATTTTATTATATAAAAATTATAATTAATATATAATATATTATATTATTAACATAATATATTTATAAAAAAACAAACCTTATATAATAACAAACCTCATTATACAAACCAAACTTCTAATACGTAGGGATAAGAGTTAAGGAGGAGGAGTGGAGGATGGTCTGGAGAGATAAGGAGATGAGGTGAGGTCATCGTGACAAAGACGAAGGTGTGGGAGTCATTATGAGATGAATGAAATCATAGGTTAAAATAAAATAACCAAGCACATAAAACTAAAATCGGAGATAGACGGAAATTAATATCAGAGTTTTTAAAAAGTGCACCAAATAAAAATGGCAATAAGCTAATGTTCTGATATTGGATATCAAAGCTTTTGGATTTCAGAGGTTTTATTTTAGATGTTTTGAAAATCAGAGATTTTAAATTAGGGTTTTCAAAATCAGAAGTTTTATTTTGGAAGGAAGGAGGCGAGGCGAAGTGGGGTTCACCACTTGGAGTGGAATTAAAAATTCTACAAATTGAACTACAACCACTTTGCAATTTTGAGATTTCGGGTTTGGTAATTTCTTTTAAAATTAGAAATTGGAATAAATTATGGAGATCTCTATAACACATTTTTTAACTGTTCTACACTTGGGCTGGGTGATTTTGTAGGATGGTTAGTGAAAAATGAAAAAATTAATAAAAATTAACTAGGGATTATATTTACAGTGAATTACTAATTTAATTACAAAATTTAAAATAATATACATTTTATACATTTTTTAACCCAGGCGGTGAAATTGATCGAACTTCAAATGAGCACCATTTGCAAACCATGTAACCAAATGAGACGAAATAAGTACCAATGGAAATTTAGTGAAAATTCAAACTCAATGAAGCAATCAAAATAGAAATCCGATGAAGATGAAAAAAATAGAAAAATTGTAGCACACTTAACCAAAAGAAAATAATTAAAAGGTGATTTAGCCAAAAATCAATAGAAAGGCTCCCCATTATTTGAAGTAAATAAGTCAAAAATGGGGGGTGTTGGGTTTTCCCTACAACATATGTCTAACAGACAAATATCATAACTTAGAGGTGAGAAGATCATAAGAAAATTTCATAGACATAAGGAATTTTTTCTTGCTGAAGGGGGGTCATTCTCTTATGATGTTTAGGGATATTTTCTAAGGACGACATAAAGGTTTTCTATAGTGGATTGACTGAATTGATGGAGTATGTCAGACCTTGTTACAATTACAAATATTTGATGTAGTTGGTCCAATATACACGAGGTATGCAAAGATATGGATCAGTTGAAAATTATATACAACTAAGAGAAAATGATAAAAATAAAGGAGCTTCTATATATATGGATGGAAGGCCAAAAGAATCAGGGAATATTGCAAGGTTTATAAACAATACATAACCCAGAACAACAAAAAGCAACCCAATTGCATATTTGCAGGACGTGAAGGAAACCTTCTATTCATATGCGTAATAAAATCAATAGTTGTAGGAGGAGTTTCTTATCAATTACAACTTGAATCAAATAGATACATACATTGCTATTATGGGGGTGATATGTAACCTCTCATTAATAATTATTATAATTAATGTTTATAGGTGGCCCAACATGTCCTCATTTTTATGTCCTTAGTTGTATTTGTAACTTTCTATACTGCATTCGTATAAAAAAATATGCTTGTTAAATTGTTATAACATATTCATGTAAAAAAATTCTTATGAACAATGATATGACATTGCATTGTTGGTAACACCATTGTCCCAGGGTAACAAGTGGAAGGAACCAACATTAGAGCAGTCCACAGATCATCCCGAGGTAGAGATTATAGATAAATAAATCTATTCCTCCATAGACCCACTACAAACAATAAAGAATTTTTTAAGAATATCAAATAATGAGTTCACTTCTTTGGTTAATATTTGGCTGAAGACACGGTCGATAAATTAAATAATTAAAACCTTGCTGGAGAAGATTTGTCACTATGGTGTAAGCATGAAGATATTTTAATTATACACTTTATTTATTTACTACTTTAATTTTTATACTCTTACAATTCCTTTATAAAAAACTCTTTATTTTTACAAGAGTTTTTGGATGAGTTTGATTCTCAACATAAGTCTATAGAGGTTGGTGTTGGTAACAGTGTCATTGCTACATTGATGCAACATCATATTGGTACCCATTTTTAATCTTTGACTGTGAGTGACATGCCAGTCACTTAAACTGGTACACCCCCTAGGGTCAATGTTACTACTGCACCTCGTGAGCAGCATAGTCCAAAATGTGCATGGGATGTTGACAGTGACATTGCACATTTTGAAGCATGCTTTCCTACATCTACTCGTGTCACTAGTACATGATCACTACCAATTACTCTTTTGGTAGATGATGAGCACATCCCTGTGAAAATAGAAAAGGTTCTAGGTATTTAAGAAGTGTTCTAATTATTATGTACAATCTAATTGAAATTTACGTATAATGTGTGATTATTTTAAACTAATGATAATATCATTTTGTAAGAAATGATACATTTTATAAACAATTGAATGACATAACTTTGGATATATTTGGGCCCACCATATGCTTAGGGTGGAATGCCCAAAGTTCCAAGTTAAAATATGAGCTCATTAAGAAGTTGGTTTCCCTATTTGGTGATAGTTCCTTCAACAAGTTTGAAGTCACCTCAAAATCCAAAAAAAATTTAAAATATTTGTGGGACCAATATAGGGTTCAACTTGAAAAGAACCGTAAGTATGAGCATCATCCAATGATTCCAGAAAAGGAGTTGAAAGCCCTCTTGGATGATGTCAAAGACCAAAAACAAGGAAAGACACCACCCAACTTAGGAATGTATGTGATACATTAAAATATGATGCTTTATCTTCATTGCAACATCTAATTACATACTTGAAACTTTTCAATATATGCTCCTATATACATCCAAAGACACAAAATCTCAAATAAAAAAACATGGGAAACACAAACTTGGCTCAAGTGGTTACTCCAAACTCGCTGCATGAATTGTAAGTATAAAAAATCAATTGCATCCAAATAATAAATTGTTAACAATTTTATTTTAATTGCACAAAAGAATCAAAATTCATGTTTTTATGCAAAATTCCAAGGAATACCTCGAGCTTGCTTACAAGCACAACTGTCAAAACGTGGTTGAATGCAAAAGAAGCTTGGAGAAAAAACAATCTTCTAGCAATCCCATCGATACACAGGTAAATAAAATAAACAAGGAATACTTATAATTTATTACTTGTACAATCTGTTGATTATTATTTTTCAGCATAAACTAATGTGCTTAAGTGTTTTAAGCAAGAAAGTAATGAAGAGACACAACCTATTGTCAATGGAGTGGCACGTAGTAAAGGTGATGTGCAAGTCAGTAATGGATGTATTTCATGTGCTAGGAAAAATTTACTATGTATTATAATTAAAAATACTTAATTCAAATGGTTTATTAATTATAATTTTTCTTATTTGACCTCCATAGCATGTACAAGATGTGGCTACACAAGGAGAGAAGCATATGGTTGCATCGAAAACTACTCCACTTGCCTCCGCTATTGAAGCAGGTAAAGAACACTTTAATTCTCTTTCTATTAATGAAATACTTGTAATAATAATAAACAAAATATCAATTCAACATTTCTTTCTTGTTGCAATTGATGATTTTCCCCTCTTGCAACAACCTCAATGATGTCGTGAGTACATGATCGGGTCATCAATGAGAGCTACAAAGGCCATAAGAACGAAGGGGAAGAAGAAACATTTGATGAAGTCATTTCTGAATTCTATTCAAAAGTGAAGAAAAAGAAAAATAAATGATTTACTAGTTATATAATTAGAAACATCATGTACCATGTTATGAAAACATATTTTTGATGATAAAATTTATTGAGATAAGTGTTTTATGTTTATGATTAATGAATGAATGAATGGATGTTATAGTTTAATGAATGATTGCTATATGTTTCTTTATTTACAAAACCAAATATTTTTCTTTATGATATTTTTTTTCTTGTGTCTATGCATGAATCCTAATTTGTTGATTTCAACTATTTTCTAGTTTATAGATTAGGTATTGAGGAATTGAGAGTGATGTGGTGGTGGGGGGGTGTTATGCAACCAACTCACAAAATAGAAGGAGAGGGGCCATAAGAGATTCCACCTTCATGTGGTTGGACTTTTTCAATAGAGAATAAATCAGGATTTGGATAATCTTGGAGCAAACCTCCCTTAATCTAGCAAAGCAAAAACAAAGTCAATGTTGATTTCATTGTTGCTCTGTCAAATTGAGGGAAATTTTCTCCAAGATTAGACTACTTCGATAATTTTTTCTTGAAACCAAGAGTATTTCACTTAGGTGTCCATGCACTCGAGTATCTTTAATTAATATTTAGTCAAAATTATTATTATTGTTTATCTACCTTTAACTCAATCTATATGAATTGCATGTATTTTTATTCTCAATATATCTATTTTCATCCCATGTTTGACATCAAATCAGTTGAGATGGAGCTTTACAGGTGCATTTTAGGTATGTTATTGAAATGAAGTCATAATTTTACTATTTTTTCATCTAACTTGTTCATATGAGTGTTCTACCTTGATTACCTTCTCTTGCTTGATATCGCTAATACTTTTTTCTATATTGATATTTCTAGTCATGCTCCTTGTAAACTTGAATTTAGGAGACAAAATCACATTGAGAGAAGCTATTATTTTCTTGAATATTGGTGTTTTTATTCTTGGCATGACAAACAGAGTTTTTGGATGTAGGACTTCTTCTTGAACATGTGTTATAGCATCAAACCTAACTACTTTAGTCATGAATAGTTACATGTTCTTGAATCGACATGATGTGATTCCTTCTTTGAATAAGTTATGTTTTGCTTATTTTAGTGAAAAAATGGTTTTAGGTCTATCTCTAGGGTTTTTTCCACAAACCTCGAGTATTTCTTATCAAGCCTTCTAGACTGCCAGGTTTTAGAAATTCTAGACTTCCAATGTTTATCTAACCTTTGTCATATGCAATTTTTTTTTCCAAAATCCAATGCCCAAAACCATAAAATCCATATATGATGAAATCAATCAAGGACGTATCAGGGTTAATAATCCATTATAGATTTTGTATGGAATCATATCTCAACTAGCAGCATATGTAGGGCAACTTTCAAGGTTCATGTCATCAATATAACATCCTACTTCTGAACACATTATTAAATGCAATGCAACATTTCCAAAAGAAACATAGGTCCCCAAAACTTCAATCCAATGTATAACACTTCAGTTTTCCAAATAATTTTGGCAAAAGTATGAGAATTTCACATAGTTAATCCCTGACATGCTTGATTAGCTTTCATGTGCAGTTACCCAAGATACATTTTGATAAAGAGGCTTCTTTGAAGCCTTATCGAGCTATGGATTAGCTACAACTCCATAAACTTCAAATGAGCATCTGACATTGCATCATATCTAAACCAATATGATTATGATCAATACAAAGCAAGGCATATTTAAAAAAAAACCCTTGCTCAAGTATTTTCACAGTAGTACAACACTTGATATTAGTATTCTAGAGACTTTAGTTCTCTTCTTCTTCAATACATACTCAAATAATATCCTTCTTGAAATATGGCTTGTATGCTACTGTGTATTCATCTGTGAGAAGTAGTAACCTTACAATATTTTCCTACAATACATGAATATTTCAATACATATCTGTTAGGTCATCGAATTTTCATGTACTAATGTTGATGGAATGGATCACCCAAACCATAAAAATGTGCCATGTCGTTCTATGTTTTTGTATACATGATAAGGTTGTTTTCAAGGAATGTTTCATCTACTTATTTATTGGAAATAAAAACTTCCTTGTCATGTATGGGTTTGAGCTTCATATGAGTAGTATTTAAAGCTTGTACACACAGGCTTGAATGAGAGCCTTTGTCTAGATCCATAGTCCTGAACCAATATTGCATATTCCTTAATTAGATATGACCGATGCAACGAAGTTGTTAGTGGGATTCCTTGAATCAGTTTTGACCTACATATTAATCTCACAAGAACTTGTACAAGATAAGAGTGTGACTCCTTGTCTTCATTTTCCATAAGGTTAATTTGTCTAGATTACCTTAAGTTTTGCATCACTCTTGGATTGACATCATAATATTATCAAATTTTAGAAGAATTGTATATCCTCTTCTATTATCCTTCAGGAAGCTGAATATTTTCAGCACTTAATTTTCCAAATTCAAGGCTTATGATGTCATTTACACTTGAAATGTCTAGATGAATTTCATTCTACAAGTCAATACCTAACATTTTGTACAAGTTCCATTCAATATTTCATCAATCTTCAAAACTTTTATATCAAACTTTTCAATCATGCCTATACAAGGTTTTCATTGGCGGAGCTATTTAGCAAGTGTCATTTCCTCTAGGTGAAGAATGTTGTTAAAGAAAACAAAACCATTGTGATTAAATAATGATACATAATTCAGACATTAAATCTCATACTTCTTATAGCCTTTCTAGCCTCTTTACAAGTCTATATTCCCAGGCCTCACATTTATTATTGAACATTCCATCCATGGAAAGTTTTAGGGGCTAATATTCGTATGTGGGCTAACTTTCCATGGTTTTTCCACAAAAAAGATTCACCAATTTCCATTTTTAATAAAAATGATTCGCCCAAATTTTACAATATAAAATTATTTTACCTTAAAAGTATCCAGCATTATATAGATACTATATATAAAATCATTATAAATTTGAATAAGTTTACAAATATATCAATACAAATTTTGTAGTTAGCATGCTAGGGAATAGTGAGATTCGCCAATGTTTTTAAACTTCAAGATAATTTTCCATCCTTAAAATTTTCCCTGATTCCATCTCTTAATGTACTTTGCATGGAAACCTCATGTAACTGAGTACTTCAAACTATGAACTAAACACTATGCCTTGTTGATGTAAATTTTGTCAATCAAAACATATTTTCAAAGAAAGCTAAGCATGAGGTACATGAAACATTTTAGACTTACCATAAACTTCTTCTATATACAATGCCCTTAACAATTTAAGGATTAAAACAAACTCATGCATAAAATACTCCTTTGCTAGACTTACGTTAGAGATATTTCATATTGCTACTATATGAGATTCCTCAGCCTTTGATGCTTGAATTGAGGCTCTTGATTCAGGTTATACTAGGCCTGCGGTCTAGTACTGAAGCTCCCCAACCTTCTTGAGGCTTCTCAGCCTATGGGAACATGCCTTGAGGCATTTTCAACCATATGTAATATGTTTTGAGGCCTCCTTGTCCTACTGACATAGACTGTGTCTTTTGGCCTATATTCAACATAAGTTAAGGGCTTCATCCGTCTCCATAAAATCAATTAAGATTGAACTTATCTCTCTCTTCTAGGATATATCATACTTGATGGATTTTCCTTTACTCATTTTTACACCACATGGCTACTCTTTGACCTAAGCTCTGATACCATGTTAATTTTTGAAGGTTCTTTTAAAATGATGATTATTTCTAATGATTTAATCCTTTTTCATATTCTCATTCATCATTAAGTAATTACACATAATACATCAACAAAGAAACATTTATGATAGTAGGATCATGATGAGGAAACCAAACAAGAAACATAAGAATTTTACCTTAGGAAAAACCTCATGGGGGAAAACCAAACAACATTTACCTTAGATAAATTATTCAATTCAATAGAGATACATCTAATTCTTGTTGGAAAATCTAGTAGGGAAACTATTAAAAACAATTCTCCTTATCCTTAATAATTACTTTTGAACTTTAGTTAGCTTATTCGTGTTATTTATTAAATTCTCTTAAAATAATTATCAAGATCATAAACCATACAAATCATAAAAGAGAGAGGACATGAAATATAGGCTCTAATCTAGGGAAAAACCCCTCCAAGGGGAAAACCCAAAATAATCTCTTCTCTTCTTGTAGAATCTGATATAATGAGGAAAAAAATACCCAAAGACCAAATTCAGGACCTTCTCCAAGAACCATGTCAGCCCTCCAAGAATCTCTTCAAATAAGTCAAAGATCAATGAAGTCAACAAGGGTCAATTATCCTTTAGTATACTTCAAATATTAACTTCAACCTCTAGCTTAGATCTATAATATTGACCTGCAAATCTTGGCCCTTCAATAGTGTAGAAACCCTAACACCACATGTGTGGGTAGAAGAGATAATTTAGATCTCCTTCCTTTGTTTTAGCTTGCTCGTTGGCTTATAGACTTTCAAGTCTTAACATTCTGGAACCAATGTTTTGGATCTGCAAATAGGTCTACAATATCAACCTTGTAACAACTTCAAAAACCCTAGATCCTTCACACGTGTGAGAGAAAGATGGTCACAAAAATCATATTTTTAGTTTCTTCTTGAGATGCTTCCTTCTCCTAGACCTTAACTTCCTCTTCTTCTTCTTTATTTCTTATGATTGAACTGTATAAGTTGTGTGTCCCAAATGAAGTCGAATTGATCTTATATATACCAATCTGTGGAGGTGGAATAGTCTCTTATAGGCCTACGTGTCACTAGCATGGTTGACTTGTGATTGAAGGTCCTTTTGACTTTCTAGACATATAAATACTATACTTTACATGTTACAACTTTCCCAATAGGGTCTTACATACATGACATTGACTCTCTTAACTCATGACAATTATTCTTATGACACGACAAACCATAGAAGCATGAAGAACGTGTTTAACCTAGATGACCAATCAAAAGAAGCATGAAACCCATGCTTCAAAACAATAAATTATCTTTGTTCATTTATTTGTTACATAAGATATACATAATGACATGAGTACAATGAAAATTAAGAAGACAGAAACTAGTTACATAATTTTCCAACACTCCCAATTAACTTGGGAGGTATTCACAATTATACAACTAGTACAAGAATATTATAAAACTAAAGAGTTCTCATAAGAAGAGTCAGATTGGTAAGCCATATTTAAGCGTAAAAATCATAACCAACATTGTCAACATAGTAAGGCCTTAACTCGAAAAGATCTATTTATATCAGAGAATAATGCTGGGAGGATTTATGTGAGACACCACACTACCTCTTAAGGTATATACCCCATCCAGATGATCACTAGGTATGTCCTTTTAGGACTATTATTATCTTTGATTCGCAATCCTCAAAGAATATCAATCCTCTTCAACTACTCTTCTCTTGGATACCTGTCCGATCCTCAAAGAGTGTCGGTTAACAAGACTATTTCCCATCTTGGATTCTATATCCTCAAGGAGTATTAATATTATATTCTTATCCAATCCTCCATTCTCCTTCATAGTGCCTTCATTAAGAATTATGGCTGTTAGTCCTAGTCTAGTGCATGAAATTGGAGAATATGATGTCCTTAAAATCAACCTCTCTCAATATAGAGAGGAGATCCTTATTCCATCTTGATTTGGTGAATAGATTCTTGCTCCTTCTCAAATATTTAAGGAGACTTCTTACGCCCTCTGAAGCATAAAGGTGATTCTTTTACTTCCTTTCAATTGGGAAGATTTCTAGTTTGTCTTCTTCAATACATAAACTACTAGTATTTCATTAACATCTTCAAGTAGCTACATGGCTCCTCGTCTTCTTCGCATCTTCATGAAATTGAGCTTTCATCTTCTTGAATATACAGGAGCAAAATTGTGACAGGATTCAAGCCATCAACCTTTGATCCAAACTTAAATAGGAATGTAACAAAATACAGATATAACAACAAATACAAAGATACAACATAATTAACACATCATTTCATTAATATCAAAAAAATGAAATATGTTTACAAACAAAATGGAAACAAACTAGCTCGGGCGATGGTAGCTTATCTCTAAGAAGAGATGTGGTGGCTACATGCCTTTGAACTTTGTTACAATGAGGCTCAAGGGCCTTTTTATTATTAAACAATAAGGGTAAACCCTATACAACCAAAATTTTAACCCCAGGAGATGGAATGCCAAGAGTTTTTGGGCCCCATTAGGGTTAGTTGGGCAACCAACTTTACAGGATCATAACTTGGTCATATTATCCCCGTTTGGTGCATACGATACCTCGTTGGAAGGATCTCTCCGATTACTATAGGATTTGCCACAGGTTTGTACCGAGTACTAAAATATTTTTCGTAGGCCCTTGCCTATGGATATGGGCCTACTGCGGACCTCAAAAAACCACTGTTTAGGGGGTCAACACTGCTCCGGAAGTTCAGGACCTGAAAACTACTAAAAATAGTAAATGATTCTATAAACAAGGAAACTAATGAAACTGACTGGAGTTCTAGGTGGAATAGGAAAGTGACCACCAATATCCATCTAGATCAATTGTCCCTCCTTAGGAAGCAATGATCCCCATTGTGTGCAGAGCCTCCACAAGGTGAGGAAATTTTTGTTGAACCCGGTCCTTGGTGAACCACTTGCCCTAGTGAAGGTGTTGGCCTGCTTTGAAAACTCGATATAGGTCGATCCTATGTTGGTGAGTGTTTCATGGTTTGATCAGTTGTGGTCTGTTCCATGCAGTCTAGGTTTAACTTTGTTGGTGTGAGTTGTTCTGCAATGTTGGATGTGTCCAATAATGGTGGAAATTATGGCTGAAGGTGGTGCACATTGAACATTGGGTGTAGGCCAAGGAATGGTGGGATGCTGAGATTGAAATCATTGTCCCATACATCTTTGGTGATGGTGTACGACCCATATCAGAGAGACCAAAGCTTACAGTGGGGCTTAGTGAGATGCTCCTTCTGCAAATGTAGCCAAACTTTGTCACCCACCTGGAACTTCTACGGAACCTGTTGCTGATCATGTCACTTCTTGTACTTAGCATTGGTTTTGTCCAATATGTCATGGACTTGCTGGTGGATGTGATGGATGCGCTCAGTGAAGCTGTTAGCCCTGTCAACTTCGGAATGGACATGGGCCAAAGCTGCTTGAGTAGCTACAAATGGTATGACCACATCAATGGGACACAATGGATGGAATCCCAACCCCACCTAAAAGAGGCTATGGCTAGTTGAGCTATGGAGAACTCTGTTGTAATTGTGCTGGACATAGGGGAAGATTTCATCATGTTGTAACATGATTAGTTTTGATCAACTGTATGATCAAAAAATTTCAAATTTATGCATTAAATTAGGATTAATTGATAAATAAATTAATGAGGGTCAACATTTAAAAATGCACCCTACCTAGTTTATTTGAATAAATAAGGGATTTAATAAACCTTAGAAATCCAATTTATCCTAAAGTTTTGGAAAAATTCTCCATTGAAGATTCGATGGGGACCACCAGTGCCTTTCACCGAGAAACACATCATCCCTCCGCTCATATTTTCCTCCTCCTACTTGTCCCTAAGTTTTAACACCCCCTTATACATTGCAAATATCCCTTTATGTGGTATATTAATCTTAACCGGCCCCACCGGGTATCCTCCCACGTCATAAGTTAACCCTTTGCCACCTCTTGCTCCATCTCCGCCCATCTCCCAAGATTCTACAACCCGTATACGATTTCAGCCCCCCTTCGCCATCCGAGCTTTACCGTTCGGGGGGGGTACGAAATGGGCGTATATGAAACCGCGCTCGCCCTAATGTGGCAGCCTCCCATCATTTTAGACCCCCCTTGGGCGAAACTGCTAACCACTTCCCCCACCCTTCGAAAATTTGTTTCTTTTCCTCCCAATACCACTCTCCTATACATTGCACTCCTGCCACTCACTTTCCACCACATCGTTTTCCAGTTAACTCCACCAATCACATTCACTCCCTGCGTAAACCACCCTTCTTAATTCGTCATCTTTCACCACATTTCCCCTCCAATCAACCACTGTCACTTATCTCCTCCTGCCTCATCCCACTCCCACTTACCATCCTATCCCATGCCTTCCTTCCACCTCCACATCATCTCCTACCCCCACGTCATATGCCTGTCTCATGGTCAGTTGAAATTATGTTTTCTCCCTATACAACACAGTAATTTCAAACGTTTCTTACAAAATAATGAGAACGTATTTTCAGAAACTTAAAGAGGTTTTTGTTTCTAACATCCTCATGTAAAAAAACCTCTCTCAGTTTTCTAACAGCTGTTATGGTTTGGGAGATACAAATGCATCTTTAAAGACATATTTTCCAGAAATTTCTTGTTTCAGTCACCTTTTTGCAGAGCATATTGTGGAGAATAAGAAGTGAATTATGGTAATATGGAGGTGGATTTTGTTCCTCAGATTCGAATATACAAAAACCTCTCTTAGTTTTGTAACAGAGGTTATGATTCGGGAGATTTAGATGACTCTTTGCAAACACCTTTTCCCGAATTTCCTATTTTTAGTCAGTATTTTCAAATGTCGTTTCTGAGAAGGTGGAAATGAATTTTCAAAAAAATGAAAGACTTTTTTATTTCCAACATAATCACTTCTCTCAGTTTTCTAATAGCTGTTATGGTTTGGAAGAGACAAAGGTATTATAGGACCCTAGTTTTCAAAACTTCGGGAGGAAAAAGCTCAAAAATAGTTAGTGACTTGGAGGCCACCTCATCAAATATGAGTTGTAAGAAAATTAAAATTGCTTTTCTTTAGCAAAATAAATCCTCAAGGATAGTACCAGAACTATTCAAATAGTTTTAGTTACCTTTATTTGTGTTCTATATTTGTAATACAGTTTTCAGATATTTGTAACAGCTCTTGATATTTTTATCAAGATATTTTGTAATAAATTGCATAAATAATTCATCAATTGAAGTAATATGGGTTGGATTTTGATGCCAAGGCTCATAAACTATGTAATATCTTCTCTTGTAGAATTCTAATGAAAGCCTTCCAGCTCCAGCTATGACAGAATTTTGTGTTTCTCGTATGTCTTTCTAGTGTTTTCAAAGCAATTATAGGAAGGTCTGGGTAAGGTAGATTAAGTCTCAATCCCTTTGAAATTCCTTACAAAATCATAACCTTTAGAAAGAGATCAGCTTATTGGAATGTTTGTCCAAGATAACTCCTCTTTGACTGGTTTTTGCTTTATGTTTTCTGATAGCCATTAAAAGAGATTATCTTATTAGATTATCTGTCTGAAATAGCTCCTCTCGGAATCAGTTTCACTTTGGCCTTCTATTACCTTTGAATATTTTTTTGTTGGGCTCTAGAATATTCTACATGCATCTAAATTTCCCTAGTTTTTAAGTAGTCAACTGACTGCTCTAATTATTAGGAATCCCCTTACATTCTTCTACCATAATTCATGAAAAAGCTAACTCATTCTGGCAAGCTGGAAACTGACACTTTTAGAAGGGATCCTATGAGAGGGGCCTTTGATCATGATTAGGGATTATCATTGATTGCCAACCATCCCCAATTAAAACCATAAATCTATCCATTGTGCTTCAAAGGTTGTTGTTTAGTGACAGGTGAACATCGTTAAACAAAGCCTCGTAATAGGTGAGGGAGACCCCTCTGGTTTAAGGGCCAGCTTGAACCTAAAGGCTGGTTGAGGTGGTTTCCTGGTGTAGTTTTGGTAGCCAAGGACTGCCTATAGGAAACAGGTACAACATTTGGCGCCGTTGCCAGGGAGCGAAGTAACGAAGATATCTTTCTCTGGGGAATGATAAAGATTAGATCTATTCCTTACTGGTGAACAAGGAGTAGGCATTTATTATTGGTTGCATTTCTTTCACCTGGCAACTCCACTTTGTCATATGGTGATTCCACTAGGTAACCAATCCCACTGTTTCAAAATTTTAGCTACATTTAATGCTATGCAAGGTTCATTGATACTTGCAATCAATAGTATATGTCTCTCCCTCTCAGGCATGGTCAAAAATATAAAACGTCTATAGAGGATGCAAATTTTAAAGTACACCTGTGAGTATAAGTTTTCCATCGGATTTCATGTTCATATTGTATATACTCTTCAGATTTTCAGTTGTTGGCAATATGGTTTGTCAATAAATCCACTCCGCACTTGGTTACATTGGAAAGCAGACTACACCTAACAGTGTAAAGTTTTTCAGTTTAGTTAGATAGAGGCGTGGGGATTGAATAGATATTTTGAGTTTTAGTATGCAACAGATCAACGTATTCATTGTTTATGAGTGGTGTGATTTGAATAGTATATGATAGATCAACTTATATTTTTAGTCTCTAGAAATTTTCAGTTTTCAGATTTCAGTATGAAAGAGTATTTGAATTAGTGCAGGCATATGGTTGCATTTTACAGTTGCACGTTGCAATGTGCAGTAGTAGAGTATTCAGATGACAACATTGATCCATGGGGATTGGTTATATTTCTATATAAGATGGTAGATCAGTGGTTGATGGTTTTATGGTATGACTCCATGCTCAACACTAAAGGCAACTGGTCTATTAGTTCTCTGCATCCCACTGGGGGAAGCAGTCCCCATTGGAGTGATGTTGTAACATGATTAGTTTTGATCAACTGTATGATCAAACAGTTTCAAATTTATGCATTAAATTAGGACTAATTTATAAATAAATTAATGAGAGTCAGCACCTTAAAAGTGCAACCTACCTAATTTATTTGAATAAATAAGGGATTTAATAAACCTTGGAAATACAGTTTATCCTAAAGTTTTGGCAAAATGCTCCACCGAAGATCTAATGGAGACCACCAGCACCTTCCGCTGAGAAACCCATCACCCCTTCGCTCTTATTTTCCTCCTCCTACCTATCCCTAAGTTTTAACACCCCCTTATACATTACAAATATCCCTTTATGCGTATATTAATCTCTGTTGGCCCCACCAGGTATCCCATCACGTCATAAGTTAACCACCCACCACCTCTCACTCCATCTCTGCCCATCTCCCAATATTCGATGGCTCGCATATGATTTCAGCCCCCCTTCTCCATCCGAGCTTTATCGTTTTGGGGGGGGGGGGGGGGGGGGGGTTCCGAAATGGGCGGTATAAGAAACCACGCCCGCCCTAACGTGGCAACTTCCCATCATTTCGGACCCCCCTTGGGTGAAACTGCTAATCGCTTCCACCCCCTTCGAAAATATGTTACTCTACCTCTCGATATTTCTCTCCTATCCATTGTGCTCCTACCACTCACCTTCCGACACATCGTTTTCCGGTTAACTCCACCAATCACATTCACTCCCCGCGTAAACCACCCTTCTTAATTACGTCAACTTTCACAGCATTTCCCTGCCAATCAACCACTTCCACTTATCCCCTCCTGCCTCATGCCTCTACCTCTTACCATGCCATCCCATGCCTTCATTCTGCCTCCACATCATCTCCTACCCCCACATCATATGCCCGTCCCATGGTCAACTGAAATTATGTTTTCTCCCTATACAACATAGTAATGTCAAACATTTCTTAAAAACCAATGAAAACGTATTTTCAGAAATTGAACGAGGTTTTTTTTTCTTACTTCCTCATGTACAAAAACCTCTCTCAATTTTCTAACAGCTATTATGGTTTGGGAGATACAAATTCATCTTTAAAGGCATAGTTTCCAGAAATTTCCTATTTCAGTCACCTTTTTGCATTGAATATTGTGGATAATCAGAAATTAACTATGGTAAAATGGAGGAGGTGTTTGTTCCTAATATTATAATATACAAAAACCTCTCTCAATTTTGTAACAAAGTTTACGATTCGGGAGATTCAGATGACTCTTTGTAGGCATGTTTTCCTAAATTTTCTTATTTTTAGCCAGTGTTTTCAAATGTTGTTTCTGAGAAGGTGGAAATGAATTTTCAGAAAAATGAAAGAGGCTTTTATTTCCAACATCATCACTTACAAAAACCTCTCTTAGTTTCTAACAACTATTATGTTTGGGAAGAAACAAAGGTATTACGGGACCCTATTTTTCAGAAATTCAGGAGGAAAAAGCTCAAAAATAGTTAGTGACTTGGAGGCCACTTCATCAAATATGAGTTGTAAACAAATTCTAATTTCTCTTCTTTAGAAGCATAAATCCTCAAGGATAGTACCAAAACTCTTCAAATAGTTTTAGTTACCTTTATTTGTGTTCTATTTTTGTAATACAGTTTTCAGATATTTGTAATAGCTCTTGATATTTTTATCAAGATATTTTGTAATAAATTGTGTAAATACTTCATCAATTGAAGTAATATGGGTTGGATTTTTATGCCAAGGCTCCTATAATATGTAATAGCTTCTGTTGTAGAATTCTAATGAAAGCCTTCCGTCTCCAGTTATGATAGAATTTTGTATTTCTCGTATGTCTTTCTAGTGTTTTCATAACTTGTTTCTACATATGTTCAAAGAAATTGTAGGAAGGTCTAGGTAAGGTAGATTAAGTCTTAATCCCTTTGAAATTCCATACAAAATCATAACCTTTAGAAAGAGATCAGCTTATTAGACTGTTTGTCCAAGATAACTCCTTTTTGACTGGTTTTTTCTTTATGTTTTCTGATAGCCATTAAAAGAGATTATCTTATTAGACTATCTGTTTTAAATAGTTCCTCTCGGAATTGGTTTCACTTTGGCCTTCTGTTACCTTTGAATATGTTTTTGTTGGGATATAGAAATCTTCTACACACATATAAATTTCCCTAGTTGTTAAGTAGTCAGTCTGTCTACTCCAATTATTAGGAATCCCCTTACATTCTTCTACCATAATTCTTGAAAACACTAAGTCATTCTTTCAGGCTAGAAGCTGACACCTTCAGAAGGGACCTTGTGAGAGAGGCCTTTAATCATGATTAGGGATTATCATTGATGTCCAACCATACCCAATTAAAACCATAAATATGGCCATTGTGCTCCAAAGGTTGTTGTTCAGTGGTAGGTGAAGAACGTTAAACAAAGCCTCATAAAAACTGAGGGAGCCCCCTCTGGTTCAAGGGCCATCTTAAACCTAAAGGTTGGTTGAGTTGGTTTCCTAGTGTAGTTTTTGCAGCCAAGGACTGCCTATGGGAAACAATGTGTTGTACCTGTTTCCCATAGGTAGTCCTTGGTTGCAAAAAATACACCAGGAAACCAACTCAACTAGCCTTTAGGTTCAATCTAGCCCTTGAATCAGAGGGGCTCCCTCAGTTGTTACGAGGCTTTGTTTAACGTTGTTCACCTGTCACTGAACAAAAACCTTTGAATCACAATGTTGAGATTTATGGTTTTAATTGGGGATGGTTGGTGACCAATGATAATCCCTAATCATGATTAAAGGCCTCCCTCACAGGGTCCCTTCTGAAAGTGTCAGCTTCCAGCCCGACATAATGAATTAGCTTTTTCAAGAATTATGATAGAAGACTGTAAGCAGATTCCTAATAATTAGAGTAGTTAGACTGACTACTTAACAACTATGGAAATTTAGATGCATATAGAATATTCTACAACCCAACAAAAACATATTCAAAGTAACAAAAGGCCAAAGTGAAACCAATTTCAAGAGGCACTATTTCAGACATATAGTCTAATAAGCTAATCTCTTTTAATGGCTATTAGAAAACATAAAGCAAAAACCAGTCAAAGAGGAGTTATCTTGGACAAACAGTCCAATAAGCTGATCTCTTTCTAAAGGTTATGATTTTTCAGGGAATTTCAAAGGGATTAAGACTTAATCTACCTTACCCAGACATTCCTATAATTGCTTTGAACATATGTAGAAACAAATTATGAAAACACTAGAAAGACATACAAGGAACAAAAAATTCTGTCATAACTGGAGCCGGAAGGATTTCATTAGAATTATACAACAGAAGCTATTACATAGTTTAGGAGCCTTGGCATCAAAAGCCAACCCATATTACTTCAATTGATGAAGTATTTATACAATTTATTACAAAATATATTGATAAAAATATCAAGAGCTATTACAAATATCTGAAAACTGTACTACAAAAATAGAACACAAATAAATGTAAATAAAACTATTTGAAGAGTTCTAGTACTATCCCTGAGGATTTCTATTGCTAAATAAGAGCAATTCAAATTTGTTTACAACTCATATTTGATGAGGTGGCCTCCAAGTCATTAATTGGTTTTGAGATTTTTCCTCCCAAATTTCTGAAACATAGCATCCTGTAATACCTTTGTTTCTTCCAAACCATAATAGTTGTTAGAAAACTAAGAGAGGTTTTTGTAAGTGACGGTTTTGGTAAGAAAAATCGCTTTCAGGTTTTTGAAAATTCATTTCCACCTTCTTGAAAACCACATTTGAAAATACTGGCTAAAAATAGAAAAATCCAAGAAAACATGCTTTCAAAGAGTTATCCGAATATCCAAAATCATAACCCTTGTTACAAAAATGAGAGAGGTTTTTGTAGATTGGAATATGAGGAAAAAAAACCTCCTCCTATTTACCATAATTCAATTATGATTATCCACAATATGCTTTGTAAAAAGGTGACTGAAACAGGAAATTTATGGAAAATATGCCTTTAAAGATGCATTTGTATCTCCCAAACCATAACCACTGTTAGAAAACTGAGAGAGGTTCTTGTACATGAGGAGGTTAGAAACAAAAAAATATTTTAGTTTATGAAAATACGTTCTCATTGGTTTGTAAGAAATGTTTGACATTACTGTGCTGTATAGGGAGAAAACATAATTTCAGCTGACCATGAGACATGCATATGATGTGGGGGTAGGAGATGATGTGGAGGCAGAAGGAAGGTGTGGGATGGGATGGTAAGTGGGAGTGGAATGAGGCAGGAGGATAAAAGTGGCAGTGGTTGATTGGCAGGGAAATGTTGTGAAATCTGATGTAATTAAGAAGGGTGGTTTACGCGGGGAGTGAATGTGATTGGTGGATATAACTGGCAAACGATGTGGTGGAAGGTGAGTGGCAGGAGTGCAACGGATAGGAGAGTGGTATTGGGAGGTGGAGAAACATATTTTCTGGGGGGGGAGGGGGTGGGAAGAAGTTAGCATTTTTGCTCGAGGGGGGTCCGAAATGATGGGAGGCTGCCATGTTAGGGTGGCCGCAGTTTCGTATACCGCCCATTTCGGACCACGCCCAACTGTAAAGCTCGAATGGAGAAGGGGGGCCGAAATCATATGCGGGCCATCAGACCTTGGGAGATGGGCGGAGATGAAGTGAGAGGTGGTATATGGTTAACTTATGACATGACGGGATTCCCAGTGGGGCTAGTGGAGATTAATATACCACATAAAGGGATATTTGCAATGTATAAGGGGGTGTTAAAACTTAGGGATAAGTAACAAGAGGAAAATATGAGCGGAGGGGTGATAAGTTGCCCGGCAGAAGGTGATGGTGGTCCCCATCGGATCTTCGGTAGAGCATTTTTCCAAAACTTTACGATAAATTGTATTTCCAAGGTTTATTAAATCCCTAATTTATTCAAATAAACTAGGCAGGGTGCATTTTTAAGGTGTTGACCCTTGTTAATTTAATTAATCCCAATTTAATGCATAAATTTGAAATTGTTTGATCATACATTCGATCAAAACTAATCATGTTACAACACATCCCATGTGTGTGGATGCTTCGAGTTGTACATGTGAAGAATGTGTATGATCATCCTATTGATGACTCTTGTTTGGCCATCAGTTTGGGGGTGGAAATTCATGGACTTAGTGAGCTTGGTAGCATCAACTAGAGACTTGACCAAAATGTACTTAGTAACCTACTGTCTTGATATAAGATAATGGACTATGGGATCTGAAAGTGTACCCATACTCGTTCAAAGAAGAGCTTAGCACTGGATTCTACTATGATACTCTTCTTGTAGGCTACTAGAATGGCCATCTTAGAGAATGTGTCGAAGACCACGAAAATGAAGTCATTGCCATGCCTAGTAGAAGGAAGACCCGACATGTAATCCATGGAGATGGATTCCCAAGGTCAACTAGGAGTAGAAAGGGGAGTATATAGTCCTTTCTTCTTGATGGTTGGTTTGGAAATGGTGCTAGCAGTGCAAAATCTGATGTACTTCCCAACATCCTGTTGATGGTTCGACCAATAAGAATACTTCTGCAACACTGCCACTATTTTCTCTACTGCGAAGTGTCTAGTGACTCGACTGTAGTGCACCTCCTAAATCATTTTGGTACACTTGCTTGAAGGAACACAAAGGTGTCCCAGGTGACATAACGGTCTACCTTGGAGTTGAAAATTTGGAACTTGCTTGCCTTGCAGGAGTGTCTGGTATGTGTTGCTGAATTTTGGATCACTCTTGTATAGATGCGGCCGGCCTGAAGTCTTGTGCCCACAAGAGTTGAACGTAGTGGTCAGGGCCACGACCAACAATCGGCTGAGGTAGTTTGCAACATTATTGGTGCTTCCCTTCTTATACTTAATGTTCAAATGGAACTATTGTAGGTATGTGGACCATTCCTGATGGCAATAGTTTTGCAACTCCCCTTGAGTCTGTATGAATTTTAGGGGTTGGTGGTCTGTGTGGATGACCATTTCCTTACCAAAAATGTAATGCTTCCATTGTTATACATCTCTTTGTCATAGGTGGGATATGTTTAGACTGTGTTTGAAAGTGTCTCACTATGATATTCCACTGGATGCCCCTGCTAAGTAACAACTACACTAATAACATAGTCAAAGGTATCTATCTCAATCTCAAATGGTTGTTGCAAGTCTGGTAATGTGAGCACTGGTGCAAAGTAGAGGCAATGCTTCAACTTGGAAAACTCCTTTTGTTGGGATTCAGACCAAAATGATTTTTCTTTTGCTCCGCCTTTGGTGACTTGACTCAAAGGCCAAGTGATATTAGAGAACCCTAACACGAACCTGTGGTGGAAATTTGCAAGACCCAGAAATCTACAGAGCTTCGTTAGAGTGGTTGGGGCTGGCCAATCCTGAATGACTTGTATCTTAGCTGGGTCCACATGCACACCCTGCTCATCAATGATGTAGCCCATTTATTGAACCTGGGTCATATCAAAAGTGAATTTCTCCAAATTGGCACATATCTTGTGTTGTTGCAGAGTTTGGAGGACCTTTTGAATATGGTAGAGGCATTCTTCCCAACTCTGGCTGATGATTAGGATGTCATCCAAATACACTACCACAGATGAGTTGGTGAATTGTCACAAGATATCGGCCATTAGCCTCATGAAGGTTGTGGGGGAATTCGTCAACCTAAAAGGCATGACCAACCATTCAAAAAGGCCCTCCTTGGATTTGAAGGAAGTCTTCCACACATCGAAGGGTTTTATTGGTACCTGGTGATACCTAGATTTAAAGTCAATCTTGCTGAAATATTTGGCCCACTTGAGCTAGTCCAAGAGGTCATCAATCTATGGGATTGGATACCTATTCCAGACAGTGATCTTGTTCAACGCCCGATAGTCAATACAGATTCTCCAAGTCCCATCCTTCTTCTGTACCAACACAATCAGGTTCCCTCAGGGTGATGAACTTGGCCTGATGTGCCCTTTATGCAACAACTCCTGAACCTGCCTCTTGATTTCATCATTCTCCAAAATAGAGCATCAATAGATCAGTCCATTGGGTAGTGATGCACTTGGGGTTAGATCAATGGAGTCCTTGACTTGACAGTGTAGAGGTATCCCAATGGGTGAGGTGAAGATGTCCCTATACCCCTCCACAACCTTGTCCATCTGTTGCTGCTGTTGGGAACAGGTCCCCTGGGGTCATTTTTGGGACTAAAAGCCTAAGATTGGGGTAGAAAGCCCGAATTTTGTACAAAGGAATGTAAATTCTCTGTATTTTGTGGCCATGAAGTGTGAAGATAGCAAGAGTCAAAAAGGGTTTCCACCCTTAGTTTAGATAGCTTATGTCGGTTTTAGAGATCTTCCCTTGGTCCGCGGACCATGGGATTGTATAAAAAGGGAGTCTTAGAAGTAGAGTTCTAAGTAAGTAAGTTCTTGATGAGCTCGTGAAGAGCTAAGAGCGAGCGTCTTAGCATAGGAAGAGGCTCTGTAGCTGAGTGCCTAGAGGCTTAGGGTAGAAGTCCGCAGCTGAGTGCGCGAACCCTTGCAGTTGTTTGCGCAGGGTAGATGGAGTCTGTATTAGAAATCTGAATCATCAATAAAGAGAAGTATTATGAAATTACTGTATTTTTCCTCTGTGGATCACATGCGATTATGTTATGTTAAGTTTTGGGTTTATGTTATAATGCTAATTTGATGCGCAAATGCATATGTTTCTATCTGTTATATGAACACAAATAAGGATATATGTTTATGGGAAGATAGTCCTAATTGCATGGTAAAATTGGCAAACACTAAAGATAATTCGGGAAGTTATACAATAACGTAGTAACAAAAGCACATAAGCACCTAAGTCACTAGTTAGGGTTGCGTGAAGGACGACCGCATACCTTCGCGGAGGTTCTAAGAGACATACGAGAAAGTACATCGATAAGCCTGAGAGGCTTTTCGATCTACATGAAGGAAGGGTTTAAGGTATAAACCAAACATCACAACCATCTTAGGGTGCGGAAACTTGGTTCCTGCATCCCCCCATACTACTTTGGGTAAGACTTCGGTCCATGCTCTGTAGAATGATGCCGAAAGGGCCAGTAGTGTAGGGATTTTGTTTGTTGACTAACACTGAACCTGGGTCAAGGTCCATCAAGCCAACAAATGGTTTCGTTGCCGGGACTGGGATCTGCATAACGAGATGTGTGATGTCGCATCATTGGAATCCAACTAAGAGGGAGTTTGAAGACTGGTTGGATAGGAAGATCCATGAATTCATGGTGCCAGAAAATAGGAATCCATGATTGACAAAGGAACAGTGGTTGGACAAATATTTATACACATAAATTCATGAAATATTCTTCTGTTCTTTCTTTGTTGAATTATACAAGTGGATCGCGAATTTGACAGATGACCAGGGAACGTGGAGGCTTGACAATCCGATTATCTAGACCCCAAAGTTAGTGTGGAGATTGGAAGACTCTGAATATAAGATCACACGTGTTGTCGATCACTGGCTCGACCATATCATAGGAGTGTTTGTGACAGATTTCACGGTTGATACTTCAGTTAGCTACAGTGAAGCAGAGCGCCGCTTCTTCAAAGGGCCATGAGGTAAGTATCTGAAATCACTAAATACTTGGATTAAGATGCTCTTGTGTGAAAAGTGGGTCATGAAGTTACCTTGATGTTTGGAGCTACGCGAAGTGGAAGGTCTTTCAGGGACGTAGTAAGAAAAGGTCCTGAGTATATCCCGTTGACTGAGCCTCCTTTGGGTGATGACGAAGGAGCAGCGCAGGCTTCCCCACTAAGCGCTATTCAATTGATTAGAAAAGGGTTCCCACAAATACCCACACCGCCTCCATCTTCATCCCACCCATATACACTGCCTCCATGCTCACCTCCACCACTTACCCCATCGCCCACACCACCGCCAGCTCCACCACTGTTCAACATGGCGAACTCCATAAATCTACCTGTATTCAAGGGCATAGGAAATGAAGATATGGACTAGCTTTGTTTCATCACGAAGGCGGTATGGGAAGCTCAGGGTATCACGAATGACCAAATGAATAAAGCAACGCTGGTTAGTTCTTTGTAGGACTACACACTAACATGGTACAATAAGTATAGTAATGATAACCCTACGTCTGCATTGGTAGATATCTAGACCGCACTGAATAGGGAATTCAGTAGACCTAAGTCTCAAGCACAATCCATTGTGGGATTCAAGGAGATCATGATGAAGCCTGGGGAGACACCCTGGGATTTGGATCAAAGATTAAAGTGTATGATTTGTGAAGCAAACATGAACGTAACTGATAGGTAGCACCGCGAATGGTTCGTGGCCTCGCTCTTGCCCCACCTAAGGTTTGCGCTATCACAACAGAAGATCAGGACCTAGGAAAAAGCTCTAAAAATCATGATGAGACTACATGAGACACCAATGAAGGATGCTAATCTGGGGTTTCATCAGATTCATGTGCAATTGTAGAACCTTTTCCTCAAAATGCAAAGTCTAAAGAAAGATAGAACATCTTGGCCGAAGACGCATGAAGAAGTCTGGTGCATGAAATGCAAAGGTCAGGGGCATGACAAGGATCACTGTCTAGTCTTTGCGAACTATGTTGCAACAGGGGGACCAATGCCTCCAGGGCCAGAGGCTGTGGTAGGCCCAAGTATAAGGCCAGCGGGCCATGGTGTGCTATATGCCAGGTAGCTGGCAAACATGTGACCCACAATTTCCATTTGATATAGAAATTCGTATAGACACTGCAACAGGTCTTCCGCAATTTCTGTCAATTAGTAGGTCATGACGAGTGCAATTTCCATAGTTACGAATTAATGATGGATAGGACATCTGCATATAGGGTGCAGGAAGAAACATGACCTCCGGACCAAGGTGCTGGGGGAGAACAAGGTGAGTATCAAGGGCATGACCGAGGCCGAGGTGGAGGGGGGCTTGGTAGAGGCCAAGGGGCAGCTTATTTGTTACAATTGTGGAGGAATAGGACACTATGCGAGAGACTACTAGAATCCAATGTGATTGTCATGCCACTACTGTACTCAGTTTGACCATGCGACTAAGGATTGCCCTATATTGTTGGCTAAGATTCACGAAAAGGGGGCGTAACCTCTGCAGAACCTTTAGATGATGAGGGCTGAGCCTCGCGAGGAAGACCCTAAGGTAAACATTATGTTGTAGAGTGGAATGATGACTTGCGAGGATAAAGGGAAGCAACCTTCAAAAGGTGAGTGGGTCTGCAAAGCACCAAAAGAGGAGACTGGGTTTGATCTGGAGCACACAAAAGAAACATTTATGGAAGCAAAGAAAAGCTTCACTGAGGCCTTTACCTCAGGAAGTCAGGAGAAACTGGTTGAAGAAATGGACCCATCCATGATTACCATGTTCTTAGAGACATGACTACTCCATGATAGTAAGGCTGTGAAGGGACTGCAGGAACTAATCAATCGGTGCACTGGCAAGGACAACGCCACTGGAGAACCACGTGTAATCAGAAAGCTTGGTAAGCATAAGGCAAGGACTGGACATGAGATGAGACTCACTACGCAGATAGGGGAATATGAAATGGACCATGTTATCTTGGATTTGGGGTCTGACGCGAATGTTTTTCCAAAACAAACATGGGAAATAATGGGGAGACCTGTGCTCCAGTGGTCTCTGATCCAGTTAAGGATGGCGAATCAATAGAAAATCATCCCAATGGGGAGGCTGCAGGGGGTAACATTTGACATCGAAGGTGTGAGTGCACTGGAATATTTTGAAGTAATAGAGATTATGGATGATAACAATCCTTACCCTGTGCTCATTGGGATCGATTGGGCCACTGACATGAATGGCATAATCAACCTAAAGAAGTGAAAGATGATATTTGAAAAGAAATCGCTCCATGTAGTGGTGCCACTAGATCCTGCAGAAGGACCGTGCTATACAGAACTGATCTGTGCTTATGAAAGTGATGATGATTTGGACCAGATTTACAAGACAATGGCATGAGACTAGGATTGGGTGAATCCAATAATAGATAGATGTATTTCATGGGACCACGAGAGCTCCTGCACATCAGATTCAGACGAAGAACTAGAGAACTAGCAAAACCAACTACATGAAATATATATGCTGTGTTGTAATATGATGACCAAGTCGTTGGGTTACATATCATCAGAGGTAAGGAATCTACCTCACTATGATGGGATAATTGACGATTATTGATTTTTGGATGCACTCGAAAGGGAAGTGCCTGAGAAGTATCACTTCCAGGCATAAGATTGGCTGTTGCGCGCTACACTTGCAAGATGGTGGGGTACGCACAAGGGTAGTTTTGATGATTGGCACAAATATAAGAGGATGATGAGGATACACTTTGGCCACCTGAAGGTACGACTAACAAAAAAGTATGATGGGAAGAATGATCCGCATGATCATTTGGCCAAATGGATTGAAGTATATGGAGAAAGGCCTCAGCCGGAGTGGGTCCATCTGTTTTGTCATACCTTTGAGGTTATACCAATGAATTGGAACTTAGAGACAAAACTTCATCATGGCACTGAATAATGGGCTAGTTTACGCCAAGGATTTTAGATGACATTCAATTTTGAGGATGGATTTGAGTCCATCGATGAAGCATTATAGGAATTTAAGACAACCATCTTTAGGATACCACAGGATCCTCTAGACCTGATTCAACCTGATTGGACATTCCAGCTGAGCCACGCGCTGGAATGTTACAATGTAACAGTGGAAGAAGAAGACGAAGACCTGAGAAAGGTTAATATCCCATAAATTGAAGGTCACCACGGAGTTGAAGGACCATAGCTAGAGAACCCAAACATAACTGAGCCGCTCAAGACCAGGCAGGTGAACATTGGCATGGAGGAAGAATCAAAGTTTGCAAAGATTGGGGACTATTGGAATGACGTGATAGTAGATAAGGTCGCTAAACTGCTCTGCGAATATCAAGACTTATTCCCCACGAAGTTTTCCAATATGAAAGGGATAATAGGAGACCTAGGTGTCATGATGATCACCCTAAATTTGGTTGCAAAACCTGTGAAAAAAAGACTGTACCGCCTCAACCCGAAGTATAAGGAAAGGGTCCGCGTTGAGTTAGATAAGATGCTCACGGTGGGTATTATTGAATCGGTGGAAGAATATGATTGGGTAAGCCCAATAGTGGTTCAGGACAAGAAACAAAAGGAAGAAATAAGGATATGTGTAGATCTTAGGAAATTGAATGACGCTTGTGTGCATGATCCTTTCCCGACCCTGTTCACTGATGAGGTCTTGGATAATGTACGTGGCCAAGAAGCATACTTTTTCACTGATGAGTTCTCTGGGTACCATCAGATCAAAATCATGCCTAAGGATAGAAGAAAGATGACCTTCACGGCTGAGTGGGGATGTTTTTAGTAAACCATAATTCCTTTTGGGCTAAAGAATGCACCAATGATCTTTTCGCGCGTAGTCATTGTGGCATTCAAAGACTTCATTCATAAATTTTTGGATGTATACTTTGATGATTGGACAATGTTTGGATTGGTCAAGTGCCATGTGGCGAGTTTGTGCTTGATGCTAGATACATGTAGGAGATACCATATCACGCTCAATATAAAGAAGTGTCTGTTTCGTGTCCCTTTTGGGATCCTTCTAGGTCATGTGGTATTGAGACAAGGATTGATGGTAGACCTGCGAAGATCATAGTGATAATCAACTTGGAGGCGCCGAGGAGTGTGAAACAGCTATGCGCAAAACTAGAGCATACTGGATACTATAGGAAGTTCATCAAGAGCTATGCCCAGATCACCGCACTTATGGAGAAATTGTTGAAAAAGGATGCTACGTTCTATTGGAATGATGAATGTCATAAGAGCTTGGATGTGCTGAAAGAGAAAATGGTCACCGCGTCGATCCTGGTCTTCCCGGATTGGAAGAAGGAATTTCATGTGCACGTGGATGCATCATGTATTGCACTGGGGGCTGTACTGACACAAGCCGGTGAGGGAGAAATGGATCATCCTATAGTGTTCTCAAGTAGGAAGCTATCTAAAGTAGAGAAAAATTATTCCATAACAGAGCGCGAAGGACTAGCTATGGTGTACGCGCTACAGAAGTTCAAGAACTATTTGTTGGGTGGACACTTTAAGATGTATACGGATCATTTTGCGTTAACGTACTTGGTCAAAAAGCCTGTGTTGGGGGGGAAAATATGTAGGTGGCTACTATTGTTCCAGGAGTACGAATTTGAGTTTATTGTGAAGCCAGGATGATTGAATGCGAGACCTGATCATCTGTTGCGCATTGAAACTAGAGAGGAACCTACTAATTTAGAGGAAGGACTACCTGCTACCCATCTCTTTGCAGTGCACATCGTGGACAATCACTTTGAAGATATTATCCACTTCCTAATGAGAAGATCGGCTCCAGAATGTTATACAAGTCAACAGAAGAAGGAACTAGTAGTGCGCGTGGTAGACTTTTCTATTATTGCAGGGCACTTGTACAAAATGGGGTTAGACGAAATATTGTGACATTATGTGCCTGACTTTGAATGAAGCAGCATCCTCGCTGAGGCTCATGGAGGAGCTGTAGGAGGACATTATGCAGGGAAAGCAACAATGCAAAAGATTCTACGTGCTGGGTTGTGGTGGCCAACCATGCATAAGGATTTGAAAGCATATTGTAGGGCATGTGATGCATGTCAAAGGACTGGCAGGCCATCACAGAGGGATGAGCTGCCTCTGATGCCATAGGTGACATTACAATGATTCAAAAAATGGGAAGTTGACTTTGTGGGACCAATTCAACCTTAAGGAAAGAAGACGAGTGCACAGGACATCATCAATGTGACTGAGTATTTGACCAGATGGGCGAAGGCATAGCCTATGAAGGACTACACAGGCGTAACAACAACAAAATTTATTTTTGAGTATGTCCTGACGAGATTTGGGTGTCCAAAGATCTTGATGAGTGATCCCAGTACACACTTTCTTAATGAAACAATCAACGCGTTGACAAAGGAATTTTAGGTGTATCATCAGAATGTATGCCTTGTCATCCACAAGCTAATGGGATGGTGGAAGCATTCAATAAGATACTGGAAAGTGCACTGATGAAGGTTTGCAATGCTAAGAGAAATGACTGGGATGTGCACGTACCCGCGGTGCTATGAGCCTACAAAACGACTTGCAAGAAGCTAACTGGACAAATGCTT
Source organism: Pinus tabuliformis (assembly GCA_031772625.1). NCBI lineage: Eukaryota > Viridiplantae > Streptophyta > Pinopsida > Pinales > Pinaceae > Pinus > Pinus tabuliformis. The sequence goes on from CM062811.1 coordinate 192,871,261, forward strand.
TGCAGACTCATGTATGGCATAGAAGTTGTGATGCTAATGGAATAAATTGTACCTGGTCTACGCATAAAGGCACTCATAGGAATGGTGGATCGTAGAGCCTTGAAAGAGAGGCTTGCATAGCTAGTGGAGCTCGAGGAGGACCGATTTATAGCTGTATTTCATCAACAAGTTCAAAAGGAGTGCGAAAAGGCATGGCACGATCGATACATCAAACTGCACACCTTCAAGATAAATGATCTAGTATTGTTATATGACAAAAACATTGATAAATTTCCAGGGAAATTTAGGATGCACTGGCTAGGGCCGTATGTCATCAAAGAGATGACTGATGGTGGAGCAGTTCAATTGGTCAAATTGAATGGAGAACCCTTCACAGGGAAGGTGAATGGCAACTGATTGAAGCCATACACTGGTGATCCAGCTAGGTGAATATATGAGGGAAGCATAGTCTTAGCTCTCTAGGCAGCTGAAAGGAGGCACAAGACTATAAACTACACTACCTGGGTCGAAGAGTTGCGCGATAGGGGAATTGCACGAAATGAAGAAATGTCACAGCGCCTTCATAAGTACGTACGGAGCTACACTACCAAAGGAAAAATCACACAGGACAACCGGAAAGTGATCGTTAAAGTCACTTTTCATGATTTGACGATGAAAAAATGAGAAATGGAGTGGCCGGGAGGGGGGGGGGGAATTTAAGTCGGAATTTATGGACCAGATCTTTGAAAATCTACTACCAATCTAGCATTAATGAATCGATTGTGGGGGGGACGGTTGGATTTAAATTCAAAAATGCCTATAAATTACAAAGGGTTGCCCAGCGGAAAACACTTGGAATTTTGACAATTGAGGTGTTGAGGTCTCAGGCGCACATGAACTGTGAAAACTTTGAAGTTTTGATAGAAAGTTCAGTGTTTGAGAAGTTGCCAAAGGAGACACAAGAGCTATTGAGCATCATGTCAATGCCGGCTGAGACTATAAATGTTGGGGAAGTAATGACGGCCGAAGGAGCTGTTCCAGGGGTAGCTATGGCAGCCAAAGTAACTGCAAAAGTACCAGCTGAAGTACCTAAGTCACCACGGTCGCCTAGGCAGAGGCCTACCCCTACCAAGGAGGGTCTAAAGAACAAGAAAGGCAAGCAGGCTGCGACACTGTAGCTAGTGCACGCATCACCTAGAAAGCACTCACATAAGGATAATCCCACCGCGTAGGAAAAGGGCAAGTTGATTGACTTAGAGCCGATAGAAGAGGTCAAAGAAATCCCCATGGATGATGAGGATATTGCGATGGAAACTGAGGATGTTGAGGTTGAGGGGTCTAACCCCATTTCTAAGCTACCTGAGTAAATTCCTCCCACAGGGGTAAAATGAAGGTGCCAAAGGATATTGATGAGAGTAAGGTCACCCTGCACACACCCCTACTACCAGAGAAAATTGTCTTTGAGGGACTGCACTTAGGGCATGTCCCCCTTTTAAAATTGGAAGACTGGGATTTAGCTGACACAGAGCATTTCCCTCATTTAGTGACAGACCAACTTATGCACCGTGTCTTCCACAAAAACACTAGAGTGACCGCTTTGGAGCTGAGGAAGTGGTTGAAAGGCGTGGACAAGGCAAGCTTGCTAAACCTGTTGTGGGTGCTGCATTACAAGTGTGCACCCATCAAGATGATCGTGATCAAGTAGATGTTGTGATTGGTGCACGATGGGTGTCTGTGGCTGGAGGAGCTGATACCCATCACTGACATGCTGATCCATAGGGTCACGCAGCTGCCTTACTTAGGAGAAAATCTAGCCATGGCGTTTGGCAGAAAGGCCGATGAGCATGCCCTTGCTAAGGCGATGAAGAAAAAATTCAAGCTAGTAAAGAAGCTACGTGGCTATGCCATCACGAGTATTTGTGACCCTGCAGTCAAAGTGGTGATGCAAATCTTGGCAGAAAAGGTCATGAGAAAGTGTCGCGCAGATGAAGTGCGGACACCAGTGATAGCCTTGGCGGCCCAATGCACGAAGGGCTTACACTTTAACTGGGCACGCTACCTTTGTGGTGAGTTCCTCACAAACTATCACGAGGCGCAGGATCATAGTAAGACAATCCACTATGCATGGCTACTACTTTCCATAGTGCTGGTTGCATGGGAGCTACCTGAGGATAGCCAGTTTCCTCCGGTCGCGGCAAACCTACCAGAAGCAGCAAAGTTCGCTTTGCTGTGGGCTACGAAGGATCCTCAGTGGCTCAAGGACAACAAGATCTTCTGGATCTTGATGGAGATGAGCATCCATATGGCCATCAATCGTAAGCTGCGGTTGTCACTAACAAATTTTGATAGGTTGTAGGAGTACACGGAATTCAATGCTGACTTCCACCATGTATCAATATGTGGGTGAAAGGACCCTAAACAGAAGTGGCATGACCTGCCATACTTGGCCACAGATGATGTGATTGTAGTAGTCCTTGACCGCTTGTTTGCAGATTGGCGCACTGACACGGACTTGACAACATAATCTAGCAAGTCTGCCATACAACGAAAAAAGGAAGAAGCCAAGATAAAGATGGAACAGTTGGCCATGAAGAAAAGAAAGGAGGTTGAGGATAAGGCCAAGGTAGAGTGCACTGCCATGAAGTAGATAGGTGGGCAAGCAGAGGAAGAGGAGCGCGGCTCTGACCAGAGTCAGAAGTCGCCTTCCCCAGAGCCAGAAGAAAATGACGAATAGACGGAGTAGGGAGCAACAAACCTGGAGACGATGTCATTCCGCACCAAGCGCACCGGATATCTAGAGAAAGTAGGGTCGTGGAAGAAGTCGAAGGCTAGTAAGACGTCTCTCAACCCAATCACCCTAACAGAGGGGGAATTAAATGAAATAGGTGATACGGTGAAGGATGCCACCACGGAACTGCTGCAACAGTTCAAACAACAGCAACAACAGGCTTTGGGTGCCATCCAGACAGGTCTACGTGAGTTGCATATCCATGCATCATAAGTACATACCAGCAAAACGTTAACCAATTTGGCGCCTGGCACCTCCGAAGCCAAAGGGATGCTGCGCACACGAGATCCCTGAGAAATAGTGCTTCTGGATGGAGCACTAAATACAAAGATAGAAGATGACATGCCTGCTATCAGCCCCCTCATAGGAGTTGGACTTAACTTGGACATGCTTCCTAGTGAGGTGCTTCACCTTTTGCAAGATGACATGGTCGCAAAACTGCGGGCCCGCGAACAATGTGTGTTACAGGTCATCAGTGAGAAGAAGATCAACAACGCCTAGATGGCTATACAACGAGACTAAACCATTTACCTCATGAAAGACCTTACAGACAAGAGTCAATGCATGGCTAAGTTCGTAGTTGAGGCATGCAGATCTGTGCCAGAGTTGGACATTCCCGAGGCTGAGGCAATAGATGTGTGGGTTCAGAAGCTTGCTGATGGAGTACGTGACGCATGCACAGAATTGTCAAAGGTCCAATTGGAACTGAACCTCAAAATTGCTGAGTTGCAGTTGAAGACCCAGCCTTTGACTCTGCCAGAAATCAGAGAACAACATGAATCAGCTGTGAAAGACGTTGTAGCAATAGTGGAAAACGCAGTAAAGGACTACACGAAACTCTTTGAGTAGTTTCTTAAGGTCACCAACCTGCAAGAAGACCCCACTATGTAGAGGCTTGAAACAAAAGTGCGGGGGCTGCAGCAGTGCTACGATGAAGTTAAAGTGACGACACGCATTGTCGCCATCACGCAGAGGTTGGAAAAGCTGCAGGAGGCCAAGGATTTGAAAGAGTAGGTAGACACAACTCAACACAAGGAAGCAGTGCTAGAGGCTTGCTTACAGCCTTGGTTGGACGAGGCCTATTTGATCACAGCCACAATTGAAGGCAAGCTGGCTAGTCTGCAGAAGACTCGGCAGAAGATTCAGTCAGATGGCGTAGGGCCAGCAACAGAGCAACTAGTTGAGGAGATGAAGCAGGTGGCCGCACATTGTATCGCTGAAGTTGCAATAGTCCAAGTCAAGCTAGGAGCTTTTCGCAACAAGATCTCCACACCAGTTGAGTGACTCGAGGGCGAGTCACCATGTTTGTGTTGGGGCCCTGTTGGGAACGGGTCCCCTGGGGTCATTTTTGGGACTAAAAACCTAAGTTTGGAGTAGAAAGCCCGAATTTTGTACAAAGGAATGTAAAGTCTCTGCATTTTGTGGCCGCAGAGTGCAAAGGTAACAAGAGTCAAAAAGGGTTTCAACCCTTATTTTAGATAGCTTGTGTCGGTTTTAGAGATCTACCCTTTGTCCACGGACCATGGGATTGCATAAAAAGGGAGTCTTAGAAGTAGATTTCTAAGTAATTAAGTGCTTGATGAGTCGGTGAAGAGCTAACAGCGAGAATCTTAACATAGGAAGAGGCTATGCAACTAACTGCGTAGAGGCCTGGGGTAGAAGTCTGCAGCTGAGTGCGAGGACCCTTGCAACTGTCTTTGCAAGGCGGATAGAGTCTGTCTTGGAAATCTGAATCATCAATAAAGAGAAGTATTCTGAAATTACTATATTTTTCCTTTGTGGATCACATGCAATTATGTTATGTTAAGTTCTGGGTTTATGTTATAATGCTAATTTGATGCGCAAATGCATATGTTTCTATCTGTTATATGAATGGAAATAAGGATATATGTTTATGCAAAGATAGTCTTAATTGCATGGTAAAATTGGTGAACACTTAAGATAATTCAGGAAGTTATACAATAACGCAGTAACAAAGGCACGTAAGCACCTAAGTCACTAGTTAGGGTTGCATGAAGGATGATCACATACCTTCATGAAGGTTCTAAGAGACAGACGAGAAAGTACATCGATAAGCTCGAAAGGCTTATTGATCTGCGCGAAGGAAGGGTTTAAGGTATAAACTCGACATCACAACCATCTCAGGGTGTGGAAAATTGGTTCTTGCATCCCCCCATACTACTTTGGGTGAGACTTCGGTCTGCACTCCATGGAAAGATGCTAAAAGGGCTAGTAGTGTAGGGATTTGCTTGGCTGACTAACGCTGAACATGGGCCATGGTCCATCAAGCCAAAAAATTCCATATTGAGGAGCCTTTTCTGGAGGTTGTGGCCAAAATATTCTTCTTTCCTTATGGGCGAATCATAAGGGAAACATTTTTCCCAGTTTGGGAAACGATCTTACTGCATTACTTCACAGTGATCAAAACGATGGTGGTAGGCAGCACTACCTATGGTATCTTGTACAACTTATTGCCCAAAGTAATAATAAAAGTGCAAGGCTTAGAATCATACACAACATGTCCATTCCAAAAGTATGGTTTTCCTAATAATACATTACAAACTTCAAGAGGAGCAACATCACATAGTACCTCATCTACAAAGGGCTTGATGTTGTAAGGAAGGCAACACTACTGGATGACACGAAGATCTTGCCCTTGATGAAGCTGACCGATGGTGTATGAATGTGGGTGTGTTGTTGTCGGTAGGCCCAGTCACTTCATGACCTCTGCTTAAATGAGGTTCTTTTGGCTCCCGCTATCGACAATGAACTTTAGTGGAGAACCCTTCACCCACATCTAGGAGTTGAAGAGGTGCTCCCCCTCCTCTGGATATTCAGGCTCATTCTTATGGATCCTGGTGGTGGAAACAATGGCACTGGACTCTGCATTAATAATATTCTTCCCTTTAAAATTTCCCTTTCCTGGTTTTGACTCAGAGTCAGAACATGCATCTGATTCGGAAGCCTTCAGCTTGGCCACTAATGACTTCTTGGGTCAACACTCACTTGTGTTGTGAGTGGGGCTCTTATGAAACTCACACCATTTCCTAGTGTCCTTCTTTGTCTTTGTGGTGTTTTTCTTTACTTTCGACTTCGACAGGTTGTCCCAGGTCACCCCGCCTTGGATTTTTCCTTTGTTTTGTGGCTTGGGGGCACCTTTCCTTTACTTTAGATTCATAGTTCCAAAGTATCGCTTCTTCTGTTTAAATTTCTGCTCGATCTTGATAGCGTATTGATAGGTAGTGTCGAGCGAGGAGATATCTAGGAATTCCATCGCGTCTTGGATGTACTTGTGTAGAAATCCACATAAATTGAGTACCAAATGCCACTCAAAATCCTTGATACCCAACTTCATGTGAAGGGTATGAAAAATATTTGTGCTCTGGAACATCTTGATCCCTTCCCTGCTGTAACATGGTCCACTTTATGTATTTATCTTCATATCTCCCGACAGGGTAATACTTCTCCTTGATGGAATCTATGAAATAATTCCAAGTGGGTGTGGTTGAGAATAGTGAGGGTTCACTCTCATCCCTCTTCTCACAATAGGTTTCCCGCTAGTCCTTGACGTGGGGGGAGACTTTGAGGAGTGAAAAATTAATCTTTTCTTGGTTGGAAAAGTCATGAACCAATAAATAACCTTCTAGAAGATTTAACCATTTATCTATGACATCTGCATCTATCTGACCTTCAAATATGGGGATGTCAAAATTAACTTGTACCTTAAAGGGAGTGGTGCTCTCAGAGTGGCTTCTAGAAGAAGATGCGTCACCTGTGTGTAGCCACCGAAGGATTTTGGGCAAAGTTTTCCATCATCATGTTCCTCTGTTGATCAAGGGCTTCTTTGACCAATATTTTGAAAGGATATCCTACTCCCTCATATTTATTTTCTTCCACCATGGGAGGCCGTCGGGGTTTGTGAGGATGGCCTTGCAAAGGTTCAACCAGTTCGAGCCCTAACTCCTTATACCCCGGCCTCGTTGGGGACATGCAAAGAAAAACATAGAAAGAGAAAACCACTGTGATACCACTGATCCGAACTTAAATAAGAATGAAAAAAAATACAGATATAACCACAAATACAAAGATGTGGCAGAAATAACACTTCATTTAATTAATATCAAAGAAATGAAATATGATTATAAGAAAAATGGAAACAAACTAGCTTGGGAAATGGTAGCTTATCTATGGGAAGAGATGTGGCGGCTACATGCCTCTGAACTATGTTACAATGAGGCTGAAGGGAATTTTTATTATTTAACAAGAAGGGGAAACCTAAACAACCAAAACCCTAGCCCTAGGAGATGAAGCACCAAGAGTTTGTGGGCCCCATTGGGGTTAGTTGGGAAGCCAACTTCTCGGGGTCGTAACTTGGTCATATTATCTCCATTTAGCGCATATGATACCTCATTGGAAATATCTCTCTGATTATTGCAGGATTTTCCAAATTCCCCCACCTATGGATACATGCCTATTGCAGACCTAAAAAAATCCCATTTAGGGGGCCAAAACTACTCCAGAAGTTCAGGACCCGAAAAGATGCTAAAAATAGTAAATTTTGCTATAAACAAGGAAACTGATGAAACTAACTGGAGTTGTAGGTGGAATAGGTGGGTGACTAACAATATCTACCTAGATCAACCTTTCATATCACATTCCTCTAGTCATCATCGACAAAGGAATTATATTTATAAAATCAAAGTAGAGCTTAGTCATAGCTCCCTTTTGACATTAAAGTGATCTTCATCATTCATATGAAAATAAGGTTATCTCTTTGTACTTCTACCTATTAATCACAAGGTGATGCAAACATATTGACCAAGGATTACTAAAACCATATACTCAATACATGTATTTATTGAATTGAGTTCAAAACCAATAGTTGTAGATATACTTGCCTCAACTTCCATTAATTTTTTTTCAATTTCTAGGTAGAAAAACATAAATATATTGATCGGACAACCAAAACCAAGACATAAATACCAAAATTACTTCAATATGATGGCACTTTTTTTCTATATCAACAACCTTTCGCATGGTATATATTCATATTTTACTAAAGGTTCTTCTCCATGGTAATCAATTATAATCAAAAGTGCCCATGGAACAAACTTACGAACAAACTACGATTTCTTCTTCCTTGGAGTTGTCATTATCAACTCTTTTTATTTCTTCAGGAAACCATATTCAATGTTGACCAATACCATTATTTCTAAGTCATGTCATCTTGTGGAAGAGTCTTAATTCTTAACCATTTCAAAGTATGCCAAACTTCTTCTTTCAAGCATCGAGTAACCATATCGAAGACTTACCCAGCACAGTTTTATAACCAACATCTTTGCAAAATTATTGTAGATATGAACCTTGTCTTAGAAGAGTTACTTAAAAAAATGCATACCTTTGCTTCCATAGAACCATCTAGTCATACTTTATTTGAATACTATTTCTTCCAACATTATTGAAGATAAGATTTCCTTTAAGAGGAGAAAAAATTTGGTTCTGCCTCTCAAACTACAACTCGACTATCTGCATACCTTCATCTTGCAAGACTATTTTTCCATACTAGATGGAATATATATACCAATCATAATTATTCTTTGAAGAACCTTCCTAAATGATGGTGCAAGATGAATACCTCTAACATTATGTTAGAACATGATTGGATGATCTATGATATGCAAGATGATATAAATATT